>CM053623.1:251432903-251455921 GCA_028646595.1 Phalanger gymnotis
AAAAAAAAAACAGCCTAAGAGTATATTCTAGATTTTTTCTAGGAATCAAGATGTCATTCACCGGTCAATCATTTGAAGAATCTCTGTTTTCCCTCATTTTGAAAATCAAGACAACATTTAACACGATGAAAATAATGCACAGGAAGATTATTTTACAAGTTTTTTAGAATGCAAAAAAGAGCTTCCTAGAACAGAAAGACATTTTACATTTTTATCCACTTCATCTGCTTCTATTGGCAAAGATTTTATAATCTAATAGCCATCCATCTGGTTTTTACTTACAGTGACTGGGCTGATCATTAAACAGCAGACAGCTATCTCTAAGACAAAAACAGGATTTTCCAGCTTGGTAAGCAGTTTTGCTCCATTTGGGGCAGTCTCTAAAAATACAAGATTACCTGTGCTCCACCATGGGACATCGGAGAAAGATTCTGGCAGCCCTGACAGATGAAAATGATACAATTATAGCTTTTGGTGAAACTGGAGCTATAATCTAGATCCTGTGTTCCCTCCACAGAGTTTGTCTTTCTGGCTTCTGTTCCAACCTTCCTTTAGCACGTAACATTCCCAACCCTACATACTACATTAATTTGCATAGTCAGTTATCGCCACTTGAACGTGTCCAACATTGCATTACATATCAGTTAATGCTTAAAGCTGTAGATGTGGCCCGTTAAATTCAGATAAGACATTATTAATATCTGTATTCTTTCTAAATATTTTCTTTTTCCCATATTGTAAGTTCTAATTATATATTATGCCTAAAATATTGTACTTTCCTTTATTGTTTCAGAAGAAGAAAAAACATCAGCATTTCAAAGCCATGACTATATACTAAGGAAGCATTATTAGGTGTTCTGAGCATATTACAGCATTGATCTGAATTTGGGTTATAGCAAATCATTGATCAATCAATAAGTATTTATTCAGCACCTATTATATACTGGACCCTATGTTAGGTGCTGAAGATACAAAAAAGAAAAGAAAAGAAACAAACAATTCCTGCACTTTAATATTACCTAATTCAACATCTCATCCAATGCAAGAGTCTCTACAGCATCTCTGACAAGTAGGACTTAGCTTTTCTAAATGACAGTGAACTTACTTCCTTATATTCCATTTTAGAAGTGCTTTCAGAAGAACTTTCAGAAATATTTTCCTTGAATTGGGGCAAAGTCAATCTTCTTGTAATTCCCAATCACTTGTCCATATTCTTCTTTCTGGAGTTAGACAAGTTATGTCTAATTCTCTTCCAATGGTAACCTTTTGAAATATTAGTCTCCTCTAAGTTTTTTCTTCTTCAGTAAATATCTTTAGTTCTTTTAACTATCCTTGATATGGTTTTGAGTCCTGTCACTATCCTGGATGTCCTCCAGTTGCAATGTTCCTCTTAAAATGTGGTACCCAGACTGATGACATTTGAGATATGTTCATCAACCTTCTCAACGCCAGTAATGTATTGGGTACGAAAAGGCTATCACACTATAGTGAGTAAGCAAAATGTTCAGCCTTTGACAAGGTAAGTGGAGATGATCAGTCCCTCCTGTCTATAACAGTAAAAAAAAATTACTTCAGCATGGAGATAAAACCACACAAACACACACACACACACACACACACACACACACACACACACACACACTTCTCTGCAGTTGGTATATTTTAATTGAACATCAAAGTAGACTTATTCCTTAATTGAGCCTTCATCATTTTTCCCCACCTCAATATGTGCTTTTCCAATTTCCCAAAGAAGCATTTGTCCCCTGGTCCTGTAAATGTTCTACACCAATATTTAAGGAAAAGACAACACAAGAAAGCACAATCTTCATGTTATGTGTAACTCTGATTAAGGAGAGAAGAGGAATCTCTCCCTTCTCAGTTTTCACTTTGGACTATCCAACATTTTAATGGACGAGGAGGAAAGGTCCCATATCTTGCCTCCACTTCTTTTTAAGTATTTTATTTTTATTTTTTCACAGTAACATGTAAAAACAATTTTTAACATTTGTTTTTAAAACTTTGAGTTCCAAATTCTCTCCTTTCTTCCCCCCTGCCCCACCCCCTATTGAGAAGACAAACAGTTTGATATAGGTTATACATGTGTAGTTGTGCAAAACATAACTACAATAGTCATGTTGAAAAAATAGACAAAATATTTCAAGAAAAATAAAGTTTAAAAAAGTGTACTTTTTTTTTTACAGTATAAAAAGTAAAGTTTATTACCAATTACAAACTAGTTGAATAGGGGAAAAACACATGTTTACTTACACTTAAAATTTCTCCATGATTACAGAGAATATAATGGCGATTTTTAAAAATCCAGTAAAAAAACCCTCCTTAAATACTTCTTCTGAGTTATAAAAAAGTGTACTTCAATCTGTATTCAGACACCACCAGTTCTTTCTAAGGGGTTGGATAGCATTTTTCATAATAAGTCCTTCAGAGTCGCTTGCCTCCACTTCTAAATCTATTTCTTGGATGAACTAATAAATGAATTAATGAAACTATGCTTCAGAGTCTTTGAGCATTATGATTACTTGAGAAAAGCAAACAAGAAGGCTGATTTGGATGTATTTAGCCTTGAAATCAATCATATACAACACACATCTAACACTAACTGCTTTGTGTGGCCTTGCAGATGACTATTAATACCTAGCTATCAGGTAAATTGTTTTGTAAAGTGAGATGTCTTTGGCAATGCAATAGACAAGTAAATATTTTTTAACATATTTATATATGTATATATATTATATATATATCATATATAATATACGTTTTATTTACCTATATACATTTATCTATCTGTATGTACATATATGCATGCATGTGCATTTGAGTGTGTGTACTATTTCAAACATCTCTATATTTACTTGAAATCCTCAAATAGGGTGAAATAACATGTGTGTTTATTGAACTGCACACATATGACCAGTAATTGTGGCTGATTCGATCATTTATATAGGCTATACTTTTGTTCCCCTATACCCATGACCTTCATCTCCACTCCACCTTAGCAAACTACAAAGCGTTTACATCTTAGACCTTATCATCAGCCAAGACTGATTTGTTTCCATCTGAAATTCCCTTTCTGATCACAACGTCCATTATATCTTCCACCAATATCTCCCATTGATCAGTAATACTAATTCTGCTCTTTAGCTGATTTGTGAGCTCCAGTTCCTTAATTCTTCACTGTTCTCTTCATATAGCATTCTTCCCACCTACCCCCTTACTTTGTTCCCTTCACAGCCTTGGCCTTAGAGTTATCTAGTTCAACAAAATACTGCCTCGCTTCTTAATGCTTTGCCTCTGGTGAGTCTTTTGTTTGTGCTCAGTTAATCTGCAAATCTAGCTACATACTCTCTCCTCTAGTACCCCTATAAAGTATTTTAACTCTGTTCCTATTCCCAAACTACTAAACTCCTCTGAAGGAAGTTACAAAAACTGCTTTCACTGTATCTACTACAATTTCATATTATGTAACCTCAACTGGGCCTTCTCTGCTGAATGACCATCTTTTTGCTCATTTCTAGTTGGTTCCTTGTCAAATGGCCACAGTAGCTATTTCATTCTCATCTCTCTTCAGTTTCCCAATGCCCCTGCCTCTAGTACTCTAT
The DNA here is from genome assembly GCA_028646595.1 of Phalanger gymnotis. Taxonomy (NCBI): domain Eukaryota; kingdom Metazoa; phylum Chordata; class Mammalia; order Diprotodontia; family Phalangeridae; genus Phalanger; species Phalanger gymnotis. The sequence goes on from CM053623.1 coordinate 251,436,521, forward strand.
TCCTATAAGCAAATGATTTTCTCTACCACATTACCAAGAAAACTGTGGCTATTTATGAGCTTCCTCATCTCTCTTAACTCTGGACTTGAAAATACGTCTACATTTTCACTCTTTCTTTCCTCATTTTCTCCAGTCACAAAGGATGTAAATAGTCTTCTCTTTGCCAAGGACAAGCTCTTTACTTGTCCTTTGGTCAATTTCCTTCCCATATCCTTCAGAAACTTGTCCCATCAATCACTTCCTGAATCTTTTTTTCTCATTTGCAATCGCTTGTTTGATTGGATTGCATTAGCTTAATCCTTCTCAAACCCTCTACACTTGTATAATTTTAATGTACAAAGTATTGTGTAAATGTCAAGTACTTTGGATATCAATTTCTCATTTACCTCTGTCACAAACCTAGAAACATTTTTGTAGCCAATACTTTCCCAGTTGTGTGTTATACCATCATAGTTTAATCCATGTGTTACTGCAAGGTTTCTGCAAGTTATTAACCCAGGGGGAGAAGATGACTGACCTAGGCTAAGGATGAAAAAAAGAAACTCATGTCTTCAAGAGCTTCACAGAGTGTATAGAATGATTCTTACTTTTAATCAGTTTTTAAAAGATAACTTCTTGTCTATGAAAAGAATAATCAAGACATTCTTTATTTGTTTTTGGGGGTTTTTTTTGAAGGGAGAAGACAGGGCATTTGGGGTTAAGTGACTTGCCCAACGTCACACAGCTAGTAAGTGTGTCAAGTGTCTGAGGCTAGATTTGAACGCAGGTCCTCCTGACTCCAAGGCTGGTGCTCTACTCACTGCACCACCTAGCTGCCCAAAGACATTCTTTAGGGGAGGAAACAGGAGAAGTTGGAATATGGCTTTTAGAAGCAACTAAACAAAATATAGGCATGTATCAGAGGTCAAGACAATAATAATTTTTTTAAAAGCAAGGCGAAAGCCAGGGCAGTCTTGCTAGAGGCACAGACATCATAACCTACATTTTCAGAAGCCATTTTAATAGTGCTTGTGGAGAACCGAACCAACAAATTATCACTGTGCCCCCTCCCCCACCATGTACACATCCCCTGCCAATCTTGATCTTTCAAAATATTCAATCAAAGCATGAACTTTTCCCCCAATACAATATATGAAAATGTCTCTACACAAGCACATCTTTTCACTATTTCTAGGAGCTATGAGGCTGAATAGAGTTAGGAGACAGTGTAGCCAGATTTTGACTATTTGAATTTTAAACAAAAAAAAGAATTTTTTTTTTGCTTTGCAAAGTGTCTGTCCCATAGGAAAGAAGTTCACATCTAGAAGAAAAAAAATAAATTGGGACAGCAAAAATCTAGAATTTGGCTATGTGGGCAAAGTGGTAGGAAACATGATAATGGTAGGAAAAGCTGATCTTTTTCCATTTCTTTAACAGTCTTTGCGAAGATGATTGTCAAATTACTTAATCTCTCTGTGCATTATTTATAGTTTTGAAACAAAGACTCTATTTGCTCACGTAAGAAAGATGTGGAAGAGCCTGCTTTATCTCAGCAATCCCCCACCTGCATCCCTATAATAGAAAAGAATGAGTTTGTATAAAAGCATTGGTCAATAGGGTATATTCAAGTAGGAAACTGAAGGGGCGGAGGGGAAAGGACAGAGGTAGATGCACACCCACTTATCCACAAGCAGAGTGAGACTGCCGCAAGAGTTGCAAAGCCCAGAAAGTAGTGCATACCTAACAGGGTAGGGAAAAATCATAGATCTAAAGATGAAAGTGGCCTTAAAAGTTATTCAGTCCAATACCTTTAGCTATAAAATGAGAAACCTGTGGTTCAAACAAGTGAAGTGACTTGCCCATGGTTATGCCAGCAATAAGTAGAAGAATAAGGATTTGAGCCCACACTTCTCCATGCTGGAGGCAGATAGTGGGTAAATTTAGCAATTCAGCCAGTATGCTTCCAGGACCTGAACCACTCCAATCCCTTCTTCAGATTATTAGGTGATAGGGCTAAACTTTCTTGCATCTGCAGGTTTTTTTCTTCCACTGCTAGACTATCAAAAGATGTTCTGAAATTCCCACATAGCCATTCTGGAGTGTTCTTGCCCTTCCAAAACTGAGTAGGTGCACTTTTGCCACCCTGGTAAACGACAAGGATAGAACTAAGCTGAAAAGATTTGGTCTATAAAGGCATATGAACTTTTCAGAACAATAGGCTTAGCCATGTTTAAAACTACTTTTATTAAAAGGAAAGATAGGACATTTCCTCATGGAACACAGGACGTGCACTCTGCCAGCATCCGTGTTTTAAAGTTATCTTTAGTTCAGAGTTGAAACACAGACATTCATTTCAGCATTTGCTGAACATCTCTCATCATCCTAAAGACACTGGATAGGTCAGACTGATGAGTAAAAAAAATCCATGGGGATGCTTTTTTATTTTATTCTGTGCTGGAATAATGATAAATTTCTCAGCACACTCTAGGTTTGCTCTCAAAGCACTGTGATTACCTTTGTTAGAAACAGTATAGCCCTTTGGCTATGCCCACCTTCCCTTCTTTCTTTTGAGAATTGGTGGAGAGAAGGGAAAGAAATAGCCTTGAAGCCTTTCATGCCTCCTTATTTTTCTTTGTCGCATCATTAGGGGTTCAATGAATCTCCAATTAAATCTCCCTGGCTACTGTCACCATTTTGATTGATGGGTGTCCTTGGATCACCCTTTCTAGGATATGCTATTGCACTAGGCCTCCACTCACCATCATCAATTATCAGCCTCTTGTCATCAGTGCCCTCCCATGTCAATTCATTTGCCACAGAAGCAATGTAAGCCTCTAATCAGTTAGAAAGAAAATATTTTTTTTATTTTTGAAATAGGGAAGAGGAAGGAAAAAACCTTAACAAATCAGGTAGAGAGACAGTGGATGCCTTAGTTGGTTCATTTTCCTTCTTCTCTTTTAAAACCTTTTCTTTTACCCACAAACACACCAGGATCTGCTAAATAGGCCTTGTCAGAGGTTACACTGTATACACACATATCACATCTTGCAGATAATGAAGGTAAGGAAGAAGGAAGGGAAATAAAGTATGAAGGATATTTACAACTAATACAGTTTCAAAGTTTGAGATTCCACCTCCTCTCCATAATAAAAAAAGAAAAATTCATTTTTTTAAAAATAGGAATAAGTATAGTGTAGGGTTAACAGCAAAGAGACAAAGAGGTTTCTTGGTCGTTAGAATCCCCATTAAATATAATGAATATTTTTCTCCCCTCATAAAAACATCCTTTTTTTGAGAACAAAACAAGCATTTCCATAATACAATACAATAAAAAAATGATTCACATGAAACTGCAAATCTACCATGTACAACTAGCTACTCTCTCCAAAGATACAATAGTTATCATGTAAATAATTTTTTTTAATGTTTGTATGGTAAATAAGTCTTCAAAGCCCAATTCCCAGGCTAGAACATTGAAATATGCTGTCTGTTAACAGAAAGATATAGCCTCAACATTGTTCTCTCTACTAGCACTTATAAGCCTTGGGTACTTCTGACAGAATCTAGGAGTGAGGAGCTAATTCTATTTTCATGCCTATTATACCTTACACTTTTGTGCCTAAAATGTCAACCAGAAAACACTAACTCTGACCGATGTAATGTTCCATGGAAGACATCTCTGATAACAGTCTTTTCTGATAGCAACTTTGCTGATAAAAGTTTTTCATTTCAATTAGAAAGTTTGTAGATGGTAGATGGAGACATTTCATGGTACCTGAAAAGTGGTTTATCAGTGTGGCTCCAAGGATGAGTGGCTCCTAAGACCTAAAAGATCTTTTAATTCCATTACATATTTTTGCATATGTGTTTGAAGTCATTTTCCTGATCTGAAATACTTTCCTGGGGTGATGGATGTTCACTCCCCATAGTGTACTGTGGCACATTGAAAGTACATTACTTTCTATAACATTAAATATACATTCCTGCAGAATGAATATTGTATTCTCAAGAAGAAGAGGGGAAAATGAACAAATGAGTTTGGGGTGAGAAGGGAGGGAATCAGTAAAGAGAAAATAAATCTCTATAATATATTTTAACTAATTCCTTCCTTCTATAGCAGAATTGCTGAAGTTTCACAGACATATAATGCCAAAAAAGTATGTTTGTAGCATTAAGTGCCTACATGAATAAATATTGAGTCAGTATTTATGGGACTGTAATCTGCTACTATCTGATAAATACAGCACCTTACATAGTAGTTAGATCAGTTTCTGCAAGCTAATCCTTCAAAGAAACAAGAACTCTATTAACACACTTGGAAACAAGGCTCCTAGAGTTCTCCTTTTCAAAACAAAATCAACATTTTGTTTGAGCCATTAATTAACAGCCCAGGGAATCACATCCCAATGTTTTAAAATGTTTGTCATATTAATACCTCCTACTGAAATGGATTATCAGATAAATTGAAGAAGGATTGAGATGGGGCAGGTAAAGGAGGAAGTAGGCTAAAAAGCTAAACTACCTGCAAATTAAACCAAACCGTAAATACCTTGAAATATTTATTGCTGAATTTTGCACAGTAACCAATACTCTAACATCACTAGTTAGCTCCTGAAATTAGGTTAGGAAACCAATGACCATAAAGTCTCAGGGGCTCCAAGATGATCATTCTCATTTGCAAAGTCCACATTTCAGTACCATACTGAACACACTACAAAGGATGACTTTATAAAGCTAGAAAAAATAATAATGAAAAAGGAATGAGTCACAAGAGATTGAATGAAAAAAATTAAATAATGAAAAAAGCAAGGAGAGGAGGATGGTATGAAGGGAGTCTAGCAGCACCAGATTTCAAACTATATACAAAGCTGTAATCATGAAAACAGTTTGGTACTGGCTAAGAAATAAAGAGGTCGATCGGTCAAATAGATTAGGTATATGATATACAGAAGCAAATGAGTCCATTAGTCAATTGCTTTGTACACCCAAAGATCCCAGCTAATGGGGTAAGAATTCACAATTCTTCAAAAGCTGCAGAGAAAACTGGATAGTAATCTAGTAGCAACTAGATGCAAACTAACACAGCTTGCTGTATCCCAAGATAAGAATCAAATGTCTATATGATTTAGACATTAAGAATGACATAAACAAATTACAGGAGCAAAAAAGAAATTACTTTTCAGATCTAAAGATAGGGTAAGACCAAATAAGAGATAGAAAGGATCACTAAATATAAAACAGATGACTTGTATTATACAAAATGAAAGGTTTTCACAAACAAAACCAATGAAGCTAAAATTTGAAGGGAAACAGGAACTGAGGGGGAAAAATGTTTGTAATAGGTTCTCTGAAAAAGGCTTCATTTCTAAGTTACGTAAGGAACCAATTCAAATTTATAAAATGAAGAGCAATTTCCCAATGGATAAATGGTCAAAGAAAATAAGCAAGCAATTTTCATAGGAAGAAATTCAACCTATTTATTGTATATGAAAGATGCTTCAAATTTAATAATTAATAAAAATAAATGCAAACTTGCGAGGTTCTACCACATACCCCAAGATTGGCAGACAATAAAAAGGGAAATGACAAATGCTGTAGTGGCTGTAGGAAAACAAGTACATTAATGCACTATTTGGGGAGCTGTGAATGGATCTGGCTATTCTGTAAAAGCATTTGAAACTATGCCTTACTAAACTGAGCCCACATTTGACTCAGAGATTTCACTACTAGACATATCCGAAAAATATTGAAGAGGAAAAGGATCCACATGTACAAAAATATTTATAGCAGCTCTTTTTGTGGTGGCAAAGAAACTAATGAAGTGCCCATCCATTAGAAGAACAGCTGAACAAATGATGACATATGGATGCAATGGAATACCACTATGCCATAAGAAATGATGAACAGGCAATTTCAGAGAAATACTGGAAGACACATATGATCTGATTGAAAGCAAAGAGAGTTGAATCAGGAGAACTATGTGCTATAATAGCAATATTGTAAAAACAAACAACTTTGAAATTCCATTCAAAAACATTTAAGTGCCTACTACAGACTGAACAGTACTAAATACTGGGGATACAAATTTTAAAAAGAAAGATAGTTCCTGCTCTCAAAGAGCTTATTATCTAATGGGAGCAAACAACACATTAAAGGAAGCTGAAAAGTTAGGAGGGACCAGCAAATCAGGGCATGAATTTCCTAGTCAAAACCAACCATAGCTGCTGTTGGAAAATGGAGTTACTTGTTCTGAGCTCTCTGTAAAGGAAAGCTTTGGGAGGACTTGATTGTTCCACCCTCCAATAAAGGTGGTGGGGGGGAGGAATCAAATGAAGGAATTAAGTAGGTGTTGAATATCAAAGATTGAGTTAACCTGCCTGGTGATAAGATTTCAGATAATTGGTTTATCCTGGGGAAGAGATATGCCTGTGGAGTCAAAACCAAAAAGAACTTCTGATGGAATATGGAGAGAATGAAAGATTTCAGAACTTTGATCAATGCAATGACCAACAACCAGTCCAAAGAACTCACAATAAAACATGCTACCCACTTCCTGTCAAGGAAGTGACAGATAGACTCAGAATGCAGATTGAGACATATTTGTTTTTGGATATGGCCAATAAGAAAAGCCGTTTTGCTTAACTATGCATATATGTAACAAAGGTTCTGTTTTTCTTCCTTTTTTCAGAGGAGCTGGAGGAGATGAGAAAGAAAGAAAATAGATTTTTGTCAAATGAAACAAAGTCCACATTTCACTACTGGTCAAAGAGTTCTTGGTAAAATTTGGCTACATTCTTACTTATGATAGCAGGCATGGCTCAAACCCTCCATACCATTGTCATATCCAGTTCATATCTAGTTACCCAAAGCAAAATTACTCCCTGTCCCCTTCTTCCTAGTTTCTGTAGACAATGTTCAAAAGGGCCACAAGTTCCAGAGAGAGTAATTCTCAGAATTCAGAAATTCTCAGAATTGAGGAAAATTAGTAAATATCTCTATTATTTCTCATCTTTTTATTAAACATTTCCAGAATGGTTCCCTCTTCCATTGTGAGATTATTATTCAGCTTTCAATTTAACTTTATAATCTGGAAATCTGGAAACTAGATGCCTTGTCTTTGCTTACAGAGATGTACAAGATGGAGAAAAATATGTTGCATTAATTAGCTAAGATCTGGACTGGGTCGCCTCTGAGGTCCTTCCCAACTAAGATTCTATAATTCTATAAATTTTTAATGCATCTTATCTATATTTGAAATATCTCCTATGACTTCTCTCACTGGAAGGTTTCCTCATATTCCCTCACTTTATGATTTTAAAAAGAAAAACTCCCTCTCCTCAAATTTTTTATGTTAAAAATTTATCCTTTCTGACAAAAGTCATTCTGTCCCCATCTTCCCAGTTTTTGTTGTTAGTGTGCAAGAGGGTTACAAAGTTCCAAACAGAGTAATCTGGAGAATTTGGGGAAACTAGTAATATGTCACCATTAGTAAATTTGGGGAAACTAGTAATATGTCACCCTTAGTAAAAGCCATCACTGACCCCTCCTCACTGAAAGTGAAAAATAGAATTTTAAAAAAATAAGATTGATCAACTGTAGAATTAACCCTTCCTGAGAATATTTATGAATGGGTTATTAAAAACTAGGGTGTGAAAAGAGTACTGGATTTCAAATCAGAAGACCTAGGTTCAAATCCAAGCTTAGATGCTTACAACTTGGGATTTTTACCAGGTCACTTCACCTCTCTGGGCCTCAGTTTCTTCATCTGTAAAATGAAGAGAATGGACAGGATAGCCTCTTAGGCCCTTTCTCACTCTAAATCTGTGATGCTAAGATTATGAAACCCCCTCATAGAGTTGGAATCTTAAGTAAAAATAAGGTTAAATAAAATGGAATTTAATCAACTGTAGAGAAACATAAGACAAATTACTTTAGAGTGATTAGCTTAATCTTGAAGATGAACCTCCAAATCTATTCCTTTTAATAAGTTCCACACACCAGCCAAAAAAGATGCCTTCCTAGTACCCATTTCTACTGTAAATTCTCAATCCTCCGTGATAACAACAAATAGCATTTATATATCACTTTGAGGTTTGCAAATTGCTTTATAAATCTAATTTTATCCTCACAACAACCTTGACAAGTAAGTGCTATTATTATCCCCGTTTTACAGGTGAAGGAACTGAGACAGACAGAGATTAAAAGACTTACCCTGGGTCACACAGCTAGAAAGTCTTTGGAGGGAGAAGCGTCCTGAAGCCAGAACCCGAGATGCCGGGAAGATGGGCCGCGAGTTCGGGACCTGATCTGGGTGAGGCACTTCATCTCCTACAGCCTATCACCCTTTGAGCAGAGAGCTTTCCCCAACTACATCACGAAGGGCATCCCGAATGTGTTCCACAGGATGCAGGACTCCATTCTGCAGGTAGCCGCCCCCCCCTCCCCTTTTACCTCCTCTATACCTGGGAAACCCAGGAGTTTGAGAAATCAAAGAGGAAGAAGTCAACTGACTTTGAAGAAGACAAATAAGCAACACAGAGGGAAGTGCAACCATCTTGGTTCCCTGTGACTTGGGGCACCAATAGAAGTATGTATAAAGATAGCTTGAAGATGTAATAAACTTCACATTTTACAAACTATAAAAAAAAGCATCTGAGGTGGGATTTGAACCCAGGTCTTTCTGATTGTGGAATAATCAGAGTGCACTATCCACTTTGCCACCTAACTGGCATGTCTAGAATGTACTCCTTCCCTATCTGCCTCTAAACTATTTATGCTGCCTTTTAGGCCCAGTTTAGGTGACATCTCAATGAAGCCAACCCTGAACCCCTCCCTATTGAAAGTGAGCCCTCTCTCTCTCGGGATTTCCCAAGTATACTTTATCTAGCTCTCCCTTAGGCCCTTATTAAGTATCATATTGGTATATGATTGGTATCATATTGATTTGTGTAGGAGTCCTACATCATATATTAAATTGCAATCTACTTCAGAGAAGAAATTCACCAAATTTCAAAATTGGAAGGCAATCTAATAAAATATGAAACATCTGAAAAATGTCAACCTTTGCTTGAAGATTCCAGTGAGGAAACAGAATTAACATGCCTTTATGGTCACTTGAGGGCTTAAAAGAGCCCTGTCCATGTAGTCTATGCAGTCAATGTTCTTCATATTCATTAGATGCCCTGCTGCTATGCAAATCACTACACCCTGCCCTAGTAACCAGGAGCTAAGGGGGTCTATATCTATCTGAATCAGATACTTTGTTAAATATCCTCTTCATATTGTCTTATAAGAATAATAAAAATAACACTAATAATAACAGCCAGCATTTATACAAAGCTTTAGAGTTTATAAGAACACTTTTAAAATATCTCATTTGATCCATCCAACAACCCTAGGGGGTAGCTATATTACTATCCCAATTTTACAGTTGAGGAAATTGAGGCAAATAAAAATTAAGTGACTTGCACAGGTTTATATAAGTAATAAGTTACTAAGGCAGTATTTGAACTCAGGTCTTCCTCACTCCAGGTCAGTATTCTATGCACTGCACCATCAAGCTGTCCTCTTAACTACTAAATGTTCCGTGAGTGTATCATTTCATTCTAGTCTTGGATCTGAATTATAAGATGGGCCAATGTCAGGCTTGGCCTACTAAAGGATTCAACAGGAGCGTGGCAAGAGCAGTATTTACCAAGGCCTCCTGTTACATAGGGTAGGCTAGTTCTTCCCCCAAAGAGCAGCTAGGTAGAGCAATGGATAAAGCATCAGGCCTAGAGTCAAGAAAACCCAAGTTCAAATCCAGCCTCAAACAGTTACTACCTGTGTGAACTTGAGCAAGTCACTTAACCCTTTTTGTCTCAAGTTTGCTCCTCTGTAAAATGAGCTGGAGAAGGAAATGGCAAATCACTTCGGTATCTTTGACAAGAAAACCCCCAATGGAGTCACAAAGAACAAAATATAACTGAACAGTAACAGTTCTTTCTCCAAAGGGGATCAATCTATGTGTAGTTTCTATGTATTATCTCTTATTTTTATAACTTAACTTTTCTTATTCATATTTTTAATTGCCTAACATAACATTAGATATCATTTTAGTGGGTTTTAATCTTGCCAAAAATTAACCATAAGACAAAGCTGTCAAAAAAGTAAATGAAATCACAGACTATACCAACAGAGCCACTGTGGTACAAATGAGGAAAGTCCTAATTCTCCTGTATGTACCCTGCCCTGAAGAGACCATATGTGGACTGTTGAATTCAGTTCTGGATCCCACATTTTGGAAAGAACATTGTTAAACTAAAATACATACAAAAGATGGTTACAGGATGTCAAGGTGACTCTAGCCAGAGGTTCCCAAAGTGCCCCCTGGGGAGGCACTGGAATGATTGAGGGAGAGGAGGGATTGTATCCTTTGGTGTAATTGGGGGGCATCAAATAAAAATAAGGGGCAGTGAAGCATAAGTAAAGAAGAGAAGAGAATTTTGAAAAACCATTCTTACATGTTTCATCTATTGTGTAACAGAGTTAAAATCATAGTGATGGTGTTATTTTCCAAATAAATATACAAAATACAAGTTATAACTAATCAGTGGTCAAGTCCACAGACAGGTCTTAACAAGTAAATGTTAGCAGGCAAGCATGTTGCGCATTGTTGGGAAGTCCAGCATGCATCAGTAGGAATATGTGCATGCAATTACTTGTTTAAAACAATACAATACTATAGAGTTACATGATGCAATATTGCATCATCAAAATTTCAATACAGGAAAAACCCCACAAATTTACAATAAATTATTAAATTTAAGATGCATCTTTTTAAAAATATTTTATATTTCTTTGAAATGACACAAATTAAAAAAAAACATTAAAAGTTTAAAGGAAGTAGATTTCCAGGGGGGAACAGGGTAATTTTTAAAGAGGGGTGGTAGGCCAACTAAGTTTGGGAACCTCTGCTCTAGACCTTGCTATAATGAGGATTAGTTGAAAAAACTAAGAATAGCTCAGAAGAAAGAAGATATGGAAGAAATATGTTTTGTTTGGCTCCAGTGGCAGAAAGGTAGATGTGGGGGGTGGGAAGAGGGACAAATTTTAAAGTAATTAGACTTAAGTGAAGTTGAATGGACTGCCTTGGAAAATAGAGGTATGAACTACAGGGGGTCTAGCAGCGACTCTATTACCACTTGTTAGGGATACTATAGGAGGGATTCTTGTCCCGGTGTGTATTTAATCTAGCTGACCTCTGAGATACCTTCCAATACTGAGATTGTGTAAGTTTATGATTCTAACGCTGCATTTAATTATAATTTCCTAGGAATTTTTCCCTCAAGAGGAAAGAGAAGATATTTCTACTGATCTCTCAAAATAACCCAAATTCCCCACGAATGGTCCATACAATTAAAGAAGTGTTTTTTACATAACTGGTACTTGAACGCCAACCAGTGATGAACTATATAGTGTACTATATAGGCTCATGTTTTTAAGTATAAAAGTTGTTGAAGAGCATAGGTGAAGAATAAGAACTCAATACATTTGCTGTATTGATTTATTAAAGCTAAGGACCATGGACATCATAACCCTTCCCTTCCTGGTGTAGGTTGTTGTACTTTAGTCTCTGCCCAAGCCAAAACTGTTGGGGTTTCATGATGTATTGCGGTGGAACCATCTCAAAGGATTCAGAGTCAGACCACCTCTAATCCAAGTATAGGCATTTATTGAGATTGACATCTCTCGTGAAGCAGACTAAGTTCTAAGAGGAACTAGCAACTTTAGAGAAAGCAAGATGGATTTTTATAGTGTAAAGATGCTGATTACATAAACAAAATTTACATAGAAGATAAGGATTTGATTAATATTAAAAAGGCAGGAGGAGTTTGTTAAGGGTTAAGGTAATGGAGGAGGGGTCCCAACCACAGTAGAAGTGTGCATGAGATTACTCACAATGCATACAGAAAAACCCATGGGGGGGTACATATGTATGATAATGATATAAGCCTCTCTATGTCACAAGTTCACCTAAAGGGCATAATAGCTTTTGCTATTCCTGCACAGGTTCCTACTTAGGCAAAGTCTCTTGTATTGTTTTGGGGTTCACATTCTGCTTGGGCATCCTGGTGGTGCTGCTTTCTGATTGGCTAGCTATTGTGGTCCTGTCTGGTCAAGTTGGATGATGTGGTTGAGGTTGAGTATATGGACACATCTGCTGTTTGTGTGGGAAATATGAGGAATGCCTCTGGGGGCAGTGCCTATTTAGAGGCAGTGGCTGGAATCCCATCTCATGTACATTCCTGCTGTTTCTGTGAGAACTATGAGTTCATGGACACACCTGTTGTTCTAGTGAGTAGTGAGGCATGCATGAAGAAATCAGGATATTGAGTGGGGGGGGCAGTGCCTAAGTAGGCACAATGGGCCTACTGTTCAATGAGGAAGTTAGAATATTGGGTCTGGAGGCAGCTTCATTAGGATTCCATAAGTAGGCATGTAGTAAATGTTTACATTTTGACTCACATGATATTATTAGGTATAATACTTAGCACAAGTAGTTTCTTGATAAGTGTTTTTGATTTACTAAATAATTTCTTCTTGGAACTTCACTCAAGAGTAGTTCCCAAGAGAGTTTACCACCTGATTAACTTGGATTTATTTTATTTTGTATATACTTATATACATGTAATTTGTATATACTTATATAAATGTATAGATTATTTTCCCTATAGAATATATATTTTCGTGGGCAGGCACTGTTTCATTTTAGTGTGTATATCCCCATACCTAGCACAGTGACTGGGATATAGTAGGCATTTAATAAATACTTATTGATTCATTAATACCTATAATAGTTAGTGTTAATCACATAGCAGGTTCTTAGTAAATACTTGCTGAAATGAAATGAATTATTTTTCTTTCATCTCAGCAGGAAGCTGAGCCCTTCACTCTGTACTAAAAGTAAGAGGGTATTCTAGAGACTGTTTTTAGAGGCAATCCAATATCTCATTTGGAAGAGCCTTCATTTACCCCAATGCCTAAAAATTAAAATCTGGTAGTAATCCAGCTTCAAATATTATTAAGATACTAGATAATAAGCTGACAGGAGGCAAGGATAAAAAGGTTCAGATAAGTCAGTAATAGAAGTATTTATTATAATTAAGGGGGAAATCCCAATTTTTATATTATAGAATTAAAATTCATTTCCAACTGGATTATTTTCATCATTTAGTCTGATTTTGAAAAGACAATAACAGCAACATACAAAGAGGAAAATACTTTGGCAGTGTCTCAACATGCCTGTCAACACATTTCAGACATCCATGCCTTAAAGATAGAGCATAATACAGATAAAATCTATGACTACCCATTGACCAGAAAACTTCCTTACTAAATACATACATACACACACATACACACACAACACACATGCACATAGACATGAAAGTGTCTATTAACACTGAACTTGAACTATTGGATAATTAAGCAAACTAGAAAAGCCTTGCATTCCATTGCAATATGGTTACACTTTACTTAACCTGGCAATTTCAACCACCTAAAATCTAGCATACGAATGGAAGTACCCTTTCTTCAATTTAAGCAAAAGCACCTGTCTAAAATCAAAAGTTAGTATTATTTGTAACAGGAAACTGTTGAAGACTTTCCCAACAACACTGGAGCAAAGCAAGGATCTCCATTGAGTTTCTACTATTTGATTTCATAGTAGAATCTACTATGATTATAGTTCTATAGCTGAAAATGACCTTCAGTGTCATCTAGCACAACATTGAACAGAAGAGAAAACTGAGACCCATGTACAACTAGTAAGTTAAAAGATTTAGGGTTTGAACTTATGTTCCATCCTCCAAGTTCAGTGAATATTTCACTTCACCAAATTTATTATAAATGGGTTACAGCAATAAAAAGGAAAAATCAATAAATATATGAAATAATTATAAAGAAATAAAATTATCACTATTTGAAGATAACATAATGTTTTAGGTAGAAAATTTAGCTCATCGACATTTAGCTCATTCAGAAAATGACAAGATAAAAAATATACTTTTAAAAAATCTATATATTATTAAAGAAAATCAGGTGGGAAAACAATGAAAAAAAATCCAGTTTCTCAGGGTCAGCATAAAAGTATGAGACCAGCAGGAATGGGTAATTTAAGAAAGACACAGAACTTAGAAGACATGACTGACAAGAGCTACCAGGGCATCTTGCAGTTCCTGAATTCATCAGCACAGTCTGAGCAATTGTACAATTCTTGACTAAAAAACTTTTTTTCTTAGTTTCTGACTAGAAGACCCCAAAAACTGAACTTCTGGGATTTTTTGGTCCTCTCTACAATTTGAGGAGTTGAAGTGGAAACAAGGATGGTTGAGCATAAGGTAATGCTTCGTTAGTTCCATGTTCAGGTTTCTTTTTAACACTTTGATTAAATATTTGACAAATAATAACTTGAAAAGTGATTCAGTGAGACAATAAAAGGAGACTGAAGATGGTGCCTAATAAGTGAGACTATAGATGAATAATCAGATTAGTAGAGACAGAGAAACATCACTAGACACCTGAACCTATGTAAGGCATAGAGCTAATTGTGGTTATTACAGGTAGCTTTCTTGAGAGAAAACAGACAAATTGGGTTTCACACAGAGCTCTATCATTGTGAATGGCCATTATAAAAATAACTACAAGATGCAAAACCATGGTGATTAACATATGGTATTTATGTAACTACAATAAAATTTTCACAGCAAAAAAGGGAAGAAAGAAAAGCCTAAACAAATAAAAATGTCATCTATGTTCATAACTAGGGTATGCTAATACGATAAAAATGAGAATACCATGTAACTTAATCTATAGATTTGATGTTAGGTCAATCAAATTACCAAGGCTACTATCCTCTAGAATTCTAATGTTGTGTAAGGGTCTTTGATAAACCAAATAGAGAAAATTATGCACAAAGTCTATTAAGAGTGAGTATTTCATTTCAGGAAAGGCAGTTTTCAAAGGAAGAAATCTGAACTATCAACAATTTCATGAAAAAAATGCTCCAAACCCTGAGATCATTAGAGAAATGCAAATTAAAGCAACTTTGAGGTTCAATCACATATCCTTCAGATTAACACAGACAATAAAATAAGAAAATGACAAACATTGGAAGGTATATGGGAGAAGCACACATTTAAGACATTGTTGATAGAGATGTGAATTAGTCCAGTCATCAAGGTGAGCCATATGGAATTATGCCTCAAAATAAACAAAAAAAATTACAGCAGATTGTTTTGTTATAACTGTGAACTAGAAACTGAAAAAGTGCCCAGCAACTGGGGAAAAGCTAAACAAATTATGGTACATGAATGTAACGGGATATTACTGTGCCTTATGAAATTGTGAAAAGGGGTGGCTGGAAAGCAGGGACTTGTGTGAGTTCCCCCCCCCCAGGTCCCTCCAAAAACCTATAAAAATGGCTCTGAACATATTCTAGAACTGCAGAACCCACAAAATAGCAGAGGGAAGCAGGGCTCCAGCCCAGGACAGCTTGGATGGTCGCTGGACAAGGTCTATCACATGAAACTGGGAGGGAGTGTAGCAGACCCCAGTGTGAGCCCCGCCTGGACCAACCAGACCAGGAGCACTGCGGAACAGGCCCTAGCATCGTAAATCAGTGAGCTGTGGTAGTCACCAGACTTCTCGACCCACAAAAACCAAAGACAACAGAGAAGAACTGCAGAACCCAAGAAATAGAAGAGGGAAGCAGGGCTCCAGCTCAGGATAGCCTGGATGGTAACTGGGTAAGGTTTATGGTGCACAGAGCTGGGAGCACAGTGGAGCATGGCGGTAGGACCAGCCAGACAGGGAGCTGGACAGACCAGGCCCTAGTGCCCTGAATCAGTGAGCTGTGGCAGCTACCAGACTTCTCAACCCACAAACACCAAAGACAACACAGAAGGTTAGTGGGAAAAACTGCAGGGGACAGAGTGAAAGGAGTTCAAGGTTCAGCCACTGCCCTGGGGACAGAGGGGGTGGTACAGCTACAGAACTACAGCTGCAGTTGCTTCCGGCCGCAGGCACACGTGGTGGGAGGAATTAAGTGGCAGATCAGAGCAGGGGTGCAGAGCCTGCTGAAGATCTGAGTCAGGTCCAGGTTTAAGGTTCTTAGGGGAGGAGGAGTGCTAGTGTGGCAAAGCTGGCTTTACAGAAATAGCTCTAAAAACAACAGCACAAACCCTCAAGCTTGGCACAAAGTACTCTCTACTCTACAAGCAGTCACACCCCAACGAAAAACTAAAGGGTCTAGTAAGTTGGCTGGGAACATGGCCAGAAGCAAAAATGGACTCAGATTCAGACTCAGACTTTGGAATCTTTCTTTGATGTCAAAAAAGACCAAAACATACAGCCAGAAGAAGTCAACAAAGTCAAAGAGCCTACATCAAAAGCCTCCAACAAAAACATGAACTGGTCTCAGGCCGTGGAAGAGCTCAAAAAGGATTTGGAAAAGCAAGTTAGAGAAGTAGAGGAAAAATTGGAAAGAGAAATGAGAAGGATGTGAGAAAACCATGAAAAACAAGTCAATGACTTGCTAAAAGGTGCCCAAAAAAGTACTGAAGAAAACAACACCTTAAAAAATAGACTAACTCAAATGGCAAAAGAGCTCCAAAAAGTCAATGAGGAGAAGAATTCTGCCTTGAAAGGCTAATCTTGCCAAATGGAAAACGAGGTCCAAAAGACCACTGAAGAAAATATTACCTTAAAAATTAGACTAGAGAAAGTGGAAGCTAGTGACTTTATGAGAAATCAAGATATTCTAAAACAGAACCAAAGGAATGAAAAAATGGAAGACAGTGTGAAATATCTCATTGGAAAAACCTCTGACCTGGAAAATAGATCCAGGAGAGATAACTTAAAAATTATTGGACTACCTGAAGGCCATGATCAAAAAAAGAGGCTAGATATCATCTTTCAAGAAATTATCAAGGAGAACTGCCCTGATATTCTAGAGCCAAAGGGTAAAATAGAAATTGAAAGAATCCACCAATCACCTCCTGAAAAAGATCCCAAAAAGATAACTCCTAGGAACATTGTTGCCAAATTCTAGAGCTCCCAGATCAAGGAGAAAATACTGCATGCAGCCAGAAAGAAACAATTTGAGTATTGTGGAAACACAATCAGGATAACACAAGATCTAGCAGCTTCTACATTAAGGGATCAAAGGGCCTGGAATGTGATATTCCGGAGGTCAGAGGAGTTGGGATCAAAACCAAGAATCACCTACCCAGCAAAAGTGAATATCATGCTACAAGGCAAAATATGGATGGGGGGAGTTGGGTGACAGAAGGGAGGGCTGACTGGGGAATGGGGCAACCAGAATATATGCCATCTTGGAGTTGGGGCGAGGGTAGAAATGGGGAGAAAATTCGTAATTTAAACTGTTGTGAAACTCAGTGCTGAAAACTAAAAATATTAACTAAATTAAATAAACATGAAAAAAAGAAACTAGTTATATGAAAAACACTCCAAATCACTAAGAGGAATGCAGATTTTTAATGGGATCCTCTTTTTGTATGAGAGGGGGTTGGTGAGAGGTATATTTTTTGGAAAGAGTTATAACAAAGTAACACAAAGTAATATAAATATATACTCTTTCTTAAAAAAAGTTAACATGATATGCAAAAAGGGTGACAACTCAGTCTCTCCTCTCTAGGAAACTTGATGATGCTTTGTTACTGCTGGGTCACTTTTTGGCTCCTTCGTTTAAAAATGCAGTATTATCATATGTTCTATCATATGTTGTAAAGGAGTTTTTGAGAGAAAAAATAAAAACTGTCCCACTAGACTGGAAACTATAAGGCCTGGGACTGCATTACATGACTCATTCTCCTATTTACTGATTTTTAAAAAAAATAGTTTAGAACAGACAACAGATTTGTAAAGGTATGAGAGTGAGGAGTAGAGGGTGAATGGTGTGAGGTTAGGGGCTTTGTAGTGTGTCAAACCATGCCAGAATCACTTAATTTAGAAAACTTATTTGCAATTAGACAGCACAGCCCCTTGGGTCAGAACAATAAATCAGAGGGAGGGGGAAGAGAGAGGGAATCTCACATCAATGCTTCTAACTCCAGGCTATTTTGCTTGAGTCAATGAAGAACTCAGGCATAAACAATGGGGCAAGCTTATCAATAAATTCTGTGAAGTGTGGAAATAATAGCTGAGGATAATCTCTCCTTTTCCCTCGTTGATTCCCACCTCTATTCATAATGATTTCCTCATTGCTTTGAATGGCTAAACAAGGTAAAGCAAGGTATCAGGTAAAGGTAACACAATCACTGGAACCTGCCAAGCTGCGATCTCCATCAGCATCTCCCCACAGTTATTCCGTTTTGTATTTATTGGTCACTAAATAATGACATCACCAAGTGATGCTCCTGAAATACCAGGGTGCTACTGCAACTTCATCACTTTTTTCTGTAGCCCTTAAAGGTACCACTCTAATAAAGCACAGTCTAATAATTGATCATGATAATTCTTTACATACCTATAATATTTTTAAAACACCATATAGTTCACAATGTGCTTCCATATACAATAATTAAATTAGTGTTTTATCCGTACAACAAAAGTGTAAATGTGATAAGGTTCAGATATGTTAATAATTTACCACTTAGCTAGGAAGCTGGAGAGGCAAGAATCAGTTTTTTGACTCCGTCTGTTGTGTCCAAGACCAGTGCCCTTTCGGCCACCTAATACTACCCTTCACATAAGACACAATAAATAATTGATTATTGATATGACTAGACAGAGCTAATCTTGGGGTTTAAAAGATTTGGTATGTCAAGTTCTGAAATAAAGCAAAGTCATAAGTGGAAGAATAAAGCATCTTTAATTGAGAGAACAGGGTAGCAAACCTGCCACTGTGGGGGATGTCCCACCAGCAGACTCACAGTAAAAAGTTCTTATATGTTGAGGAGAGAAGAGGAAGAAGGTACTATGAGGTAGCAAGGACTAGTCATGAGACTCTAATCACCCTTGGCAATCCTGGCAAGGAAAACCACTTCATTCTGGTGGTTTTGCCCTTCATACCAAGAATACCATCAGAAGGGGGCAAGGACATTAGGAGTTTAGATCCACCTCAAGCCAGGTTCCTTTACAAGGGAAAATCCCAGGGTGGGGGGACTTAGGGTGTGATACAGCTCAACCTAACAAAGACTAAATTTCTTAAATGGAGTAATGCAAGGACATGACGGAAATTCTGACAATATTAGGTTCATTTAAGAAACTTTGCAGGTGGGGGGCGGAGCCAAGATGGCGACTAGAAAGCAGTAACTGGTGTGAGCTCCCCACCAAGTCCCTCCAAAAACCTATAAAAAAAATGGCTCTGAACCAATTCTAGAACTGCAGAACCCACAAAGTGCCAGAGGGAAGCAGGGC
>CM053623.1:251456421-251474374 GCA_028646595.1 Phalanger gymnotis
AGATTTATCTTGCCCTACAAGAAAGTAAGGGAAAGGGGGATGGGAGGGGAATGGGGGGATGGAGGGGAGGGCAGACTGGGGAACAGGGCAACCAGAGTGTATGCCATCTTGGAGTGGGGGGGTGGAAATGGGGAGAAAATCTGTAATTCAAACGCATGTGAAAATCAATGCTGAAAACTAAACATATTAAAAATAAATTTAAAAAATTTTTTAAAAAAAGAAACTTTTCAGGTAATATTTTATTTAGTATTAACAATTTTCTGTCATTATATTAACAATTTTTTGTCAGGTATGAGATAAGGAGAAGCATGTAGCCTGTATGAATGTATGGAGGAAGGAGATAGAATGTCAAATTCAAGGACCAGCTTCAGTAGAAAGAAAGGGAACCGGTCTGTCTTCCCTTTACAACCTTGCCGGCGGCCGGCTGGTCCGACAGCCACTCGCCGTTGCGCAAAGGCCATGGGGGTGGGAGGGGAGTCCTGCTGTCTGTGCCGTCAGAGATGAAGACCCCGCCCGCCAAAATTAAGTTCAATCCGTTCGTGACCTCAGACCGAAGCAAGAACCACAAGAGGCACTTCAACGCGCCCTCGCACATCCGGCGCAAGATCATGTCGTCCCCGCTCTCCAAGGAGCTGAGGCAGAAATACAACGTCCGATCGATGCCCATCCGGAAGGACGACGAGGTCCTGGTGGTTCGTGGACACTACAAAGGTCAACATATTGGCAAGGTAGTCCAGGTTTACAGAAAGAAATATGCCATCTACATTGAATGTGTGCAACGAGAAAAAGCTAACGGCACAACCGTCCATGTGGGAATTCACCCTAGTAAGGTAGTTATCACCAGACTAAAACTGGACAAACATCGCAAAAAGATTCTTGAACGTAAAGCCAAATCCCAACAAGTTGGAAAAGAGAAGGGCAAATATAAAGAAGAAACCATTGAAAAGATGCAAGAATAAAATGGTCTGTTGTACAGTTGTAATTAAAAATGAAAATTAAGGAAAGAAAGAAAGAAAGAAAGAAAGAAAGAAAGAAAGAAAGAAAGAAAGAAAGAAAGAAAGAAAGAAAGAAAGAAAGAAAGAAAAGAAAAGAAAGAAAATCATGTGAAATCAGAACTTAGTACCAGCACCTGGCAAACAGTAGATGCTTAATATATAGGTATTGACTGACTGAAGTAAATGCAAAAGTAAATTGAAGTCAAATTGCTAAGGACTTTAAATGCCAAGTTAAGGAGTTTGTATTTTGTCCTAGAGAAAACAGGAGGGTATTGGATGTTTTTCAGCAAAATAGTTACAGTGAAACCTATGAATTGGGAAAAAATATTTTGGCACCAAAAAACGATGTTCCTTATTTTAGGTAGGGCTAAAAACCAAATCACAGAACGCCTTAGCAGAAAGAGACATTCAATACCCACAAATCCAATGCCTTCATTTTACAGGTAGGAACCAAGGCCTACCTAAATCTGCTTACCTTCTAGAGGTGCCATTAAGATTAATACGTGAGGAATGTGCTTGGATCATAATAATGATAAAACATTTTACACACATCTCTCATTTCAATCTCAATGCAACTTTGTATGAAGTTGTAATTACAGGCATTATCTCTACTTTATAGATAAGAAAACCAAGGCTCAACAACGTTAAGCGACTCTTTTATACTCTCTAAATCCAATTAAACAGTTTTGTCACCTCCTTTTTTAGGAAGCAAAGTGGACATGGAGATGACAATTTCTTCAACTAAATGAGCATTTGACTTTGAAAAGGAACTATTTTATTCAGCTTTTTGATCCTGTTAGATCAGGCTCTTTGCCAGAACTAAAGTTTCATAAAATACCTAAAAGAGAAATTGGTTTTAAGAAGTTGCTTTAAGATGTGCATACATCTATACAACCAAGCAACAAAAAAGGATGTGGCTATTTATAGACAAAGTCCTCAAACTTAAACGTGCTTGAACAGGACATACCTGTAGTCAAAGGAACACTAGATTCTTGCTAGTCCTCATTAGCATCAGCAGCCTCACAGAATTCCCTATGCCATTTATCAAATTAATGTTAAATCACAATTCTGTGTTTCTATTTTTAAAGTGAGTACTCTGACTAATTGGAATGGTGAGGGTGGGTATAGGGAGGAGGAGGAGGAACAAGGAAAAGTTCAAACATGAAGATGGGAAAGAAAAGCCTGGGGAACATTGAATGCACTAGACTGATGCTCTCAAATGCTCTAAATGTGTAATTAATCAATAGTCTACGAGAGAAGATTGTACTGCTCAAATGAAGGCAGAAAAAAACCACATTACAGCAATTAGAATGAGCTAATATCAGCGTGCAAGCCCCCAGATCTTCGGATCAATTGACTTCAAAAAAAAAAAAAAAGCTGAGTTCACATAATAATCCTGGAAAGATTTTACAGAAAGATTTTCCAAAACATGAGCACTGTGTCTTGCCGCCCCTCTGTCTGAAAGGTGAGACCAGTTGAGCTGCTAGGGGACATGTTTTGCAGTGTGTCACAGGTGAAGGCTGGAAAGGCTAATCAGACTGCCTGCTGGGAGGAGAGCCATAAAACTTGGGTTAGCTCAGAAACGAGCAGTGCCTATAACCAGAAGGTTTATTTTTGTCAGACATCTCCCAAAATGGGTGTCATCCTCTGTAGGGGAGAGGGCAAAGTGGAACCACCTAGCCTAACTTCAAGCATAACTATAGTACAGAGGAAAGAGTGTATGGTATATGGTATAGTACAGTGGTTCTCAAGTGAGAGGAACTAAGTTCAGATCCCACTTCTCCAACTGCCTGGGCCTCAGTTTCCTCATCTGTGAAATTAAAGGGTTGTACTAGCTGGCCTCTGAGGTTCCTTATACTCTAAATCTATGGTCCTGTTTCAACAATCCAGCTAGCAGCTGTTGTGGGGGTGAAAAACCAACATAAGACCAACAACAGAATGCTACCAGCACACTGCAAAAGCCCAGGTTCTTTTGATCTGCTTTACTAAGGAAAGCATCGTTAAGGGGTTAACAAGCTTACTTTAATTCGACATACAAATACTATTCACTTAGTTCAGGGGAAAAAGCCAGCACCCTGAATTTCACAGCAAATACAAACAAATTACAAACATCGATAGACAGACCTTGTCTGATTCAAATCCTGATATGTAGTCACCGGAGTTTAACACAGTCCCAGCATCCGGGTTTATGAGCTGGAGGGCTCTTAGCTATAGCTGCCCAGAGTCTCCACATCTGCGTGCCACCAAGAGTGACAGCCCTGAGCAAATGTCATCAAACATCATCTGAATGAACAGAACTTAGGCTCCTATGATTGGCTCTTGGGTTAGCACCTCCCCTTAGTACCCTGGGAGCTTCACATCTACATAGGCTTAGCACCTAACAGGGGTTTGGGCCTGGGGCTTAGCACCTAGTAAGTTAACTCAATGAAATACACTGAATTAATCAAAGGAAACAAAAGCTAAACTCTTCAAGGGCACTTGGTTGAATTGAGTGCTAAGAGCCCATTTTGCTTACCAACACAGGTCCTCTGATCTTAGTGGTGTGGCCTGGATAATTCGAGTCAGTTGCTCATTCCATTTCAGAACCAAAGAATGGTCTTAAAACAGACTACATATTTTGAGAGTGTCACTCTGAACTACTTTAATAAAATTAAATTATGATGCACCAATCCATTGTATTTTATGTCTGCCCTTGAATGCAATATACCTAGTTATATATCAAACTGGGGGCCTTTTGTTGTTTCTTCTTAACAGACCAAGAGTACTAGAAGAGAGCTACTGTATTAACTCCATAATAGATTAAACTATGACATGAAATAAAACACTGAGGACATTTATCCTATTGTTTTACTTCCTTTTCCTTAGCCCAGTCAAGTCTCAGCTTCTCTATTCCTTCCTTCATCTTTAAAGTTATGCCAAATTAATGAATTTGTTCATATGTGCAAATTAATGAATTTGTTTCTCAATCGGTCATCTTTCATCTGACACATAGCAAAATGGTACAGTTACACATTTAGTCAGCAGCGGCTACAACTTCTCTCAAGGGCTGAAGAACTGACTTGTGATCACAGTTCCTTAGTGGTTGTTTCTCTCTTTCTCTCTCTCTCTCTCTCTCTCTCTCTCTCTCTCTCTCTCTTTAATTTCATTCTGTCATCAGAATCCTAGGGATGTAGTCGAAAGTAGGAGCTAGAGAAATTAAGAGTGATGTTCCATCTTTAGTTTCTCAGAGCTACCATTCTCACCTGTGGGCCCTAGCCAGCTGTTTTATTCAATTCTGACTTTCTGTAGGTTCCCCTGCAATAGCCATCTTAGACTTTCCTTCTGCTCTACTCAGAACTGAAAATGGAAAAGATTGTGCCAGAAACCAGCTATGATGATAATACTAACCAGACCCTGAGCAGATTTTTAACAAAGGCATTGTCACTAGGTGTGATAGGTGCAATCTCTTTTGAACAATTCAGTGATAAGATTCTGGCCCTATTATCCCAAGTCAGAAATGACCTAAAGATAACTTTAGGGTAGAAATTGGGATTTGATTCAAGTAATGAGCAATTTCTGAAACACTTAAACATCCTTAAAAAAAGCAAAAAAAACCTTCCTTCAGTGATTTTTTGAGATCAGCTGTCTAATGATAGGATTAAAAACCAAATATTACAAGGTTAAAAAGAAAATGATTTTTTTTAAAAAACCTATCCGCCAAACGATCCTGATCATAAGTGACCAAGCCATGAGTGATTAATGCTCTACGATAAACAAAAAGTGACTGGCAGGTCCAGCTGCTTTCAGCATTTAAAATTCTTCTGGTTCCCCAGGGAAAAATTCAATAATATATCGTCTAGTTGCCTCCCTTCCCAATCCTTTACTCTTTGGCTTACCATCTAGATAATGAGGATGCTAGAAAAGCTACTTACTATGAGGATCGAATTAGATAATGTATGTAAGAAACTTTGTAAACTATAGGTGCATATGTACATGCATACAGATATTTGTATGTATCACAAATATATGACAACTATTACATATATGTTTAAGTGGCATACTCAAAACCATGAAAAGGAATTGGAGACATACATTTGGGGCTTATTATTATGTCATTTGAGGTTTGTTTGGGTTTTTGTTGTTGTTGTTTTCGGACTAGACATGTAATTTCATATGTGCAAAACTTCTTACCAAAGCAGATCAGGAGCATGTCCTATAACCAGTAGTCTTTGAGAATTTCCTGGCTCACTGAGGTATTGACCATAGTCATAAAGCTAGCATATGTCAGAGGCAGGCCTTGAACTCAGTAGGGCTAACTATGCTGCCTCTGGATTGTCTTATAATTCACATTTATATGGCACTTTAAGGTTTGCAAAATAATTTCAGGCCCAAACCCCCAAAGAATAGTTAGAATAAATAGCAATTCTAATTTAGCATAGAAAAAACTGACACTTGAAAAGGTGAAGTGACTTTCCTAAGGTCAAACAATTAGTAAGCAATGCAGCCAGACAGAAATCCCAAACTCTTGATTCTAAATCCACCATGCTTTCCATTACAGAATAACTGCCACTCAGATTTTAGTACCCAAATATTATCTTCTGCACACTCTATGTTTATGAATTCTAGAGGATGCTTTTATGCAAGATAATGAATTTATAGCCAGTGAATTTTTCAACACAATCCTCCTCTGATGCTTCATCATGGCATGGGGGTGAATTTGGGCTGTCTGAGACTCTGCCAGCAACATGTAAGCTATTAAAAGTTTTGCAAAGATGGAAAGGCTTCACATATGTTCTTGGCAACAGACTTTTCCTTTTGTCAAGGACCAGCCTAGCTAAGAAAGGAGAGGCGTGTCACCAGCTGTTCAGGCACATGGTGATGATTCCTTTGACCATGGAAAAGTCTTGAAATAAAGAAAAATAAAAAATAACCCACACATCTGTACAACTGTTTCTGTTTCTGCAGTGAAAGTAGAAAAGAGAGTAGGTGGTACCCATAATCACACAGTTTTGAGACCATCTGAAAAAACAACTTAGCTGTTGATAGTCTTAATGTGAAATCTTTGTCCGGGGCCTAACAAGTAAACACACTACTAAAGTAAAGAAACAAGTAAAAACACATGCTGTCAATCTTAATATTTTTGCTATAAATAAAACAAGGAACAAAAGGAAATTGAAGCTTAACAGGATGTTTCACAGAGTCTCCTTAGAGAGACAAATAAATGAGTTAGCAGAAGTTAGTTTGACCAGAGATCCTTTGGATCCATACAACATTTGTTCCATTTCATATTGTCATCTTCATGATAAGCATTTTTTAAAAACTCCCATGAATATAATTGGACTTTATGTGCCAACATTTATTACAGAGTATGAGGAGGAAGAGAAATTCTATCAACAATTTGCAAATGTAATCTCCAATAACTCCTCCCATCAATTGATTTTCCAAGTATTTCAATGAAAAGGTAGATAGGGGCAGAATGTTGGAAAACATGAGAGAAAAATTGGTAGAGGAGTAAGAAATAGGAGAGATCAAAAAACTATGCAGAAATCTCATGCCGACATACCAAGAATATTTTCTTTAAGAATAATGTTGAGGTGTTGGGCACAACACACACAAACATAGTATCACCTATGAAATAATAAAATTGATTGTGTTTTGTCTATTATATATAGACTTGTTACCAATGGTAGAGGTATTTCCAAATTGCTTGTTGACTATAAAAAAAATTTTAATTTGGCAGAGATATACAATGCCTTATAGGCTCCTTTCACAAGATGTCTTCCATGCTTATGTTAAATAGCATAAAATTCACTAAAAAATGCTAAAAGAGTAAGCTGTTTAATTACCCTTTGATTATGAATAGGCAAGGAATAAATAGTAATAATAGCTATCATTTATGTAGACCAGTAAGGTGTTCAAGCTCTAATCGGCACGATGGATAGAACACAGGGTCTAGAGTCAGTAAGACCTGAGTTCAAATTCACCATCAGACACTTACTAGCTGTGTCTCCCTGGGAAAGTCACTTAACCCTGTTTGGCTCAGATTCCTCATCTATAAAATGAGGTGGAAAAGGAAATGGCAAACCACTCCATATCTGCGCCAAGAAACCCCCAAATAGGGTTACAAAGAGTCAGACATGACTAAAAACAACTCGACAATAATTTTTTAAAAAAATCTTTACATATATTACTTAATTTGATCCTCACAACAACATAGTGCTATTATTATTACCACTTAACAAGTAAGGAAACTAAGGATGGGAGGTTAAATGACTTACCCAAGGTCACTTGGTTAGTGACCATCTAAAGGAAGACTCAAACTCAGACCTTCCTAACTCCAACGAAGCCTGACTATATGCACTATGCCACATAGCTGCCTGAAAAACAGAGAAACATGAGTTCACTTGAGGTGCCTACCAAAGTTATGGAAGAGGACATCTAGCACAGATTACAAATGTAAAAGAGATTACATTCAGATGTATAAAGTTGCGTTTATGGATAACATTGTACTGATTGAAACAAACTTTGCAACACTGCTGAGCTTAATACTCACTTAAAAGAGTTTAACTTAATAATATCAGAGAGAAAAATCAAACGGATGAAGAATGTCTACTGTCCAAACTATGATGTGCAGTTGGATGGACATCCCACTTAGCAGTTCTCTAAGTACATATATCTTATTAAGCCAGAGGTGGGGAACCTGCTGCCACATGTGGCCCTGTAGTGTGAATTCAGTCAAAGGGCCACACTTAAGGACCTATAAGGCCATAAATGACCTCGAGGCCACATGTGAATGAATGAGCCAAGCCCAAAACTGAAAAGAAGAGAGAACATAGAAGAGCCTGCCTTTGAGAAATCGAGCAATGCTTTCAATAACCACATATTTTTCCCTAAATTAAAGATCCATATTTTTAAGAATGTTATTCCTCTGATGATGGTCATAGAGTTTTGTCATAGAATGCCACAATCTGAGAAGAATTTTTAAAACATAAGATTTTTTTAGCCAGATATATTTGACTCAATGAATTTTTCCAGTCCATATTTTTTATTATTTTTGTTACATGGATTTTTTGCACAAAAGCTTTTAAATTTTGTACAATTAAAAAATCTTATTTATCCTTCATAATCTACTTTATCTCATTACTAGTCACAGAAGTTGTAGAAGTTATAACCTTCATTTCCTCTAATTTTTTTATAGTATAAGTATATTTAGATTATCTATTTCCAATATATTGCACTATATGGTATAAAGCATTCTTGTTTATGGGTGATATTGTTCTGATTACATAATACCTCAGAATAATGTAGAATTTCTAACTGGATCTATAATCACTTAAGAGAGTTTGATCTAACTATTCTGACAGGGAAAAATACTAGATTAAATCACAATGCCTTTTTGTCTCAACTATGATATGTAGCAGAATGGTGACTCATAGAGGTTGTACATGAATATATATTGGACAGACACAATAAATTAACAATGAATAGGAGAAGGAAACAAGACTAAATCACCTTTGTACTTCTTTGTACTTCTTTTAATAACCCCAAACTTTTCCCTGAAAAAACTTATGTTTTTAGCATCAATAATCTTTTAGTATAGCTAGATGGCTGTAATTCATGAAATATCTAAAGATTTAAAGTCATTAGTCACCTAAAAGTAAATGGAAAGGTGCTCAGTGCATGGAAATAGGCTGCAAAATCTTACCAATAAAGAATTGCCCATAAGAAGCAATGTAAAGAACATCATCAGAGTGATGAATGACCAGAAAAGGAGGTATGTAAGTGATGCAGCAAGATTGAGTGATACCCAATGGATAGCACACATATTACACTAACATCCATTTAATATCAAAAGATCTATAAAGAGGACCTCAACATGCTTGGGTAGAATAACATAGAAGATTAATAGGAATCTATAGAAATGAAGTCTCACAGAATGTGAAGGTGTGAATGGATTGAAATCTGTATCATTAAAGAAAGTACCCACATGAATGAAATTAAGTATCCATCAAATTATTGAAAAATATAGTAAGTTATTTAATACTTTCATATATGATATATATATGTATATATATATACACATGTTATATATAGTAAGATATATAATACTTTTTCTGGCTTTATAATGGTACATAATTTCTGGGAAGATTTTACATTTTCTCTTTATTATAATGTATCTTCTTCCATATTTCATTTCTACATTTCAATAATCTCTTATTTCTTTAGTATGGGTAATCTCTCATAATTTGCCATAAGATGGCAAAATGATACAAATCACAATCTTGTGTGCTAACACACGTATGATATAGCTATGAAGGGAGACTTTCATGATCCAGAAATCTCTATCAGTTCTTCTAAGTCTTTGCATGCTCTATCCATAAGTAATAGTCCATTACATTCATGTTTCGCATTTTATTTTGCCCCTCCCAACTAGAGGGCCATTTACTCTGTTTCCAGCAACTCCCTTCTTCAAATAGGTTTCTGCAGATATTTTGATATACTTTGTTGTTACTTTTATTTTTATCATTAACCTCCTTTGGTTGTAAACTTAGAAGTGGAATCTCTGAGTCAAATATTATGGCCATTTTAATCAATTTCTTAATATAATTCCAAATTGCTGTCCCAAGTTGTTGGACCAAATCACAATTCCCCCAAATCACAACTCCTTCAACAGAGTTCATGTGGCGACAAGAAGCATTAAATAAATTCTGAATAGTCAGGGCTAAAGTGTGAGATGATAGATTTTCTTTAAAAGGGGGTAAAAAGGGGTCTCATAGGAAAGAATGCTGTAACATCATAAACACTGTCTGGGAAGGCATTTTTGCCCATTTAAACATTCTGTTTTATCAAGGACCATTTCCAGCTCTCCAGCTGTAGGATACACATGGATTGAGAAAATGACAAAGTCACCCATCATTGATGCTTCTATTGAATATTTGTTCCAAAGGCAGCTGCTCTCTCAGTTGGTAAAAGATCAACTAAGTAAAGCAATTACTGTGTGTTTTTTTTAACCAATAGATATTCTGAGCTTGTACTAGATTCAATCCTTTATTGAATACAGCTAAAACATTTTTCTCTTTACTAAAACAGGGATGTATGACAACAGTGTTAATAGTAATAGTCATAACGATACTGATGATGATGAGAATGAAGGCAAACATGGTGTAAGTGACATAGGGAGAAAGATTTCTATCTGCTTTCTTGAAGGAAAAAATAAACCTTCTTGAGGAGAGCATGAATCCAGATTTAAAGAACTATTAAAACTCAGCTACAAAGGAAATGAAAAACCTGTATTCCTCCATCTTCTCAGGCACAGTCTTATAGAAATTGGGGGGGCAAGGGGCGTCAGCGTGAGGAATGTAGAAATGTCAGGTAAAAAGGGATGTGTAAAGATAAAAAGATAAGAGAGAAAAAAACACAACAAAGAAGTGACTGCACATTGCTTTTGTTATAGTTTTGTTTCCAAAAGCTGTCTGAGCGATAGAGCTAAAAGTCAGGATTCAAGAAAGATAGTTGTCATTCACAAAAGAATCCTGATGTCTCTGAGAAGAAAAAAAAACTCACAATACTGGCAGATGAAGTTGCTACCAGAAGTTATTTTTTAAACAAAACTTATTACAAATAAAGCTTTGCCCTCACACATTGAACAGCTTTTATATATGGATCTCGAAGCATGATACTATCAAGTAATTATCCTACCATTTTCCCTTATCATGGCAGCCTTTAAGAATAATGTGCACCAGGCCTCAGGAGAAGTCTATTAAGTTGAGAACATAGAGAATAACTGACTTCCTTAAGGGTACTTGGAAACCAGTAGGAGACCCTTTGTCTACTCCCTCTGTGCTTTTAACACTTCTTCTCAAAAGATTGTCTCTTGCAGTCTGTCAATGATAGGAAAGTGATGCCTAGAGGAGGCTTTTCTGTAGAAAGACATTAACAGAATACCTTAGGAATGTATTATCCCCATTTTTAAATGATATATTTTTGTCAAACCAAAAATCACCTGCATAGAGGAAGCATTCTCTCCTCACGCTACTGTCAAGTTGTTTGTAAGCAGGAAGGCCTTACAAATCTCCCTTGAGCCTTATTAATACATGTATTTAACAAGACTGTCTTTTTAAACTAAACTGCCCTTTAGCTATATATGCAGACTGTGTTATAACAAACAATAGTTCAATGTTCCAGCGCTGAACAATACCTCCCTTATAGCTTTGCTCAGTTACTTTTTTGTATATGAATATTTCTTTTAAAAAAGCTGTTGCTATGCTGTTATTATCAAAAAATACTCCATATCAGGGTTCAATATATTTAGTGATCAGAAAATTGCCAAAAGGCAAGATGAAAAAAATTAAGGGCTGGAGAAATAAGCAATATCTTATTATGATGTATTAAACTGTAAAAAGTTCCCCAGGGTCAGGAACCAAGCCTACTTAATTTGATTAGGACAAGAGTTCTTAGCCTAATATGGCTCATGGACTATTTTGTTGAAGGCTATGGACCCTTTCGCAGAATATTTTAAATGAATAAATTAAGATACATAGGATTACAAAGAAAGTCAATTAAATGGAAATACAATCTTCAAAATATTTTTAAAAAATAAGGCACTAAAACCACAAGTTAACAATCTCTGGATTAGGAGAATACTAAACACAGCATTGGGTATGCACAGCTAGGTGGGTAGCTTGTGAGTGTTGTGGCTACTGATAATGAATGGCAAATAGATAAGAATACCTGCTCATGATCTGGAGTCTAAGAGAGATGCAGACGCTCAAGGGAATTTCTAAAATTATGTTGGTAAATAATGATACCCATACTATCTAACTTATAAGGTAGTTGAAAGGCTCAAATAAAATAAAGTATGTATACTTTAAAGCAATATATAATTGGGGAAGATAGTGATCAAGGTCAATTTCAGGTGTTCCCCAACTTGACAGGCTAATAAGCAACTGAGGGTAAACTCCTCATGAAATATGAACATGACCAATAGTTCCATACTGCGTTTCAGAGACTGAGGCTGCCTCCTTAGCTGGCTGACTGAGAAGCAGACTTCAGGGTCTATAACAGTGAGCTACTTTCTTTGGGACATTCTCTTTGCCTTTTCCCTTTGTGTCTCTTTCCAAAGTTCAGCAAAGAGGGAGGGAAAAGGATTTTTTCCTTCCTTCCCACCCCAAGAACACTTACTAGTTATCTAGTGAGTGAACTGCCTATGTTTGCAACAGGCCTGGTTCATCTACATATGAATCAGGGATGTTTAGTTTCCTAAACAAGGTGTTCTTAGAATCTAGACTTCTATCTAGATGAGAGAGCTTAACTAAGCATCACCTGCTTTGCATGTTGCCATGTGGGTAATCCCGAATCAGAGTGTTCCTGAGTCCACAAGTTCAGGTACCAGGTACCAGGTACCAGGCCTTTTGGAGAGACAGTGTTTCCTAATGCAGCATTCTCCTTGGAGAAAGAAGAGGATGGCCTATATAGATCTTGTTCGGTTTCCTAATTGGAGAGCAAAACCATGAGTTACTTGAACAGCACCAATCCAACAGAAAGGAAATTCCTTATTCCATAATCCCCAAAGTATGTCTGCCTTCCAAGAGGAGTTATTATGGTAATTAGAGTGGGACGTTTTTGCCATTCTTCTCTTGTGGAAAGCTAAGGCCATCGAGTGTTTTTAATGAGTCTTGCCTTTGTTTGAATGGGGCAGGTAAAGTGGGACCCTTTTGTCTTTTGTTTTGGAGTGCTTCTTAGCACTGAGGTAATCAAGTGCTTTGATGAGTCTTGCCTTTCAGATGTAATGGCAAGCAAAATGAGACTTTTTGTTGTTTTGTGTTTGAGTGCTTCTCAGCACTGAGTTAATCAAGTGCCCCAAGGCCCTGTATATAAGATCTGAGATTGGAGTTTTGTTTTTGGGGCACACTGTATTGGGAATCAAAATGGGCTCTTAGCACTTATTAAACCAAGTGCCCTTGAAGAGTTTGGCCTTTATTTCCTTGATTAAATTAGGAGTTTTTAGTGACCTCCTTGCCTGAAGGGAAAGCCTAGTTTACATGGGTTTGAGTGACATGTTTGTGACAATAGAGGCTTTTAGTGGGTTTAAGTCACATTTTTGTGACGATTTTAGGTAAGGTGGGTGAGTCACATGTGTGACTCACCTTTGACCCTGAACAAGATATATAAAACCAGGGGTTGGCTTTCCTTTTTCGGAGCTCTGAGCTGCAGCAGTAGTGACATGTGACTCTGAGCCAGCCGTTGTCAAGCTCCCATCTGAACTCAGATGTTGGTAAGTACAAATTGCATCCGGTTTGTTTATAAATGTATGTTTGTAATTTGTTTGTATTTGCTCTGAAGTTCAGGGTGCTAGCTTTTTCCCCTGAACTAAGTGAATGATATTTGTATGCTGGATTAAAGTGAGATTGTTAACCCCTTAATGTTGCTTTCCTTAGTAAGGCAGATCAAAAGAACCTGGGCTTGCAGCATTCTGTGAGCTGGTTATTGTTGGCTTTACATCCCCACAGCAGCTGCTAGCTGGATTGTTAAAACACTCATTGCAAGAATGTTGGTGATGGGACTCTGGGTAGCCATTGAGGCAGCTCCCCCCAACTCTGGCTTTGAAAACTCAGATGCTTGTGCTTCTCTCTGGTAACTATGTATGTATTGTGATTTGGTCAGATAGACAAAAACCTGTCTGTTGACCTGTTTGTGATTCCTGTTTGTATTTGCTCTGAAGTTCAGGGTGCTGGCTTTTCTCCCTGAACTAAGTGAATCTTATGTGTATGTTTAATTAAAGTAAGACTATTAACCCTTTAAAGTTGCTTTCCTTAGAAAAGGAGATCGAAGGACCTGTGCTAGCAGCCCTCCTCTGTGCTCTTGTTGTTGTTCTTGTTATTGGTATAGCACCTCTCCAGCAGCTGCTAGCAACGTTGTTGTTACAGGAGCGTAGACTACAGAGGGCCATTAAGAGTCTTGAACTGATTATGTGTAACCTTGTAAAAAACAGAAATTTGACTGAATGTTGGGGGTGTTTGTTTCACTGATAGTAACTCCATAGTCTTAGGATATAAATTCATCCTCTTTATGCTGTCTGGAAGCCTCCTTGATACTTCTCTAGCAAACAGGGCAATAGGAATGATAGACATTTCATCCTATTCCCATGTGATTTTTCTCTTCCATTACATCTGTATATTTTGAAAGCTTTTCATTCCATGCTATTTGAAAATGAGTATTTTGTGTGGTGACAGGTTCTAAAAGTGTTTATAGTTCAATGTTATGTTTAGGTGATTGTGGGCAGCAATTAATCTTAGACAATTCTCTAGTTCCAGTTCATTAGATAAAATCTTGAGGATATCTTGAGATTTACATTTGTAAAAATGGGGATTTATCATCTACTAATCCATGAAAAATATTAAAATTCTCATGTATTATGCTGGTCGCTATTTCATATTGCTTAGTAACTGGATAGATGCTAAATTTTTATAGCCTATGGTGATGTATTATAATTTCTATAGTTTCCTTTCATAATCTACACTGATCACCAAGATCAATTTCAGTTGAAAATTACGTGGTCCTAAACTGCCAGAAAAAAATTATTCTATTTCCATATATCAATGATTTAGCCATTTGTTTGACATTTCTTTATTCACATATCATTGGCTGAGCTCATACAAATGTTGCCCATGGAGGTTTTTTTGACTCCTTCATGGAATCTTAAATATTTCATAGTCTCTATAAGGAACCACTTTCAGTTATATTCATCAAATCCAGTGACATTTACCTGTTATTACTCCTAACTATTGCTCATTGAGGTGACATCTGCTTTTTTTTATCTTTTATTCTATGATCTAAGAAATTCGACCAATCTTCTTGTTAATCTTTAGTGTTAGTCTTTCTATAGCTACGTTGGTGTGTTGAGTCACGTGTGTGACTAATATTGTATGGGTCTTTGTTAAGATACACTCCAAATCTCCTACACTCCAAATTCTACCATTCCTATTGAGTTTTGATTTCAAAATACTAGTAAGTTCATGTATACAGTCACGGCTTACTCCTTGATAGTATAATACTTAATCTTTCATGGAGGAGACAAAGTATTTATAAGTATAGGCTTCATTCACTGGTTCAAGATTAAAATCTTTATTCTCTGGGTTTTTTACTTTTAATACATTAAGAATTTTACTTCCAAATGACATTTTGATATCACTGCAGAAAGATTCCCTTAGATGAAGAAGCTGCTTATACCTTTGGTGCAGTCATATAACTTAAATATATACATAAGCATCAAGTAATTAATGCTATGCTTATTATTACTGTTATTGTTGTTGTTAACTTGATAGATAGTGGGAGTTTCTTAACCTTTTTGTGTCATTGACCCCTTTGGCATCTAGTGAAGCCTATAGACTTTATCTTAGAATGATGTTTTTAAACTCATAAAATAAAGTTGCAAAGGAAACCATATCGAACTGCAATTATCAAAATATTTTCCAAAAATATTCACAAACCAAGATTAAGAACCCTTGGAGAGTTTCAAGTAATGAGCTTTTAGTGAGGAAGAACAGAATTCAAATTCTCCTCTTCACACAGTTGCTCCACAACTGTGAGCAAATCAGTTCCCCACAGCAACTGTTTAAAAGAATATTAGAAAAGAGCTAGTGATATATTTTTGTATTGTTCAGTTTTTGTACGTGTTAAACTCTTCATGACCCTATTTGAGGTTTTTTTTTTTGGCAAAGATTCTGGAGCAGTTTGCCATTTCCTTCTCCAGCTCTTTTTACAGATGAGGAAACTGAGGCAAACAGAGTTAAGTGATTTGCCCAAGGTCCCATAGCTAGTAAGTGTCTGAGGTCAAATTTGAAATCAGGAAGATAGGTCTTCCTGACTCCTGATCCAGTATTCTAACCTCCTGTACCACCTAGCTGCCCGTATTTTTATATAAGGAATATGTATATCAATGAACTCACAGATCCAAGAATAGATGATTAAGCCAACATACATAACAAAACATTATTTAAAACCTATTAATAACAAGAATGGGAGGAAATTTATTGGTATTTTAAGACAAGAAGTAGCTAAGTGGCAGAAGGATGGAGTGCCATACCTGGAGTCACGAAGATTCATCTTCCTGACTTCAAATCTGACCTCAGACATTTAGTAGCTGTAGGACCCTGGGCAAGTCACTTAATCCTATTTGCCTCAGTTTCCTCATCTATAAAATGAATGAGAGAAAGAAATGGCAAACCACTCCAATATCTTTACCAAGAAAACCCCAAATGGTTTTCATGAAGAGTCAGATATGACTGAAATGACTGAACAACAAAAGTAGCAAAATGGGATTCACTTACAAAAATGGAAATTTGGTCATTCGGCTAAGAGGAGCATCTCAACCTGAGTATTATTGATTAACAGGACAGTAAACTATGAAGCATAGCAAAAAGTATATACCTGAATAATTAACTGTAATCACAAAAGGTATTTCCCTTGAATATGGTACATTGGCTGTGAATATGGTATAGAGAAGTAAAAAATATAGGTGAGCCCATTAAAGACAAGATGGAGATAAGGAAAGTCCCATGTAAGTCAGTCACGCAAGAATTCTACACTAATCTAGAGAATGAATGAGATGATTCAGTTGAGTTTTTTGTTGTGTTTTGTTTTCTCTGTTTTATAGAAGGCTCTCAAGATGTCAGTCTAAATCTTATGCCTCTCAGGATTCTGGAAATGTCTCCACAGCCTGAGATCTAGATTATCTGAGACCAGACTGAGAAAGACAGCACTAAACTCCTCTTATGCCTTGATCCGTATAATTGGGGTCATTATGGTGACCCTATTTGGGAAGTAAGTATTGGGCAATCAGAGGCAGATCAATCAATCATCCAATCATAATTGTTAAGTGACCCAGATAGTGGATAAATAGTCTAAGTGAGGGATTTCTTTTTTCTTTGAATGAACAATTTGAAAAGTGGATTGGTTGGTAAGCAAATGGGGAACGCTTAAGGAGTAATAATAGATTTTGTTTAGCAGCAGGAATTTTCTTCCTGAAAGCTGCAGGCATTTTCATCTACCTTCCACTGGACTGAAACAGCCAATTGTCTCCTCATTGCCAGGCAGAAATCTGAAGATCAGTCCTCCACCACAGAGAGCCATGGACATAATCACGGGCAAGAAGCATCTTCAAATATCCATTCAATGCCCCACTAGTGATTCATGTGAAAAGGGGAGCCTTTTAGTCTCCTATGATTTCTCTGTGTGGCTTACGGCAAGTAGCTCATGTGGCAGCAAGTACATTACTGCAGTCAGCCACCAGTCATGAAGATGATTGTACCTCCTCTGAACAGCTTGATTCTCTAAGGGCACCTGGCTTATGTAAGAAGAAAGACTCTGGTTCTATTTCACACTGTTCATTTGGTTTCTATTTCTGTTTCTTTGTGGTTTTGTTCTTTTTATTAATATATTTTGAGAATCCATACCCAGCAAACAACCCATAAAAAGAGCATCTTTCAATAAAAAAGTTAAGCAAAACTAATACCATGATTGCAATTGATGTCACTTATGTCCATTTTTGTATTTCATCATTTCTTAATAAAAAGAAAATATTGGTGCTTTCACTTTAGTGATTTGGAAACAATATGTGCCATTGCTCTTCATCCAAGTTTTGTTGCCTTTTGGTACTGTCTTCATTTATGTTATTGTTGCCATTATGTGCTTTAATCATTTTGTTCTGTATTCTTCACTCTGCATAAGTTAGTGAGAGTCTTCCTGTGTTCCTCTGAATTCTTGCTCATTATTCTTTCATGTACAATGATCATTACTTTCACATACTACGATTTTTTTCAGCCATTCCCCAATTATTTGGTATACTATCTTTTGCCTAGCTTTTTGACGCTACAAAATGGGGCTACTGTGATTATTTTACCATATTTGGGATACAGACATACTTTGAAGTGAAGACATGCTTCCCTTTATTGTGCTTTTGCAGACATTGCATTTTGTAT
>CM053623.1:251474874-251496010 GCA_028646595.1 Phalanger gymnotis
CGTTCTCAAGCCCCGCCTCAATGACCAGAGACCATTGGTTCCTGAGCTGGCCCCTCCTAAGTCACCAATCCACACCCACACAGGTTTCACACCTGACAGGGCCCTGGGCCTGGGGCTTAGCACTTAACAGCTGAAAGTACTTCCACTCAAAAGAAACAAAAGCCATGCTAATGAGACAATTTTGCTTAACAACACACCACTTTATACAATGACCACAATAACATAAAGAAAAAAACAAAAAAAAAATAATAGAACTCTTACCAATGCAGGTAACTAATCAGGACTTCAGAGGGCTGATACATCTCCCTTTTCTTATTGGAGATTTGGTGGGTATAAGTGTGAAATGAGACATACACTGTCAAACATGAACCATGAGGTGATTTGGTTTGGCTTGACTGTACTTTGTTGCATGAGAGAGTTTTATTGAGGGTGGAGAGTAACAAGAATGTTTTTTACAAAGAGCTTCAGTGAAACATTTTCTTTTGAGAGAGAAAAAGAGACAAACAGAAAGACGGGGAGGAGAGGGAAGAAGGAGAACAGAGAGAGAAAGGGAGACAGAGACAGAAAGAGACAGAAATGGAGAGATAGGTTAGAGGGGGAAAGGAGGGGAGAGGGAGAGAGAGAGTGAAAGCGTGAGAGAGGGAGAGAGGGGGAGAGGGAGAGAGACCCATTTTTTTGAAGAGGAAAGAGAAGTTTTAGCATGCTTCAAATGCAAGGAAGAATCAACCCTGCTTATTAGCTTAGAAATGGAACATTGTTCCTACCTCCACATGCCCTCTAGCAAATTTCTCTTGCCAAGCACACTTTTACTATGATAATCACTCACACAAACACACTTGAATCTTCATGTCAAAAATCTCCTGTTAACTCTTCCCCCCGCCAAAAAAAGCTGAAGAACCTAAGAAACTTGAGGCAAATTTTCCTTATACACTTTCCACACAATGTACATCTTCCAAATGGGTGTTCTGGCCTCCCTGACAGCTTGTTCTGAGAACAGAATAGCTATTCACATAATGAGACTCCTGAGTATTTTCAGAAGAAAAACAGGGAAGAGAGGCATGCAGGGGAGTGGAGCAGCATATGAACTGAACCTTTTATATTGGATTTGTTTCATCTAACATGTTGTGAGCCTAAGCAAGGGCAGAGACCATCAGAATATTGTTCCTTAGTTCACATCTGAGCACAGGTGTAGTTAATACTGAAGAAGCCTCCACAGGGCTTTATTTTCCCCAGTCTGTAGCCATAAATTTTTGGAGTAGACTGAAGACATAGCCCCCAACTTCTAAATTGAGATTCTGCTAGCTTTATAACTACAATGTTCTCATAAGCATCATCAAGATTTGATGAAAACTAATTCACTAAAAAAATAGTAAGGACAGGTAGGTGGCACAGTGCATAGAGTGCTGGGCTTAGAGTAAGGAAGACTTAAGCACAAATCTTTGCTTATACACTTATTCAACCATGTGACCCTGGGCAAATCACTTAAACTTTCTCAGCCTGTTTCCTCATCTTTAAAACTGGAAGCACCTGCCTCATAGAGTTGTTGTGAGGATCAAATGAGACTGTCTATGTAAAGCACTTTGCAAACCCTAAAGTGCTCCATAACTGCTAGCTATTAATAATAATGAGCAAAAGAGGTGATGAAAGCTTGCTGTCAGGAGTTAAACTCCTCTGAGATAGTCCATACTCTTAGGCCAGGCAAGAGGTTGTTATCACGATTCCTTTCAGATGTCACCCATCACTTTTACCCCAGGGTCTCATCTCGGTCATTTCTCCTGTCTCAGAAATAATCATATAAGCCTCTCTTAGCTTTCCTAAAAAAAATTTGTTTTATTTTTTGCTGCTGACAACTCCAGGGAAACATCAGGGGTTAACAGCATGCCAAACCTCAATAGAAGCATGATCCAATTTGTATGGATACTCCCTCTGATAATACAGATCACACCTCCATGCCTTTCTATCTCTGGGCTGTATCTTCCTAGAATTTTGACACAACTACACAACCTGCTGTGGGCCTTCCTCATGTCAGAGCACACAGTCTGACCACTGGTTATCCCACACTTGACCCATAG
Organism: Phalanger gymnotis; assembly: GCA_028646595.1. NCBI lineage: Eukaryota > Metazoa > Chordata > Mammalia > Diprotodontia > Phalangeridae > Phalanger > Phalanger gymnotis. Next base: position 251,476,947 of record CM053623.1, read on the forward strand.
CCAGGCCATTATCTTTGTTTATCCCTTATTTCTTCAATGGTTTCCCTTGTTTCACTTCTACATAAATCTTTGTCATGTCTTGCAGCCTATTCATACTGATAGATAATCGTTCCATTGCCCTTTAAGTGATGCTTAACTTCAAACTATTAGAAATTGTAAGGTTCTATGACTCACAGCCATACTACATCACAGCAAGAACCTCAGGGTTGAAAAAAGATAAGTCTGTTTCAGAGTGAAAACTGAGGTCATTAAAAGTACTCTGAACTCTTCCCAGAACTCTGGCTCTCACTTCCTTCTGTTCATTTCTTGACACAGCTCATTGTCTCTTGCCTCATCTATCCAAGATAGATAGATAGATAGATAGATAGATAGATAGATAGATAGATAGATAGATAGATAGATAGATAGATAGATAGATAGATAGATAGATTAAATAGATGATGGACATAGAATTAGATAGATAGATATAGACATAAATAGACAGACAGAGAGAGAGAGAGAGAGAGAGAGAGAGAGAGAGAGAGAGAGAGAGAGACAGATGAATAGACAGGTTGAGAGACATATAGGTATATATCTATGTAGATAGGTATGCATATGTTAGGTATAAATGGACGAATGCTATAGTTTTTCTGTTTAGCTGCTTACAATAGTTTAGACAATAGACCTTTTTCATTAACTTAGTTTTTCTTTTGTGGATAGCTAGGACAAACTTATTCACACTGTTAGGTATGTCATTTAGGAGGCTGTACAATTTTCCAGGGTTTGATGCAATCAGAACAACACAGGAATACAGCTAGGTTCCAGTTTAATGCAAATAATCAGTCTCTTGAAGTGGTCTCATGATTCAAACATTCATTGAATATTTCCATTGGACTAGATTCAATTACCATATTTTACATAATTATAACTTCCAGTAGTGTGAATTTGAATACATGCATCCACTTCAGAGGATTCATCATTCACATTAATCAGGGCCTAGCTATACCTGGACCATCTCACCATCTGTAGGAAATCTTTCTTCATGCTAGATCTCCAAGACGATGTTGAACCCTTTCTATTTGCATTTGTCTCCCTATTGTGCTTTCCTTGATATTAGTAATCATGAGGTCATTAAAAAAAAGAAGTTTACTTCTATATTTTCCTTGAAGAAAGGGATTATGTCAATTTTTGCTTCCCATACTAAGCATCTACAACATAGTAGAGACGTAAGAAATGTTTGCTGATTGATTGTTTGATATTGCAAGGAAATCTCATATAAATTAGACAAATGCATAGGAGACTCCTTTAAGGTGGTATTTTTCTCTACTGAATCAGATATTTTTGTTTTTATTTTAATAGCCTAACAACCTCAAGTACAGTGGAATTTCATGTTGTTTATATATTTTAATCAATTGTGTAAAGATAAAGTTGTAATCTATCTCAGACTATCACATGAAAAAAAAACTTATCTATTCCCTGCTTGTACCCTCATCAAGATGCCCTTGATGAGACTGTAGTTTATTCTCATAAATATGTTATGCAGATGGAAAATGGGCATGCAGATTAGTAATTACTGATGTTCTCTCATCTTTTTAGAGCAGTAGCAAAGTCTATCTTTTTTCCACAACTTTGATAGTTTCCTTTCCTTCAAGTACCTTAAGAATTGATCCTTCCATTTCCTCCTATTTGTGTCAACCCCAACATGGATTGCTGTTTGTAATTTGTCTACTTCATCTTTGTTTTATAAAGCTCTTGGTCTATAAACATATCAAGGACTATCACATGAGTTCAAACATGGCATCTCCACCATATTTGCTGATAAAAGAGATTGTTATAAGATCATTGCAGTTTTTTTCAATTTTTCACCTATTTGTTGTGTTTTCAGGTCCATCCTTAAGTGTCCTCAGGATGACTGTAAGCAATTGGGACTCTTGTCAAGATTTCTTTTCACAAAAATTAATAGAATAGAACAGAAGAAAATTCAGAAGGAAATACAAATAAGATAAGTAGGATAACTTTGGAAGTGATGTGGTGAATTTATTATTTACTTTTAAAAGTAAAGCTGTACCAAAAAAAAAAGTAAAAGCTGTACAAAGATAGAGATTTGCATCTTTACTTATAATCCTCTTTTCTGTCTCACTTTGTTGGTGGACACATTCTTTTCAGGGTGTCTGTGAAGTTCAGAATTTTAAAAATGTTTTAAAAATCTTCTTTAAAAACTTATTTTCCTTCCACTTCTTCTTGCTGATTGATTAAGTAATTCTGCATCTCAAGTGTCCACCATCCTTCTCTGTAAGAAATTACAAAATTAATTTATATTCTAAACTGGTATTTGCCTTAGTTACTTTATTTCTCCTTTTGACAGGGAGAGTAAGTGTTTGCTGGCTGAGGCAGTTTCTAGAGGTGTGTGTATGTCTGTCTGTCTGTCTGTCCTAGTTATGACAACTAATTTGCAATGGTAGTGATGGTTATGATTTTATGGTTGTTATGATATAGTTATTTCAGTAACCAAGTTGATGAAAAAGGTCTATTGCCCAACCTATTGTAAGCAGCTGAATAGAAAAACTATAACATTCATCCACCTATACCTACATACACATTGTTGTTCAATTATGTCTGATTCTTCATGACCTTCATTTGGGGTTTTCTTGGCAAAGATACTGGAGTGGTTTGCCATTTCCTTCTCAATGTCATTTTACAGATGAGGAAACTGCGGTAAGCAAGGTTACATGACTTGCCACATACACATGCATACACACAAACACACACACACACATACATATATATACACATGCACACACATATGTGTGTGGCACGTGTGTATGGATGTGTGTATGGATATATTTTCAAAATGCAGTACCAATATCTTGCTAGCTCAGGATGGAGCTGTTTTAATTGCATACTCCATCTTTTTCTCATTTTTATTCTTTCTTATGGTTTCTTTTGAACTTTGCTCTAATTAGTTGGTAGTCTGCCTTTACACTGAAACTGATTCAAGAATGATACCCCCATTAATAATGAGTCATTTTCTATCCATTAAGATGGAATCAGTTCCTTTTTGTGAAGTTATTTGGTGTTCTCTACATCTGGGAACTTACTTTTTCTTAAAGTTAAGTGTTCACGAATTGTAGATCTCTCTCATAGTCCTTACTCCTGAACTACATTTCTCAACATGTTTTTCAACTATCCTAACCTATATTCACTTCTACCCTGAAATCATTGAATATCAAAATATATATTAATTGAATTTGAAGGATATTCTCTGATTCTTCATTCCCTGCCACAGATACTTGCATATAAACTTCAATTATTTTCATAGTTTTGTTTGCTTTGTGTTTTTTTATAAATAGAAGAGCACCACAATATAAAACTATCACATATCCTGTGAAATTGTTTCTTGTATTTTGAGTTTCACAAAAGAATAACTCTATCAACTCATTCATTTCTTTATCTCCAAGAGAAAGTTGTAAGGTTCTTTCCATCTACCTTCAGTTTCCTTGTGTCTTCTAATTTCACTTATAGAGAAAATTTGACTACTGATATAATCCAGTTCCTCGGTAATAGATTCATTTATTTGATTTCTGGACAAAAATCTCACATTTAGAATAACAACTAAATAAATGTTCCTAGATGGTCTAAAAATTGTGGGATTTTTAGCAACCTGTGTCACCTTTCCCCCAACTTTTGCACTTTCTGTAGAAATGGAAGGAGGCTGAACAGGACTGATTCTAAGAGATAAATGTGAGGAGGGAGTGTTTTCCAGATGTGTATTCCAAGATAGCCTGTGCAAAGATAAAAGACAGGATATGGAATGTTAGCTGTGAGGTACAGCAATTATGCTAATTTGGCAATATCATGGAGTGTTTGAGGTATTTTAATGTGTAACAAGTCTGGAGCTACTAGACACAAATTGGAGCTACTCTAACTGGAGACAATCTTTGCCAAAATTTTGTGTTGTTGTTGTTTTTCCTCCTGAGCACGACCAATCTTTGAGAAAAAGTGTCATTTCCAGCAACTCTCCTGCACTAATGTTTAGGAATATATGTTATAATCCATTCAAAAATTTACAAATTATTTAGATTTTAAAACACAAAGAATTGCCTATTATCTGTCCACACCTTGTTCAAAATGATGTAGCTATAACTATATCTAATTTATGACAAGTACACACATTGTTTGATAAGACTGGAGGCTATATTGTAATAATTCTGTACTGGGTGATCAGCATTAAAAATTATTGCAAGAATTATAATGAAAGGAAACTGGATTGATGAAAGCTGCAAAAGATATATGACAACGAACAAGACAACAGAATATGTAATTGGAGTGTGTGCTGTCTTGGTTGCTGTCAATTATGTTAACACATGTGATAATGTTCCTAGCATTATACAATTAGCCCTCAAATGTGTTAGTAAGGGGTTTAATGTCACATTACAAATATGAACCAAGGCATGTGTAGGAACAGATGCTCCCAGATATGCTTGGAGAGAGCCATGATGACAGAACAACAAATTCGGGTCAATGGTTTAGTTAGGTGTTTGGCTACTTAAGGAAGGTCAATAAAACAGTGGGTTTTGTATCACTCTTCTATTAAGCGGGTATATGCAAAATACATATGCAAAAAAGATAAGTATGGAAGTCTGGTGAAGGAGCTGTCAGAAGCATGGAGATTGAGATAAGGCAAAGGGAAGCCAATTATTATCACAGCAAAAGGAAGTGATTCTGCAGACACTAATTAAACACATCTTAAGGACCTGAGGATCCATTATGTACTGAGGCCATTTCAAAATGACAGTATTTTTGATTTCCTGTCATCCAACCAGGTGATGTTTATCTCAGTGGGAGATGATCTTAATGGACTTGGCTCATGCCTTTATTGTAAAAATGTGTAAAGAGCAGATTAATGTGAAAAAGGAGAAAAAATATACAAGCAAAGTAACAATAATACTTTTAAAGTTGATTTTTTAAGTACAAACATTGTAATCATACCAATTGACACCATAAGGGATCTCTATTGCTCACCAGCCTCTAAGCCATCCATCCTCCTTCCTTTCTCAAAGGGTTCAGTAGGTTGCTTATAGTCTTCTTCTCCCCAATGCTGCCCTCCCTTATATTTGAGGATTTCAATATGCATATTGCTCATACATCCTCCTCAATTCCTTCACTCCAACTCATCCACCCACAAGAATGCCCTAGGTCTCCTCTCCCTCTATAATCAAGATCCTCTTCATGCCCTTCTGTCTCTTCTGCCTCACTTTTCCTACCTCTTCTTCATCCTCATGGAAAACCATAGTCGATCAGTCTCTCTCTCTCTCTCTCTCTCTCTCTCTCTCTCTCTCTCTCTCTCTCTCTCCTTCTAGTTCATCATTCATAATTACACTTTCATTTTACTTCATTCACAATCTTTATCATTTTCTTAACCAATTCAACTAAATATTGGCCTTTGATGCTGCACCCTTGTCCTGCCAGTCACTCTTGTAGTTCTCTGACTCAGATCACCATCTTTAATGCTCTTAATGGTCTTTAATGCTCTGGGCTGAGGTTGGCAGTGGGTGTGGAAAGTGCAGAAGACAGCTATGCAAGGCAATCATGGGATAAGGCAGAGGGGTAGAGGAGAGACTCGGAGCAAAGTCTTCCTGGTCCTGTAGTATTAACAGGCAGTCTCAAGTAAGGAGTTAGAGATAAGTGGATGACAGAAAATAAAAATGCCCCTGTTTGGCTATAACACTACCAGAGAAGTTCATGGACTAGGAAGACAGGATGGTGACCAGAGTGGGGTAAATGAAACTTTAATCCATCTATGACCAAATTTAGAAGGTGTCAAATACATCACAGACATAGGAAGGACGAGGGTGGAATAAACCACTAACATACCACACTCTGTCGCTCTCTTAGAGCATCTCCTCTTCCCTCAAGCTCCTATAGCTCAAACCATCTGAGCATCTTTCCACTGAAGTACAGGCATTAACCTTTCCACTGAGGATAAGCTAATTATTTGAGCATACAATGGGGTAGGATGAGAGGAACTGTGAGGCTGCCCACCCCCAGCCCATATCTTTTATCTCCCCATTGAAGGTATAAAAGTATGGAGGGAAAAGGAGGGAGGACAAGACCAGAGGACCCTTGAAACAATGGCATCCTCTATCCTCACCAAAGTCAGACTTGGAAGGATTGGGAGGTTATATACTGTCTATATGATGGCTGTCACCAGAAGAGGAGGCTGAAGTAAATTTCCCTTGCTCATCTCCCCTTATTGAAACCTTTTTCTCCTTTAAAGGCTCATATAAAGCGCAATTTCCTCCAGGACAATTTCCCTGATCCTCACTCCACCCAACTGCAAATAATGCTTCATTCCTTAAATCTTTCCTGTTATTCTGCTTTTACTTTTGCTTTGCATTTTATAATCTTTTTTATCTTATGTGTACATGTGTCTCTCATCCCACCCTCCTTAACTATGAATTTCAGGATGGCAAGAATCATGTTGTTTTTCACCTTGGTAAGCTTATGTCACATAGTGCCTGTGTCAAATGCCCAAACATAGAGGGGCAAAAAATAAATTAAAAATTAAAAGGTTGGAAAGTGTGTGAGCCAAACCTTCATCAGAAAATGTAAGCACATTACTGGCTGGGGTCAAATCATAGAAGTCTGGTCTTGAAGCACATCCTGGGTTCCAGACTACAGTAGTGAAAGCACTGGAAGATCTGCACAGTAGCCCTCAAGGTAGCTCACATTTAAGTGGACTTCGTAATTACAAAGTACTTTATATACATAATTCCATCTGATTTTCAAAACAACACCTTGAGGTTAGTACTATAATTATTGCCACTTTACAAATGAGGAAACTAAATTTCCAGAGGTTAGATGACTTGCCTTGGTGTCATTCAGGTAGTGTCTGAGGGAGACTTTGAACCTGAACCTGAATGGAAGCATCAGCAGAACATACTTCATACTACCATTTACCAGTCCAGTCAACACTATGTTTTCCTAACTTTACTCTGCTTTGAAACTACACCAGGCTTTGGAGAATGGCTGTGTGTCTCTCAAATCTGCAGTGGAGATAGCGATAACAGCATTCTCACTCCCCATCACTAATCTGCTGGCCCCAAGCCTGAACAGCCGTGCACAACTTACCAAAAAAGAATGGTCAAACTGTTTACTTGAAATAGAGTCAAGGAAAGGAAAGTCTGGTGTTCTATCAGCCAAGGAGAGACTAAGTTTTCTCAGAGAGCAAAAACAAACAACTGCCAAATTTCAGGTCAGCAGGAGGCAAAAGAGGCAATGGAGCCTGGCTCCTAGAAGTGACAGTTTAGGATTCACTTTTCTCACTTTCTGTTTATCAGATGACAGAGGAGGCTGGCTGGCTGACGAGTGAAGGGGTAGAGGAATGTACTTGGCTGACGCTAACACTGACATACCCCTTTGTCGCCTGGAGCATTTTGGACACAACATCAGGGCATGCGGAAAATTCACCAAACCCTGCAGTCAGTAAACAGGCAAGTCATTTAACCAATCCCTGCTTTTTTCTATGTCCATCTGTGACATAGACACAAAACAACTCATTACTCTACTTGCTTCCCTCTTTGGAATGCTGCCAGAAATAATGTTGGAAGGTGACTGGAGCTCCTTGAAAGGGCCTTTAGAAACAACATCAGAAAAGAGTCGGGTTATCACAATCAGTGGATTCAGCCTTCTTATTATTCTTCCTTTTCCATCAGACCTTCAGACCCCAAGCTAATGATAAAAGCCAGACTGGTTTCATGGTGACTTATTGAATCCAATAATCTTCTGCTGGTCATGTTAGCACAATGTATCCATGACCCTGACTTTTCCTACCCTAAGAAGTCCTGGATTTCAGAACATTAACAAGTCTGGTGTGTTTTAGCAATCAACCTGGGGAGTACTTAAATATAATGTCACCACAGTGATTTGGTGCTAAATCTTACATGAAATTGAATCTTTCAATATCACATTCTCTGTATACAACATCAGTTAACCTGCAGCACCTCTTTCAACAGTGAACGACAGGAGGATGAATGACAGGATCCCCTATAAGTAATGGAAACACCATAATGGAGCTCTTCTATTCCACAGTGAAAACATCATAAATGGACAAATTGTGAAATAAATCAAACATCCAAAGCACAATCTTTCATGCCAATGGACATCCAGTTGGATGCTACAGCTGTTGATTGAAACTGATCGATGTTTAATTTAATGGATGGTCAAGTGGCTAATTTAACGAGATTGTGAAGAAGATAGCTTCTGAAAAAATAGGAAAGGAAAGAGAAAGAGATGGAAGAAAGGAGGCAGGGAGGACAGAAAGAAGGAAGAAGAAGGAAGGAAAGAAGGGAGGGAGGAAGGAGAGCAGGAGGAATGGAAGGAATTCTAATCTTTTGACCGTTTTTTAAAGTTCCTTTTAAATTAAAAGTTATAAATTTGGCATCACAGGTGGGGCAATTATTTTAATTTTGTATAATAAAGGTAACTGAGTCATTTTGAAGATATCATTACTAGATATTACCTAATAAAACAGATGCTTTTGGAATAGCAATTGGCAGGAGGGGAAAGCAGGGATCAATAAGAAGTCTAGACTTTTGACCCAAAACTTATCTGTAACATAGTCATGGAGAGTTATCAAGACAACGAAACATTAGGTGACATTCCTAAGGTCATATAACTAGAATAAGTCAGAGGCAAGATTTGACTGTAGGCTTTCTTCAGTCTAAGATCAGCTCTCTACTTAAAATGCTAAGTTGCCTTTCCAGACTAGTATTTCCTTTAAAAAGAGATGGTTTTTTGACATGCTAATTGTCAGTGTTATACATTTACTGCATGTTACTTTAATGTACTAAAATGCATTACACATATATATAATTTGTCTTTCTTCCTGTAACCCCCAATTTTTTTAATCTGTGTACCCTTTGATTATCATAAACCCCCAACAACCACTTTAAAACCACCCAATTAATATTTGCCATTCCTTTTTTTAAGTGCTCATCTCTGAAGTTCAACTAGCTGCTTTAAGATGAGAAGAGTTACTCCCTTTAGCTTAAAGAAAAGTTTTCTTTAAAAATCCTAAATACATAGTAATGCTGAGAGAAAAGCAATAATTCTACAACAGAAAGGAATTGGGGAGATTTAGCTACACTCAATCCAACTTAAAATAAAGTTACAGAATTGTCCTTTCATATGGCTTATGTCTCTGACAGCAAACATAATTAAAGCCATGGAGGGAGAAAATTGCCACTTGTTCTGAGCCATTGAAAGTTGACAACTAAGAAAATAATGCCAAGGCTCCCCACCCTTCCCCAAGCATTTTTTTTCTTTTCACAGTACCCTCTCTTTTCTGTGTCACCTTTAATGGCAGATATAAATACACAACTAACACGAATCATCAGGAAAGCTGGAGAGAGAGAGCAATTAAGAGGTTTCTTTTTTGGTTTTGTTTTGCTGTATTATGCTTCAATGCCACACACCTATAACCATGAGAAAGATATGATTCTCTCTAAGGCTCTGAACAGACCCAACATGGAGGAAGTGTTGGCATCTATCCCACTACTCCAGCATGATGCAGGATTTCTACTTCTTCCTTCTCCAAGTAAGATGGTGTTGCAACAATCTGCTAGCAGCTGATGTATGGGTGTAAGACCCACCAACAACTAGCACACAGGAAGCTGCCAACACAGCTTCTTTTGATCTGCTTTACTAAGGAAAGCAACGTTAAGGGGTTAACAATCTTACTTTAATCCAACGTACAAATATCATTCACTCAGATCAGGGGAAAAGCCAGCACCCTGAACTTCAGAGCAAATATAAACAAATTACAAACATACATTTATGAACAGACCAAATATAATTCATAGTTACTAAGGAACCATCAACATCTGAGTTCAGCTGGGAGTTCGACGATGGCTGGCCCAGAGTTATGCACCTCTCCTGATGGCTTGCAGCGTTCTTGTTGTTGGGCTTGTGTTGCTTTTTTACCCCCACAGCAGCTTTTTTTTTTTTGCAGAGGAATTAAAGCATTTATTCAAGCTCCAAAGTAGCAGACCCACGGACCAATGTCTCCAATTCGATATCCTGGCCAAAACCTTCCTGGCCCAATAAGTCCACCTCACAATAGTAACCAGGAGGTTACAGTGAAACATTATGGCAGTAAGCCAAAGCATATTCATACTTCCCCCAATGCTAGGGCCCTCCGGTAAGAAGATTACCTACTGGCCTCAAGTCCTTACTCAGCACTCTCAGGTCTGCACGAAGGTCAGTCCTGCTTTCAGAAGCACCTGCTGCTTCGGCTTCTTCTGCTTTGGCTTCTGCTGGCTCTGCTTTCGCTGCTCCTCTTTTGCCTGCTTCCACCATGTCTCCCTCTCCAACCTGTGCTCTCTCTTTTTATAGAGTTGTTAGACATCATCCAATAGACTAGAACATCATCTGAGTGACCAGAACTTACTATTGGCTCTGGTCTTAGCAACTCCCCTTAGGACCCTGGGGGCTTCACATTCACATTGGTTTAGCACCTACGGGTTTGGGCCTACTTGAGGGCGAAGATATAATCAGACCTCCATTCATTGGCCCCACCTAGAGCCTCACCTGAAGCCTATTCAATGGGGGGATGGTTGGGTGGGGGAGGGGAAGGGAGGAGAAAGATCTTCTCATTTACTGATTGCCTTTACAGATGATAATCAATTTGGTTATTTCATAGGATCAGTGAGATTTGCATACTTGTTTCTAACTAGGACCAGTAATTTCAGTACCACTGGTTGTCCTTGGATCTAGACTAGGGGTAGGAGAAGGAGACAGGTTATAAAAGAAATAAAGCTGATTTTCATTAACATTGTTATTCATATTAACAATTATATTTCTTCCTGGAATGTTAGGAAGATTATCCCGAACCAAACCCATTCATTTAAATCATGTCTCTGACTCATTTCCATTCTGACCTTAATCCAATATGGATCTTGTGTCCTGAAGGGGAAAAAAAAAGTCACCAAATTATATCCATCCTTTGCTGATTACCATTGCATTTTTTCTAAAGCTAAAGTCATAAATAGGAAGATTTTCCTGATGCAGATTTCATCTGGTTTCACAGGTCTTGGCTATGTCTGGGAAAGCAACTCAGAAAAAAATGATCAGTGCCAAATTGTCTCTTACACTTGAGCACGGGAAGCAGCAACTGGCTAATAGTTTCTTTAAAAGTGCTGGCAGAGATGCCAGGTTTCTGCATAACTGGGCACCTTCGGTGAGTCTGATGCTTGCATTGCTCAATTTTTATTAATGTGCCCAGCTGTAATTAATCCATAATGTCATTCCACTTTGTCATCAGCACCATATGGACTAACCATTCCTTTGAAGGACTAGCCGCAGTATGGCTGAGTGCTCTAGGCTGATTGTAATTATATGGATGATAAGGTCCTGGGGGCTTAAATGAGGATGAAAATTATATTTATTTACTTTTTAAAGAGATACAAGACTTTAGATTTTCCTTTATTTCCCCATTAGAAGGCATAATGCATTGGAATTTTCCCTTCAAATGCCAGTTTAATCAATGATCTGTCTGATTTTATATATGTAGTAGAAAGGGTGGATAGAAAGCCAGTCTCAGAGGTAGGAACACCTGGGTTCACGCCCCTGCTTCTGACACAATCTGGCTGTGTGACCTTTGGGCAAGTCATTTAATTTCTCTAAGACTATAGATTGTAAAAGTGGTGCTGACCTATATCAGTAGGAATTTCTTAATCTAGGAGTTCCCTAGATAAATCACAGGTCCAATCCCTGTCTCAAGCCTATACATAAAAAAGACTATTCTATATGCATTCCACAATTCCATACAAGCATGGAAAAAGAGAATGGAGTTGTCTCTGTTCTAATCCAAGGAAATAAAGAGATATACTTCATGCTTCCAATCTGTTACCATGTTTCTGTTTGGAAATGTTTCTTAAAAAAAAGTTTTGCCTGACATAAACTTGAAAACATTTTTAAAAGTCCTACATTTTGGCATTCAGAATTTTTTGTCTTTTTTGTCATTGCAAAATCAATGACAGAAAGAATATAGAAAGTTTATAGAGGTAGGAGTGAATGTTTTCATACACTACTTTTAATGTCCTTTTCTTTTAGGCACTTTAGAGAATGCTGCAGCAAGATAAATTCCAGCAAACATTTGAACAAGGCAATTAATTTGGTAAACTTTGAACTTAGAGGTTTGGGGAAAAGTCTAAAATTTTGAAGATTCTCATCTTATTGATTTACTGTGTCACTGAGTTATCAATCTTAAAACATTTTTTCCTGAGCTGTGTGCATTACATTTAACTATTTTTATCATCTATACCTTCATCACTGTGAACACCACCTCCATTAGCGCAAATTGTAACCCAGCCATGCCTTCTCATATTATGTAACTTATTCCTTTCCTCTCACAAATCATCCATGTAAGGTCCATCAGATGTGGTAGGTATGTTCCTACAGATTTCTTGACAATACATAGATGACCAAGGAACACCTGTGCTACCTACAGGTTCTTCTTCAGTCTCAATATATAACAGATCATTTTCCTTTCCTGTCATTCTTCTCTCTGATGTCCTCTTTTATTGACACTTGTCTCATATAAGTCTTCATTGGTGGTGTGATGCAGACTACTGATGTTCATCAGAGAGAGAAAGAGAAAGAGAGAGGGTGGGGAGAGTTGAGTTGAGTATAAAAATCTATCCTATCTAACAAGGAAGTAGGCAGAGAAGGGGATAAGAAAGAGAGGGTATGGTTGGGGGAGGGTAGTTTAAGGGAGGTCAAATCCAGTGTCTGATACTAGCTGCCAGTTACTTACCAGCTTACTAGTTACTTGAACAAGTCAAGTAACCTCTATTTCTTTTGGTTTTCTCAACTGTAAAATGGGATTTGTCATGTGGATCAAACGAGATTTTTGTAAAATACTTATCACAGTGTCTGGCATATAGTAGGTGTTATATAAATGCTAGCTTTTACTAGAATTATCCTCATCTGTAAAATGAAGGGGTTGTACTCAATGAACTCTAAATGCTCTTTCCAACTCTAAACCTTTGAACCTATGATCTGAATTGTACCACTTTAATTTATTCATGATTTTCCATTTCAAGACAAGGATGCCTAGACAAAAACAAAATTAATCTGAAGCAAAATAAAACAATTCTATCATGTTATGTACCAATAAAATGGGCAAGGGATGATAGACCTACAGCATAGTACTGTAATCCTGGCATACCCCAGCCAAAACTTACCTCAAAAAAATCCCAAAGGAGCCTAAAAGAAACAAAAACTCTAACGTTTCATCATAGTACCCCTGTGATATAACCAATCGAAAAATAGGAAAACCTCCAAACAAGTTAATAGCAAAACCTATTTTTTTAATCGAAGCAAAGTATTTTTAATTAATCCCAACATTTTAAACTAAATATTAATTCAATGAGAGGTAGCTTGGGGTTGTAGATGGAAAGCTGGCCTTGGAGTTAGGAAGACAAGAGTTTAGATCTTATGCCTGACTCATTCTAGTTGTGTGAACCTGGGTAAGTCACTTAACCCCTCAGTCCTTCACACTATTCTTTGAAACTACGGTTATCCCTTCCACATCACAATTTTCCTCATAGACGTTTTGCTATATCACAGGTCAGTATAAGAAATTAAATGGGAATTTGGGGGGAGTTCTATGGAAGCCACAGAAGATATGCAAAGACCAGCAGATGACAGACAGCCTATAGCCAAATAACCCAAATTTTATAATAAGATACTATAAAGACCCCATAAAAGAAAAAAGAAAAAAATCAGGCTTTTTCTCTGGTACAAAGGGAGGGCCAAAAATTTTTATGTGGAGTTCATAGATCTCAGGGGCATCATGCCCCTAACCCCCATGATATGGAAGGGATAACTATATAAGTTAAAGAGATTGGGCATCACAGGACTACCAAATAATACCAAGAATAATAATTCCATAAAAAATATTCTTTTAAAATCTTATTTGTTAATTAAATATAATTTATAAAATTAATTTATATTTCCTCTCAAGTTCCAGAACAAGCTTCAGTTAGTTAGTTAGTTATTTTGGCTCTTGGGCAAATCCCAACTGAGTGCATCCAGATTGCTCAGATTTTAAAATGGATATTTCTACATGCAATCTTAACATACATAATTTATTTAATCATAAACTTGAAGAAGTGTTTATAACTGGATTAGACGGTGTTTGGGATCACATTCAAAACAATCAGTCAATATTAGCTATGAATCAGACAGTCCCTTTCTCTAAGGCTAGGCTTTAAGCTATGATTGAATGTTTACCTATCTTTACCTATCCTCTCCTCCTTTCCCTCTGATCTCAGAGGGACAGTTGAACTTTCTCCCTGTCAAAGCTAACCCTTCCAATTATATTCTTATTTATAATCACTCTTGCCTCTCCTATAATCTAGTTCTAGTAATTACCCCTGTCTCATGCATCTCATCTTTGATCTCTGCTTCTCTAATGGCCTGTTCTACTCAGCTTAGAGTGTTGTTGAGGTGTTTCCACACCTAAGAAATTTCTTTCCTTGCCATTCGTATTCCCTCAGTCTATTGTCCCTTCTCTCTTCTCCCTTCCACCACCAAACTTCTAAAAAGAAGAGCCTGCACTAGCTGTTTCTACTTTTCCAACTCTGTCATCTGACTTCTGTTCTCACCATTTTCTTGAAGCAGCTCTCTCCAAGGTTACTTAGGACCTCCTAAGCAACAAATCCGATGCCTTTTTTCCTGTTCTTTTGCTCATTGAACTCTTGCCACCATCTAATACTGTGAAATAATACCTTTATAAAGAAAATTATCAGAATCTCCTATACCCAATTATATGCCAATAAAACCAAAAACATAAAGGAAATGAATGGTTACAAAGACATCAAATGACCAAACTAACAAAACAAGAAATAGAAGTCTCTAAAGAACACAACCTCAAAAACAGAAATTGACTAAGTCATAAACAATTCTCAAAGAACACTTTAAGAACAGAGGGATTTACAAGTATATTATAGCAAAATTTTAAAGAGGGTGAAGGGAATGGAATAGGCTTTTACTAAGTTCATATTATGGTCTTAAAGATGTTGCTATTTGTATGTATGTTCTTTGTGATTCCATTTGGCGTTTTCTTGGCAAAGATACTGGAGTGTTTAGCTACCTCCTTCTCCAGCTCATTTTACAGATGAAGGAATTGAGGCAAACAGGGTTAAGTGACTTGCTCAGGGTTCCACAGCTAGTAAGAGTTTGAAGTCAAGAAGATTTGGACTCAAGAAGATAAGTCTTCCTGACTCCAGGCCTGGCATTCTACCCACTATGCCACCTGGTTGCTCTCTGTGCCACCTAACTGCCTGATATGTCTGTAAAGAAATATTATTTTGCCATGAGGAAAAATTCAAAGAAATATGAGAAAGCTTATATGAACTAATTCGGAGTGAAGAAAGAACCAAGAGGCTGATATACACATTGAAGACAACGTTAAAGTACACGACAAAACTCAGAATAGACAATGTTGATTCCAAATTATCAAAATAAAAGCACAACAGTTTTCCTTTTTAAAGTTAACAAAAAGTATTCTCCTAAAATGCAAAGCGACATGTGTTGTCACTTGCAGTCACTTAGTGAGGCAGTTTTGCTTAGCTAGTTTTTATAAAAAGGTACCATTGGGTGATTGTTTGGTGGAAAATAACTGATATGTCAAAATAAAATATATCAAAATATATATCTAAAAAAGAAGAAGAAAAGGTTAGTAGCTCAGATAACTGTTATAAGCAAAAAAGAGAGACCATTGCTGGCTGAACAGCTTCACAGGAAGAGACATAGGAGTAGGACTTTTAGGGTGGGCAGGATTAGGGGAGGCAGAAAGAAAAGGGAAGTAAGGAGGGAACTACAAAAGCAACAGCACAAAGCGTAACCTAACATGATATGTTGATAGAGATGGCCCAAGATAGAGATGGCCTGGGACCTTGCAGGAGTGAGGAACCTATGGCCTCGAGGCCTCATGTGCCCTTCTAAGTCCTTGGGTGCAGCCTTTTGACCAAGTCCAAGTTCTATAGAGCAAATTCTTTTATTAAGGGGATTTGTTTTGTGAAGTTTGGACTCTGCCAAAGGGTCACACTTGAGGACCTAGAAGGCCACAGGTCCCCACCCCTGCTTAGGGAAAAAGTCTAGGTTATAGAGTCATTTAATACCTGGCTCAGAAGTTTGAATTTTATTCAATAGGCAATGGAGACCCATTTAATGGTTCTGAGCTAATAAGTGACCTGACCTGATAAGTGTACCTTGACAGAAGTATGAAGGACAGTGGGAAGAGAGTAGAACTAGGAGGCCTATTGGAGGTCATTCCAGTAATCTAGCAGTGGTCAACAAGGGCTTGTGGCTAACATGAGATGAAGAGGATGAGATAGATGTAAGAGTTCTTTTGAAGGTAGCACCAATGGCAATTTTGCATTCAGATGACAAATCATATAACCTCTATTTTCACATTTTAGAGGATGGCAACAAAGGAATAAAGGGACCAAATGCCCTGTCAGAGGAAAGCACTGCAGAAGTAAAAAGAAGTGATTTGTCTATGTATTTACACTGAGTGGTAATTGCATTGATCACAGTTTTACTATCGTGTTAACTTTATTCCATGTGTTTCTGGTGTGCACCTCTTGCTTTCCCTAAATATAATTCAGAAAATACATACCTCTCTAGCATTAATCCACTGATTATTAATAATCATAGGATCAGAGATCACAAACACAGAGCTATAAGGGATCTCAAAGACCACTTAGTTAAACATCCTCATTTTCCAGATGAGGAAATGGAATCCCAGGGAGATTAAGTGACTTGGCCCCAGTCACACGATGCTTAAAAATGTACAATGTGCTATACCTAAACACTATCTACTTTGATCCTTACAATAATCCTGTGAGGTGGGTGGCATTATAATCTCCATTTTGTAGATGAGGAAACTTAGGCTCAGAGTTTAAATGACTTACCAGGATAACATAGCTGATAAATATCTAAGAAAGAATATGAACCCGGATCCTCTCAATTCCAAGTTCAGCAATCTATCCACTAAACCATACTACTTCATCATGAAAAAAAACAATTAAATGGTCTATAAATCCCAGATGACAGCTACACTTTGGAGGATGCTGGAGGGGCCATTAGGGAAAAGATATGGAATTGGAAAAGTATAAAAGATTAGGTTAAAGCAACATATGGTATTTCCAAATGCAGTTACTGGCCTGCTGGACTTAGAACACATCAAAACTTTTGAGATTTGTTTTGTACATTTTATGAATTTACTTACATGTGTATGTGTTGTTACCCCAATTAAAATAAGAAGCTTCTCGAGGGGAAAAAATGTTTCATTTGTGTCACTGTATACCCAATGCCCAGCACATAGAGGGCACTTCACAGATGTCTGTTGGTGGATTCAGATCCTCTAGTTCAAAGTCTTAATTTTATAGATGATGAAAGAAAGTGAGTTGTTGGCAAGTCTAAGACTAATTCTTGTGGCTGTAAGGGTTTAGTTCTAGTTTAGCCTTAGTCTTCTTTCCCTTTTTTCATAGGTTTATACCCAAGATCAGCAGTCAGTTGGCAGAAGCATCTTCTTGCTCCTTGCTAAACAAAGAATTACAGAAAAATGAGATGTTGCATTACCCAACTGTGTATCTCAACTGAAAAAAAAACTGATGTAACCAGTAAGTTCTCTTTATTATTTATTTATTATTATTATTATTATCTTTATTTGTTATCAATAATAAAAATAGCAGGGATTTTTCTCTTACAGTACAAACATAAGAGCAAATCGAGTGGCAAAACTCATGATTTTTTCCCTAGGAATTCCAATAAATGCAGAGGGGCAACAGTTGGTGCTGGGTTTTTATTTGATTGCCACAGGAAAGCAAGAGACATGAAAAATTTTAGCTCTCAAATTATAGCCTGTTCTCTGACTCATTGTTTATTTGCTTTATACTGCAGCATCAGCAGCTTATGCATAAACTGATCACTGCTGTTTGCTCAGTTTTAATAAAAATAAATGTCATCCAGCATTCTGACTTGGTTTGCCAGGATAGTAAAAGCCAGAAAGTCAGCTTGCATGAGGAAAAAGCTAAACCAAACCTTCTTTACTCCTGCTGATTTGTGAGCCATCTGCCTTGATTTATTTCCCCAGATGGACCACCTTGTATCACTCCAAAGGAATGGTTACTAAACATCCATGCTGAGGAAAACAGCATGATTACAAAGATTCTACATATTTGAAGAAATTACCAATCACTAGAACTTCAGAGGAGAAAATTAATGCCAAGATGGTTACTTTAACATGTGTAAAAGTCCTGGTGGTTTATGGAATATGAATAGCCTATTTAAAAAATATTCTTCTCTTCATTCACTTTTTCTATCAGCTACTGTTCTTATTGAGATGGTTTAATAATCAGAAAATTGGGCCAGTACATTGAGTTATGAGGCAAAGCACTGAATTCTGAGGAGCCCTGGGGCTTTCATACACACCCTAAATGGATAAGTGACCTGTGACAACCACCCTGTTTCAGCTGTCCTTTCCTAAAATGGAGATAAAGAAACAGAGTTACAGTCATCGGATTCCTCTCTACTGTATAAGAAGACTCCATTTCAAATAGATTTCATAATTTAGATGGAACAAATATCTGTCACCAAAAGGCTGCAAATACTATGAGATGTCTAGATCACCTCAGGTCATTAATACTTATTTTCCTTGGAAAACATACCTCTAACATTCCTAAAAGCAGTTAAGGATTATGCAAACAAAGGACTAAAATGTCCATGCCTTTGATTCTGTCTCCACTTGTAGGCATATGTATATACTGTTAGGTCAGAGGTCAGTGATAAAAAGAGAGGCACCAAGTAAACCAAAATATCTATAACAGAATTTTTTATAGTAGCAAGAAGTAGAAGCAAAGTAAATGTCCATCATTTGGTGAATGTAGTATAGGAATGTAATAGAATATTATTGTGATATAAGAAACAACAAACATGATAAACAGAGAATCATGTAAATACACACGAACTGATGCAAAGTGAAATAAGGGATACAATATAGGAGTACAATA
>CM053623.1:251496510-251515254 GCA_028646595.1 Phalanger gymnotis
CCTAGGGGTGGGTCATGTTTGTATTGTAAACAAATATTTGAGATATTCTCTATATAATGTCACTGAATGATATGTTTTGCTTTGTTGTGAATGATGTGTTTTAGTTTCCTTCGTAATTGGGTCAATGTATGTTCTAGGATACATGGCTGATTAAATTCTGTATCCTAGACCAAGGGGTGGAGTGTGTTGTTAAGCAAAATTGTCTCCTTAGTATGGCTTTTGTTCCTTTTGAGTGGAAGTACTTTCAGCTGTTAAGTGCTAAGCCCCAGGCCAAAGCCCTATCAGGTGTGAAACCTGTGTGGGTGTAGATTAATGACTTAAGAGGGGCCAACTGGGGAACCAATGGTCTCTGGTAGTTGAGGTGGGGTTTGAGAACACCAGAGGCTCAGCTTCGAGGAAAGGTGAGCCAAGAGACAGTTTCAGGGGAAGCCGGAAGCTGCAGAAGCCAGAAGCTGAATAATCATCTGTTGTTGTTCAGTCATTTCAGTCGTGTCTGCCCTTTGTGACCCCATTTGTAATTTTCTTGGCAATGATACTGGAGTAGTTTGCCATTTCCTTCTCTGGCTCATTTTACAGATGAGGAACTGAGGCAAACAGGGTGAAGTAACTTGCTTAGCCATGTTCCCAGCCAACTTACTTGACCCTTGAGTTTTTCATCAGGGTATGACTGCTTGTAGAGTAGAGAGTACTGTGTTCCAAGCTTTCAAGGCATTCTTCTTCTCATTGGCTTTTTGGAGCTCTTTTGCCATTTGAGTTAGTCTGTTTTTAAGGTGTTGTTTTCTAGGGAGGGATACTGGAGAAAACGTAGGCGTTGTTATAATAATAGTAATAATAATAATATAGTAGTATTAATAGCTAGCACCTATATGACACTTTAATATTTGAACATTTTATATGCTATCTCATGATCATCACAAAAACCCTATGAAATGAAAACAATTATTATTATTCCTCATTTTATACATCAAAAAACCAAGACTAATATATAATTAATAGCTTTCCCAAAGTCACACAGCTAATAAGTGTTTCAGGCAGTATTTCAACTCAGGTCTTGCTATGTGGCTATGTCACCTAGTTCCCATGGCTGTTGTTGATCATTCTCAGGCTTCACTGGACATGACATTTTAGAACTTTTCTCTCCTTTCAACTCATTGATTCATTTTGAATCTTTGGTTTACATGTTAATTTGAAATTTTTGCTGAGGATTAACCCCTTATACAGAAAGGGGGAAGGTCACTTTCTTTTCCTCCCTCTTCTTTTTTAAATGCATAGATCCTTGATCCTGTCCTTATCAGTCCACCTCAGAATTGATGTATTAACTGTCCTGGAACTTGATCGTCTATGAATGTCTGAGTAATACCTTGGCAACTGTTTCAACAATCCGGCTAGCAGCTTCTGTGGAGGTGTAAGATCCACCCACAGCCAGCACTCAGAAAGCTGCCAGCAGCACAGGGGAAGAGACCAGTACACTGAACTTCAGAGCAAATTACAAACAAATTACAAACATCAACAGACAGACCAAATACAGATTCATAGTTACCAACATCTAGGTTCAGCCTGGGAGCTCAGAACAAGGGCTGGCCCAGAGTGATATGGACCACCACAGCTGTGGGGAAGAGCTCCAGAGAAGAGGCCAACCCCTGGTTTTATATCTTTTTCAGTGTCAGGGGTGAGTCACACATGGGACTCACCCACATGACCTAAAATCGTCACAAAGAGGCAACTTAAATCCACGTGGTCTAAGAGCCTCTGATGTCCCACATAGGTTAGGTTAACACCTAATAGGCCCTGGGGCTCAATGAAATACACTGAATTACTCAAAGCAAACAAAAGTCAAACTCTTCAAGGGCACTTGTTGAACTAAGTGCTAAGGAGCCCATTTTGCTTACTAACACAACTGCGATAGCAGTGTGCTGCTGAAGAAGTACTTTATTTGGACACTTTGTATTAGCTAAAGAGATTAACTTGTTTTGACCTAGGCATGGACATTTGAATTGTTAACAAGTATTTTGGGAATGATTGATTCAAGAGATTATCTTGCTGGGACCTAGGGGTGGGTCCCATTTGAATTGTAAACTGATATTTGGGAATGTCACTGAATGA
Source organism: Phalanger gymnotis (assembly GCA_028646595.1). Taxonomy (NCBI): domain Eukaryota; kingdom Metazoa; phylum Chordata; class Mammalia; order Diprotodontia; family Phalangeridae; genus Phalanger; species Phalanger gymnotis. Next base: position 251,498,614 of record CM053623.1, read on the forward strand.
TATGTTTTGCTTTATTGTGAATGATATGTCTTAGTTTCCTTCGTAATTGGATCACAATGCATGTTTTAGGATACATGGCTGATTAGATTATGTATCCTATGGCAAGGGGTGGAGTGTGTTGGTAAGCAAAATGGGCTCCTTAGCACTTAGTTCAACAAGTGCCCTTGAAAAGTTTGGTTTGTTTCCTTTGAGTAATTCAGTGTACTTCATTGAGCCTTACTAGGTGCTAAGCCCCAAGCCCAAAACCCTATTAGGTGTAAATCCTATGTGGGTGTGGATCAGTAACTAAGATGGGGCCCAAGGTGGGGCTAACTCAGGGTAGGGCCTAGTTTACAAATGAGTTTGAGTGACAAGTTTGGGACATCAGAGGCTCTTAGGCCATGTGGGTTTAAGTTGCCTCTTTGTGATGATTTTAGGTCACGTGGGTGAGTCCCATGCGTCCCCCTGACACTGAAAAAGATATAAAACCAGGGGTTGTCCTCCTCTTCTCTGGAGCTCTTCCCCACAGCCGTGCGTGGTGGTGTGCGTGACTCTGGGCCAGCCCTTGTTCTGAGCTCCCAGGTTGAACCTAGATGTTGGTAACAATGAATTGTATTGGGTCTGTCTGTTGTTGTTTGTAATTTGTTTGTATTTTGCACTGAACTTCAGTGTGCTGGCTTTTCCCCCTGAACTAAGTGAATGATATTTGTGTGCTGAATTAAAGTAAGCTTGCCAACCCCTTAACCTTGTTTTCCTTAGTTAAGCAGATCAAAAGAACCTGTGCTGTTGGCAGCTTTCTGGGTGCTGGCTGTGGGTGGATCTTACACCCCCACAGAAGCTGCTAGCCAGATTGTTGAAACAGCAACACAAGTAGGAACTTGTTCCATCTAAATATATGGCCTAAATGATTGGCTTTGATCATTTGATCAAATTGATCACTTTGACTAGATTCTGAACAAAGTTTCTTTTTCCTGAGTAGAGAAGAAATAAAATGTTTCCCCCATAAACCTGGTACACATTCTTTCACAAATACATATACTGTCAATGGGAAGAGTAGACAAATCTAGGGAACACTCATGGAGGGTCACACATATAAGGAACATCTCTCACCAGGACACAGTATGGAGGGGCAGACATATAGGGGATGTCTATAATTGGGGTAGATATGTGAAGGGGCATACTCATAGAAAATATGTGTGAACAGGTTGCATATGTGAAGGGATAGAATCAAGGGGAATATGTGTGACCATATTATATACATAGAAGAAGTCACTCCTCTGATATAGCAGGATGACTTCTGGTGAGAGCATATGACACCTACCAGATCTGCTTTCTCTTGGTCTCACATGGCATGGAGCCATTGCTGGGTTAGCTCTGTCATGTGAATAGGCTAAGTATGTAGTTCGCCCTGAGTATTGTTCCCTGAAGGTCTTGTGTGGCCACTATTAATGGTGTTTGATCAGTCCCGTTATTGCTGCTAGTTTCTCACAAGTGTGATGCCATTGGGCATGTGGTTGTAGAGCCTCTCTGTTTTCAGCTTCTAGTTTCAGCTTAAATTCATAGCTAAGATGCCAAGATGAAGATGGAAGTGGGGTCTCTGTAATCTCTCTTTTAATTTTAACAGCAACAGCAATAACAACTAATAATAATAATAATATCTAACCCTCACATAACACTTACTTTGTGCCAGGCACACTGTTAAATGCTTATATATTAACCCATTAATTCACAACAACCATAAGAGATAGATCTATTATTATCCTCACTTTACATATGAGGAAACTGAAGTGAAATAGAGGTTAAGTGGAGGATCACACAGCTAGTAAGTGTGTGAGGTCAGATTTGAGCTCAGGTTTTATTGATTTCAGGCCAGTTGCTCCATCTACTGCATGATGTAGTTGTCAATACTTAGAGATTTGGCTTTGATTGACTTTTCCACTGTGAAATTAGAGTCTTCATCCCACAGATCTAGCTCAATATAAGACAGAACACCCAGAGTATGGGTTTTAAGCTTTCTGCTCACCAAGGGCAATGTCTCCATTCCAAGTCTCTATCCGACTTAGAGTTAGAAAGTCCTTGCATCTCCCAGTTACTATCCAAATGTCAAAACACATCTTTTCATTTTATTCATCATACATATAATAAGACACAAAAGACTGTTTGAGCCTGAGTCCCACCTTACCTCTTGTTCCTTTGCCTTCATGAAAATGGAATGGAAGAAGAAAAGGAATCAGAACAAAACTACAGAGATAAGGGCACGTCAGGCATCTACAGTGGCTTCAAATCCTGCCTTCATTATAAATATGTGTACCTTATCAAACCATTCCAGGTTTTGAGCTGTGTACTCTCTAGTTGTTTCTGAGTTGGAGATAGCCTGAAGGCAGTTGTTTCTAAGTTGAAACTGCTTTGCATGTTTCAAGGAAGCTAAAGGAGCTAATATTCTTTTCAATAGCACTGTGGCAGTGCATTGTGAGTCCATAGCTGGTTTACATTTTGTCCACTAGCTCCTATATTTCCAATATTTATCATATGCACAGAAGGAGATGCCAGTGATCTAACATAAATCATAGAGATTTTTCTATAATTTCGTACTATTCAAACAAGGCAAAGAAGATATGGATCCTAAAAGGGGATGTCCAGAAAAGATTCACAAATAGAGGAAAGGTTAACTATACTCTTGAGATCTGTGATGATATGTAATGTGGAGGCAGTCATAGAAGGGCAGTTAAAATTTTGTTACTTCAATCCTATTATGGCTGATCAATAAAACAATTTTGGCACTAGTTAAACTAGAATAAAATGGCTAGCAAGCATGTGGCATATAAATTGGCATTCAAATTTTGAATCGATTAGATGATACCTTTTCTTTTCTTGTCTTCCTCTTCTCCTGGTACCACAATTTGAGCCTTAACAGAAACACTATTTGTCATCAACACAAACCCAAATGCAACTTTTAAAATAGATACATTTGTAGAACAGTATTATACACTATGCCTTTAAGACAGCACTGAAACAAAGGAGCTATAATCTCTGTGATAGTTGCTACCATTAATGCTGATCATAAAAGCTGGTAAAGAGGCAGATATGTTGATTTATCATGCATTGCTGGTCCCATATATCCACTTTCTAATAAAAATCAGTGAAATTATTACTTGCCGAGAGCTCAGTGCTTCAACATTTGTATTTCTAACTTCATCTACTGTGAGATTTCAGTCTTGTTCATGATATTTTTTTTCTCTTCAAAGTACTTTCAATTTGAATGTACCACACTTGAGTACCATGGCATGTTAAGATGAAGGATCATACTTCCTGTATCCTTAGAGGAAAATGTGGTGTTTATGGAGCAATGAAGTAAGTTGTAACTTAGAACTAAAAACTGTTTGGGAGTCTGGTTCCATGAATATATATAACACATTTTGGTAAGCATAGATAGCATATCTGTAATATTTTTTCCTCCCTGAGCTTTATTTTAAATGTGTTGTTACATTGTGACATACATAACACCCATTTCTTTTCTTCCTCTACTTAAATTTTATCCAATGTATCAGTGCAAATATAGTGAAGCAGTACTAAGAGTAGGTTGTTATAAGATATACCATCTGCCAACATTGTGGGCACATAAATCTGAATAGAGATATAACTCCTAGAAAATATGGAATTAATTTTATATAGCCCCCTGCTTTATATAGAGTATCATAAAAATCCAGTATTTCCACTTAACTCCAAAAATGTATATCAGATATGCTAAATTCCACATGATGTGCTGATGACCTGCCCTTACTGCCAATTGAGTTATGTCTATTATCAAAATCACCAAATGTTGGAATATAAAGGGAGTTCTAAGAATTCTATGTTTTAAATGGTTTTTAACATATCTTATGATGAGAGGGAAAAAAAGAGAGGAAGGAAGGAAGGAAGGAAGGAAGGAAGGAAGGAAGGAAGGAAGGAAGGAAGGAAGGAAGGAAGGAAGGAAGGAAGGAAGGAAGGAAGGAAGGCAAGGAGAAAGGAATCTGAAAGGAAAGGAATCTCTCTTGGTGAACTCACAAAATCCATGTATCCAAACTAGCTCACTGACCTTTCCCACATTAATACAACATAAACACTAAAACTTAATAAAAATGAACCCCAAAATCACTTTGAAATTCACAAGGAAGTGATCTTAGATCCAACTAGTTCAGAAATTCTTAAACTTGGATCTATGTATTTGGTTTTATAGTGTTTTGATATCTGTGTTACAATATATATTTTTCTTTGTAGTGTTATATATTTTATTTTACACATTTATAAACAATATTCTAGGAAGGGATTCATTAGCTTCACCAGACTGACAAAAGGGTCCATGAGCCAAAAAGGTTAGGAGCTCCTAATGCCGTCCAACATATTCATTTTACAAATAAAGAAAATTAATCTTCTGGCAGTTAAATGATTTGCCCAAAGTTATGCAAGTATAAGCATCAGAATCACAATCTAAACTTAAGTCTGCTGACTCAAAGCCAATGCTCTTTCCACTACATTCCTTCTACTCTTGCCTGTTCAACATTCTAAGTGATCACAAGAGAAAGGCCAACCACTCATCTGATTAAGTCAAGGGCTCATCTTATCCCTGATATAATCTAGGTGAAGCACAACAGGAAAGTAATCATTGTCTTAATAATAAGAGAATAAGGAGTAAAAGCTCAAGTAGGCAAGGGAATATAGGGCCTCTGACATGAGCAAAACTGATCTCTTCCAGAAGGGAGGCAGCATGGCACCATAGAAAGAAGTCTAGCTCTTAAGTGAGAGTACTTGGGTTCAAATCTACCCTCTAACACTGCATGTACAACATACATGTCACTTATCTTATTAGTTTTCGGTTTTCTCACCTATAAAATGGGAGGGCTAGACTAGGTGGTCTCTGAGGTACTTTCAGTTCCAAAACTCTAATCTCATTTGTCTGGCCTAATATATGCTCTCTACCAACCTCTGCCTATTGAAGTCCTTCCCATCCTTCAGGACCAACTTAAATGCCACCTTCTCCAGAAAGTATTACCTGAATCTTCCAACTAGAAGTAATCTCCCGTACTTAAATCCTTCATAACATTTTATCTGTAATTATTCTATGTACCTACCACATTTTAATCTGTAAGCTGTAGTTCATTTTTAATCTCCTCATCACTTGCAAATTCTCTATTTCCTATTCCAGATTGAGTTATTGTGACACTTCTTCCTCCTGGTTTTCTTTCTGCCTGATAACTCTTCAGACACATTTGTTTTGTTTTGTTTTGTTTTGTTTTGTTTGGAGGGGGAAAGGCAGGGCAATTGGGATTAAGTGACTTGCCCAAGGTCACACAGCTAGTAAGTGTTTCAAGTGTCTGAGGCTGGATTTGAACTCAGGTCCTCCTGAGTAAAGGACCAGTGCTCTACTCACTGTGCCATCTAGCTGCCCCTTCCTAAGATACATTTACTGTTTATTATTAATGCCCTATCCCTTAAAGGTATTCCTCAGAAGTTTACCCTAGGCTTTCTTCTCTCTATAGGTGTCAACTTGCTTGGTTACCTCTTCACCTCCCATGGGTTTGATGATCATCTCTCTGCAGATGACTTCCCGATTTATATGTCTTGCCCTAATCTTTCTCCTGAGCTTCAGTCACCCCCTTGCCAACTACCTGTTAGAAGTCTCCATCTAAAGGAAAACAGAACTTATTATGTTCCTCCCTAATCCCACCAACCTTCAAGCTCCATTATTTCTGTTAAGGAAACCACTATTTTCCCCATTCACCGAGGTTTGCAATCTTGCTATCATCATCAATGTTTTGTTCTTCCTCAAATCTAGTTAGTCTCTAAGTTTTATCAATTTTACCTCCCCAATATACTTCACTATCTCACAACATATCCCTTTTTCCATTCCAATGGCCAAAACCCTCATTCAGGTCCTCAATACCTCTTACTTTACTACTACAACAGCCTCCTACCTGACTCCTAATTTCTGATCTCTCCTCCTCCAGCCAACAAAGATGAAAAATAATGCTGTATCCCCAAAGTAGAATGTAAGTTCCTTGAGGGCAGGGGCTAGTTTTTGTTTTGTTTTATTTTTTTATCCACAGCACTTAACAGCTCCTTTCACATTGGAGTCATATAAAATCTGTTTGCTGAATAGAAATGGATTGGGTTGGATTAGAAAAGATTTTAGAGATCCTCTAGACCATTTCAATTAATAAGCAACAATTTATAAAGTACTTCCTATCAGTTTACGCAGGAGGAAACTCAGACCAAATGATGGAAAGCAACTTACCCATGATCACACATGTATCACATATCCCTATAACAGGGACTAGAACTCAGGCCTTCCAATTCTCTGTGCAATATTTGTTTGTTTTTTCCAGAACACAGAAATAATTCATGTAATGTCATTAATTGGATCCATAAAAATGTGTTATCAAGCAAAACGGATTTAAAGGCAACAACTCATTTCATAGTAATATTGTTATAAACGGAGCAATTTTCCTGGCAGTCAAAATTCATACTAAAAAAGGCTTAAAATGAATCTTTTAAGAGACCTGAGATTTGGATAAGAAATTCCAAGTTCTTCAGCTGACCTAGCAAAGTCATCCAGGACAGGCAGTTCTGTTTGTTGTTTTTCTTCTTCCTTCCTCCTCAAAGAGGACTATGACATTTGGAAGGTGATGACATGACTTGCAAGTGAATTGGATTTAAGTGAGCGAGGGCTTTGCAAAGTCATCATCCTAACTGTCTCCTCTGGAGCCATCTGATCCAGTGGCAAGATATAGATCAAGACAACTGGAGATGGCCTCCTTTGGGCAGAACAGGCAGTAGCTAGATTACAGGAAGAGGTGAGTATTTGGGGTGCTGCTGATCCCACCTGGGAGAAGGTATCAGAGCCACAAAGGAAAAGAAATGCCTTAATTTGGGAGGGAGAAGAGGATCAAATCTTCAAAGGTTCTTTCTCTCTAACTCAGATACAACCTAAAATACAAGAAATAGAATAAGAAGCTCTTATGAAGGGTGAACATTTTTTCTAACCCTGGAGCACTGATTTATCATGGACCAGTTTCCAAATGATGTAATATGTGCCCAGAGGAAAGCCACCACAATCAGACATATTAAGTGGTAGTCTCTCAATGAAATCTTATAAAAAGCAAAAGGAAATCAGAATGCCAGAATATGGTATGGTAGAAAGAGAACTGGATTGGTGGTCAGAGGCTCTGGATTTGGACAGCAGCTCAGCTGATTAAGACAGACCTATGTGACTTTGTGGAAGTCACTTGTCTAGATTTCTCTTCTAGATGTCTCCTCTTCTAGAAAATGAGAAGCTGGACTGGATAATATCTAGGGCCCTTCCAGCTCTGCATCAGATATACTACACTTCCCTAGACTCAATGTCTAGACTCAGCTCTCCACATGGAGTAATATTGGCTGAGAGAACAAGAATATTTTGAAGTGCCCTAGACCTAACACCAATTCATTGGATGAACTGGATGGCTGGAAAGGTAGTAGCCATTAAACATCCTTACCTTAGAGACCAGAATTCACACCATGATTTTGACAGGGTCCTTAAAACAGAAGAGGTAACCAATGTGAAAAGTGCTTTGAAAAATGAGGAACTCCATGCACATATAATACATTATTATTCCTAGAGTATTTTCTCCCCAGGCTAACCCTGCTTATACAGATATCATAGGTCCAAAAATACAAGCTATTTCAAAATATAGATCATTCCCTACTAACCTTGATTCTCTCTTTTTGTGCATGCACATTATGAGATCTCTGGCTACAACATATCTGGAAAGTACCATGTCATTCTCAAATTTTAATTTCATTTGGTATTATACTCAAGACTAAAGCCCCTCCTTGCCTTCCAAGAAAAGTATCTTTAAATAGATGTGTTTACTTCAATGAAAACTGGGCAACTGAAAGAAAATTATTCCCTCAATAAACTGAAAAACCTAATGGTTTTTCAAAGGACATTACTAGGACATTACTAGATAGGTTTTCAAAGGACATTACTAGGTAGGCTAAAATGTGCACAAATGAAACATGGGGGATATTACACAAGATCTCATATCCAGTGATTTGGGGCAGGGGAGGGTGTGAGCATGGAGGAAAAACTGATGACAAAAATTACCACAAACAGGCATAATAATCCCAACTTACGGAAAAAGAATTCTACTAAGATTCTAGAACATATGACATTACTCTAATTTCTTTCTCCAAGCTGAGTGAATTGCAAACAAAAAAGGGGATAAAAGTAAATTTAGATTAAGAAATTCTACAAGTTAAGTAAACAAAATGAACTAAAATTTAAGAAATCGAACTTGCTGTCCTCAGTGTCCTCTTAATGATTTGAGCTGTTAGTCATCCAGGTGAACCTTTTTAAATATGTATAATTTTTGTCTCAACAGTATCCCTTTAATTAACTCTCTGGTCTAATGTGATCCAATTGTTTTGCAAATGGTTATTAACTTCTGCTCCATTGCATCTGCAGTGACCAAGCTGTGCCTCTCCAGTGGTTGCCATTTCATACATGAAAAAGCAGAGGAGAGGGCTGCTAAGGTGGTATAATAGCAAAGGCAATATAAAAATAGAAATGTCCTTGAAATTATTAACTGGTCAATGCTAATAACCTTTAGAAATGCTGCATAGGTGAATTTTTTTAAAAGCTAGTGATAGGAAAAGAATAAGGCAGCAGGAACACTGAAGCCTACTGAACACCTACATTGGCTAAAATTAATTATAGAACTATGTTTGGATAGCCGAGGTCATCCAAGCAACTATTATCAACCTTATCAAAGAGTTCAATACTAAAGGTAAAATTTTTTCCTTTTAAGCATATATGATGTAACTCAAAATGTGTATATCTCTTTATTCCAGTGGTAATTATTGTCAGTATTTTTTTCCTTAGTCCTTGCCTTTTTTGACAATGCATGTATTTTTTTCTTGATCTCATTTATTAGATGCTGAGGAAAGTGAGGGGGGGGGCAGGGGGGGGGAGGCCCTGGGTCCCTTCACTCTTCAAAACCAGGAATATCATTCAGTACCACTACCACACTAACCTTCATGGTGGATGCAGACAGAAAGTAAATGCAATCTTGGTCTACATTCACAGAGGTACAACTTCCAGGAATAAGAAGGTTCAGCTTTACCTACTTAGGTCACATATGGAGTATTTTTTTCAGTCCTGAATACCACAGTTTAGATAAGACATTGGCAATCTAGAGAATGTTCAGAGGAGTCAACCAAAATAATAAAGGACCTAGAGTCTGTCATGAAGATTGAAGCATATGTTGAGAAGACTGATAGTAAGAGGAGGAGGGGGAGGGGATGAGGCCTATTGCTGTCTTCAAATATTTGAAAGGCTATTATATAGAAGAGAGTCATTAACCTTACTGTGCAAAGGCACAAGGGACAGAACTAGGAACGGGGGGTGGAAATTGCAAACAGCCAACTTGTGGGCCTCACAAAGGACAAATTTCCTCACAATTACAGCCAGGCAAAGATAGAACTGGTTGCCTCAGAGACGGTGGGTTTTGTCCCTCACCGGAGGTCTTCAATCAGCTTATCATATGTGTTGTACATGGGATCCTTCGAAGGCATGGTTGGATTAGATAGCCACTAATCTTCCTTCCAACAATGAAATGAGGAAATTTTCTGAATCCCTTGAGGTCTCTCAGGCCCTAATAATTGGCCACAAGAGGAGGGATGAGGCCACAGATAAATCACTTGCCTTGGCCTAAGGGTATTATGTTATCTAAGGCCACATCTCTTCCTGCCATGTACATATACACTTCTGGACAAACTGCCCCTGATGGTAAATACTTAAAGCTACAAGTGGGTAAGTTGCTGTGTATAAAAGGAGATGCTTTCATTGTCATACCAATATAAGGTACCTTGAAAGGTTATCATATCAATTGTAGGACCATCAGAATTACACTTAAGTTAGTTCAGTGCTTTACACAACACTAAAACATTCAAATGAAAAGTGACTTTAAAACTTTTAGTCTAGGAGTATATGAGGGTAAAGATCTCACCCCAGCCAGGGTAGGGGAGCTTCAAGAGGATATCACTGGAGAGGATGTATTTGCTTGACCAGGAGATGCCAAGCTGTAATGGTATTGTAAATGGGAAGATCTTTCCCATCTATTAATAGGCCCATGCGAACCGCTTAAGTCGCATGGAAGCCTAAGTCACATGAGTTTGAGTCACATGAGCCTGTGGTGGGAGGAGCTCGTTGAATGGGTGGAAAAAGAAGGGGTAGAGCAGAGCTGAAGGAAGTTGGTCAGAGCTGGGAAAGGGAGAAGAAACAGAGAAGCAAGGCAGCTAGGTGTGAGTGAGAGAAGAGCATTTTGCTTAGAGGAGCCTGTTAGCAATTTTGCTTGAAGGTGTTAATTTGTGGGAAGGCCCTAATAGAGAGAAGGCTAGGGGATGGCAGTGCCCCCGGCATTGCTAATGTGTATAAATTTCTTCGTTGCTGTGATGGATTTGGCTTTCTGGTGTTTGAATAAATGTTTTGGTTCTGTCTTCCAAGTAGACAGTCTGTTATATTTTATGATTCAGACCTAAGCTGGCATATTCATAGCCACTGTAGGCACTGTGAATATCACACTGGCACTACACAAGCTCAAAACAGGAAGGAACTGGTACACTGACAAAGATAAAAAATAACTCAATGCAACAATTTAGTGATTGGTAAACCCTGAAGCACAAAATACCTAGGGAAGAACTCCCTATTTGACAAGAATTGACAAGAAAACTGAAAGGCCCCCAGTAGGAATTGGGTTTAAGCCAACATTTTATATCATATCCTACAGTTAACTCAAAATACTTAAGTAGCCTGCATACCATAAATAAATTAGAAAAGAACCAGATCTAGTATCTGTCACATCTATAGCTAGAACCTTTTTTATGTTATAGACTTCTGTGTTACAGACCAGACTTCACATTCTGCTGAAGCCTATGATTCCTTCTCAGAACAATGTTTTTAAATGCATACAATCAAATACATAGAATTACAAAAGGAATCAATTATGTTAAAATATTTTTTAAAAAATTCACACATCTCAGCTAAGTGGGTGAATTCCTAATCAAAGAAGGCATAGAGACAATCTTTAAAAATAAATTTAGACAATTTTAATACATGATACAGATAATTTTGATTACATGAAATTGAAAAATTTTCGCATGAACAAAACTAACACAACTAGGATAAGGGAAACAGCCAGCTAGAGAAAAGAATAATGCTTATAACAAATAACTCTGATAAGGGACTGCTATCTAAGACATATAGATGGCTGACAAAAATATATGAGGACAAAAATCATTCTCAATAGATAAATATTCAAAGAAAAAGAACAATTCTCATAAAAAGAAATGCAACAACCATATCCAACATGGCTGCAAATTACTAATGATAAGAGAAATGCAAATCAAAACATCTCTGAGCTTTGGCTTCATACATCAGATTGGCAAAAATAATAAAAATGGAAATAGTTAATTTGTTATTGTTCAGTCATGTCCACCTCTTCATGACACCATTTGGGGTTTTCTTGGCAAAGATACTGAAATGGTTTGCTATTTCCTTCTCCAGCTCACCTTACATATGAGGAAACTGAGGCAAACAGGGTTAAGTGACTTGCCTAGAGTCACACAGCTAAATCTGAGGCCAGATTTGACCTCAAGAAAATGAGTCTTTCTGACCCTCCCACCATGAATGCCACAGAAATCAGCCTTGGACTTCTCATATTGGAAGTATAACATCTTAGCCCTTAGCCTGGCCCTCTGGTTTGCTGGTTCTCCCCAGAATCTCCATTTTAAGGAGGATACCCAGACCAACCAGTCATCGTTCCTCTACTGTCTCTCTTAACTTTCTTCACTATACCCCTCCCTTCAGGTATCTTCATTCCCCCAATTCCTCCCATCCTACTTTTTAGCCTCCCTTTATATATTATTTTCCTCCATTAGAATATAAGCTCCTTGAGGTCAGGGACTGGCTTTCTTTCCAATTATATTTTTATTCATTGTGTTTAGTACAATTACTAACATATAGTAAACATTTCATAAATGTGTAACTACTTGACTTTGTGTTGTTGTGGCCATTATATAAACTGTTCACCTGATTCTGCTCACTTTACTCTGCATCAGTTAATAAAAATTTTCCCAACTTTCTTGGAATCTACTCCATTAATCATTTCTTACAGCATTCTAGTATAAAAAAATTCAGCCCTACCTCGCTCAAATCAAAATCAACTGCAAATCATGTCATCATTTCCCTGATGCCATGATCTTCTTTGCAAACAAAGGACAGACGCAACAATAACAATTTGATTAAATTAAATCATCTTAATTTATTGTGCCATTTCCACAATTAATGGGCACTAACTTTGTTTCTATTCTTTGCTACAATGAAAAAGTGTTACTATGAACATTTTCACACATATAAACTTTTTTTCTATTTTTGATCTTTTGTGATAATATGCCTAAGTGGTGTTGCTGGTCAAAGGGCTCGTGGGTTCAATGACTTTTGGTATACATTTCCAAATTGCTTCCCAGAATGGTTGAAGTGATTCTTAGGTCAGACTTTACCGGGTCTGTCTCCACAACTTCTTCAACAACTGAATTTCTTTTCATTGACATCTTGGTAATCTGCAGGTATAAGCTTGAATATTAGAGCTGTTCTAATATACATTTCCTTCATTATTAGTTATTAAGCCTTTCTGCAAATTACTAACAAAATTCATCAGGAAAAGATAGAAAAAGAAATCCTATTCGAAATAACTACAAAACATATGAAATGTCTGGGATTCTACTTACCAAGACATAAAGAGCACTAATGTAATTTAATGGACTTTGTTGCTAGGATCTGAACTCATGCTCTGACAGTGCTGTGTCTTTTCCACTATATTACAGAGAAGGCTAAGAAAAGAATCAGAAAACTGTTTAAACTGCAATATTTGTGTTAGATGACCACATGACACTAGTATTTGGCTGAAGGCCACTGACGACTAGGAGACAAAGGGTCCCCAGGAAAGAGCAATGAAGGGGAGAGAGAGAAAAAAAGATATTGTCCTAGGTCTGATCTATAAAGTTATCCAGATTTGCTACATTGAGGTCAAAGCAAAGAGTTCACCAGGTTAAACAAGAATTAGAAGTCTCAAAAAGAAAAGGCTAACAATGGCCCAAAGTGGAAGCCTGGTCACCACAAAATAGACAACTATATGAAAAGAGCTACCCAAGGAACATAAAAAAGACAACTTTATCATGTGAAATTTCTTAAAAGGCAAAATGGGAAGATAGATATATAAGGGAAAAGAGAGGAATCAAAGAAGGTACATGACCACTACCCAGGGTAAATGGAATAATCATATAATAAGAGAGGAGGTGGAGCTACTAAACTCTTGCTTCTAATTGATTTTTTTTAAAAAAAATACAGATTTTTTTTAATCTGGGAAGCACAAAGCAAGGGGCAAAAGAGTTAAAGGATAGGAAGAATTCAATATTCAGGATAAGCAAGGACATAAGAAGTGAGAACCCTAGCTCCCCTTGATGACTTCAAGTAACCAAGCTCAAAAGTATTCCATCTAAGAGCGCTGGAAAAATTAGTAGACGTAATTCTTGAGCCATTGTCAGTGATCTTTGAAATATCATGATCAATAAGTTACCACAAACCTAGAGAAGAAAAGGCAAATGTTGCCTGATTTCAAGCTGAGAATGGAATAAAACAGTCTGAAAAGTATAGGCCAGGGAGCAAAATCCTAGAATATATCAAAAGAATGGTTAGTGAATATCTTCGGCAAGGAAGCAGTGATCACTGAAAGCCAACATGCCTTTACCAAGAATAAGTCAAATCAGATTCAGCTTAGTTTCCTTTCTTAACAAGGTTACTCACCCTCTAGATTTGAGGAATGCTGAAGACATAGTGTATTTAGATTTTTTAAAAGCATTTGGAAAAAGTCTCTTAGACTTCTGGGAATGGTGAGAAAATGTCAACTAGGCAACAGAAGATGTATTCAGAGTCAATTGAATGGTCAAGCCGAAAAAAAAAAGTCATTAGTAGTTTGACAAGCAAATTACAACAGTTTACAAAAAAAGGGAATTATTTAGGAGAGGTTATATAAGCGTTGTCCCATTGTTTCAGCTCCAAGGAAAAAGATGTCTCTCACAGATAAAGTTCATCACATCTACTCTCACCCTATGTTGCTAGCTCAAGCCTTAAATAACATGACCTCTCTCAGCCTCCTCTCCCCTCTGATTGGAGGGATGGAGAGGGAGGTACCAAAATTCTCTCAATTTTTCCTTCATAGAGGAAAAAATCTGGACTTTCAGGCTCCCTCCACTCTGTATCTACTGTTCTACCAGATTGCAATTCCATGCAACAGGATACCCTAGCACTGGAAACAAGATGCTCCCCTCACCAGGTGTTCCCTACTGATTCCCCTACTCCACCCCACTTTCCTGTGTGTTTTTTTTTCCATGTTGTCTCCCCTCATTAGACCCTACGCTCCTTGAGGACAGGGACTTAATAAATGCTTACTGGATTGGATTGGATTGGATTGGACTAGACTGGGTTGCCCTAGCAGGTAATTAACACAGGGTTGGACAAGATGACCTTTGAATTTGCTTCTGACTCTGAAAGTCTATGATTCTGTGTTTTATGAGAATAGCATGATCTCTAGCCATCTTTAATCCATTACATTTATACTGTTATAGATTCAGAAGATAGGATAAGTTAGGTAGCAGAGTAGATAGAGTGCTGGGCCTGAAGTCAGGAAGACTCATCTTCCAGAGTTCAACTCTGACCTCAAATACTAATTGTGGGACCCTGGGCAAGTCACGTACCCATCTTTGCCTCATTTTCATCATCTGTAAAATGAGATGGAGAAGGAAATGGCAAACCACTCCAGTATCTTTGTCAGGAAAATACCAAATGGGGTCACAAAGAGTCAGACAGAACTGTAAACAACAACATAGAAGCAGAAAGTGAGAGTTATAGAAATAGATTTTCTGCAAGTATACTTTTCTGAAAGTTTAAGATTCATTTATGGCAATCAAGTATCTATTAAGTTACCCATGTTTCTCCACCACCCCAAAAAAACCCTCAAATATTTGCATACAATAGGAGCCACAAATTTCTACATTTAATATACCCAAGCAGAATGCAATACATTCTGACTACTCCTTTCCTCTCCTCTATGGCTTTGTGCATATTATACCGTACATCTGAGGTTAGTCCCTATGCTCAGGCAGAGGAAGAAATTGACAACTGGTAGAATTTTAGGACAACAGATGAACTGTTTCTACTGTAGATCACTATTGCCATGTCTCCAGCACCAGGCCCTGTCCTATTCATGGTTCAGAGAATTGCCAAAACACCAAGGGAAGGAATTCCTATTATGTTACTTTTTTCCCAAAAAAAAAATTATATTCTCCTCCACAAAATATCAACTGAGCTTCCTCAAATATACTACTCCTGAATCACTGAAAGTCTTGTTTATCTGGCTAATAATGAGGGGGAGAAAATTTTCCTAACTCTGTGTCTCCGGAGCCACAGGCGGCCTCATCAGAAGCCAGCAGGAAGCAGAGAGACAGGTTGGCCCAGGTGCAACTCTTGCCTCACTTTGTTAGCCTCAGAAAGAGAACATTCATCTCTAATGATTTGTTGGGAAATTATAATAATATTGCCTATACTTATGGAGACTTTCTAGATACCTCCCTTGTTCTTTTACATTTATTATACCATCTGACCCTCACACCCACCCCATGCTATTGAGAAAAAAAAATGATTCTCCCAGTCTTAAAATTGAGAAACTGGTGTTAGGTAGTATCCAGTGTTACATACAAAGCTAGTGCAGGGAATGGCTCAGAGGAGTCTGATCAGCAGGATGTGACATCTGGAAGAGGAGGCTTAAGGTTTGAGATGTTGAATGCCTATCCTTATGGAGAGTATGGACATGCCTAGATACCTCAATAAGATTAAGGCCATATCTTAAGCCAGGGTACCTGCATATCTCATTGAAAATGGCTGATTGAGTCTCAATGTCAATAATGGTTTCTTGGTTCAGGCTATAAGTAATCAAAGACAGCCTTTTTATTGGCCTTTTGGAGGGAACAGAGATTTGGATAACTGGAAAAGGAGGAACCACAGTAGAATGAAGAGTAGATCTGCATCCAAGAAAAACTCTTCATCCTGTACATAACCTCCCCAGCAGCAGCAGCCACTAATGGCAGCATTGGAGGAACAAGAACAGAAGCATGTTGGTATTAACTTGCATGTTCTCTCAGCCATTTGGCCCAAGAGATGGCAGCTCATCACTGAATCATTGATATCATCACTTGGGGGCAGAATTCAGGTGGGATATGAAGGAGAAGGAAGAGCAGTGATTGGTGTCAGTGGATTATTGTTGCCTTTGGGTACATTTACTTACTCATAGAGTTAGGATCAGGCCCAATTAAATCTCTGGGATTTACAAAGAGCAAGGATCTCTCAAAGAATTTTCCTTAAATGGATATGTTCCTTTGTTTTTCCCTGGACCATCAATCCATGAGGAGTTAACAAGGTAAACTGGTTACATTACTTAAACTCCCTCAGGTGTCCAAGTGCTTTAACTTTGCTTGCTACAGGGGAGCAGAGCCAAGATGGCAGCTGGAAAGCAGGGACTAGCATTAACTCCC
>CM053623.1:251515754-251530918 GCA_028646595.1 Phalanger gymnotis
AATCAAACTCACAATGCCCTTTGCATGATATTCAGTTCCTTCTGCTCATATGGAAATCCTCTTAGTGCCAAGAAGAGATCTTAGATTAAAAGAAGCGGGGAGACTGGAGTCCAATATCTGATTTCAGGACCCTCTGAAAGGCAACCAAGAGTCTTGATGGTTATAAGTAAACATGGCACCACATTATTAGATCAGGGCGTACTGCACTGTACTAAGAATCAACCATTTCCCCACCCCCACTCCTGCATACTTGCCTTCCTTGTGTTTTTTCCTTTCTATTGCCCCCAACCTCCCTCTCCATCCTTAGCCTTCTTGAAATTAAATTGTGTTCAGCCAAAGTTTCAGGTCATGAGTTTAGCGCTGAACAAAAATTGTTGTAGGTGATTTATGAAGCATTTTGGGGAGAAAATGTACCTTCTGTATCCACTAAGCACCTACCCCTTCCTTTGTTCCTATGTGCAATTTCTCTTGAACGGCTTTCCATGAAGAAGAAATAAACATGATCTATAAAGGAGTTAATAGGTTTGATTACATTTGTATTGCAAACTGCAGAGCTACTGTGTCAGGGAGGGGGTTCTAAATGTTAACGGGCTGGCTGCTGGCTGCTCAACAGCTTGGATGCTAAGACAATGGCTCCGTCTGCACTTCACTGCTTCAACTTAGTACCCAACACTTAGTATCTGAAAGCAGATGGCATTCTCAAAAGAATGGTAATTAATGCAATAATTAAAATTAACTGAAGGAGAACGTCATTTGTAAAAATGTGAGGCAGTTTGACCAAAATACTGAGGAAATTAGAAGAGGGGGACAAGATGGACAAGGTCTTCTTAGGACGTAAAGTGGCTTCTTCAAGGCGATAAGCCATATCTGGCATTTAGCGGGGAAAATTTTGTAGAATAAAAGGGTTTCATTACCACAGACAAACGCAATCCAAATCAATAAGCCTTTAACGTATGGGGAACAGAGAAGCTATGAACACAGTAGAAAATGCAGAGACCAACTTCAGCAAAGTCTTGGGAGAGTTTAACACCAAGAATGTTACTACCTAGTAGTACATATTATTAAGTTCCATGCTTTGACATATAAACATTGTAAAGTAAAAGAACATTTAGACATAAATTCTCATCCTCTACCTCAAGTTCATACATACATGAATAATGTGTTATACATATATACCTCCATTAAATATATAAACCACCATTAAAATCCTCCTGTAATGACTGTCATAAGATGGAAGTAAGCTTGGGTTCTCAAAGGGTATGCCAGAAAAGCACAAATCTTTCCAGGTCTTACCAAGCTAAAAAGGCTTTGATTACAGATCCGAGAGTTAACTCTATATCTGTTGTCTAAGGACTGGCTCAGGAAAGTTCAAAGAGGATCCATTCCAGAAGACTGATCACCAAGTGATTAATTTATCCAATCCTATATTACAAAGTAATTGCTTAAGGAAATACCCCAATTCTAACACTGACCCCTCTGGGATCAAGTAGAACAAGTCTTTTATCCTTCTTTAATATGATAGTTTTTTCTGACACCTAAAGACAGCTAGCATGTCCCCTCCTAGCCTTCCTGCCTCCAAGACAAAAATCCCTAATTCCTTGAATATCTGCATGAAATGATTTCCATTCCATCACCATCCTGTTTACTGTCCTATGGAAATACTTACACAATTCTACAGACTTTGATTAAGCATTATCTAGGTCCTAGGGATAAAAAGATTAAAAAAACAAGACAATTTCTGCTCTTAAGAAGCTTACATTCTATTTGACATGTACACAGACAAGGAAATAAAAAACCACTAAGCAATTCCAAGAGGAAGAAAGTAACAGGGGATCAAGATATGTCTCCCAGATAAGTACAGTTGGACTATACACAGTGGTTCTTAACCTGGAGTCCATGAACTACTTATCTATCTATCTATCTATCTATCTATCTATCTATCTATCTATCTATCTATAAATATATACATATATGTACATGTATGTGTGTATGTACAGATGTATGTGTATGTTTATATACACATATGTATTAATAGCTGTATTTCAATATTACTGGTTTCCTTCATAATCCTATTTTATCCATTTAAAAATATTATTCTAAAGAGTCCATCAGCTTCCCCAGATTATCAACAGGGTCTATGACGCATTCGAAAACAAATAAAGAAACCTTGCTTTAAAGGAAGCTACAAGGCAGAATTAAGGAGAGAATGAATCCCAAATATGGGGCATCACCTGTTCAAAGGCACAGAGCAAGAGATGTAATATACTTCACAAGAGAACTAGCAGGTCAGTTTGACTGAAGTGGAGAGTACATGGAACAGAATAATATCAAATAAGACTGGAAAGTTATGCTACAATCATATTGTGGTGGCCTTTAAATGTCAGGCTAAGGATTTCATCCTTCACCTTGGATAATGCCAATGTCTTTGGTAGAACATGGCACCCCAGACTGAGTACGATACTCCAAATGTGGACCTGACCAGAGCAAAACACAGCAGGATTATTTTCTCCCTTATTCTGCACAATATGCCACTTTTAATTTAGTCTGAGTGTTAGGCTTTTTGGCATCCTCGTAACACTGCTGACTCATACTGAGTTTGCAGTCTCAGTACTTTTTCAGATGAGCTGCTATTTATCCACACCTTTACCTCCTTTCACTTGTGAAGTCAAGTTTTTTAATTGGTATAAAACTTTACATTTATCCCTATTGAAATTCTTTTTATACAATTCAGTCCAATATTCTGGCCTACCAGGATCTTTTGGAATGCCATCTCTATGATGACCTAGGTGGCTAAGTGAATAGAACACTGCACTGGAGTCAGGAAGACCCAAATTCAAAGGCACTGTCAGATACTTACTAGCTGTGTGACCCTAGGCAAGTCACTTAACCTCTGGCTTCCTTAGTTTCCTCATCTGTAAAAATGGATGCTAATAATAGTACCAACCTCCCAAGGTTACTATGAGGATAAAATATGATAATATTTATAAAGCACTTTGGAACCCTAAAGTGCTATGCATATAAATGATAACTATTATTATTACCATCAGTTTGATGGCCATTTCTTCCAGGTTTGAGTCATCTGCAAATGAGATCACCAGAGTCATCCATTCCTTCATTTAAATTAAGAGTGTTTTTTTTTCCTTCATTGTCACTGTTCACCACTCTGATGAGGAAATTATTTCCTTATAGCAAAAAACCCAACAGCAACAAATTTCTTCTTTTATTATCCTTAAAATTGAGCACTTGCCTGGGCTTATTCTGAGGTTTAGGCATTTCTGACATTCATATAAGACTACGGCACTCTTAATCTTCTGTTACCCGTCCTTGTTTCCATCTTCTGTATGTGTTCTTCTATATGTTTCCATCTTCTATATATCCAAATGCTATATTTAGAAGCTCTTTCTGTGTTAATCACTTGTCTCATTCTTAACAGGGTAAAACTGGAGCGTTCAAGGAGCCAGGGATATTAAGACTTCCAGAGAGAGTTATGGAGGCTGCTCCAAGGTGTACTGAAGCCCCAAATCAAACAACTTCAGAATCAGATGAGTTAATGCTTTCCTCAAATAGGGGCCCTCCACCTGGGGCTAAGATGAGGGACCAGGATCTAAAAGAGGCTGAAAATCCTAGCAGACATACTAAAAGTGAATCTACCTTAGCTCAGGACCTACCAGAGAGCTTGGCCTAAAATCCAATCCCAAAGAACTGAAACCAGGCTGATTCTGAAGAAACCTAAATAAAGGTGTCATTGAAGAGGAGGGAAGCTAGGAAAGTTCAAAGACTCTCTTCATATAGACCTTTCTGAAAGACCAGGCCAGGCTACTCTTAGAAGCTGGTAAGACTCCTTGTAACTTGATACCTGTGTGCCCTTGTAGTTAGTAGCAATAAAGAAAAAAAGAAAGAAAACCTAAGGGATGGTTATGTATTTCTAGAACAGGAGAGTAGTAAAAAAGGTAATCTCCATTTCCTTTTAGAGGAAATGGTTAGGATAATTAATAAGTTAGAATAATTAGGATCATAGATTGAGAGCTGAAAAGGACTGCATCTGCTGCTCTGCCCAGTTTCAATTGCACTGAACAAGATGCCCATGCCAGGTGAAGCTCATCATCTCTAATCTTATCATCATGCTGCAAGACAAGCCTGGACACTACATCCCTAAACCACCTCTCCCCTCTGATTTGAAGGCTAGAAGGTGGAATATCAAATTCCTCCCAATGTCTTCCTTTACAGAAGACAAAAACTGGACTTTCAAACACCCTCCATTCTACATCTGATGCTCTGTCTGGTCTTCATTCCATGGAACAGGATGTGTACCTCCTGGTTTCCTCCCCCAACCCTTCCTGCCTCCTTTGTGTGTTTCTTCAACCAATACCACCACCCCCAACCTGCCTCCCCACCACCACATTAAATTGATGAGGGCAATTAGGAGGCACCATCGATAGAGTGCTAGCCCTGGAATCAGGAGGACCTAAGTTCAAATCCAGCCTCAGATAATTCCTAGCTGTGTGAACCCCCATAAGTCACTTAACCCTGTTTGCCTCAGTTCCTCATCTGTAAATTGGGCTAGAGAAGGAAATGGCAAACCACTCTAGTATCTTTGATTTAATGAATGAACTGAAGTCTGACTGACTGAAGAGAAAGACTGAACAACATTAGATTGTAAGGTCCTTGAGGGCAAGGGACTGTCTTTTTATTAATTGTATCCCCAACCCTTAGCACAGTGCCTGACACACAGTAGACAGTTGATAAATATTGATTGGATTGGATTGGATACAGTCTAACCTCCTCATTTTACAAAGCATGAAAGTAAGAGCCATTGAAGTAAAAGTGACTTGCCTAGTGTCACACAGCAGTGTGTAAAACAACATAGCTGGGATTCGAACCCAGCTTCTCTGCCTCAAGTCAGTGGGAAGAGTAGATTTCTTTTTTGTACAGAGAGAAGCAGGTTGAGTAATAGTGATGGGAAGAAGGAAGATCTCCTGGAAGGGACAAACACACACACACACACACACACACACACACACACACACACACACCCCTTTCCAGAACCTAAAGTATTTCCAGAGGTTTAACCTTGCTAGAAAGCCCCTTGGGAAACTATTATTATCAAGGGTCAGGCAAGGTAAACTCAAAAGTGTCTTCCACTTTTTGAAAATGACTTTAAGAAAGTCTAGAGTGTTGGATTCTGCTGTCCCTTTTCTTTATCATCTTACACAAAGGGCAAAGACACTTTAGTTGTTTCTCTTACAAAGCATTATTTGTATTACCTTTTTTTGAGAATTGTAAGTCTTACTCAGTGCAATCACATATCACTATAACCTCAATCTATATACTAAATTTCTTTGAAATCTGTTTTGAAAAATTATGGGAGATATACCTCAGGAAAGCTTTATCACCTGTCAGTTTTTGTCAGACTGGTGGACTGATCAACAAATCAGACTTTAAGTGTATCTTGAGGTCCTTTCATAATGTGCTAAATTTGATTAAAATCAGTCAAGATTTTCAAAAGTTATTGAAGAAAAAAGACAGATAAATGCAAAAAATATAGTTGAAGGGGGAAAAAAAGCTAGAGATGAAAGCATGTTTTCACCTTGCTCAGTCAATTTCACTTAGGTTTGGACCATTCTCTGAAAAATGATGAGGAATTTTTTTTTTATTCCCCTGGAGCAGGATATTAAAAATAGGATGATTTTTTGGGTACATTATAAAATAGAAACATAGCTTTTCACACTTAAAAAAGAGGAAAACTAGAATGGAAAATTAGCCAAGACTACTTAGGTCTCCTAAGGCATTTTTGTTGTTCAGCCCTTTCAGTCATGTCCAACTCTTCACGACCCCATTTGGAGTTTTCTTTGAAAAAATAATTGAGTGGTTTGCTATTTCCTTCTCCAGCTCATTTTACAGATGAAGAAACTGAGACAAATAAGGTTAAGTGACTTGCTGAGGGTCACATAGCTAGTAAATATCTGAAGCATATTTGGACACAGGTCTTCCTGACTTCAGACCCAGCAGTCTATCTACTGTGCAACCTAACTGCCCCCATTCTTTCTGGCATAGCCAGATCTAGGACTTGGTTGACCCTGCTTGACCCTGATCTAGGAAAGCCACAATTATAGTGAACAGGGAACTAGTCTCAGAGTCAGGAGGTCTGAGTTCCAATCTAAGAACTGTCACTTAATAGCTATATAAACTTGGGAAATTCACTTAACCCCTGAGGGCCTTAATGTCTTCTATAAATTGAAAGGTTTGGGCTTGATCTCTCAAGTCCCTTCTACATGTAAAGTTTTGTAATAATCTACTTCATTACCTTCTGGAAATCATATTAAGTATCTTAGAGAACCTATGAAGTTTAGGTGTTTACCATATAAAATATGGCATTTGATGGTTTCGAGAAGAAGGAACAAAAGCTGGAAAAAGGACAATAAGGTGGGAACATTATCCATTTTTTCTGAATAGCTTTGAAATGGAGTAAGGAGAATGTAGAGGAGTTTCCCAAGGATCTGTTTGACTTTCTGCCATTTAATATTTTTATCGATGGATAAAGGCTTCCTTGGCATCAAATTTGCCCATGACACAAAACTAGGAGGGACACTTTACATGTTAGATGAAAAGACCAAGATACAAAAATATTTTCACAGGCTATAATGTTGTGCCAAAATGTAATAAGACAAAATTTTATGGGAATAAATCTGTAAAGTTTCACACTTGGGCTAAAACTGTCTTTCACCTTCTCCTCCTTTTCTTAAGTTAAAGCAGACAATGGCCTTTAGGACAGTGGTGTCAAACTCAAATAGAGATAGCTGCACTCAAAATATTGACTTAGAAAAATCACAAATCAATATTGAAAACTAAAAATTAATTAATTTTTTTAAACGCAGCATATAACATGGTATCTTTACAACATGACTAATGTGAAAATGTGTTTAATAAGAATGTATATGTAGAGGCTATATCACATTGCATGCCATCTTGGGGCATAGGAGGGAGACAGAGAAAATTTAAAACTCAAAAGCTTATGGAAGTGAATGTTGAAAACTAAAAATAAATGGGTTTTTTTTAAAAAGAAAGAAAATCACAAATCAACATTATCTATGTTGGATTATACTTTTAGTTATTTTTGTTAAACATTTCTCACTTATATTTTAATCTAAATCCTCTTTTGGCCAGAATTTGACATCTCTGCTTTAGAACATCACAGGGACCCCTAAAAAGTTTGCCCTCTCTCTGGCTATACATAATATTCAAGGGCAATAAGCCTAGAGAGCTCCTCAAATGGCAAAGGATCCTGCTTTCTTAACTCTTAGTACAACAATTTATGGACCTATCTGGCTTCAGTCAGCTCTCTTAATTGCCTCAGTCTTTCTCTAGTCAATCAGCTCACATTCCCTGAAAAACAGCTACAGAGACTTCATGTCACCTCAGTACCTCTCAACGTCACTTCTTCTGTAAGCTTATAATCTTCTAATCCCTACTCCTCTTGTGTTCTGCTTTCTTTCCTGCTTCTATTTTCATCTAGAAGTCTCTTCCTGTTTTAGTTTCTATTGTCTCAGATCAATGTGTCATCATAAGTAGTGTTCCATCTCTAACTTGCGATATTCAACTCAAAATATCCAGATATTACCCTTATATGTGTATATGTGCACACACCTTATATAACAGTTCTATACTTTCAAGCAATTGTTTGATTTATTGTTTGTCTGCTAAATCCTTGAAACCCTGAAAAGTCACATGGATATAATCTGATGGACCACAGCACACAACAATCATTTTTATCTCCGGTAGTTCTCTGCTTTCAAACAGTTCCTCGTGACACATCTATCTGAATGGGGCAGTTTATTCTCAGGTCCTCAGAAGTATCTGTTTATCTTCTAAATATTTTTTATCTGAGGTACTGTTTTTCTTCTCAAGCTGATCTTGTCACTGTTCCTTACACAAATGTTATTTAGCATCCCTTTCAGTAACCAAATTGTCCATGTAACAAAAGAGCTGTACCTCACATACTCATTGACGTATATAAGACATATGTACAAGGAAAAAATTTTACAAAACAATCTCAGTGGGGCACTACCATCAAAGGGATTAGGAAAGGCTTCAGGTAGAAGATGGCAAATTAAGTTAAGCTTTGAAGTAATCTAAAGATTCTAAGAAGCACAAGGGAGAAGGAAATATATCCCAGGAGTAGGGAATGGCTAATACAAAGGTTCAGAGACAAGAGATGGAATATTGTGTGTGTGGAACAGCATGAAAATCAATTTGTGGGGATCACAGAGTGTGTGAATGAAAGTCTTATATAATAAGACCAGAAAAGTTAGTTGGCAGCAAGTTATGAATGGCTTTAAATACCAATCAGAATGAGTTTGCATTTGATCTGAGAGGTAATAGGGAGTCACTGGAATTTATTGAGCAAGGGAGTGACATAGTCTGCTTTGTACTTTGGGAACATCCTTTGGCAGCTATGTAGAGGATGGATTTGAGAAAGAAGAGACTAGTACTTTAGTACTTTAGGAGAAATCAACCAATCAAGCAACATTTCTTAATGGTGTAAAATGTCCTAGGTGTTCAGGATCAAAAAGAAAAAAAAACGAAACAATTCCTCTCTCAAGGAACTTGCACTCTATCAAGAAAAATAACATATACCCATATAGACATTTATAGAACACATTTTTGTTGTTGTTTGTTCTTCTCAAAGAGGGCCAATGGCATCAGGAGGGTGATGTCTTGACTTGCAAGTAAATTGGATTTAAGTGAGGCAAGGTTGTGCAAAGTCATCAGTCTCACTTTCTCCTCCAAGGTCATCTGAGTCCAGTGGCAAGATACAGGTCAGGACAAGTGGTGATGGCCCCATATACAGTGGAAGACCTTGGGCTTTTTAAGCTAAGGTCTTTCCCTGGTCTCAGTTTGTCTAAGGCAACACCCATTCAGTGATTCAAGGTAAGAAATGAAGCAAAAGATGGCCTAGTTTGCCTACTCAAAAAAGAAAAACACATATCAAACTGGGAGGGGAAGACCCTCAGTTTTTCTACAGAGAGAATAAATACCAAAGTTCAAGCTAGTTTAGGAGGAAGGACATTTGCAGTTGGAGGTATGAGGAAAGAATCAGTAGAAAGTAGTGCTTAAGCTAAAACTTGAAGAGATGCCATGAGGTAGAAGTGAGGAGGGAGTACATTCCAGCTGTGGAAGAGGGATGAGACTTGGATCCATAGGGCAGTCTAGGAGCAATGGTTTGAACTCAGGAAGATGAGTCTTCCTGACTCCAGGCCCAGCATTCTATCCACTGTGCCACCTAGCTGATCTGAATTTTCAAACATGTATGATTTTTCCATAGGCTTGTATCTATGGAAATTGCCATCATAAAATGATGCTTCTCTTCAAATTCATTAAGATTTAAAACTGGAAAATATCTTAGAAGCCATCAAATCCAACCCCTTCATTTTACAGATGAGGAAACTCAGTCAAAGAGAGGTCGAGTGACTTTTTCAGAATCATACAGCTACTAAGTGTCAGAGACAGGACTTGAACTCAAGGCCTTCTTATTCCCAGCCTAGCTCTCTATACACTATATCACTTCCACAAATATTGGATGTCTCCATCTTAATGAAATTTAAGTAAAAAGGAAATCATTTGTCAATAAACTCAGACATATGTTCCTTCATTTAACCTTATAAGAAGATATTTCTCTCACCCCTATCCCTAATTGCTTTCAGTAGTTAGTAGGAACAACTCAGTAGTCAGCTGGAATTCAGTCATGTGACAACACAACACATGTTACACATGTGAGGTTTGGTTTAGTTCTACAGCTTACCCAATATTTCACAGTTAATCAATGCTGCAAGGATCCATGATTTTATAGGTGTGGGTACTCCTCCAGAGAAGCATTTCACTTCCTCCATGCCTTAGTAGATGATCTTCATGATTGCTGTGACTATAAAAATTCCTCTCCTAGAAGCCAACCGTTAGGTAATGAACCTCTTTGAATTTTTCTAGGCTTCTCTTGGACAACAGACATAAATTTTATCTGTGAGCTGAAACTTAATTCCTTTCCAGCTTAGTAAGACTGTCCTATGATTATCCAATGGCATATGCCAACATGCATATGCCTTTGAGGACTCAGGATCCCCTCCATACTATCATGACACATCCCTGTAAGACTTAGACAAACACTTAACCATTACAAATGACAAAACAATATATTTTCTCTTCCCTTGGCTTTCAATATAATTTAAAATAAATTGTTTGAGATTTTCCAAACCCATCTGATGACATTAGAATGCTGATGGCAACATAGAACATGGTATATGGTACATGATACATGAAGTGAACATTGACTCTAGAGGCAGAGGACCTGGATGCAAATTACACTTGATATTTACTATCTGTGTGATTTTGAACAAGTCACAACCTTTCTGGGTCTCAGTTTCCTCATCTGTAAAATCAAAGAGCTGGACTAGATGACTTCTGATGTCCCTCAGATCCTAAGATCTGAATAGGAACTAGTGGTAATATGATTCAGAGAAAGATTGTGACTGAGCCCAGATCTACCTTATCACCTCAAAACAACAAGAAATAAGCAGAGAAAGAGGGAAGGAAGTAGGGAAACAGGGAAGAAAAGGAAGAAGGAAGAAAAACAGAGAGGAAGAAAGGGAGGAGAGACGTAAGTTTCAAAGTAGAACATTATTATTGTTTAAATTGTCTTGGTTCTGCTCATTTCATTGTTCATCAGGTTATATATAAAAATTAAAATTCTTTGTATAATATTGATATTATGGATCTCCATAGATGAATAGTCACTGAATATGCTAATATGCATGATTTGCTACTTGTTTCTGTGATTTTCCTCCTCCCTCTTGCTCATTAATCAAAATCCATCAGCTTATCATTATGGAATCATGAATTTATAGCTAAAAGGGACCTTAGAGGTCATCTAATCAAACCCCTTGCTTAGATGAGGAAACTGAGACCCAGAGAAATGAAAGGACTTGACCAAGGTCACAGACGTGGTAGAAAACAACAGAGGTGAGATTTGAGCTCATGTCTGACTCCAGATCTCATCAAAGCCAACTTAGAACTTTCCTCCAAAAGTGTAACATAGTTTGTACTTGCTGATATGTGGCATTCTGGTCTCAAGCCATGTCCTCTGTGTCTTTGTATCTCATGTGTGGTTTCTTTTATACCTTCTACCACCCCCACATCCACCACAGGCTCTATACACAGTGGGCCCTTTATAAAGGTTGAACTGACCAATCCCCTCCCCCTCCACATCTTCATATAGGACTTGTTCCCAAGAGGCATTGCCCATAACAAGAAACATAATCTTCACTTATATGCCTCATACTTCCAACGTGCTACCATGGGAATGGTAATCAGCAAATACGGAGAAAAGGTAGGATCAAATGGGATATAACAGCCAGCCCTACCCCTTCCTCCACACACAGAGTTCCAAGCTCTGTATCTCCCAGATTTCATCTAGCCCCAGGGGAAGTAACATGTCCTTTTTCTGAGAGTTTCTCTTTTCTGAAGAAAACATAAGGATCTCAAAAGGACCTTCATCCCTTTCATTTTCTTTTGCTCTTCCCCCTCCTCCTCCTCCTCCTGCTGCCCAGACTCTGCTTCTTATTATGTCCTACAACAGAGCAGGATTGTTCAAATATCCTTGTAACTCCTAAACCTATCCTCAGTCTGTTGTTTTCTGCCCCTCTGAATATGAGGCAGGGCTAGCCTCTCCATATTGCTGATCACTAGTTAATTTCCTTTTTATCAAGAAGAAAGAAATCCTTAATTGCCTCCTACATGACAACTGGCATAATCTTGACACTATCCCATCACAATGAACAGGAGGCGCATTAATAAACGTGTAGTGCTGTGAGAAATTTCACTGATCCCTCTCCCGGTCATTAAATCTATACATGTTTGATGGACAATAAAAGGGAAATGTGTAATGATAATGGCAGCTGGAGGAGGCTGCTGCTCTGTGGGTCTGGTTTAGCCAGAAGAAAAGAGAAAAGAAAATTCTTTTTTTAAAATACACCATTAATTAATAATAATGAGTAAGTATATTTCTATATTTATTATTACTGATTCCCAATGTTGATGCATATTTCACAGGCAACTGCTTCATAAATAAAATGAGTGTTGAGATTTCAACATGAAATCTTATCTTCTATAAGAAAAGATGTTATATCATCTTTGATTAAATGAGGACTAATTCTGTATTCCAACCTGAAGGGTTCCTAGGGATGGGTGACAGAGAGGGCAGGTGCTAATCAAAACACATTTCCATTTTGTCACCTTTCAATATAAATAGAAGGACTACTGACATATGCTGATAGAATTAAAAACATGCATGTTAGACGAAGTAAAATAATTTTTGAAGCAAATTTTCAAGACCATAAAACCTAATTTACCATTATTTATAACTATAGAAAGCAAAGCAGTCTTATAAACACATCTATCCTTTGATGCCTTTGTCCAGATCACAGATTAAAAAATACTGAATAGCACAGGGTCAAGAACAGATAAGAGCACTGGCTTTGATGCCTTTGAACAAAAGACCTGTGTTCAAATTTTACCTCTTCTACTTATTGGGTTGTTACTTCCTCTCTTTAGTTTTCTCATCTATAAAATGGAGGGTTTGAACTAAATCACCTCTAACATCCTTTCTAGCTCTAAATCTATTATACTATGAATATGATGTCTTTATACTGGAGATGAAATAGAAATAATTTTTTAGATTTTTTTACTCCCATTCACTTTCCCAGCATAAGTTCACATCATACATACTTCATACACACCATAAGTCTTTGGTCCCTAAAAAATTAATCTTTGAAAAATGATTTTTTTTAATTTTATTTGAACATATATTTAAGAAAACATTATTTTGCTATGTCAACATCTGTACTCTCAAATGACTGGAACAAAGGTCATACCAAGTAGCAGTTACAATACCTTTCAGTAAGAAAAAGAAAAAATTATAGCCACAGAGACTACTGTTGTTGTTATCGTTGGTCCTTCATTTTCAAAAAGGACCAATGACGTCATAGAATAGCATATGGGAAAGAATGCCAGACTTCTCATTAAGAAGACTTTGGTTTGCATCCAGCCTTTGATACCTATTAGTTTTGTGACCACAGGCAAGTCAATTAACTTCCCAAGGCCTCTCTTTCCTCCTCTGGAAAATAGACATAATGATACCTGGATACCTACTTCCCAAAGTTGTTTTGAGTCTCAAAAGAAATAATGTATGTAAAGTGATTTGCAAACCCTAAAGTCCTACCTAAATGTTAGCTTTTATTTGTTTATAGTTAATATTGCCTATTAACCACAAAAGCCATGGATTGTTTCACGCGAAGCAAGCTACAAATAGGATACTCTACTATAATGGAATGCTAATTAGAGAAACCAAAACATCCAAGGAACTGTCGAACCATAAAGACACTGACACATTTTACTATGTTCCACTGGCTCACTGGCTTTACTATAAAATCATCAATGTAAAATTTCACAGCAGCTAACCTCTCAAAGGAGCTTTGAGCACTTTTTGGTCTTTTCCAAAGATCAATACTAGAGGTAAGGATGAGTAGCAAAGTGACACCTCCGTTCTCTCATGGTTTTAATGCAATTTCTCGCCTTCTAAGTTGTGAAAACCTGATTCATAGTTCACCCCTTAACGTCTACCTTCTTTCCTACACAGAAGCTATGACTAAGAGTAGAATTTTCACAGATCTTCAAGCTGTAGCACCTAATCAAACTTTCTCCTTTTACCAATGAGGAAAATAAGTTCTAGGGGTGGTAACAGCTTGCTAAGCTCACACATGTACTAAGATTGATCAGACCAATATTTGATTTGTCTCTCTGTGGGAGATGAGAGAGGAATACAAATTTTTTTCAAAGGTTACAATCAATATTCATAATCCAAATGGAGCTCAAGAATCAGATCACTGTCATCTCTCACTGATTTGAGAGTTCCCACCAACAATGCAGCTTACTACCCATCCATGCCTGCCCAAATCTTGTCCATGTCCTCCCATAAGTCTGCCACATGGAGTGTACTCAACTTGCTAGAGGCCTTCTTCACTTCTGACATTGCAAGGTTACCAGTGGAGAATTCTGATGGTCCAACCATCATCCCTGGCCCTTGCCTCATAACCAGCCCATCTTCTGTAGCATACATTTTCTTGATAACATCTTTTATTTTTGTTCTTTTTCAAAATTTTTCATTAGTTATATCCAGTAGCCTATTCATGCCCTCTATGTGACTTTCCATTGCTCTCTAGGTGATGTACTTTTTTAAAAAATTCTTTAGAAAATTGTTATAGTCCATGTCTTGCTGCCATATAACAATGAATACCAATAGAAAGTTGGAATTAAAAGATGAACATTTGCTCTTATATGTAGCTTGGAGAACTAAAGAGCTAACAATGTCTACGTATAACGGCTATTATGGTTGTCAGGTTAATCAGTCAGAAAGGAGCTTCTTATCCTGGGGTCTTTGAATATGTTTTTTTTTAAATATTTTGACAACTATTTCAATACAGTCAGTTTCCTCTGTAAAAGTATATATATTTTATTCATTTGAAAACATTATTCAGAGAAAGGGTTCTCAGATTTCAGGCTGTCAGAGGGGCCCATAGCATACACACAAAAAAGTTGAGCCCCTAATTTAAATAAGAATATAAAGGAATTTGGAGAAAAGAAAGGAGATCAAAAGGATATTTCTATTATTCCCAGGGTATTACCTAAGAAAAACAGAAAAAGAGTACCTTAAGTAAAAGTCTGAGATTCTTTTTTTTAATTTAATGTTGTTATTTCTCAGCATTGATTTTCAAACAAATTTAAATTAAAAATTTTCTCCCCATTTCTACCCTCCCCCTCACTCCAAGAAGGCATGTAGTCTGATTGCCACATTCCCCAGTCAGTCCTCCCTTCTGTCACCCCACTCCCCTCTCATCCCCTTTTCCCTTACTTTCTTGTAGGGCTAGATTTCTATGCCCCATTACCTGTATATCTTATTTCCTAGTTGCATGTAAAAACTTTTTTTTGAACATCTGCTTTTAAAATTTTGAGTTCCAAATTCTCTCCCCTCTTCCCTCCCCACTCACACTCCTGAACAAGGCAAATAATTCAACATAGGCCACATATTTATCATTATGTAAAACCCTTCCACAATACTC
>CM053623.1:251531418-251554531 GCA_028646595.1 Phalanger gymnotis
TTGTGTGACCCTATATAAGGCATTGAATCTCTCAGTGCTCCAGTAAATACTTTAAGGCAATAGGCTGAAGAATAAATACGAATGTGAATTTCTAAAGAGACTTTCCTTACTGAGAATTTCCTACAACGTCACAGGTTTGCCCTCTTCTCACCCTCCAAAAAAAAATCCCTCAGTTCCTGGTACAGGTTTTTGCACATAATGAGGGCAATTAATACTTACTGATTTGAGTTGTGTGTGTGTGATTTTTCATGGTTGATGATAATACCTTCCATATCTGTCATCTGGCATTTCTCTATAATGCCTTGAGCTTATTCAACAGCTTTAATCCAAGGGCCTTTAAAAGCCCCATAACCAAGCATGTATTATCCCTATTTGATAGACAAGGAAGCACCAACAGATTAAGTGACTTGTCCAAAATTACACTGGATCAGTTGCTAAGGAAATATGAAATTCAAAGTGTCTAGTGCCTGGTCTATTCTATGTATTTTCAAAAATTCCTTCTATCTCTCTTGGCTTTACCTTAGAGCCTCAAACCCTCTTAAGCACAAAAGTCCAGGAAAAGTTCAGAATCACATCATTTCTAGTCTAACATCCTTGTCTAACTCACCTCTAGGCAAGAATGTCTTCTCCCAGATACCTAACAAGTAGTCACCAAGACTTTTCTCAGAGACTCCTAGTGAAGAATAGCCTACTTTCCCCAGTAATCCATTCTACTTTGTGAAAACCCCAATGAGGAAGTTTTTGCATTGTATCAAACTTACATTTGCCTATCCACAACTTTTACCCATTGTTTTATACCACTCTGTGGAGCTAAACAGAACAAGTCTTCTCCCACATGACAACTCTTCAAATATTTGAAATCTGCTTATTGGGCATTCTCTCCAACCCGATTCTTCTTTTCTTCAATCTAAATATCCCTAGTTCTTTCAGTTTTCACATGGCATGGACTCATCTTGGTCAAACTTTTCTGGTTTATCAATTTCTTACAAAAAACATAGTACCCAAAACTGAATACTCTACATATGTGTACCTGGTTTACCTGGGAGTATTATTCTTATTCTGGACCCTATACCTCTCAATGCAGTCTAAGCTCATATTGGCCTTTTTTTGGCTCCCATAATCACACTGTTGACTCACATGGAGTTCAGGTCAATAAAACCTCTAGATTTTTTTTAGACAATCTGGTTTCTAACCATGCCTCCTCCATTTTTTACTTGTAAACTTGATTTAAAAAGAAAGTATAACGTTATATGTATCCCTATTTACCCTTACCTTTTTAGATTCAGCACTACTTCTGACCTTTTATTGAGATCTTTTTATGTCTTACCTGTCATCCAATATGTTAGCTCTCCTAAGCTTTGTATTACCCATAACTATCCATACTAAATGTCCTTCATTCAGCTCATTAATAAAAATATTGAAACAAAATAGCTGAGAACTAATTCCTAGGACACTCAAACAGAAACCTCCTTTCTCGCTACACTTTGCTCCTGGTCATTTACGCTAATTCTAAATCAACCTAATTGCACTATCATTTAGACCAATGATTGCATAAGTGAGAGAAGGAGTCTAGTGAGACCTTACATGCAGACTTCAGTAGAGTGACAATACCTTCTTACACTTACATACTTCTCCTTATAGAGTCTCCTAATACTGCTATACTGGATGTTCCTTACTGAGTCTCATCCATAATTGACTCAGCTCACAGCTCAGATCTCCATCCACGGTCTCTTTCTCAGAAGCAGGCTGACTTTAGTAGATTGCCTCCTTCTGCACCTATCATTTATACAAACTGGATGGAATTGGATAATATCTTGGACCTGCATCCAAATATTCAGGCTCCTAACCAAAATGAAGGCCTACTAGAGCTTCCAAGGGAAATAGATGCCTTGTCCTACTTCTTAAAAAGTGGATTCAGGCCACACAGAGAGATAATATATCCCCCTGACTAGAGAAAAGGCTGATGCCCACCTACAGTTATATTCCTCACATTCACAGAAAAGAAGCAAAGGTTTATCCTATAAATATGTTCCTCTTACTAACTTTTAGTTTAAGTTTCACATTCTTTTCTACATCAACAGTCATAGTCTCCACTACAGACATATGCAAACCAATGTAGTATTAATCTCCCTATAGTGTAAGGAGGACACAGAATTTCTGCCATAAAATTATGTCACCTGATCCAGCCAGAATGCCAGTCACATAGAATTCCCAACATTGCGACTGAGGAATCAAATCAAGAGTTTCCACCCAGGTAGACTCCCTTGGGGACATGGATCCCTCAG
This sequence comes from Phalanger gymnotis, assembly GCA_028646595.1. Taxonomy (NCBI): domain Eukaryota; kingdom Metazoa; phylum Chordata; class Mammalia; order Diprotodontia; family Phalangeridae; genus Phalanger; species Phalanger gymnotis. The sequence continues at coordinate 251,533,704 of CM053623.1, forward strand.
CAAATTACTCTGATTTGATATACCTGGAGCTGTAAACTCTAAGACAATTGCTGCCATGCTCAGCAGGGCTAATGTAGATTACCAGTCCTAAATGAGATTCCTGACAATGCCATTTCCCTAAGAATTACAATATTATCTTCAACATTGAGGGAACTGTCCACGTCAGAACCATGGCCAGTGGTCTGTTCCATAGTTTAACTGCCCATACCTAGTTAGAAGTGGAAAAATCTTCATGTATAACAAATATAAAATAGGCCACAAATAGTGGACCTTCAGCTCTGGAGTCCTGCATTAGCTAGATATTGTAGAAGGAAAAGAAAATTCATTGTCCCTCATTAAGAATATTATAAACATAAGAAAATACAAGTTTTCCTCCACAGTCTTAGGCATAGAGACTTCCTTACCAGTCACTGCATTGTGGTAAGCCCTTTCTGAGATGTTTGCTTGGAAGCCCAGAATTTAAACTTCAGTCACTGACATCAACCTCATTTGTAGTCTCCATAAAGACTGGGAAGCTTTTTTTTCTTGCATTCCTGAAAACATTATTTCAACCAAAAAGAAAAATGTACCCAACCATAAACCAACACATGCATAAACACACACCGATATCTATATATTCCTTCCATGCATTTCTTTCAAGTTCACTAAACAAGATACAGAGCTGGAATCCCCTCCTTCTAAAATCTGATCAAATTGACCTCTGATTTATTCATATGGCTCCAGGAAATTAGACTCGATAAAAAATAAAACACTAAGGTGAGGGCAAATACACTCAGGAACCAAAGCTATATGCACAACTGTAGTATTACCTAGAACACGTTTTCCATATACTGTTTGTACTTATTAGGGTTGCGTTATTTTGGTGGTGCTTATAGTTTTTCTTGACCAGAGGCAACAAGAGTTCAAATCAGCAGAACGCTAATCTTCTATTATAGAAGGCCCTTCTGTTGTGGTGTCATTATCTGTAGGGGACTCAGTAAGAGAAATTGTGCCTTCTTTCTTGTATTAAAGTGCTTGCTCCTTGACTCAGTTATTAAAATGAGGGAGCAAATAGCTCCTTGTTCTAATTTCCATTATCAGCTTCCACCAGGCCCATTTCAGGCTGCTGGTATAGTGTTAGAATGCAATTATATGCTTGAGTAAAAAGAAGAAACTGAATTAGAGCCTCTTAAGCCCATTATATTGTCCTCTTTAGTGACACCGCTTGCCTACCATTGCCTAGCATTGAGCTAAGTGTTCTTCCCGAGTGTTGAGACTCTCCCACTTCTGAAAAGGCACAAAACTTCTCTCTAAGACCCTTTTTTGTATGTTGAACTTCTTTGTGAAGGTCTCAAAATTCTAAGGTAAGAACATGTTCAGAGAGAATAGGAAGGCTTTCAATTTGCAACAGTTTTAGGTGGATAATAGTAGCACTTAACAAACTGAAGTGTTGAGAGAATAGAGTATTTAAGAGGCTTTCCCTCTACCCTCCAAAAAAAGAGGAACTTCTGTTTTGTACACGTCTGTCTGTGTGATTTGGGTTTATCTTTTTAGTTGGGGGTTACTTGCATAGAACTATCAGTATGACCTCTGCATACAAAGGTCTATGCCCTGGATGAGTCCAGGTATATTTTCCTAAGAAATAATTTTTGTTTTGCCTGGTCTCAGAGGGCAGAGCTAGAGATAATTGGTAGAAACCAAAAAGTGGAAAATTTAAGCTTAAAGTAAGGAAGCACCTACTAATAATTGGAGTTATTTGAGGGTGGAAAGGGTTGCATTTTTGAAGCTGTGGCTTCCCCATTACTAAAGACCTTCAAGAAAAAACCTGAATGACCACTTGACAGGCATGCTGTAGAAGGAATTCTTTGTCAGATACTGGTTGGACTGAATGGCCTCTGGGGCCCCTTGCAATTGAGGTTCTGGAAACGGCTATGTACCGTATCTCCCCATGTATAAGATGCACCCTTTTTCAAAAAATTTGGGGTCTAAAAACTGGGTGCATCTTATACAGTGGTTGCAGATTTTTTTACTTGCATTTCCTACTTTTTCGTGCTTGTTTTTGTGCTCATTGTTGTAGATTTTTTACTTGCATTTCCCACTTTTTTGCTCTTGTTGTCTTTGGGCTTATTGTTTTCCATTTGTTACCGGTATATTGGGTTACATTTTGCCACGTTCTGCCCAGAAATGGCTCAGAAAAGATTTTCATACAATGCTGAATTCAAGTTAAAAGTGATCCAGTTTGCAAAAGTGAATGGAAATCATGCTGCTGAATATAAGTTTGGTCCTCCTCTAACTGAGAAAACAATCTGAGACTGGCTATAGTAAGAAGAAACCCTACTGAAAATGCCATGGCAGAAGAAGGCCATGAGAGCCATGTCAGCAAAATGGCCTGATTTAGAGAGGGAATTGAAGATAGGGATTGAAGAGCAAAGGGCAATTGAAATTCCTGTGTCCACAAAGATGGTTCAACATGAGGCAAGAAGAATTGCTGATGAAAAGGAAGTTACTGATTTCAAAGGAGGACACAATTGGTGCTTCAAATTCATGAAATGGAATGGACTAAGCATGCAGACACACACCAGACTTGCCCAAAAGATGCCTGAAAGCTATGAGCAGATGAATAAAGCTTGAGTTCAATAACTTGACATACATTTTTTTCAAATTTCTGGCCCCGAAAGTAAGGTGTGTCTTATACATGGGAGCATCTTATACATGGGAAAATACAGTACCTTAAAAGTTACTTAGAAATCCAATTTCTTTTCAATTAGATTTTAAATGTATTGGGGTGAGGGAGAGAAAGAGTGTCATTATTTAAAAGAACCCTGGAGCCAATCATTTTCTAAAGAGAAAGGTCCCCCTGTAATATAAATAATCACTCCTTAATTTATCTCCTGAGTTCAGATTTTAATAATCAGATTTTCTCAAAATAGAAAGTCCCTTGTATACATAAATGACTTCTTTGACTTTGCATCTCCAATGCCTAGCAGAGTGAATGTGCTTTCAATTTGATTAAATTCAACAAATGTTTGTTGAGCACCTGCTAAGTGCCAAGTGGTACAGTAGGTGTTACAGAAATAGGGATTAAAAACAGAAACGTTCCCTCTCTTCAGTGAAGATGAGGGATAGGGAGGGGAAAGAAGCCGTGTTCACAAATAAACCAATACACAACATATACAAAGCCAGGGCAAAACCTTTTGGGCAGGAGCACAAAGCAAATAAAGGAGAAAGCTAACCAGTGGGATGAATAGGAAAGACTTCCTGTAGAAGGCAGCACCTTACCTAAGGATTCTGCCAGATTAAGGCAAGGATGGGGAACATTCCAGGCTCGGTGGACTGCCTATGCAAAGGCACACAGAATGTCTGTACAAGAGGGAGAAATATGACATCATTCTGAAAAAAATAGGTTGGAACCAAATCATAAATTGCTTCAAGTATCTAACAGATGAGCATGTGTCTTTTTTCCTAAAGGAGATAAGGAGTCACTGAACCTTCTTGAAGTTTCATATTCAGCCACATGTTGTTTAACCACATGTTTAGAACTTCTATTTAGGAACATCAATTTTGCATCTGTGTGTAGGATGGATTGGAGATAGGAAAGACCTCAATTAGTAAACTACTGTGGGTAGAGTGCTGGACCTGAAGTCAGGATGACTTAAATTCAAATTGGACCTTGACTTGTGTGACTGAACCATGGCAAGTCCCTCAACCTCTGTTTGCTTCTGCTTCCTCAATTGTAAAATGAAGATAAAAGCAGTACCTACTTCGAAGGGCTATTGTGAGGATCAAATAAGATAATATTTGTTTAAAAAGAACCCTTTAACAAATGCCTGACATAGAGTACGTGCTATATAAATGGTTATGCTCTTTATTTATTTAAATAGTCTAGGAGAGAGGTAATAAGGGGCTGCCTAGAGGTTTGGCTAAGTGACTGGAGAGAAAGGAATGGATAGAGGAAATTCTGTGAAGGTAAAATTGATAATACTTGGCAACTGGGGGGAGGGAGTTATAAGGGGTGAGAGAGAATGAAGAATTGAGGATCAAGCCGAGGTTGTAAACCAATTGACTGGAAAGATGGTGGTACCCACAAAAAAGAGGGGTGAAGTTAGAAAAAGGGGTGAGTTTGAAGAGAATATAATACATTCTGTTTCAGATATGTTTAATTTGAGATGCTTATGGGATATCCAGGTGGAAATGTCTAGCAAGCAGGTGATTGCAGGATTGCAACTGAACACATAGATAAGGACTCAAAATATTTATTTGAGAGCTACCTATACAGAGATGATCTATGGAGTCAGGGAAGAAAGGGAGAGAAGGAGGGAGGGAGAAAAATGAAGAAAAAGACAGAAACACAGAGAGAGAAGAGAAGACAGAAACAGAGAGAGAACACCCAGGACAGAGCTCTGTCGTACTTCCATGAAAAGCATAGGATATGAATGTCCCCAGAAAAGGAGTCTAAGAAGGAATGGTCAAACAGGACAGAGGCAAACCAGGTGAGCTTAATGTCATGAAAACCAAAGGAAGACAGAGTCACAAATATCAAAAACTGTAGAGAGGTAAAGATGGATGGGGTCTGAGAAAAGGCCTTCAGATTTAACATTTGGGAAATCACTGGTAACCTTGGAAAGAGCAGTTTCAGTCAAGTAGTGGGGTTGGAAGCAAAATTGGGAGTGTTTGAGGAGTGGGAAAGTACAAAAGTAGAAGTAAAGAATGCAGATAGCCTTTTCTAGGAATTTGGAAGTGAAAAGCAAGAGAAATATGAGGAAAGCCAGGTTAGATAAAAGCTTTTTTGAGGATGGAGATCTGAGAATGTAGGGTGTAGGGAATAAGAGAGCGGGTAGAGCAATAGTTCTCAAAATTTTTGGTCTCAGAACCCCATCACACTTTCAAAAATTATTGAGGACCCCAAAAATCTTTAGTTTATGTGAGTTATATCTATCCCTAGTTCCTATATGATACATTAAAATTAATAATTTTTTAAAATTTTAAATTAATTTTAAAATAACCTATTATATTAACACTTATATAACAATTATTTTTATACAAAATTAAAATAAAGTAAAAATAACTATTTTCAAAAATACTGAGAAGAGTTGTATTCCATTACATATACAAATCTCTTTAATGACTGGCTTAATAGCAGACAGGTGGATTCTTACGTCTGCATTTGGATTTAATCTGTTGTTTTGGTTCAAATACATGAAGAAAATATGACCCTCCATAGATATATATAGTTAGAAAAGAGAGGAATATTTTGATAGGGAAATACTATTTTAGTTTATTATGAATGTTTACAAATTAATAGATTGAAAATAGTTTTGGCTGGATCTCACAGATCCCCAGAATTCTTTGGACCACTCTTTAAAAATGACTGGGATAGAGAAATTTAATCTTCTTGAAAAACGTCAAGTCTCCAAGTACTTAGAAGGGATTATTGCATTCAATATATTTATATCTCAGCACCTATCCTGGCACTTAATAAATACTCAAGTTTTTGAATTGACCATAAATAAGTAGTCATGTTGAAAAGAATATAAAGATACAGGGGATAACTGAAGGGGGAAAGCCCCTGAAGAAATGGGAAGAGATGAGATTAAAGCCATAGATAAAAGTTTTGGTCTGGGTAATGAAAAGGAATAATTCTTCCTCTGGTGGAGGAAAGTAGAGGAAAATTAGAGGAAGATTTTTAGAAGATTTGAAATTCAGAGGTAGGGAGAAGAGAAAGCTGCCGAAAGATGGCCTCAATTTTTGTCAGTAAAGCATATGGTGACATTCTTTTCTATGATGGGGTGTAAGGTGGTTTAAGGAGAAGAGAGAAGATTGGAAAAGATGATGCACACAATGCAATAGGAAGTCATTTGGGGAGAAAACAAAGAGTGGTGTATAGCAGAGAGGGTCCAGTTGATTTTAGATATTATAAATTTAGATATATAAATTTCCAATGGATAACATAAGAATTGTTATATGGTTTCCTCCAGGATTGTTCAGCAGCTGGTGAGTAGAGATGGATCAGGCAGATGGGGTAATCCAGAGTTGGGGCTTAAAAGGGACAAGCAGTGACAAGAAAATGGGCCAAGAGATTCAAAGGATGAAGACTAAGAAAAAGTAACCTGGTTGACCATAACATAAACATTTTGAAAGAAGGAAAGTGAGACCAGATCAGGGATGGTTGACTGGGAAAATAGAGAGGGGTAGGGTAACTAAAGATGATAACAGAGGGCTTAGACATAGAGAAATATGGAAAGATAATAAGTTATGATCGGACAGGGAAATTTCAGAGTTTTGGATCATGAAAGTAGAACATTTGGGTGCAATGATGGAGAAAAAAGGGTAAAACCATTTTTATAGATGGCTGAGGTAAAAGTGAAGATGCACAGCATAAGAATTGAAGAGGCTGAACTGAAAAACCAAGATATTTCTTAGGAAATGGGAATATGCATATTCGATGTCCCTAAGAACAGGCATTAATTCCAATTTATAAGACTGAAAGCCATTTCCCCCATAGATAAGTGGTCAAAGAACAGGCAGCTTTGAAGGGAAGAAATAAGAGCTATTCACAACCATAAGAAAAATCTCTACATCATTAATAATTAGGGAAATTAAATTAGAATTAAAGCAACCTCGAGGTTCTGTCTCCCACTCGTCAGGCTGGCAAAGACGACAAAAGAAGCAAATGTTAATGATTTGCTATTGGTGAAACTGTGAATTGGTCCCACTATTCCCAGGATGCTATCAAACTGTAGGGAAGACGTGGGCACAAGTCACACAGGCTGTGTTATGGATAGATTCCAGTCCATGCTATTGGACGATAGACCCATCGCAATAATATAGGTAACGGAAATATGAGAGTACAAGGGACAGCTGGGAAAGTGAGTTTTTGCAAAATGCTTGCAAACTATGTTGGTCCATGAGAACAACAATGACAAAAATTGAATCAACTAGATCACGTCCTCATTAGAACCAAACGAATGCAAAGTAGTCAGAAATGTAGAATACAGATAATAGTATCCAGCTGCACTTGTCTACCTACTTGCTGTTTCTCAAACACAGCATTCTCATCTGTGCTTTGCAGTTGGCTGTCCCCCATGCCTGGAATGCTCTTCCTCCTCAATTTAGCCACTTAGCTTTGCTGGCTTCCTTCAAGATCCAGCTCAAATCCCACATTCCTCCATGCCTTCCCTCTGAGTTTATCTTCCATTTCATTGTATGTACCTTATGTGTAGATAATTATTTACAAGTCATCTCTTCCTTAGAATGGGAAACCCTTGAGTGCAGGGACAGTGTTTTTGCTTTTCTTTGCATCCCCAGTGCTTAGTACATTGACTGGCACACTGTAAGCATTAAGTAACTTTTTGTTGATTGTATTACTAGAGAGGAGCAACATGAAGGAAGTGGAATAAGAGAGAGAAGACCTAGGTTCTAGACACAGCTTTACCACTAGCTACAGGAGCCTATACCAGCCAATTTACCTCTGTGAGCTTCAGTTTGCTCATCTGTAAAATGAAGATAAAAATTCCTGACCAGTTTACTTCACAGATTATTTTGACAATCAAATAAAATAGTGTGCCAACCCTTTGTACTTCAAAGTTTTATACAATTTTAAGATTATAATTATTTTGAAGTTAAAATAAATTTATCTTTTCTGATCCTTAAGATCAGGTGTATAGGATGAGAAGATGGAGAAGATATTAAGATAGAGAGGCAGCCCTTACGTATTAATACTGAATAGAATCAAAGGAATGACTCTTGGGCCTGGCTAGGGACATGTAGAAGTCTATATTGAGCCCAGAAAAAGTGATTAGTATCTAACAACACTAGACCCTGGGAGGGATAGGTGGTCAAAAATCCAGCATTGCCCTTTTTAGTGGAAATCACAGTTGTAGAATGCCAGAGCTAAAAGAGACCTCATTCACATGGTCAAATTTCTTGAATATTGATCTGTCTGTCTGTCTTTCTCTCTCTCTCTCTCTCTCTCTCTCTGTATATATATAACTATGTGTAATACATATGTATATTACACATAGTACATATGTGCATTTATATTATGATCTATATGAAGAAAGTGAAGCTTATTTTCTTTGTTTCTCCATTACCACCATCAATTCCTGGTCTCTTTCATTTTAGAATCTCTCCTGCCAGGTACATCTTTTTGCCCTTGATTACTGTCAGCCTCCCCACTTAAATGAGTCTGCCTAGCTTAACACAATACAAACTCCCTTCACCCCATTTCCCACCAAAATTTATCTACCTTTTTTTTCCTCTCTCCCCACCTTCAGCTAGCCCCAATGAAGTGTTAATGGGTAGACTTAATGTGCCAACCCTCCCAGATAATTTATTTGCATATTACTGGATATATGCCTTAACCCAAAGGCATGTGCCTTTGCAATTTATTTGCATTTTAATGGGTATATGCTTTAATTCAAATGCTGGGAAGTTGAAAGCATTCTAACCTGGGAATCAGGAAATTTAGGGTTCCAGTTAATCCTGTCACTAATACAAATCACAAATCCCTGAGTATCATTTCCTTCAACTACTAAAGAAGGGATTTGGATTCACTAATCCATAAGGCTGCTTCCATCCTTTAAAATCCATGAATTTTAGGCGACACAGTGGGCTTGTAAAGAACATGTTTTGATAGCACAAGCCTTTCAAGCCCTGGGATCATACCATGTCACAGATGTTCACTCCAATACCAAAAGCTAACCTCTGCTGCCTTATCTTGCTCATGCTAAATTAAAGACTTCAAATTTTCAATGCTTCAGAAAATACCAAGATTTAATTTAAAGCCCATTAGAATTAATTTTATATTGAAAATTTATCTCCCTTGGAATCACTGGGGGCACCATAAGATGCCCCAAACCATAGAATGAGAACCTCAAGGCTAACAGTTAGTAGTTTCCATCTCATTCCTGCTGGAAGAAAGTTGCAAAGCTAGGAAGACCCCAAATCCTCCCTCCAAAGGTCATTTCTAATGATCAAATCACTCAGTTTCCCTTCCATCTGATTCACTCATGACAACTGAGTTATAATTCCTAAATGAACAATATGCTAGATGTAGTTTTGTGCCTTTATCTTTTAAAAAGTTAAGATTCTCCTGTTACATTTATTTTTGATGTTTAAATAGATTGAAGGGCTCAGAGCTCCACCTACTGGCTGAAGCATATATTCAACAAGTTCTCAGAAAATCATTGTCAGTTTTCCAAAATCAAAATGAGGTAGACTCTACAGGGCAGCAGGCACACTCTGGGTAGTTGAGGGAACACCAAAAAATAACACATAAAATGGTTTGTGCTTTCTCCTAGATAAAATGTCTAATTGATACTTCTAGAAAGATCCCAAAGGTTTCTTTGCTTAAAGATGAGAAGAACTAGGGAGGAAATCAGACACATTTAGAAACAAGAATATTATGTGGGAATAACAATAACTTGTCTTTCTAATGTGACTTTAAGGTTTCTAAATAATTTCCTTATAAGATTCCTGTGAGGTAGATAATGATAATGCTATTGATTACACTTTAGAGATTAAGAAACAGCCTCAGAGAGACTAAGTAACCTGTCCAACAAAAGTAAATGATTTCTCTTCTTAAAAAAGTCAGTGCTCTTTCTGCTGTGGCCCTGTACCATACAGCTCACCATAAAATGAATGCAAGATAAAGGCAAATATCCCACTTCCCATTCAGTGATAACAATATATGCACTTACGTATCTCCCAGAGTCAAATAAAGTTGTATGGATTTTTAACATCAACTAACATCCCAACCTTGTCCTCTGCCATGACAAAGAGATACTGAGAGGAAGCATAGCACAGTGGATAAAGCACGGGACATGGAGTTGAGAAATCTAAATTTGAATCCTGCCTCACTCACTACTACCTGTATTGCCTTAAATAAGTCAGTTTACATTTCTGGGCCTCGGTCTATGAAATGAGAGTGTTGACCTTGATGACCTTTATGATCCCTTCCAGTTCTAAATCAATGATCCTGTGGCCTCAGTTTCAGGGCCAGCTAGAAACCACACAAGAGAGTTGTATAGCATGACAAGTGTATTCAGCACTCTCAACTTTGATTTTCCCATCAGCAACATGGAAATACCACTAGCTCCCCTGCCTGCCTTTACAGGATTGTGTATGGATGCATGTATGTATGTATGTACAGATACACAAAATATGATATATCTTTGATAATATTTAAAGTTCTTTTTAAACATAAAATGTTACACTTTTCATAATAGTGAAAAGTTTTTAAGACATGCAACTATAAAAAAGTCAGCTATTTTTACTAAAAGTCTAAAAAGCACAAGTTATCCCAACTATCCATAGGAAAATGCCCTATTGCCCTCTGTAGTAAGACCTCTCCTCCACTTTGCATCCTTGAAGTAATAAAACTCATGATAGATTTTTCAATAACTTTTCTTCCCACTAAAAGTGCAACATGGCATTTTTCTATACTGGACCTGTGTAGGACCTCCAAGTGAACATGGCATATTTTTATATTATTTGCGTTTTCTGAAAAGTAATTTTAATAAATATAATTCGAGACAACTAGGTAGTTCAGTTGATAAATCATTGGACATGGTATCAGAAAGGTGGGCATTCAAATTAGCCTCAGGCACTTATTTCACTATGTGATCCTGGATAAGTCATTTAACTTCCTCTAGTCTCAGTTTCTTCATCTATAAAAGGGAGATAATAGCACTTATCTCCCAACACTATTTTAAGGGTAAAACAAAATATTTGTAACATGCTTTGCAAACTTTAAAGTGCTATGCAAATGATAGCTCTCATTATTTACTTCTACCAACCATTATAACATTTCAAGTACATGACCAACAAGAAAATATAAAACCCCCAAACTAAGCAGAACAATGCAGGAAAGCTATTGCAAATGATTATACGAGTACATTTCTGGAAGTAGAGCCAAGATGATGGAGTAAAGGCAGGGACTCACCTGAGCTTTCCCACAAACCCCTCCAAATACCTTTAAATAATGATTCTAAACAAATTCTAGAGTGGCAGAACCCACAAAAAGATAGAGTGAAACAATTTTCCAGCCCAAGACAACTTAGACCAGAGGAAAGTCTATTGCACCAGGGTGAGAGTGGAGCACTGTCCAGGACAGGCCATGTTAGCACAGACTGGGCCCCAACAAACTGGGAGCAGCCCTTGGAGGTAACTGAATCAGTAGCAGCAGTGATGGTTTCTAGACCTCTCAGCCAACAGAAGGTAAGGGGGTTGAACTAGTCAGAAGGAGATTTACAGGGGTTCTTTTGCAGGTACCAGAGAAAGGACTCTGTGGCATTGCCCATACTCAAATCTGGGTTTCAGTCTCAGGGTGAAAAGGAGCATTAGCACACCAAAGCTTGCAACTGCAGGAGAGCAAGGGACCCTGGTCACCGCTATAGGGTAAAAGAGAGTGCTTTTGGTCATTCACTGACCAGCACACAGAACTGAAGAGTGTTAAACACACCTCTCTCTACATCATTCCACATTAGAAAAGCTAAAAATGTACAGGTCCCAAAATAACTCTGAAAACAACTGCACAAAAAAAACAAAAGCTAGGGATGGTGACCCCTTCACTCTGGAAGCAGAGACCTACTTCAGCATAGAGTTAAAAATCAAGAAATGGCCTGGAAAGTGAGCAAACAGCAGAAAAAGATCCTGACTATAGAAAGTTACTATTATGACAGGGAAGATCAAAACACAAACTCAGACGAAGAAGACAAAATCAAAACTCCTTATATCAAAAGCCTCAAAGAAAAATATGAATTGGCTCCAGGCCATGGAAGAACTCAGAAAGGATTTTAAATGTCAAGTAAGAGAGAAAGAGGAAAATTTGGGAAGAGAAATGAGAGCGATGGAAGAAAATGGTGAAAAAAGAATCAACGGCTTGATAAAAGAGGCGTGCGCGCACACATGCACACACACACAAAAAAAATGAAGAAAATAACATCCTAAAAAATAGATAGGCCAAATAACAAAAGAGGCAAAAAAAAATCCAGTGAATAAAAGAACGCCTTGAAAAGCATAACTGACCAAATGGGAAAAGATACACAAAAATTCACTGAAGAAGAGAACTCCTTAAAAAGCAGAACTAGCCAAATAGAAAAAGAGGTAAAAAAAAATCCACTGAAGAAAAGAGCTCCTTAAAAATCAGAATGGGATGACTGGAAGCTAATGGCTTTATGAGGCATCAAGAAATAATCAAATAAAATCAAAAGAAGGAAAAATAGAAGAAAATGTAGCTACTACAAGAAGAGCCGCTATAAATATTTTTGTACATATGGGTCCTTTTCCCACTTGTGTGATCTCTTTGGGACACAACCCTATAAGTGGTATTGCTGAGTCAAAGGGTATGAACATTTTTATAGCCTTTTGGGCATAAAATTGCTTGCCTTTTCAATGAGGCAGAAGTGAAGAGAGGGAGAGAATTTGGAACTCATATTTGAAAAAAAAGAATGTTAAATTTACTTTTACATGTAATTTTGAAAAATAAAATATTAAATTATACACACAAAAAAGAAAATGAATAACCAAGAAAGAAAAGTGGGTTGGTGAGAGACAAGAGAGATGAACAAACTAAGTGGTTTACTGGTTCTCTTTGGAACGTTCAAATAACAAAAGAAAGGTCTCTGGTACAGTGGGTAGATCATCTATAGAGAAGTTATGAGAAACTATAAATAAGAATTATTCAGGATAAGAATATATTGGTGGGTTAGCAGTGCACTAGTAGTGAATATACCAATATAGAGCCATGAAATCATGGCTCTGTCAGTGTTAAGAGCAGTAGAAGTCAGATTAACAAGTCATTCCTTTTCCCATAGTTTAAAAAAGAATTACATTTGCCACAATACTAACATATTTTTGATGTGAAAGAAGGAGAGAGAGAGAGAGAGAGAGAGAGAGAGATTGAGAACATTTACCTCCAATTCTTCATTATAGCATAGAGGTGACCATAGATTCTTGAAGGCTATGCCAATAGATGTAAGCTGTGTTAGGGGCGGATTAGAAAAATAAGAAATTAGAAGTCAGAAGATCAACCAGAAAGCTACCACAAAAGTAAAAGTAGGTGATGAAAAGGCTCTAAACCAAAGTGGTGTGTGTGTGTGTGTGTGTGTGTGTGTGTGTGTGTGTGTGTGTGTGTGTGTAGAGAAGGGGATGAATATAAGAGAATCAAGGAAACAGCAATTAATTGCGATTGCATATGGGGCAGGTCTTAGAGAGAATTAAGAGTCAAAAATAGCTGAGGTGGTAAATTTAGAAGATTGTAAAGATGATGAAATTATCAAAAGAAATAAGGAAGGGAGAAGGAAGGGATGGGTTGAGGGAGGAAATATAATGCTTATTTTGGATATCTTGAGCTTGCCTATATGGAATATGCAAGCGGAACTGTCCAGCAAGGCAGTTAGTGATAGAACTCATAATTTCTAAGTAAATTATCAATAAATATCTTTTTACCTATCACTAGGAAAATTGCAACAGCCTCCTAATTATACTCTCTGCTTCCTTCTCCAGTCTACCCTCCACACAGTGATTTTCTTAGAGCACAAGACTATGTCGTTCCACTGCTCCAACTTTGGCAGCCTCATATTATCTCTAAGTTCAAACTCTTCTTTCTGTTTGACATTTCAAATCCTTGCCAACCTGTACCTGTTTCACTATATTTCACATTACTTCCCTCCACAAACTTTGTAGTCGAGTTTAATTGTACTTCTTAATATTATCCATATTCCATCAATATTCCATCTCTCATCTCCACGACTTTGCAATCCGCATAGATAGATAGATAGATAGATAGATAGATAGATAGATAGATAGATAGATGGATGGATGGATGGATGGATGTTGCTTTTCTCCTTCTCACCCATAATGAAAATTTAGATTTGAAGATCTCTTCCAACCATTAAAAGGCTCATGTGACCCTTTTATGTCACAGGAAGCCTAAGTCATATGTGGTGGGAGGAGTTTGCTGAGAGGAAAAGGAAAGCATGTCACAAGAAATGGAGAGAGCAGTTAGAACTGAGGGAGAGAGCAGATGTGGTTGCTGTGAATGTACTTGTGGGAAGGCCCCAGAAGGGTGGTGGATGGTTATGCAATGGAGTGGTTCTCTGCTGTGGTATTGTGTATTGAATTCTTTGCTGCCATGATGGATTGGGAGTATTGGTTTTTGGATCTAGTTTTCTGGTGTCTGAATAAATGGTTTACTTCTTCTACCTTCTATGTGGAGAGTCTCATATTTTGTCATACAGAACCACATAGGCATTTTGACAATTATCACCCATATTGTGATTATTGCCTTGCTAATACACCGCCCCATAGGATGTAAGGTACTTGTGGGCAAGGATAATTTCACTTATCTTTAGCACCTACCACTGTGCCTAGTCCATAGTAGGCTCTTAATAAATATTTGCTGCTTGATTTATTAATCTTTTAGTTTCTTCTTTGTAAACATTTTTTTTTGCTTTCTTGTCTTACTGATAGAGCTAGAATTTCTTGAACTGTATTGAATAGTTATAGTAAATATGGGCTTTCTTTATCCTTGCCCTTAGTTTCAGATAAATGCCTTTTATCTTGACAATAGAAATCCTTCTGTACTTATGCATTAGGATATTTTTACATGCGAGTGAAAAGCTTATTTTATATAATTGTATAATCAAATTCTTGTTATTATTGATATGATGTATTATCCTAATCATTTTCCCAATATTGAGCCAGCCATCAGTTTCTTGTATCAATATTAATCTATCATAATGAAATATAACTATCCACTTAGATAAAGTATGCATTTTTTTAGGAATAGGAACTGGCCCTGTGATTTCAGTAGCATAGGGTTAACTCAGAAAAGGAAAGTCTTTCTACCAGTACAGGTTAACACCTTTTGTGCAAATTAGTCTTATAAAATTGCCTAGAACAATGACGGATCATGACTTCTCCCAAGGCACATAGTCTGTCTGAGGTGGGATTTGTACTCAGGTCTTCCTGGGTCCATGGCAAGTTTTCTACCTACTATTTACCAATATTTTATTTAATACTTTGCCCAAAGATTTATCAGTGATATTAATCTTAAATTCCTTGTCTTCTGTTTTTCTTAGGATTTTGCCATAGGACCATATTTCATTCATAAAAGATGGTAGAATCACAGAATCTTAGTTATAAGACCAATTCACTCATGCCTAAAAAAGAATACCCAACAGGTGATCATCCAACCTCCACTTAAAGATATCCAGTGAAGGGGAAGAAACCACCACCCATTCCATTTGGGGTAGCTCTAAGTTTTTCCTTACAACAAGCCTAAAATTTCTTCTTTGCATAAAATTCTGCCCTCTGGGACTAAGCAGAATAAATATCATCCCTCAGTCTCAGGCCTTGGAAGAGCTCAAAAAGGATTTGGAAAAGCAGATAAGAGAAGTAGAGGAAAAATTGGGAATAGAAATGAGAGTGATGCAAGGAAGCCATGAAAAACAAATTAATGACTTGCTAAAGGAGACCCAAAAAATAATGAAGAAAATAACATCTTAAAAAATAGACTAATCTAAATGGCAAAAGAGCTCCAAAAAGCCAATGAGGAGAAGAATGCCTTGAAAGGCAGAATTAGCCAAATGGAAAAGGAGGTCCAAAAGACCACCGAAGAAAATACAACCTTAAAAATTAGATTGGAGCAAATGGAAGCTAGTGACTTGATGAGAAATCAAGAGCCTAGACATCATCTTTAAAGAAATAAATTATTAAGGATAACTGCCCTGATATTCTAGAGCCAGAGGGTAAAATAGAAATTGAAAGAATCCACCAATCACCTCCTACAAAAGATCCCAAAAAGAAAACTCCTAGCAATATTGTCACCAAATTCCAGAGTTCCCAGGTCAAGGAGAAAATAATGCAAGAGCCAGAAAGAAACAATTTGAATATTGTGGAAATACAATCAGAATAACACAAGATCTAGCAGCTTCTACATTAAGAGATCGAAGGGCTTGGCATACAATATTTTGGAGGTCAATGGAGCTAGGATTAAAACCAAGAATCACCTACCCAGTAAAACTGAGTATAATGCTCCAAGGCAAAATATAGATTTTCAATAAAATAGGACTTTCAAGCTTCTCAAAGAAAAGACCAGAGGTGAATAGAAAATTTGACTTTCAAATACAAGAATCAAGAGAAGCATGAAAAAGTAAACAAGAAAGAGAATTCATAAGGGACTTACTAAAGTTGAACTGATTGTTTACATTCCTACATGGAAAGATGATGTGTGTAATTCATGAGACCTTTCTCAGTATTAGCATAGTTGAAGGGAATATACATATATCTAGACAGAGGGCACAGGGTGAGTTGAATATGAGGGGATGATGTCTAAAAAAGTGAAATGAATTGAAGGGATGAGAGAAAAATATATTGAGAGAGGGAGAAAGGGAGAGATAGAATGGGGTAAATTATCTCACATAAAAGCGGCAAGAAAAAGCAGTTCTGTTAGAAGGGAAGAGGGGGCAGGTGAGGGGGAATGAGTGAATCTTACTCCACAGGAAAGTAAGGGTAAGGGGATAAAAAAGGGGGAATGACAAAAGGGAGGGCAGATGTGGGAGGAGGTAATCAAAAGCAAATACTTTTGAAAAGGGACAGGGTCAAGGGAAAAAGTTGAATAAAGGGGGACAGGACAGGATGGAAAGAAATATAGTTAGCCCTTCACAACATGGGCATTGTGGAAGTGTTTTACATGATACATGTGTGATCTATGTTGAATTGCTTGCCTTCCTAGGGTGGGTGGGAAGGGAAGAGGGGAGAGAATTTGGAAGTCAAAGTTTTAAAAGCAGATGCTCGAAAAAGTTGTTTTTTTGCATGCAGCTGAGAAACAAGATATATAGGGAATGGGGCATAGAAATTTATCCTGCCCTACAAGAAGGGCTGACTGGGGAATGAGGCAATCAGAATATATGCCATCTTGGAATTGGGGGGAGGGTAGAAATGGGGAGAAAATTTATAACTCAAAATCTTTGGTACTCAATGGTGAAAACTAAAATATTAAATAAAAATGATAAAAAAGAAAACAATATTGAAATTAGGCCAATTAGTAACCTCACAACTTTAAATGTTCAAGTGAAAGGAAGAATCAATCAATGAGGCAAACCTCATTATTGTCTCATTTTAAGAAATTGCCATAGCCACCCTAACCTTCAGCAACCACAACCCTGATCAATCAGCAGCCGTCAACATTGAGGCAAGACACTCCACCAGCAAGGAAATAACTCACTGAAGGCTCAGAAGATGGTTAGCATTTTTAGCAATAGGTTGTTGTTGTGTTTGTCCTCGTTCTCATATGTATGGTTTAAGAAATATTATTACACACTGAAGAGATGATAGTATTATATAAACAACTTTTATATTGAGATATTTGCTCTATTGCAATGGGCTGAAACCAAACCTGCAAATATCTCCAAGGTATGGTTTTATGAAAAGTAATTCTTATATTTATTATGTGTATTGTATATACACATTAAATGTGTATACATACACACATGCATATTATATACATATACACACACATACATATACATGGTTCTGGGTATTTTCTCTGGTTATTCTCAGTGGCTGGACAGCTCTCCTTCCTCTGCTCCAACTACTGACCTCCTTGGCTTCCTTTGTTGTTGTTGATTGTCCTTCATTTTTGTAGACCAATGACATCACAGGGTAAAATCTTGACTCATGAATGAATGGGCCAGGATGCAATAGATGCCCTTAGTGTCCTGGATGTCTGACCAGGCTCTGAGCATTCCACAACACCTGCTTCAGCCACCTTCATGGAGGCTTGAACAAATTGTTTTCATCTGCCCATTCTGCTGAGAAGTCTTCTTATGCTTGGGGTAGACACCTTTATAATTCACCAATGGGTTTGAGGCCCATTAAGTTGCCCTCAATCTGGTTTAGCCCATCTGAGACAGTTTACCAGGGTGGCAACTACACATGCTACAGCTTCTTCGAGCCACAGAAGAGAGTACCAGACAAACACCAAAGGTGGATACCTGAAATGGGCTCAGCAAGCCCTTACACCAGAGGTGCTAGCTGAATACCCCCATATATCCAAATATTCCTTTAAGTCCCAACTAAAATCTGACCTCGTACAGGATGACTCTCCCAACCTTTCTTAATTCCAGTGCCTTACCTCTGTCAGTTATATCCTATTTATCCATAGTTTGCTTTGTATTTATTTGTTCACATGTTCTTTCTCCAATTAGATTGTAAACTCCTTGAGGGCAGGGATTATCTTTTGCCTGGCATATAGCAGATGCTTAATAAATGTTGACTGATTGATTGAAAAGCCCAAAGAAGTGTAGAAACTTTGAGGTTTAAATACAGGAGTAAGGAGAAACATAAAAAGGTAAATACAAATGAACAACCCTAAGGGATTAAATGCTTACATTCCAATATGTTGAGATTATACATGTGGCCCCAGTGAGCCCTATTATCATCAGGAATTACAGAGGGAGTCCGATTAGATAGAAGGGCTGACAGTAGTATGGTTATGTCTTGATGATCCTAAAAGAATGAAGAGAAGAAAAAGAATATATGGGGTGAGAGGAAGGAGAGGGAAAAGAACTTTAAGGAAAATTATGTCTTATAAGCAGAATATGCAAGTAGACATCTATACCAACAAGGAGGAGGAAGCAGCCAACATTTGAACCTCACCTTGTATTGGCAATCAAAATGGCTCTTAGCACTTAATTCAACCAAGTGCCCTTGAAGAGTTTGGCCTTCATTTCCTTGATTAAATTAGGAGTCCCTGATGACCTTTCCTCAAGAGAAAGCCTAGTTTACATGGGTTTGAGTGACATGTTTGTGACATCAGAGGATTTTAGACCTCGAGGGTTTAAGTGGCATTTTTTTTTTGACGATTTTAGGTCACATGGGTGAGTTGCATGTGTGACTCACCCTTGACCCTGACCAAGAAATATAAAACCAGGGGTTGGCTTTCCTTCTTCAGAGTTCTGACTCATGGCAGTAGTGGCATGCATGACTCTGGGCCAACTGTTGTTATGAGCTCCCTGGTTGAACTCAGATGTTGGTAACTATGAATTGTATTTGGTCTGTCGATGTTTGTAATTTGTTTGTATTTGCTCTGAAGTTCAAGGTGCTGGCTTTTTCCCCTGAATGGTGTCTGTATGCTGGATTAAATTGAGATCACTAACCCCTTAACATTGCTTTCCTTAGTAAAGCAGATCAAAAGAACCTGGGCTTGCAGCATTCTGTTAGCTGGTTGTTATTGGTTTTTCACCCCCATAGCAGTTGCTAGTCGGATTGTTGAAACAAATGTCGTAGTTGGCAGGATTGGCATTTTAAAAGGAAAGTATGTCATCTTGGGGTACTGGGGTGGCTGAATTTTTCCCAGTTTTTGGATTGCTCTTTGTACTTGGGGTGGCTATGGTTCTGTGGGGCCCCAGGAGTGACAAAGGCCTGAAGGAAAACAGGCTAGTGGTTTCCCAGGAGTCCAGAGCAGGATCCCTGGAAGATAATCCCTCCTTCCAAGGGATTAGATTGATAAACCTGGCCCAGAAGGACTGTGTTGAAAGGGTGAATGTTTTGAGACTATATTGTATTTGGAACAGAGAACAGCTTTTCTACAGACTTGAGAGAAAAATCAGAAAATGGCCTTCATGCAGATTTGGCAGGAGGGGCTGGTAAGGAGAAAGAAGCGGACAGCAGCTGCCGAAATATCAACCCAGATGGGAACTTTGGAAAGCTGAAAGCGCTGAGTTGCCTTGGAGAGACTTTGGTGAGATGAGCAGAAAAGGTGGAGAATCACCTACATTCTGGCAGAAGGCAGGAGAGGCCAGCTCGAGTTGGAACCCAGGAGCTTGGAATTCAGCTGTGGGGCAAGAGGGAAACTTTGCAGCCAGGAGCTAAGTGTATCTCTGTGCTGCCTTCCCCAGGGCCTGTTTAAAACCCAGGAGGGAGGGGCAGATTTGTTTATAGTGGGGTGGGGGAAGTGCTTTGGATCCCCAGGGACCCCATCCTGTTGGCTTTATTGCCCTGCTGCCCCTCAGGACTTGGAAGCGGGACTGGAACAGCATGGGGAGAACAGACCCGAGACACAACTTTGGTTGGACTTTTACTTTGAATTGGGACTTGGGGTGCCAAGTAGAAGCCTGCAATGGCAGTTTGGGGAGGAGACATCCCCAAGAGAACTCTGTTTGTTTGCTTTAGGACTTTACTAACTAAAGCATGCAGTTCCTGAGCGTACTAGGAAAAAGCCTGCAATGGCAATGTGATGCTCAAGAAGACTTTATTTGGAAGCTCTGTATTAAGGAGATTAACTTGCTTTGACCTGGGTGGACATTTGAATTGTAAATAAGTATCTTGGGAATGATTGATTAAAGAGATTAACTAGCTGGGACCTGGGGTGGATCATGTTTGTATTGTAAACAAGTATCTGGGAATGACACTGAATGATGTTTTGTTTTGTTGTGAATGTTTTAGCTTCCTGCTTGATTGGATCAAAATGTATAATGCCTCTTTGTTCCAGGATCCATGGCCATTTAATTTAGATTTTTGTTATACCATAGAACCTGGAAGGGGTGGAGTGTAATATCAATTAAGTTGGGACTTTCTTACTGTTTTAAAATGACTAATTGTCTTCATTGACTCTTACTAGGTGCTAAGTCCCAGGCCCAAACCCCTATTAGGTGCTAAACCTATGTGGGTGTGAATTGGTAACTAAGGTGGGGGCTCCAGATGGGGCCAATGAAGGAAGGTGCTAACACCAGAGCCAATCATAGGAGGCTAAGTTCTGGTTGCTCAGATGTTTGATGACGTATGAAACTACATAAAAAGGGAAGACAGAGCTATTTGCTTAAGGCTCTGTGTCGGTAAGGCAA
>CM053623.1:251554631-251566304 GCA_028646595.1 Phalanger gymnotis
GCCAAGAGACAGTTTCAGTGCAAGCGGAAGCAGCTGCGGAAGCCAGAAGCTGCAGAGGCAGGAAGCTGCAGAAGCAGAGGCGACCCAACCCGTGTGTAGACCCAGGAGTTCGAGCAAGGACTTGAGGCCAGTAAATATGATTTGGCTAAATACTATCTTGTTTTTCTGTGGCCTCCTGGTTACTCTTGTGAGGTGGGCTTTCTGGGCCTCGAGTCTTTTTGTCAAGATGTTGGAATGGGGAGGCTGGTTCGAGGATCTGCTCCTGTGGGGCCTAATTAAATATTTTGCTGCTTTCTACTTAGAGAATCTCTCATACCTTGAGATTTCAAAACATTCAAACATATACGTGATTATATTTGAGATTATAAATTCAGCCTTCCTACTACAGGCTGTCACTCCTGAAGGCATGGGACTCTGGGCAGCCCATGTAAGGGCCTTCCAGGTGAACTCAGATGTTGATGGTTTTCTTGGTAACTATGAATTGTGTTCGGTCTGTTTACAAATGTATGTTTGTAATTTGTTTGTATTTGCTCTGAAGTTCCCGGTGCTGGCTTTTCCCTCTAAACTAAGTGAATGATATTTGTATTTTGGATTAAAGTAAGATTGTGAACCCCTTAACACTGCTTTCCTTAGTAAAGCAGATCAAAAGAACCTGGGCTTGCAGCACTCTGTGAACTGGTTGTTGTTGGTTTTTCACCCCACAGCAGCTGCTAGCCGGACTGTTGAAACACACCTCCATCTGAACTGGTCAAAGGAAGGAAAATAAACATACACACACAGATTTGGTTACAAAAATACATCTTATTCAACAGGGGAAAAGGAGGGAAAGGGGAGAAGAAAAAGGGAAGAAATTAATCCTAAGAAAAACAAACTCTAAGGATGTACAAAAATATTTACAGTTCTTTTTGAAGTATCAAAGAATAGAAATATGAAGGGTGCCCATAAATGGGAAAATATGACAAAAAGCAGAGTTTCAGAAAAATCTGAGAATTACACAAACTGATACAGAGTGATCAGAAGCAGAATAACAAGGTAAAGACAAATAACTTTGAAAAAATCTGAAAAAATTACAAACTCTGATGGGTATAATTAGGATTCCAGAGGAGTAATAAAACATGCTGCCTCTCCTGATAGAGGTGAAGAACTAAGAGTATAAAATGAGACAATTTTTTTTTTACATGGTGAGTGCAGAAACTCATTTTGCTTGAGTATATATGTTTGTAACAGGGATTTTATTTTTCTTTCATTCTGAATGGGGGGAATAGAGAAGAGCAACAGAACAGTACTACAGCTGGGCCTACAGATAGGCACAGAGAACTTGTTTACCCTGTACCTTTCACCTAGCTTTCTTCCTACTGTGAATATGCTTAGGGACATACAGCTTCCTGGTGTCCCACATATTCTCCTCTCTTACCCTTCCCCCGTAACAACTTCCAGGGCTCCTTGAGTACTCAGAGACAAAATGGCATTGAAGAAACACCCACTACACATGTATAGAAAAATTAGCAATCCACCTAAAGAAATGTATGTTTTCTTATCTGAATCATTTAATGAGGTAGACCCCTTGGAATAATTTCACAGTCCCTCTAGTTGTGCTTCACAGGACTTTTATGTACCTTTCTCCTTTGGTCTTCAATTAGGTCTTTTTTCTCCATCTTTAGAATGTTGAAACTGCCTTATATTTTAATGATCTTGCACTCAACTTTAAAAACCTTTTGGAGAAATTAAACTGGACACTGAAAATAAGGACAGGGTGACTTTAAGAAAAAAAATTGATTCATTTGAGAGTGAATCTTTTCTCAGCTGTAAATTAATAGTAACATTGTACTAACAAGAAAGTTCATGATTGTAATTCACTTTTAAATTACATCACTGATTTGAGAGTAGTCCTTATACTGCTTAGGACTATGGCAATCCCTGGTTGGAAAAGCTAGAAGCTGCCTACGTGGTGTATCTGTTGGTTCACAGGACAAATTCTGGGATAAAACAAACATTAGTTGACTTCTCTAGGTTAGAACCTTAAGCTTTCCCCAGCTCCCTTCATTTCGTGAGGGAGCAGCTGGGAGTGCAGTGGATAAATCACTGGGCTTGGAATCAGGAAGACTCAAGTTCATGAGTTTAAATCATGACATTTACTAGCTACCTGACCCTGGACAAGTCATTTATCCCTATTTGCCTCAATCACCTGTAAAATAAGCTGGGGGAAATTGCAAACCACTCCAGTCCCCAAGAAAACCCCAAATGGGGTCATGATGAGTCAAACAGAACTGAACTACATATTGTCACTGTTTACTGAAAATATTTCCCTATTTTGCTATTTCTATTCCTTTGGACTGAGACATTAATCTCTTGAAAGGAACATGCCAAGCATTACTTAGGATTTATAATATGTTGACTCAGATTTGTTTTTCAGATCACCTAGCCGAGAGCAGAAGCCTTGGAGCATGGAATATGAGGCTAAAAGATTTTAATGAGAATACTGGATAAGATACAGAGCTATGAAGCTATGAGAATCCCTTTGCAGTTGAGAAAAATTGGGTCACTAAACACTTGATGACTATAAGGAGAGGAAAGTTAAAAAAAAAACAGAACAAAAAAACAAACACCTACTAGGAAAAAGCATTAAACTATTTCTTTAATTTCTTTAAATCATAAATTTCTAAACTCCCCTCTGTCACCAAAAAAAAAAACAAACAAACAACCTCTCCTCTATATTTTTTTTTCCCTCAACTGTGATGGAATGGAAACATTCGAATTGTCAAAAGTTCATCTATCAATAGGCTAAATTTGGCTGCTACTGATAAAACTCCATTTACTCAAAATAATTGACCATC
The DNA here is from genome assembly GCA_028646595.1 of Phalanger gymnotis. Taxonomy (NCBI): domain Eukaryota; kingdom Metazoa; phylum Chordata; class Mammalia; order Diprotodontia; family Phalangeridae; genus Phalanger; species Phalanger gymnotis. The sequence continues at coordinate 251,557,466 of CM053623.1, forward strand.
ATAAGGATTTATTCACAAACCTTATTTATTTATTTTGCTTTTTTGGCAGGGCAATCGGGGTTAAGTGATTTGCCCAAGGTCACACAGCTAGTGTGTCAAGTGTCTGAGGCTGGGTTTGAACTGAGGTCCTCCTGACTCCAGGGACTCACTCACTGAGCCACCTAGCTCCCCCTATTCACAAACTTTATTATCTAATTTTCTATGAAAACTAACTTCAATGTGACTTTTAGGAGGTCAGTTTTCCTGAGAGCTAACAATCAGTTTTTCTGAGGGTGTCTCTGTGAGTAAATCTTGAGATTCCTGTTCACCAACTCATACCCACAACCATTAACACAAACAGACCTTTCTGAGCAGATGTTGCCTACTCTGACACATGAACTTTTTTTTTTCCCCAGGCATTTGTTTCCTTACTGCTTGGTCAGAAATACTCATGAAGTTCATGACTCTCCTTGAGTTCATTATTCAGGCATTATTAGACAAGTACTTGGTAAGTTTCCTGGTTAGGTAAAGTGGGAGAATATATTAGACCTCCTTAGCCACCCTACCCTCATGTCCTTTTATAGAAAGCATAGATACAACTGTATCTAGGTTGGTATCCTAAGTCTTGCCCATGCAGTGAAGTCTAAGATTCCTCACACCTTTAAGTCTATGATCCTATGTCCCACTGAGTACATGGAAATTCAGAATTGTTTCCCCTGGGGGTTATTCAATAAATACTTGCTGTGTGAAATACAGGATACGAAGCAATTTTCATAGTAGCATTCCTGAGCTTATTGTAACATGTTGTCATTAAGCACAGAAGACAGAAACAAACAATATTTCAACAAAAATAATTTTCAGAGACTCTTATCTCGTGTGCTAAATTTCCTCTTTCTGGCCACTAAATTCTTCAGTGTCTTGAAAGTGTTGTTTTGCTTCACATGGGTACACACTTGTTTTCTAGAAAGAATTTCCATTCCTTTGGCTCATCAGGCAATGTTAATATCCATGCTGTGTGTATAGTGGCAGAAAAACAAACACTTGGAACTACTTTACTAAATTATTTGTGTTTTCCAACTCATAGTTGCATTCTTCTTCTGGCACAAATAAAATTCTTTTTTAAAAATTGTGCTCTCCTTAATTACCCACAACAGAATTAACTGAGTCTATGTAACCAAGGGTAAAAGCTGATCAAGCTGTGAGAAAGCTTATTCAAACCAACAACTATAGCTTACCCAAGGTCACCTAAGGAAGGAAGCTCTAAAGGAATGAACAAACAAAAAACTGGGAGAAAAAAAATATGTAAAGTGAATCTTTCATGCAAATTATTCTGACAATGACTTCCAGGTTTGTTTATCTTTATTCTCTCCCGCCAAAAGGTACCATATTTTCCCCCTATTATTTTTTTGCATTTTTTCTTATTAAAGAATTTAATTTCATAGACACGATGGAAAATTTTTCACAAAGATGGACACGATCACAGTTTTGACAGTGTAAACAAACTAACCAGATAGCTAGCTGTACTATCAAGGCTGCCTTTATACCATCATGGTACCTTCTCAACAGTTGCCTAAGTAACAGATAAGCTAAGCATGTTTAAGCTGATGAGTTTTGGGTAACTAGTACTCTTCTTCCTTTTCACCCTGTCCTTCAACAGAATCCACACCAACCTCCTCATAATCTTTTTCCAGGGCAGCCTAAATCCTCCCATGCCTCAGAGAACTCTCCTTCTTCCATGCTTTTCCCCACATACCAATGGACAAAGGCACACTTGGCATATATCAGATCAAATTTGTGGTCTATGTGAGCACAGGCCTCAGAAATAGCTGTGGTGTTACTTAACATGCACACAGCATGTACCTTGGCCAGGTCACCACCAGGAACCACAGTGGGAAGCTGGTAATTGATACCAACCTTAAAGCCAGTTGGGCACCAATACACAAACTGAATGCCATATTTTGTCTTGATGGTGGCAATAGCAGCATTGACATCTTTGGGAACCACATCACCACAGTAGAGCAGACAGCAAGCCATATATATTTACTGTGGCAAGGGTCACATTTCACCATCTGGTAGGCAGGCTCAAAGCAAGCATTGGTGACCTCTGCTACAGAAAGTTGCTCATGGTAGGCATTCTCAGCAGAGATAACTGGGGCACATGTAGCCAGAGGGAAATGGATACGGGGATAGGGCTCCAGGTTGGTCTGGAATTTTGTCAGATCAACATTCAGGGCACCATCAAATTGGAGAGAGGCAGTGATGGAGGACACAATTTGACTAATAAGGCAATTCAGAATAGTGTAGGTTGGGCATTCGATGTCAAGGTTTCTGCGACAGATATCATAAATGGCCTCATTGTCTACCATGAAGGCACAATCAGAGTGGTCCAGGGTGGTGTGAGTGGTTGGAATGGAGTTGTAGGGCTCCACCACAGCTGTGGAAACCTGAGGGGCTGGGTAAATGGAGAACTCCAGCTTGGGCTTCTTGCCACAATCAACAGACAGACATTCCATCAGCAGAGAGGTGAAACCAGAGCCAGGAACACCACCAAAACTGTGGAAAACCAAGAAGGCTTGACCTGTGCATTGGTCAGTCAGCTTCTGAATCCTGTCTAGAACCAAGTTGATGATTTCCTTGCCAATAGTGTAGTGCCCACGGGCATAGTTATTGGCAGTATCTTCCTTGCCAGTGATCAATTGTTCAGGATGGAAGAGCTGGCGGTAGGTTCCAGGACGAACTTCATGAATGACAGTTGGTTCCAGACCTACAAACACTGCTCTGGAGACATGTTTGCCACCTCCTGTTTCACTGAAGAAGGTGCTGAAGGAATCATCTCCTCCCCCAATGGTTCTGTCACTTGGCATCTGCCCATCAGGCTGGATACCGTGCTCCAGACAGTACAACTCCCAGCAGGCATTGACAATCTGGACACCAGCTTGGCCAATGTGGATATACACTCATGCATGGTGGTTACTGGGTTAAGCAGAGACTAAGACGCAGAAGCAGGGAAACCCAGGTTCTCAATGCAGCCCTCGACAAGCTAATTTTCCCCTTATTTCAATGGTATCATTTTTTAAAACGTGTGTTATTTAATAAAGTATCTATGATTCCTGAAATTCCTTTCCAGTTTGGAGTCTACAATCCAAAGGGTTATTTTGCCTCCCTAGAAGCCATTCACATAGCTGTCATCAAGTTAATGGAGGTGACTCAAAGAGCTAGTCTTCCCAAGGTGTGGTTAACTGAGGAATATAACAACACTATTGCCCACTCAATTATACTTTCTTATTTTTCAAATTATTAAAGACAATAAACAAATATTTAGTAAGTACCTACTATGTATAGGGCACTATTAGCTATTAGAAAATTACAAATTAAGAAATTTTTCAAAACCCTCCTTGAGTAGATTCCTGGATCTCAAAGAGCTTATAACTTAGTCCAGAGCGATAACAAATACATGTGAACACTAACAAGTAAACAGTAAGAATACTACATTCACATAATTTCAAAACAAATTAGAAATATAAGTGCCAAGCTTCTCTGCCTCTGTAGCTTTATAACCCTCTAAGATCCCTCTGCCTTTGCACCCATGTCTCTGATTGTTGAACTTCTGTCTGAACCTCCAGTTTCACCTAGTGCCCACATCAGCAGCCTACTCACTCCTTCACACCCTGCTTACCATCCCCCCTCCCCAGAGCTTTAATTGGAGTTGTGATCCTCACAGTCTCAACTTCTCCAAGTCCATGGGCACCTCTATTTACTACCCCCTCAACCCATACTTTTTAGCTCCCTTTTATGTCTTCCTCATTATAATGGAAATTCCTTGAGAGCAGGGACTGTCTTTGTTTTTATTTATATTCTCAGGCCTTAGTACGATACCTAGCACATAGTAAGCACTTAATGTTTGTACATTTTGACTTGAAAGAGTTGAAAAACTAAAACGGATAATTTCAATTATTTTCAATTACGATTTTCTTGTATAAATAAAACCGAATAGCCAAGAATATAAAAAATGCAGAAAATTGAGGGGAGGGGATGGGACTCATAAACAATCTCTCAGACAGGATGTGATTATGTTCGAATATTGCTGTGGGATAGGAAATGAGTTGACTTGGAAAAAAAAACAAGCTGAACCTATGAAGATGTTATCCACCTTAAGAGAAAGACAAGTGGAAATATGCATGGTATGGTCTTACATATATGTATATGAGTGTATATGTGTATATGGGCATGTTCTGTGAAAAATGATTTTTCTTAGTAACCAGTATCTTGGAAACTCAAAGATTCTGCCTCTCTCCCCTTCTATAAAGTTCTTCACAAGGCCTTTATTGATAATGAGATTGCACTGAGTCTTATCCTAGTCAAACTCCAATCCAAGCCTGAACTGATTTAATGAAAGGTCTGCTCAGGCTTGAGTAGAGATTCTTCTGCCTTGCTAGCCAAGGCTGGGAGTGGTCTGGTATGGTTAGCTGGTGGTCTGATAGAATAGGTATTTCCTCTGTCTAGAAGTAAAATGATGGTGGAGTGATATCAGTCCCTATTGAAAAGGTAGATAAACTGGGCACCTCAACTCTGAAATTGAGCCAGTTCTGGACTGTAACTGCCATGCAATGCATATTACCAGCTTGAAATTAAAATGTGGACACAATCTAATTAAGTGTAGTGGGGGTGGAGAGGGAGTAAAAAGTGCACAGCACAGAACAAAAGAAAACATACAACAAAACAAAAAAAGCTGAGTAGCTTTGAAAGCAACGTGTAGTATATATTATATAGGTTTTCATGAAATGGAAATTTGTTTTATATTAAATCCTTTCCTATGTTCTGTTGTGTACATGGCAATGGTTTTTCCCCCTCATTTTCTATTTAAGTTAAAAATCATTTTTTTAATATAATTTTTTAAAGAGTTGAAAAATTGAGCAACCTGCCAATCTACAAAATAGTCTCAGAGAAACTGAGGTCCTGTGGAGGCAATACATCAGAAGCCTCTATTGCCCACAGTCACACTCTACGGTTAAGAAGATAAGTGAGTCAGCCAAAAAGACTCTAAGAATGGCCAACCTCAAACATGAGATGGATTGCTAGGGCTAGACAATACCTTACATGGAGAAGATCTACAGAATGATTCAGATGAAGAAACTTCATATTAGTTTTTTCCTGGGTCAAAGAAATCATAAAAGACCATACCAGCCGAGGGGGAACCTCAACAGGATAAGGTGGCTGAATCTCTTTCGTGCCCCAGTCCTGGGGAATCAAAAGACAGATTCAGATTTGGGAAATAACACTCAAGTTGGCATACGAAGTACGTGGAGGGGAAAAGGAGATGGGAAATGTTGGTCACAAGTAACTAATAAAAAGTGATTACTGAAGCCAAAGTTTCAGATCAAAGTATAATAGTAAGTCTAACTCATCACTGAATTATTGGTTTGTGGCTCTGGCTTGTCTAGGGAAGAGACTGGCTTTAGAGGCTAGGTTAGTAGGAAAAGAGAAACTCTAGAAGGGAGAGAAGAAAGAAGGATTGGAAGGAGGCAGCTATGAATAGATACAGCAAAGAGCCTTGTCAGTCATTACACTGAAAATAAAAGATGAATATTATTTATGTAATAGGTAAATCACTGCAAAAGGGTCCAAGGGTCCAAAAAAGAGACATGCCTCAGACATGAGAATGAGAATAGAAAATATCACTGACTAAAATTGATGGTAAATAGAAAAACAAATAGGAAAAATCAATAATTCATTCAGCAAATACTTATATGTATAAAGAAGAAAGTCCATCAAGAAAAAAAATGACATAGACACGGTGCTATAAAGTCTAAGGTGCTTCTTTCATCTAAGAAAAGGATCTAAGACATCTTTCTTAAAACCTATTTAAAAGATAAAATGCAATTTAGCTATTCATCTTAAACTATGACCTCAGGATCATAGACTTAAGAGCTAGAATGCACCTTAGAGGTGATCTGATCCAAACCCTTCACTTTACATATAAGCAAACTAAATCCCAGAGAGAAGAGTGATTTGCTCACAATCATGCAGGTAAAAATGGCAGACAGGATTTGATCCCAGGTCCTGATCCCAAATTCAGTGCTCTTTGCACTGCACCTACTTGAAGGTTGTAATTAAATAATTATTACATATCAATTTTGGTAGGTGATAAATAACATTTGAAAGAAGTAAAGAGTAGGAAATTTTCTAAGTTTATCCAAAGAGAATTCATCTGTATGGATTGCAACTTTAAGCTCTCTCAGGGAAAAGAGCATGTTTATAATTTTTTTTAACCCCATACCTCCACTCTATCCAAAACAATGCTGAGTACATGGCAGGTACTTAAACATTTATTAAAAACATCCCCAAAAGGGAACAAATAAGAATTAGAAGGCAAAAGGAGGTACAAAAGCTCAGATTATACAGCTCCCAATCATAGCAATGAAGGCAAAATGAGCAAAATGTGAGAAATTCAATAAAGTCAACATCAGTCATCAATCAATTTCAATGCTCTTCCATACACACATCTGATAACACAGACAAAATCTTCAGCTTAACCTTCAACATTTTAATGTTGGTTTTTGTATCCCTGAGGAGAGGCAGTTAACTTGCTCATAAACTGGAGTCTGAATTTTAATTATTATTCTTGTACCTGGGATTTTCCATGTAATGGACTGAGACTATTGGGAAACGATTTATTCCAGCCAGATACCACTGAAGAACTGAGGGATCCCTCATAAACACTTCAAGTCAAGCTCCAAAAAAGAATTGAACAGAAACAGACATAAGCTCCTGCATCAAGCCCAAGAAACGGTGAAAACCCAGAGTTGGACAACTGTAAAAGACAGGGCTAGACCAATACTCAGCAACATTCAAGCAACCCTCCTGGGCCACACCAAGAGACAAAGTCATGGAAGTGCCCAGCCAAACACCTCCCTAAAGCCCATTTCAGGAAAGCCCAGGAACTATTATGCCCAGAAGCCTAACAAAAGGCAGAACTCAAGACATATCCAGAGCATCACCTGAGAATAATCTACCTGTCAAACTGAATATAATCCAATAGGAGGAAAAATAGATCGTTAATGAAAGAGGCCTTTGAAGCATTCCAGATTAAAAAAAGAAAAGCCACTGTTGGGGTAGGAACTTTGAAATGCAAATGCAGGATTCAAGAGAAATATAGAAAAGGTAATATAAATATTTGATCAATTGGAAAGGACTAGAAGATGATGACATGTTTACATTCAAATTGGGGAGAATACATGAGAATCTCCCCCAAATCCTAATGGTTTCAAGAGTCAAAGACAAAGTCAAATACGAAAGGCAGAGGACCCGGAAGTGGTCTTACTCTGTTTTGATGCTGGAAGAAGGAAATAGGAGGAAAAAAAAATACAATGGGAGGAAAAGGAAGAAGAGAAGAGGATGCACTATGTCAAAAAAGTAAGGGTAGTAATCATCTCACAGAAGGCAATACTAAATACACATAAAAGTCAACATAATAAAATTTGTGGCATACAAATTTTAGTCCTTAGGGGAAAACTTTTATAATATTTTCTTCTAAATACTTTCCTCAATAAGAGATGGACATGAGCTTTAAAAAAACTAAAAAAGTAATCAATCAGAAAAGCCAAATTAGTCCACAAAATAGAAATTCAGAAAATCAAGAGACTAACAAAAGTGAAAACAAAATCTTATTAAACTGATAAATAAAACAAGTAGCTATTTTTAAAGTATTTTTTATATGAAAACAAAAAAATTATATGAAAGATGAAAAATAATAATTCACAACAACCTAAGATGAAAAACAAAAATATGAGAAACTATTTTGCCAAATTACATAGCAACAAAATACATAACTCAGTGGAAACTTAGGTTGCAAAAAATAAGTTACACAGATTAACAGTACAAGAAATAGAAAAGGCAATGAGTGAGCCACAGATACATTCTCCAATATAACCTAACAACTGAACTTACAAGTTAAATTTATTAAACTTGTAAAGACTATTGAAATACAATATTAGATGAACTATTTGAAAAATGAGGAAAAGGTACCCTCTTAACTTTATCTGAAATGGTCTTGATACCAAAATGAAGGAAACCAGACCAATATCCCCAATGAGCATCAATGAAAAAAAAAATCAAACATTTTTCAAAAAGGCTAGTACAATAACAGAGTAAAAAATACATACACGGCGGAACCAAGATGGCGGCTAGAAATCAGGGGCTAGCGTGAGCTCCCCACCAAGTCCCTCCAAAAACCTGTAAAAAATGGCTCTGAACCAAACCTAGAACTGCAGGACCCACAAAAGAGCAGAGGGAAGCAGGGGTCCGGGCAATGCAGACCAACCAGACCAAGAGCCGTGTGGAGCATGCCCTAGCACCCTGAATCAGTGACCTGTGGCAGTTGCCAGACTTCTCAACGCATAAACGCCAAAGAGAACAGAGAAAAACTGCGGAATTCACAAAACAATAGAGGGAAGCAGGACACTAGGACAGGACAGCCTGGATGGTCTCTGGGTAAGGTCTATCCCACAAGGAGCTGGGATCGGAGCGGAGCACAGGAGAGCCCAGTGAGGCAGCGTGGACCAACCAGAACAGGAGCCGGGCGGAGCATGCGCTGGCAACCTGAATCAGTGAGCTGTGGCAGTTACCAGACTTCTCAACCCACAAAGACCAACGACAACAGAGAAGGTCACAGGGAAAAGCTGCTGGGGACAAGGGGGCAGCAGAGGTGAGGCAGCTACAGAACTACAGCTGCAATTGCTTCTGGCCCCAGGCCCACCTGGTGGGAGGAATTAAGTGGCACATCAGAGCAGGAGTAAAGAGCCTGCTGAAGATCTAAGTCCAGTCAGGGTTGGGGGTTCTTGGGGAAGGAGGAGTGCTGGTG
>CM053623.1:251572551-251592204 GCA_028646595.1 Phalanger gymnotis
AAGGACTTGAGGCCAGTGGGTAATCTTCTTACCTGAGAGGGGAAGCATGAATATGATTTGGTTTAATACCATCATGTTTTTCTGTGGCCTCCTGGTTACTCTTGTGAGGCGGACTTACTGGGCCTGGAAGCTTTTGATCAAAATATCAAAATGGAGAGGCTGGTTCGTGGGTCTGTTACTTTGGAGCCTGAATAAATGCTTTAGTCCTTCTGCCTTCTACTTAGAGAATTCCTTATATCCTGTGGTTCTGAACCGTTCAGACATATATATGATTCTCTTTGAAATCATAAATTCTTCCTTCTTTCTACACTGCCTCTTCTGTAATTAGAATGGTATCAAAAGTTTTGCTGAAAAATTCCTCCAATGAAAGCTCATCAAAAAGTCACAAAAGAATTTTAGTTTAACAATGTGTTTAAAATTTCTGTACAGCTGCACAATCTATGTGCCATGGAGGGGGAAGAGCATTTGAATTTTATTGAGATTCATAAAGACTGGAGTTCTTATCTTTCGCATCCTAGCTCAGCTATTTTACAAGCTATGTAACCATGGGCAAGCCATTTAACCTCACTGTCCCTCAGTTTATTCAGTTTACTCCTGATTTTATAAAAAAATCAGGAAACTAGATTAGTTGACCTCTAAGACTTGTCCCATTTCTAGAATATATTATTCTGCTATCATAATCTCAGAGTTATGTGTTCCAGGGAGAAAAAAACATCAATAAATTGTAAAAGAATATTTGACCACTTTGGCTTCTGTTTTTTTCAGGAGGTCAGAGTTTAACACACACACAAACACACATGCACATTTATACACAATACACACATATACACACACATATGTATGTAAATATATAGTTAAATACTCTATGGATATATATATATGTATATATATTTATATACATATCTCAAAAATACAATTTAGTTTATGTGTAATTGCTTGGAATAGAAAATTATAGAACAATTAAAATTTAGGTAATTACAATTTGTACATCTCTTAGAAATTCTAAACTTAGCAACTGTTAACACCAGCAAATGTTTGTATATATAAGGAATACAATTATTAAGCCTTATTACACCTTGTTTATAAATCATGCATTCTTTTATGAAGGTAGCAATAAAATATTGTTTGCATCTCTGCTCTCTTTTCAATTCTTTTTATCTGAACTTCCCCACTATTATTATTTTTGAAAACAGTTTTAGTCAATCGTGTGGAATGAGTAAAGACCTCTCATAAAAGGGGACAAATTAAATAAATAGAAATAAGTAGGATAGTGAGTCCCATTTCTCTACTTAGATATTTTCCTTTCTGTAAAACCATTTCTCTACTTAGATGTTTTCCCCTCCGTAAGCCAAGCTAGTGACTATAAGGCCCCCGAGGTTAAGAACAGGACACAGGATGCTCACATCCAGTGTATTTACCAAAGGGTGAGAGGCCTGAAGGAAAGAAGGGTTGAGGTGAATAAGTCAGCAACCATAAAATCCTCTGAGCGTAAGGATAGGACACAAGATGCTCACCTCCTGTGCATTGACACCAGGATAAGGGACCCCCGGCTAGGGAAAAGAATGGATGAAAAGCCGGAAAGCCAGGTGCAATGTAGACGTACAAGACCAGTTAGGTATAAGAATGATGGGAGACAAGGTGTAAGGGTGCTGGGGATATCCATCACAGTTATAAGGGTGATGGGAGGCATCCGTTGCAGAAGCAAGGGTGGTGGGAAAGGCTAGTCTGCCACAGATGTGAAGATGAGATAACCAATAACTGGCTTCTGCCTGTCACAGATAACCAAACCATTTGGTCATTGTCATTGTCATTAAGATAAATTTATCACTTCAGATTGATGGGAGAATGGGATAAGAATGGTGGGAAGGTTATGTCCATCACCTGTTTGTCAAAAATAACCATACTATTTGTTCTTTGCCATTGTCACCGGGTAGATTTATCGCGTCCAGATTGTACCCTCAAAGCTTACGTCTTCAAGCTGAGAGGAAGGAGGTTGGGAGGGGGAATTGCAGTTAGGGACCTATATAAACACCCTAATTCCCTGTGTCCAGCGGGCTCTGACACTGAGAGGTGCCTGGAGTTGCCCTTTCCCACTGGATCGTAATAAATTTTCCTTTCTACTTTCACCTTGAGACGCCTCTGTTTTTAATTCTTTGATTTGTAAATCTGTACCACACACAATGTATGCATTGTTGTTTTAATTCTGCTTTCCTCATTTTGAGTGTTTTCATAAGCTTTTCAATATCTTTCTACTCTTCATATTTGTCATTTCTTATGACAGTACTGCTCTTATTCATTTATTATTTCTTATATTAATTTATAGCAATTTGTTTAGCTATTTCTCAATGGTTGGAGATACTGAGTTTTTTTATTATGTATAATGTTAAAATGCATATTTTTATGCAGTATTCCCACCCACCACCCACCCAATCAATGACATTCTTAGGATTCTAGTTGTAGGATCATTGAGTCAAAAGATATGCATGGTTTTAAAGTTTTGTATGATCCTATACCGTTTTCTAAAAAGATTGTACCGATTCCCTGCTGCCCTGACACTGTAATGGTATACTTATCTCTGCAGGTTTTGAACTTCATAGATTTTAACACAGCTAATTTAATAGGTGATTTTAATTAGCATTTCCCTTTCACAGATTTTTGGGGTAGTTATTGAACAGCAGTGTTTTTAACTGCTTTTATTGTTATAAACTTAACAAACACCAACAAATATGAACATTTCCCTATACAAAGAATAGATAAAGGAAGGCTTCATATAAAATTGTGAATTTCTACAATGTACAGCTTGGTTTTTGTATGTATATTTTAAAGTTAGCATGAGAGTTCTAAAGGAGGTCTGCTTGTCTTTTGAACTTCCTTCTGCTTTCTTCTGTTTTTTCAAAAGATTGATTGGTATTCTTCTCTTCCATTCTCTTCCTTTTTTAGTAGCTAAAAGAATCTTACTAAAGCAATAGAAAAGAAATATGAGTGTAACCTTTTGTTTCTAGCATTGGGATTCCTCCATAACATCTCTAATAAGAGAGTCACCTGTACTGGGAACTCCCAGCATCCTGAGTTTGTTCTGGGTAGAAACCTCACTGAATTAATCTAAAGCAGTACTTCTTATATGAAATTGAGTTCTTTGTCTGGGATCCAACTCAGCAATTGCATCTTGTACAGCTAGTGTCATTCAATGGTTTAACGCTCGGGTGTTATACAATACATAAGAACAAATAAGGTAATTCTGTAGTTGGATTTTCTTTAATATCACTTTCACTACCCTCCAATCTCCCTCAATTCCCCCCCCCCCCAAAATAAAAACCCTCCCATATACAAAATAAATATATTTAGTCAAATACATATAATACCCATATCTGAACATGTATGTCTCAATCTATACCATCACCTATGCCAAGAGATGGGAATCATGATTCATCATCATCAGTCTTCTGGAGTCATGGTTAGTCATTGTATTGATTATAAATCTTAAGTCTTTCAAAGATGTTTTCTTTTATAGTGTTATAGTCATTGTATAAATTGCTTTTCTGGTTCTTCTCACTTTATTCTGCATCAGTCATATAAGTCTTCCCAGAGTTCTCTGAATCTATCCCTTTCATATTTCTCATGCACAAAAATATTCTATTAAATCATACTAAAATTTGTTCAGCCATTTCCCAAATGCTTGATATCCACTTTGTTTCCAGTTCTTTGCTACAATAGAAAGTGCTTATGTAAATATTTTGTGCATATTGGTCCTTTCCCTCTTTTATCTTTTTTGAGATATAAGCCCAGGAGTAGTATTGTTGTATTAAAAAGGTAAGCAAAGTTTAGTGACTTTTTGCCTCATTTATATCAACATATAATCACAGGTGGAGGGATTGTGAGCTATAGAATTAGAAACAGCTCAGTCTCACCAGGCAAGCACATATGTGCCATGTGTACATAACCACTATAGTTGCTACTAGAGGGTGACTAGAGAGGGAGAGAAATCCTGTCTTCCCCAGTCAGTAATTTCAAGGGATAGTTGTCAGGGTCCCAAGGCACATACTTGAAAAGAAAGGAAAATGGTGAGACCAGAGATCATTTTTCTTTTTTAAAGCCTACTTGTGAGGCAGCTTTTTCTGCTCATTTGACAGTTATCCCTGACACATTTTCCTGAACCATGAAGACTAAGAAGTAGTTTCCAGTCGCATATGTCCCTTTGCAAGGGGATGAAGCATTGGGCATATTCTCATGCATGCTTTCTGGGATGGCCTTCATCAATACAATGAACAAATCTATGTGGTCTGATATGTGATTGCTGTGTGTTCTCAAAGTTATCTCAAGTACTTTAGAGCTGAACCTCAGGCCTATCTCCATGCATGCTCTAGGACCTGACCCCTATAGACTCCATCCAGCATAGCACTTCAAGGTACCCTTATAATGTCAGAAATGTTCCTGACTCTGCTTATTTCCCATTTTATTCTAGATGCATTGCTTTTTGTTATGTACAGAAAAACTTTTTCTGTTGTTAAATTCATTTATTTTATCTCCTATAATTATTGTTTTTGAGGAGATAAGAATTTTTCTCTTTGCTAAAACTGAAAAATTAATTCCATATTCCAGTGTTCTTATGATGTGTTTTAAAAAACGTGTATCAATTCATTTTAAATTTATTGGTATAGAAAACTCGTAGTCATCAAGTCAACAAACATAGCACTTACTATGTGCTAGACATATGCCAAGTGCTGGAAATACAAATAAAAGTAGAAAGACGATCCATGTCATCAAGGAGTGATCTTCTTTCCATGTGGCATCCTAATTGAGAAAGGCAATACATAAAAGGAAGCTGAAAGCAAGAGTGAAAAAGAAGGTATCCACATGGTATGATGGTAGAAAAAGTCTAGTCTAGAGTCAGGAAAGAGTAGAGCCTGGAGAAGAAGGAAGACATGGCTTGCCTGGGCATTTCTCTTATAATAGAATTTCTTAGAAAAACAAGCCAATCAAGGGGTCACAGGGGGCAGAGTATACTTCTGTTGGGAGAAGACCAGGGATGAAGTGAATTTTCAGGGTGAGAAGACTTCTGTGGCATGATAGGGAAAGACCAGAGGAAATTTACAGATGAGAAAATGCCTTCTACAATGTAAGTCAGTAACTTCTCTGCAAGTTTTTATCTTAGAGAATGCTTGGAGTACTAAGGTTAAGGTACTTCCTGAGGATCACAGAGCCAGGAGATCTCAGAGGCAGGACTTAAACTCAGTTATTCCAGGCTCATCAAGGCAAGCTCACCATTCAGAATATGGATCTAATTTCATTTCCCCCATACTGTTATCTAATCTCTCTAACAGTTATTATTGAATAATAATTCATTTCCTCAATGTCTTGTAATCTTGGACTCTTCAAACATGTCTATCACATAATTTTGGTTATAATTTTGAATTATGACCAAAGGAATTTGTCAGTTTTTCTACTTTTTATTCAATCCCAGGTAGTCTCACAAATTATTATGTTATAGTACCTTTTGAGATTTGACATTGCAAGTCCCTCTTTTTTCGTAATTATCCTTAATATTCTTGTCCATTTCTTCCATTATATGTTTTTTTTTAGCATAATCTCTCCTCCAGTCCCAGTCTCTAACAAAGACCTGTGACCTTTCTCCTTGTCAAGGCCAACCTTCCACATGCACACTTGATTCTATCTCCTCCTATCACCAAACACCAAAACAACAACAACCCAACAAAAAACCCCAAACATTTCCATACACACAACAGAACACAAAAAGGTTCCACATAAAACTGAATCTCCATCTCATACTGCTTGTCCATTTTTTAAAAGTATAAAACAAATTTTATATATCACTTTCAAAATTTTCCTTCTTTTCTGTGCTGCTTTTTTTTTTGTTCTGTGCTTATTTTGGATGTCTCTCCAGTCTTAGCCCTGGCCTTTTCCTCTCATTCCACACTATCGCCTTTTGTTATCTCGATCAGATCCCATGGATTCAAGTATCATCTCTATGCAGATCTCTTTGATCACACCCAATATCACACACATCTCATAGATGTCTTCAACTCACCATGTCTAAAAACTCACTGTCTCTTCTCCAAAACTGTCCCCTCTCCCTAATGTACCCATTACTGTGAAAGGTACCACCATTCTCCCAGTCACCAAGTTTCACAGCCTAGATGTCATCCTTGACTCTTTATTCTCATACACCATACATCCAATCAGTTTCCATGTCCTATCATTTTTACCTTCACATATACATTCACTTTTCTCCTTTGACACTGCTACCACACAGGTTCAGACCCTTAATCCCTTCCACCTGGGCTATTGAACTAGCTTGCCTGGTGCATCTCCCTGCTTTGAGACTCTTCCTACTCTGCTGTCTCCTCCAGTCAGCTGTCAAATTAATCTTCCTAAAGCATAGGCCTGCATGTAATTCTCACCCCCACCTTCAACCACTCACCATTCAATAAACTCCCGTGACTTCCCATTACTTCCAATATCAAATATAAAGTCCTCCATTTTGTTTTTAAAACCCTTCATAACCTGGCCCCTTCCTATTGTTTCACTCTTCCTAAACCTTGCTCCCTTCAATGTACTCTATGATCCAATGATCCTAGCTCCCTGGATGTTCCTTGAACAAGCTGTTCCATCATTTTGACTCCTGGCTCCAGGCCTTTTCACTGGCTATCCCCTATGCCTGGAACTCTCTTCTTTCATCATCTCTGCCTTCTAGTTTCTCTGGCTTCTTTAAGTTTCAGCTTCCTTTAAGTTTCCTTCAAGTCTTACCTTCTGTAAGAAGCCTTTCCTAGTCCTCCTTAATCTTAGTGCCTTTCCTCTGACACTAACCCCAATTTATTCTGGGGATATATCTTGTGGCTATGTAGTTGTTTCCCCCATTAGACTAGAAGCACCTTGTTTTCTGAGACTATTTTTTGCCTTCCTATCTCTATTGCCTTGGAAGATAGGAAGCATTTACAATGATCTAAGACAATTCCAAAAGACCCAAGATGGAAAATGCTATTCACATCCAGAGAAAGAACTATGGAGTCTGAATGCAGATCTAAGCATACTATTTTCTCTTTTGTTTTTTCTTTCTCATGGTTTTTCCCTTTTGTTATTCTGATTCTTCTTTCACAACATGACTAATGTGGAAATATGTTTGATGTGATTTTACATGTATAGCCTATATCAGATTGCATGCCACCTTGGGGTGGCCATTCTTCAGTTGTCTGAGGCAATCTAAAGTACTGCCTTAGATTTTAGAATTTTGCTTTTCTTTTCCCCTCCCTTTTTAACCTTCTCAGAAAGTTTGTTTTGATTCACTCCTCAATATTTTCCTCCCTACTACTCCCTCTCCTGCCCCATTCTTACATTTTTCGTTGTTTAGTTTGATGTATTTTTATACTAAACTCTGTATGTGTCCACCCTTCTCTATTCATTTAAGATAAGAGTGAGGTCCTTCTGATACTTACTCTCCCTGCCCCTTCTTCCATGTTTATTTACCTTCTCACACATTCAGTTATGAGAAAGAGCAAATTTCACCTCCTTAGTCTTCCTTTCTATACTATTGTATTCCCTTTACCCCACTCCCTTTGCCCTCTTAAAACCTTTAGAACAGGATCAACCCACTTCTAGAACTCTTTTTATCCTCCCTAATCCACACGGAGAACATTAAGGTTCTAAAAGAATACTTGGTTCTTTTCCCTCTATTTTAATGTTAGCACTGCCTCATCATACAGCTCATTCCAGTTGCTCAAAAGTTTTTACCTATGTTTCTCTGGATTCTTTTCTTTACATTTTGAAATTTCTATTTAGTCTTGTCTTTTCTTTAAAAATGTCTGAAAGTCCTCTATTCCTGTATTTTTTTATATCTTTTACAAGATAATTTTATTTATTTTTAGTTTTCAACGTTCACTTTTATAGATTTTGAATTCCAAATTTTTCCCTTCCCTCCCCAAAAGGGCATGAAATCTGGTATAGGCTACACATATACAATCATATTAAATATATTTCCGCATTAGTCATGTTGTAAAAAAAAGAATCAGTACAAAAGGGAAAAAAACATGAGAAAAAAAAGAGAGAAAACTGTATTTAGATTCCATAGTTCTTTCTGTGGATTTGCACAGCATTTTCCATCATGAGACTTTTGGAATTATCTTAATTATTGAATTGCTGAGAAGAGCTAAGTCTATCAAAGGTGCCAGGATCTTATATATCCAGCCTTAAATTCTCTCTTGAGCTCCACTTTCACATTACATCTCTAATTGGAAATCACATAGATACTTCTAGAGAAGGTGGCTGCCTGAACTGGAGGCAAACTGCTAAGCTCCCATATGCCTATTCCAGCAAAACACTGAACTTAATAAATATCAATAGATCAAGAAATCTAATGAGAAAATACATGTAATGAGACTTTGCCACATACAGCATGGAGGTATTGTTGTGTGCCTTAAAGGATGGACAAATAGACATCTCTAGCCACTTCTCTCCCCACCATTCTCCAAGGGGGAATTTAATTCCTGCTAGGAGGGAAAGCAGTTCAGGCAGCCATCTTTTCCAGAAGTATTTATGTGATTTCCAATTAGAGATATTCAACAAGTAATTGATGATGTGAAAGTGGAGCACAAGAGAGAATTTAAGGTTGGATATATACATCTTGGCACCTACAAAGAGATGACTATTGAACCCACTAGATCTGATGACATCACCAAAAGAAGTTATAGATACAAAACTGAAGTAGGACCAGAACACAGCCTTGGGGGCCACTCACAATTCAGGGGAAGGACATGGAGGATGATACAGTAAAGGAGACTGAGTGATGGTTAGACAGGAGAAGTGTTTAGAAGGTTCAGAAGAACAATGAAAATGGAGAAAGAAAATATAAGTAGAAGAGAGTTTATTCAAGGAAAAGAAGGATAGTCAACAGTGTCAAAAGCTTCAGGAAGGTAAAGAAAAATGAGGCCCGAGAAAAGGCTGTTAGTTATAGCAATTAAGAGATCTTTGATAACCCCAGAGAAAGCAGTTATGTTTGAATTGTGAGGTCTGAAATTAAATTACGAGTTGAGTGGTAAGTACGAGTTGAGAAAGTAGAAGCAAAAGAGTATATAAAGCTTTAAGGAGGGGTTTGACTGGAATTTAGTGGTCAATGCTTCCTATTTAAAATAATTGTTTTTGCTAACGATATTCTAGTTAGGTCATTTGTGGTTTGTCCAGGATGTGGGTATGGGAGGGGAGATGTCCAATATACTTTTCCACTAATTCAAAACTCTCTAAGCACTCTCAACTCCAGATACCCTTCTATTTAGTTTCAAGAAGTGGGTAAGACCTGACCCCAAATGGTGGACGCAGGAGCTTACCTGTTGACCCAACCATGGCTGAGCAATGGTCTCATCTCCAACTTTTGTGAAGAAGAGACAGGAAATGAGGCAGAGGGAGGCATATTATTGATTTAAAAAGATTTTATTTTGTTTTAATTAGCAAGCATTCATTTTCTCTCCCAATTATTTCCTCTACCTCCATTTTAAAAAAAAGAAAAAGAAAAATCAAGCCCATTTAACAATTATGCACGGTTAAGCAAAACAAAGTCTCATATTGGCGTGTCCAAAAATGTTTGTTTCATTCTACCTCCTGAGTCCATTTTTTTCTCTTTAGGAGGTGAGTGGTTGGTCATTGGGTTGGTCATTTCATAGATAAGAGTTAAGTCTTTCAAAATTCTCAATGTCATAGTATAAATTGATCTCCTGGTTCTGCTTATTTTATTCTTTAGTATTTCATAAAAATCTTCCCAGGTTTCTTAGAAACCATCCATATTGTCTTTTCTTAGAGCATCATTACATTCACATACCATAATTTTTTTAACCATATCCCAGTTGATGGACACCCATTTAGTTTCTAGTTCTTTACCACTATAAAAAAGCTGCTATAAATTTTTTTGTACATGTTGGTCTTTTTTTCCTTTTTCTTTGATCTCTGTGTTATAGGCCTAGTAATGATATTACTAGGTCAAAGGGTATATGCACAATTTGGTGAATCTTTGAGCATAGTTCCAAATTACTTTCCAGAGTGGCTGAACCAGGACCAATTCAAGGCTCCCCACACAGGGTATTAGTGTGTGTTTTTCCTATAGCCCCGGAAATATTTGTCACTTTCTATTTTTTCCCCCATCATTGCCAATATGATGGATGTGAGGGGGAATTATTAATAATTTGAAGCACTTTTTTCATGTGGCTGTTAAGAACTTGTATTTCTTTCTTTGAAAACTGCCTATTCATATCCTTTGACCAATTATCATTTGGGAAATGGAGGAGCATATTATTGGATGTGTGTCCCCCTCTCACCCAGTGTCCTTATCATCCCAGTTACCCATCTTCTCCTTCTTGCACTTTCTGCATTTGTCTTTTGGGAAGGCCTAGCTACAGGGAACAAGGCACCTACTTACATTACTAGAGAGCTGCTGCTCCTGATGGACCTCTTAGCTTGGCCATGGACTGAATGGTGGCTGGTACTGAGAAGCAGGGAAACCTCATCCTTTATTTCCTCCTTCTCTGCACAGGTACCCAACTTGGGCCTGACAGGTTGATTAAAAGACTGGGGGCTATGTGCCATTTCCTACCTCACCCCACCTCTCAACTCTGCTCTGGCTTTTGCTTAGACAGAAGGTTCCCAGTTTTATAAATAAGGCTGACATGAAAAGAAGATATATCTGGCTCCAACAAGCTCAGTTCCTCGTAGAGGGACTGAACCTAGAGTGTTAGTGGTTCCCAAGGACTCACATCATTCTCCCAGTAGGTACTCTCCTACTGCGACAAGATTTACAACCACATCTCTACCTATTCACTGTTAGGTAAATTTCTCATCTTGGCCAACGTCTTCCTTTCCTAATTCTAGTTATTTCTCTGTCAATCTCCTTTGTGTGGGAAATTTAGGTGACATACCGTCTATACATAAAGGAGGGAACTCGCTAACTGCTCAAGGCTCTTAAAATTCATCAGATTTTCTACTGTAAGGCCAACTATTATTTAATTTATAGGGCTATTTTCCCTCTGAGAATCTCCACTTATCATTATATTTTGTAGCTCTTCTGTGAGAAACATAGATATTGCTCCTGTTAGCTATCTTATAGATGGTCAAACTGAGGTTAGTTAAATTATACATTCATGGTCAAGAATAAATTATGAAAAATGCATATATTATGATCACACTTCAGTAACTGGATACAGCTATGATCTGATCAGTATGGGCCCTTCTTCTATCAGTGCAGATTATAACACTTCTTCATAGGACTCTTTGGGGTTTATTCGAGGTTTGTTTTGAAACTGCATTGTTACACATCAGTTTGGCAAAGATGACAAAAATGGAAAATGAGGAATGTTGCTGGGCTAAGGGAAAATGTGCACATTAATACACTGAGTGGAACTGGTCCAGCCACCCTGGAAAGGAATTTAGAACTGTTCCTCAAAAGTTACTTAACTGTACATCCACTTTAACCTAACAATACTACTACTAGATCTATACCCCAAAGAGATAAAAGGAAAAGAGAGAAGGATTCATATGTATAAAATTTTTTGTAGTAGCTTTTTTGTGTAGTAGCAAAAAAAAATCTCTGGAAATTAAGGGAAGTGCTCATCTATAGGTCAATGACTAAGCAAGTCATGATATAAGAATGTGATGGAATGCTGTTGAGCCATAAGATACGATAAAATCAGTGGTTTCAGAGAAAACTAGGAAGACCTGAATGAACCAATATAGAGTCAAATGAACAGAACCTGGAATACAACTCATGTAATAACAATGACATTATAAAGAAAAACATAAGAATTCTGATCAATGAGAAAAAATATGATCAATGTAATTACTAGTCAAGAGAACTGAAGATAAAGCATGCTACCTACCTCCTGACTGATGATGGACTCAAAATGGAGATTGAGAATTTGCTCTCTAAGGTTCTGTCCAGCCCTCCCAGTCTCTCAAGTTCTCTATTCACAATTCATATTAGCTTTATTGCTGATGCAACTGAGATTCAGGGAAGAATTCCATGATGTGTTGATTTTTGCACCATTTATCTCTGTTCTTTGGTTTCTGTCTGTGGCTACAATTCTCAGGGTTTTCAGCTTTGCTGTTTCTCTTCATGGGCCACCTTTGCTCAAAATAGATCCTCTAAACTTTGCCACATACTAGGTTGTTTCTGAACAGTCACAAGTTGAAGTGCATGATCATGCAACAAAATTATATGAATATGATTATTATATGATAATGTGATTACTTTGCTCAGTTTGCTATACGTGCAGCAGCAATTTGAGTTTTACTTTGTCATCTGTCCCCTATACATAGAGCTCTTAGCTTGCCAGAATTTCAAAAAGTTTAGCTTCAGTGCTAGGATGCTTACTAGACTCCTAGATATTATTATTGAAACTTCTCTTGACAAATATAAGCAGGGGTATGTTGGAGCCAGGTCATTTGGGCTCCTAAGAACCAAGTGTTAAATTTTCACTCTTAATATTTACACCATTGAAAACATTAATTGCTACAAGTCATGGCTTGATTTACTGTTTTATTGATTATCTACAGTTAAGAAAACGATAGAGAAAAAACATTAATTCTTATTAAACTTAAAAGTGAGCTAAGCACACATTTTTTTCAGAAATCACATTGTTAAACATTTACCAGCACGCCCTTGATACAAATGCTAAACTCTGTGTGTGTGTGTGTGTGTGTGTGTGTGTGAAAGAGAAAATGAAGTTAGAAAAATGGACAAAACAAGACATTGCAAATTATTGTACAAGTCCATAAAATTTCTATTATTTATTTGTCGTTAATTCTTATTTAAAAATATATGTATATATATATATTACATTTAACATGGTAATGCAAACATCATCTTTCTTGTTTTCATATCCCATTTGACATGGTATGTGTATTTAGTGTAAATTTTTCTGTTATTGTTGTCTTTGATTATGTAGTGTAGTTAGAGTATACTTTGTTCTTTTGGTTCTAATTTCTTCACTCTATTGCACTTCGTATAAGTATTCCATATGGCTTTGAATTCTTCATATTTATAATTTCTTGTGTAATAATAGTCATTTACATTCATAACCAACCATTTGTTTCTAATTTTTTCATATTATAAATAGTGCTGTTAACAATATTTTGGCACAGATAATTTACTAGTAACCTTGTTGGGGTAAAATGCAAGATTGGGTACACTGGGTAAAAGGTATGTACATTTTTCTAATTCTTATTGTATAATTCCATATTACTTTCCAACAACCAAGGCACATTTCTACCAACCAATAGTGTTTTATAATAGCCACCTTGATAGTGAATTTTGTCATTTTTTATTATCTTCACCAACAAAATAAAAGTTTTATTGATGATTTTTGGATGCCTGAAGATATAACAATAATACTTATCAGGCCAGTAAATTAAGGTCTGTGTTGAGACTTTGTGGTCTAGGGCTTTCTGGAGATCTTGTGTCCATTGATATTCGGCCTCGATTTCATTCTCCAGTGGTTAACCTACTTACTTCTACCTCCTCTTCTAACTCTCGTTGTTAAAGAACGAACTGTTTTTCTAGACGTCTTCTTCCTCACTTTCATTTACCTCAACCCTACTTGAACCTCATATCCACCCCTTCAGCTATGCCACCTGGGATTCCCACTCTATAATTAACAAATTTCTTTTCACTTTAGACATCTTCTTCTCTTGCTTCTTCTTCTGGTACTCACTGAGATGTGGCTTCTCACAGATGACAATGTGTCTTTAGCCTCACCTTTACAGTACTATTTGTATCTTCTCTCCATCTCCCTGACTCACTGGTCCTAATTAGGGAGTCAGAATATTCCTTGTAGTCAAATACCATTTCAGAAATGCCATCAACTGGAAAAAATACATAACTATTTCCATATACAAAGTAGAACATAAAAAGAGGATTGTATATGTAGTTGAATCTTTTTTAACATTTAATTTATTTTTAGTTTTCAACATTCACTTCCATAAGCTCTAAATTTTCTCCCTGTCCCTACCGATATGTACTTTACACATACATTTCTATTAAACACATTTTCACATTAGTCATGTTGCATAGAAGAATTATAACAAATGGGAGAAACCATGAGAAAGAAAAACAAAATAAAACAAAACAAAACAAAAGAGAAAAGAGTCTCCTTCACTCTGCATTCCAACTCCATAGTTCTTTCTCTGGACATAGATGGCATCTTCCATCATAAGTTCTTTGGAAAAGTTTTAGGTCTGTGAACTGCTGAGAAGGGCTAAGACTATCAAAATCAGTTCTTGAACAGTGTGGCTGTTACTGTGTACAATGTTCTCCTGTTTCTGCTCACTTTACTCAGCGTCAGTTCGTATAAGGCTTTCCAGGGTGTCCCCAAAGTCTGCCTGCTCATCATTTCTTATAACACAGTAATATTCCACTACATTCATATACCACAACTTGTTCAGCCATTCCTCAATTGATGGGCATTCCCTTGATTTGAATATTTTTCCCATAGTTTTTTTTCAATATATCATATATTCAACAAATTACTTTCAAAGCTGATCTGCTTGTGCTTCCTTCTGAATTTCCTAATGAGCTCATCTCATCTGTGCATTAAAAAATATTTCAATGGCATTATTTTTTTCTTTTCCTTTTTTTTGGGAGGGGGGGGAATCACTATTGTTATCTTTCCCCAAATTAAAAAAAAACCAACAATCACCTTGTAATAAATAAGCAGTCAAGCAAAACAAGACAGTGACTATGTCTAAAAATGTATGTGTCTTTCTGCACCTTGAGTCTATCACACCTCATAGGTCCTCTAGAGTTGTAGTTGGTCATCACTTTGATCAGAGTTCTTAAATCTCTCAAAGTTGTTTTTCTTTAAAACATTTTTGTTATTGTGTAAATTATTCTTCTGATTCTGCTCACCTCACTCCACATCCATTCACTCAAATCTTCCCAGGATTCTCTGAAATTGTCTTTTATCATTTCCTGTTCAGTCGCAAACTTGAGAGGCTGCGCTGTTGTTTTCAGAGCTATTTATATACAGCAAGCTCTGCCACACCAGCACCCCTCCTCCCACAAGAACCGCCAACCCGGACCTGACTCAGATCTAAGCTGGCTCTGCATTCCTGCTCTGATCTGTCACTTAATTCCTCCCACCAGGTGGGCCTGGGGCCAGAAGCAACTGCAGCTGTAGTTCTCTCCTCAGAACTGCACCACCTCTGCTGCCCCTGGGGTGACGGCCAAACTGTGAACTCCTTTCACTCTGCGGTTTTTCCCACTAACCTTCTCTGTTGTCTTTGGTGTTTGTGTGTTGAGAAGTCTGGTAACTGCCACAGCTCACTGATTCAGGTACTAGGTACTAGGGCCTATTCACCCCAGCTCCTGGTCTGGTTGGTGTTGGTGTGGCTCACACTGGGCTCCACTCCACTCTGCTCCCAGCACAGTGCAATAGACCTTACCCAGCGACCATCCAGGCTGTCCTGGGCTGGAGCCCTGCTTCCCTCTGCGATTTTGTGGGTTCTGCAGTTCTAGAATTTTTTCACAGCTGTATTTTATAGGTGTTTGGAGAGTCCTGGGGGAGAGCTTCAGGCAAGTCCCTGCTTTCCAGCTGCCATCTTGGCTCCACCCCTATCTTCCATCCTAATCTCCTCATTCTTCCTATCCTAGCCTATTTTCTGACTGGGTTGTTTTTATCTGTAGTTCTACATGAAATTCTAGGTTTTTATATTGTGTGTGTGTGTGTGTGTGTGTGTGTGTGTGTGTGTGTGTGTGTGTGTGTGTATGTGTGTGTGTGTGTGTTGACTCCTCATTTGTCTGGTCCAGGTAAGAAAGAGGTTCATGTGATGCCCACTCCTGTGTTTACTCTTGTTCTTGATATTGGATTGCACTCAGTTTTTCCAGGTAAATTATTCTTAGACGTTAGTAGCTTTCCTTTGCCTTTTGGATTACTGTATTCTAAACTCTCTGCTGCCAGATCTATTGTGATCCTAAATGGGTTCTTGGTACTGGAACTCTTTCTTGCTGGCTCTTTGCATACCATTTTCTTCTACTTGGAAGCTCTGATTTTGCTTATTGGATCCCTGAGACTTTTCCTTTTGGGATTCCTTTCAGGAGGTGATCTATGGGTTCTTTCTATCTTTACTTTTCCTTTGAGTTTTAATGGATCTGGGCACTTTTTATTCATGATTTCTTGAAATGTAATGTCCAGTGTCTCAGTGAATAATTTCTATTTTGTCAATTCTAGTTTTCAGGGAGTCTATTTCTTGTGTTTCTGCTTGCAATTATTATGTAGTTACTTGCCACTTCTCTTGGGAAATCTCTAGATTTGTAATAATTCTTGGTAACAGTTTTCTTTGATTTACTCATTTTTCCAAATTTAGTCCCTGAATTGGGACTTTCTTTGTACTATGGCAGGCTGTGCCCCTCTGCAGAACTTTTAAGTGAGATGATCAGTTCTGCTTGGTCTCACATTTTCTTTCTTCTGTCCTAATTTTATTGCTTACATTTTAAAAACTATATCAAATAATAGCAAGGAAAAGGGTAAACAATCTATTTCCACTTCTCCCTCAGACTCCTATGATTTAGAACTGAAAGGAACATTAAAGATTATCTAGTTCAACCTCTTCATTTTACAGATAAGAAAATTGAGGCCAAAAGAAGGGAAGGAACTTGCACAAGGTCAGTATTACTTCCTAGGTCATCTTTGCCTTCCACTACACTACACTAACAGCTATTAACTGTAGCAGTCCTAAAGTTCTAAAGATTTGGTGGGAATACTCCTTGGGTATGGATTGGCTTTTTGAGGATTTTAAAATTCATTTTTAGTTTTCACCATTCACTTCCATAAGATTTTGAGTTGTAAATTTCCCCCCTCTTCAAGATGCCATGTAATCTGATATAGATTATATATGTACAATCATATTAAACATATTTCCACATTAATCATGTTGTAAAAGAAGAATCAGAATGAAACGGAAAAACCACAAGAAAGAAAAAAGAGAGAGAAAATAGTAAGCTTCAATCTGCATTCAGACTCCAGAGTTCTTTTTCTGGATGTGAATAGCATTTTCCATCATGAATCTTTTGGAATTGTCTTAGATCGTTGCATTGCTGAGAAGAGCTAAGCCTATCAAAGTTGATCATTGTGTAATGTTGTTGTTACTGTGTAAATGTTCTCCTAGCTCATTTCATTCAACCTAAGTTCATGTAAGTCTTTCCAGTTTTTCTGAAATCCTTCTGCTCATCATTTCTTATGGAACAATAATATTCCATTAGATTCATATACCACAACTTATTCAGCCATTCCCCAGTTGATGGGCATCTCCTCAATTTCCAATTCTTTGCCACCACAAAAGAGCTACTATAAATATTTTTGTACATGTGGGTTTATTCCCTTTTTAATGATCTCTTTGGGATTCAACCCTAGTAGTGGTATTGCTGGATCAAAGGGTATGAACAGTTTTATAGTCCTTTTGGGCATAGTTCCAAATTGCTCTTCAGAATGGTTGGATCAGTTCACAACTCCACCAATAATGCATTAGTGTTCCAATTTTCCCCACATCTTCTCCAATATTTATCATTTTCCTGTTTTGTCATGTTATGTAGTACCTCAGAGTTGTTTTGATTTTCATTTCTCTGAACAATAGTAATTTAGAGCATTTTTTCATATGACTATAGATAGCTTTAATTTCTTCATCAGAAAACTGCTTGGGCATGGATTTTGAGTGCAAGAATGTTGTTTGAGGAAGCAAAGAGCCACAGAAACATACTACCAGAGATATGCTCACTGGAAGATTGATTAGTTTCATCCTAGTCTCACCCTTAGAATTGTGACCAGCTTTGGTAACTTCCCAGGTTCTGTCCCTTACTCACAACAGAATAATACAGTTGTGGGCTGAAGGAAGTTCACCTTCCTAGATATACATCAGCAGGACAATTGGTCCCTAGGTACAATGGCACTTTGGGGTTTACCAAGTACTTTCCTCATAATAACCCTGTAAGGTAGGTAATACAAATGTGAAGGAGGAAAGAAGGAGCTTACAGTGAATAATCTCTATTTTCTCAGTAAAGTATAGAACTTTGTGACAATATGGTGAAACCAATCATGTTTAAAGGTGCCTGGAGGACCTAGAGATAAGCAATGCAAAGATGTTAGCCTGATTAGACTGTTTCGAAGGCCACCCTTTCCTTCCCCAAATCACATAAAAATGTTTTTGCCTATATAATTATCCTCATTTGATGAAAATGAACCCTCAAAATAAATTTTAAACTTGTTTTTCCACAGGAATTTAAACACTATTGGACAGAGCTGAGAGGAACTACCCTTTTTTCTTTTTACAACGACAAAAAAAATCCAACTGTGAGTAGCTCAACTTCCAGTTCGTATAGTAATAATAATTAGTGATAACAATAACTAGTATTTATATAACGCTGTAAAGTTTACAAAGCTTTTTACATGTGTTATCTCCTTTGATCCTCACAACAACTCTGTGAGGTAGGCACTATTATTGCCCCATTTTGCAATTGAGGAAATGGAGTCTAGAAGAGTTTACATGACTTACTTAAGTTTACATGGCTGGTAAGTGAATGAAGCAAATCTTTCTGACTCCAAGTTTAGTACTCCACCCTTTGTGCTCCTTAGCAGCCTAATCTAACTTTTGCGTAGTTGTATCACTAAATGAAACAGTATTGATTTTCACTTCAATTCTTCAAAAGATTTATGATTTCATCAATGTGAGTATTTCCTCCGTTGATGTAGATTGTAATACCTCTATTCCTTAAATGAACATCTCTGAATCTAGATAGGCTAGTTTTTGGAGGAGAATTCAACTAAATTCAATAAACATTTATTAAAAATTTATTATATATCAGGCACTATATTTGGGTACTGAATACAATGATGAGAAAAATATTGTGCATGCCTTCTAGGAGCTTATAATTTAGTACAGGAGATAAGACATATGCTCAAAGAAGTATGATGCAAGATAAACTACATTAAGGGCAAAAGTGGGGATCTTAACTTGGGTACTGGGAACTTTTTAATATTCACATACTATTTTTCTTTTTTCTTCATCTTTTCATGTTTATTGGAACACTAGTATACAACACTAGTGTGTGATTTTTTTGATACATTCAGTAGTTCAAATGTGAAATTAACCTAAGTTAAAACATAATACATGGAAAACAGTGGAATTTCAGCATTAGTTTCTGAAAGCAAAGATTGAAATTAATCTTTCCAATCTAATTTTTCAGTCCACTATTCCTCTGGATGCTCATGTTTTTGCCCTGGAATTAGCCATCAAAAAAAGATGGTGGCTGGAAAGCAGTGACTGGCGTGAGTTCCCAACCAAGTCCCTCCAAAAACCTATAAAAAAAATGGCTCTGAACCAATTCTAGAACTGCAGAACCCACAAAGTGGCAGAGGGAAGCAGGGCTCCAGCCCAGGACAGCCTGGATGGTCTCTGGGTAAGGTCTGTCCCACATGCATGGAGCTCCCAGCCCCCAGCTGAGGGGAGCAGAGCTGAGCTCAGCAGAGCCCAGCGGGCCCGGCGCGGGCCAACCAGACCGTGGACCACGAGACCAGGAGCCAATCGGAGAGTGCCCTAGCATCCTGAATTACTCAGCTGTGGCATCTACCAGACCTCACAACCCACAAACAGCAGACAACAGAGAAGGTTAGT
>CM053623.1:251592704-251611138 GCA_028646595.1 Phalanger gymnotis
TTAAGGGACTTGATTTCGTCAGTGGATTTTTTTTTCCATTTTTTCCATTTTTTTTCCATTTTTTTCTTTTGTCTCCCTAATTTGGTTTTTTAAATCCTCCTTATGCTCTTCCAGTAATGCTTTTTGGGCTGGAGACCAGTTCACATTACCTTTTGAGGTATCAGATGTGGATATAGTGTCATTGTTATCCTCTTCCAAATTGGTATTTTGATCCTGCCTGTCTCCATAAAAAGAATCAATGGTCCTCGGTTTTTTTGTGTTCTTCATGTTGGTTAGCCTTTTCTTGGCTTTACAATAAATTTCTGCTTTTGGGGCTCAGGGCTCACTGTCCCAGCTTTCTTATTCTAGAGATTATGAGTGTCTTTGTTGGCTTCGTGTTGGGGAGAGGGTCTGGTTGCCTGAAATCTCTTCCCCTGGGGTTGTTTTCCAGCACTGTTGCTCTTCAGCAATCGTCTCAGCACTTTATTGTTCGGGCTGGGTGTTTGGCACTTCCCCTGGGGGAGCAAGAGTATGTCTGGGCTCCTGGTGTTGACCCCTGCTGGCTCTGCCCCTCTGCGACTCAGGTACTCCAACTACTCAGCCACTGAAGCCCCACTTCTGCCTCCTCTGTTCCAGTGTTCTTCCCCGCCCCCAGAGGAATTCTCTGGGTGGGGAGGGGAGGGATTAGAGCCATTTACCTGGCCATTATATCTCCTGGAAGTTCAAGAAGCGTTTCATATCTTTGGGCTGCATGCCTCAGGAGCTGGTATCTCACGGTCAGTGGCATTGCACTGCTTCTCCTCGCTTCCACTGAGTGCCATCCTGTGTTGGGAGGCCTAGGGATCTCCGCTGGTTTCAGGTGCCCTGCTTTCTCCCAGCCTGTCTCCCATGTGGGTTTCCCGGCCATCCGCTTCTGCTTTGGTCCCGTCTGGGGCAGCTCTGCACGCCGAGCGCTCTCCTAGCCTACAGATTTGTTCTTACAGCCTTTCAGACTCTCCTGGCTGGGAAATTTGCCCCACTCAGACTGCTTGCAGTTTCTAACTCTCACAAATCTGCTCAAATTCACTTTTTTATAGGAATCTGACAGAACTTGTGAGAGAGCTCTGGTAAGACGCTGTTTTCATGCGGCGGTCTTGGCTTTGCCCCCCAAGTCACTTACCTTCTATTTGCCACTGGAGAATGAAATGGAAAACCATCCCAGTATCTTTAGCAAAAACACAAAAAGTTGGAAGTGACTCAACAACAAAAACAACAACCGGCACATAAGTGCCTAATAAATGTTTGTTGACTGTTGACAAATAACTGATTGACTGTAGTTAAGCTACAGAGTCAGACCTATGCTTCAGAAAGATTATTTTGGAGGGGCAGCTAGGTAGCATATTAGATAAAGTACCAGCCCTGGAGTCAGGAGGACCTGAGTTGAAATCCAGCCTCAGACACTTACTAGCTGTGTGACCCTGGGCAAGTCATTTCATCCCAATTGCTACCAAAAAAAGAAAAAATATTATTTTGACATCTGAGTGGAAGACAAACTGGGGAAAGGAGATATCAGAAGTCCAATTAGGAGGCTACTAAAATCATACAGGTATAAGGTAATGAGGACTTGAACTAGAAGAGTTGCGAGTTGCATGGAAACAATGGGGATAGCTATGAAAGATATTGTGGTGATAGAACTGAAAGTCTTCTGGTCAGTTGTTTGCATCTAGCTGTGGGATAGTAACAACCCAAGTAGTACTTTAGATCCCTTCAAAGGAAGCAATACTGTGCTTTCAACTTAGATTTCAGAGGACATTACAATTTTTTTAAATTATGTGCAAAACAAATAAATCCTCTCAGAAGGCTTTGTAATAACAAGCGTACTCATGGGATAACTGTTTTTGCTTTTCAGTTCCTTATCTTTTTAAATATAAACATGGAATTCAGCTTCAAAGATTTTATTGCTCGTTGATTCATCTCTTTAAGAATACTTTCCAGTCCTCAGTTCTAAAATGGCCTCTTGTGTCTTCAGGTATTCACAATGGTCTCCCATGGAGAGAAGTCATATAATGCATATTTTCCATTCTGTGTTCCCCAAGATTTAAGGATGAATAGGACAGCTCTTCTTGATAGGTACTTCTGACCTCCTTGTAGCCTAAGAGCACTGGATGAATTTCTCTTTGTGATCAGATGGTGTTCCCAACTGCTATACCTGCTGTCCTGGAGCAGGTGAGACATTTTCCTTTGGTCCCCAGGAAACCTTTTCCTCTCTTGGCACCTTTCCTCTGCCTCCCCCCAACCCCAAGGGCCTGAGCAAAGTGGAGTGATGTTGTCTCTCCACCCCCTGGTAGACCTAATTATCCTACCATACCTCCTTTCCTAATTCCCAAAGCTGTCAAGGTCAGTCTTAATTGCTAGGAAAGGAGAACTTTGTTAACTTGGAAAGTCTTTCTCATTGAAAACACCTTGGCTCTTGTCTCCTTGCAGCTTTTCACATTGTTTACCAAGGACATAAAACAATTGCATTTTCAACCCAGCTTCAACAAACAATCTAAGCAACAAGCTCTGATATTACATCACACCCTAGCCCCTCCCAACCTGCATACCCATTGAGCTCAATGTTTTCAATCATCACTTTTCTTCTACTAAGGACTTTGCAGAACCAAGCTGCTTCCAGAAGTACATAGTTGAAGGGCAATGGGAAGACTTTATTCAGGATAGGGGAATACAGGGCAGATTCTTTCTTCTCAACATGATTTGGCTGTGATGTCTCTGGTACCTCCAGAGTAACTGATTACTAACATCCTCTGGTGTTTACTAAGCTGTTCGAGGACTTTCTGGGGAGAGGTTTATGTATATGCCATGTTTGCTCCCTTGCCTTTGGGCAGTACTGTCTCTGGGATCCCTGGATCTGCTTAGGTACCATTACAACTTAATCACCCCCATTTGGACATTGCATTCTTTTCATGCTTAGAAAGAATGGCTTTATAAATCCAACTATAGCAAATGCAATTATAAGTCTGAAACTCGATGCTCAGAGCATCTTGTGTTGACCAAAATTAAAAATTCTGGACTTCGATGTGTTCTATTTCCAAGGTATTATGGCGGGAAAATTAGTGGAAGCTCTTTCCCTTTCAAGGGCCTTCGTTTGAACTGAAAAACAATGCTGTATACAAAAGTAGCTGCAGCAGGGACTGCCAGTACCTGAGGACTAAGGGATAAGCCAAATAATGACCATGCATGGCAGGAAAATTGCTAATTGCCATTGAAAACTGAGATTGTTCTCTGAGTTATAAACCTCCAACTATAGAGTTTATGCTCTTTCTATCCTTGACCCAATATGAAAGGCTGTGCATAATTAGAATGTAGAACAAGGCTTCAAAGTTAATGTTTATGGTCTGGATCTACCAGACCCTGCCTGGAGTAAATTTGGGGATTATTTCCATGGAAGGCAATGGTTTGAGCTGAAGATTGTTTCGTATTCCTAGGAGATATGAAACAATCTTGCAGCAGAAAATAAGCATGAATATTTAGGCCTCTGGTCTCTAAAATCCCTACCCACTCTGCCCTACTAAGGCAAGGGGAAAGGATCAAGGCCCTCACTCATAGAAAGGAGCCAGGTTGGGCTGTGCCCCATGAAGGAATCAGACCCAACTTCCCCTATGAAGACAAGAGAGCCAAAGAGAGCACATAAAGAGAGCAGTAGTTTCAGAGAGAGTGCAACCAATATGTGACTTGCAACTCAACATTGTAATTAAGCATGTGTTGGCACACATTAGCCAGAATCTTGATAAGTGGAAGTCTTCCATGGGCCAAGTATGAGGGGGAGGCATTGCTATTATCTGACTTTTTTAGGAAGCAGGAAGAGTTATTGGCTTCTACATTTTTATTTCAATGGCTTCCATAAAAATGTCATAAGATTGTATAGCACAGTCCCCATGGTTCAATTCCCAAAATAAAGGTGCCAAGTAACAATAATTGCTGACATTTTAATTTTCTTTTCATTCTTTCATTGGAGCCCCAGAACAACCCATTGAGGTAGATACTATACAGGTGGCAATGCTAAATAACTTAAGCAGTGTGGGATCATTATGAAAGGGGTTGGACTTGGAGCCAGGAGGATGTGGATTCACATCCTTCTGCTGACATTTATTGGCTGTGATGGCAATCAAATCATAACCTGTCTTCTCATCTATAAAACGGGCAGGTAGGTTGTTCAGTGGATAGAGGGCTGACCTTAGAATCAAGAAGACTTGAGTTCAAATCTTACCTTGGGCAAGTCATGTAACCGCTCTTTGCCTCAGTTTCCTCATCTATAAAATGAAGATAATAATAGCATCTACCCCACAGCTTTGTGAAGGTTAAATCAGATAATAATTGTAACACATTTAGCACAGTGCTTGGCACATAGTAAGAGCTATAGAAATGTTAGCTGTTATTATTGGTTTATTATTAGACAATGGGCCACTAGATGATGCAGTGGATAGGACACCAGGTTTAGAATCAGGAAGACTCACCTTCCTGAGTTCATATCTGGCCTCAGACATTTACTATGTGACTCACTTAACCCTGGGCAAGTCACTTAAGCCTGTTTGCCTCAGGTTCCTCATCTGTAAAATGAGCTGGGGAAGGAAATGGCAAACTAC
Organism: Phalanger gymnotis; assembly: GCA_028646595.1. Classification (NCBI taxonomy): domain Eukaryota; kingdom Metazoa; phylum Chordata; class Mammalia; order Diprotodontia; family Phalangeridae; genus Phalanger; species Phalanger gymnotis. The sequence goes on from CM053623.1 coordinate 251,597,306, forward strand.
TCTACTATATTTGCCAATAAAACTCCAAATGGGGTCATGATGAGTCAGACATGACTAAAACAACTGAACAAAAATTTATTATTAGCTGTTGTTAAAATGGCAAAAGTCAATAATAAAATGAAAATATCAAGTATTTTTAAGAGTATGTGTTTTGTAAAGAGAAACTACTGGACTATGATCCTGCCAAGAAGATCTTGCTTCTAGTCCTGTCTCTGATACATATTGACTACATGACTCTGGGTAAGTCATTTAACCTCTTGGTGCTCTGTGTGACACTCTGAAACTATAAATTTCAGAGAAAGGGCCAAATTGCATTGTTAGAGGGAATTCCCTATACCAAACCTGCACAACTTGGCAGTAGTTAGGGGCAAAAATTAAAACAAGCTAAATTTCTTCAGGCCGCAGATAGGTTTTTAGTGGCTCACTTTTCAAGTAAAGGTATAATTAGTGATTAAACTATTTTGCAAATAAACCACATTGTAAAAAAGGGAAATTTCAATTAACATCAATTAATTACATTTATTACTTTAGATTTTTATTTTTCATGAAATCACATTAATGTTAAAAAATTACTTTGCTAAGTGGTACAAATTTTATATATTTTTCAGGTTTTCTTACTGTTTACATTTAGTTAATGAAATGCATTACACTTCTTGTCAGCAATCAGTTTATCATACTCTAGAATCATGTTTGAAATTGATTTCTTTCGAACTCTGAAAACTAGTAGCTGCCTCATTTTCTGAGTTTACTTTCTTAAAAAACTGTTGTACCCCACTGAGATTTTTCAACAATTTGGACACTTTAATTTGTTTTTCATTGGTGTCCAATTTGCTTAAGTCAGGATGTTTTGATTTAAAATGGTGATGAAAATTGTATTCCTTCTGAAAAGCTATTATTTCTCTGCAAACAAGGCACAATATTTTGTCTCTTGTGTAAGTAAACAAGTATCTATTTGTCCACTCCGGATTAAACATTATGTTCTGATTTGATCTTCCATTTTTTTATCACTCATTTTACAAAGTCACCCCAAAATCTTTAATGTTAGAACCAAAAAAATCTGCACAGCAACTGCTCACACACAGAAATACTGAACTGAGCGTCTGACCTTGGAAAGAGCTCCAGACACTCTTGTAACTTGGAGGGTGGCTGAGCAGCAAGGGAGGGGAAGAAACCCTAGTATTATTGCTGCTCATCACATAGCGGGCATCAGCTGAGTTGGTGCATAACTGCACTCACTTCGTCCCTGTTCATCACCAGTAATGACGTAAAACATGGCAAAAAGATATGACTCTTACTCCTCTCAGACTAGAGACAGACTGATGATGATTGGTTGCCACGGGTCACATGACAAACAAGAGAGCATGCACACAGGCAACCCACCCTCTGAGTTACATGATGGCCACAAGAGGGACTAGTGGAAGACCAATTCAGCAGAGCACAGACAAAGCACTCATTGTACCTTTACTTTCTATTATATCCTCTACATTTTTCGCAGGCTGCCGGAAATCTTTTGGCAGACTGCAAGTGCCCACAGGCCATATATTGTGCAGGCCTGCCCTATACCAATGACACCATAGGGCACCCCCCATCCTTATTCAATAGAGCTTGTGACCAACTCAATTGAGGGATAGTTCAGCTGTGTTCAGAGAGGAATGGTAGGTACTCCTGGCCCCAGATCAGCTTGGCCTCATTGTGGTGACTAGTAGGATGCCAAGATTTGAGGAGAAAGAGAAATTCACTCTATGACTCAAAGAGTGAGTCAGTGGTATATATCAGATATATGTGATGCACAGTCATAGAAACTGTGCCCCAAAACAACAAAAGCTTACTTGACATCTATTAGAAAATGTCGTAAAGCACTCTAATCATGGAAACATTTTGTAGTACTCCTTTTAAAGACCATGCCTGATTCTCTGATTGCTGGTGAAAGCATATCAAAGCATTATATCAATTTTTGAAGGTGATATCACTCTTGGTAGCTAGAAGGAAAGGTAATTTTAACACCTGATATTCTTCTGAAAATTATCGTATTTCCCCATATATAAGATGCACCTTAATTTTGGGACCCGAAATTTGAAAAAAAGTATTACATAAAGTTATTGAACTCAAGTTTTATTCATCTGCTCATAGCTTTCAGGCATCTTTTGGGCAAGTCTGGTGAGTGTATGCATGCTTAGTCCATTCTGTTTCACGAACCTGAAGCAACAATTGTGTCCTCCTTTGAAATCAGTAACTTCTTTTTCATCAGCAATTCTTCTTGCCTCATGCAGAAACATCTTTGTGGATACAGGAATTCCAATTGTCCTCTGCTCTTCAATCCATATCTTCAATTCCCTCTCTAAATCAGGCTACTTTTCTGATTTGCTTCCCATGGACTTCTGCTGTGGCGTTTTCAGTAGGGTTTCTTCTTCCCGTAGACAGTCTCGGTTTGTTTTCTCAGTTGGAGGAGGACCAAACTTACGTTCAACATTACGATTTCCATTCACTTTTGCAAACTGGATCACTTTTAACTTAAATTCAGCACTGTACGAAAATCTTTTCTGAGCCATTTCTGGGCAGAACATGGCAAAACATAACAAATGCTAAACAATGAGTGCAAAGACAAGTGTGAAAAAGTGGGAAATGAAAGTAAAAAATCTACAACCACTGTATAAGACGCACCCAGTTTTTAGACCCCAAATTTTTTGAAAATGGGTGTGTCTTATACATGGGGAAATATGATAATAAGTAGAATCATCTTATTAAGAGGGTGGATGTGCAGAGTTGGATGATGTTTTCCCAACAATCTAGAGGCCAAAACAGGTATAAGGAAAAATTAATTAAACAGGGTGTGTCTATCCTACTCTAAATCAAAGTAACCAGAGCAATGCATCATATACACCTTCAATATCCCTCCTGCCAAAATAGATGCTTCACACTTACCTACTCTCTTTCATCTGGAAATCTCCAAGTCTTTACATTTAATGATCCATTGTTTAATTTAAAAAAAAAACATAAGGTTACATAGATTGCTTTAATTTTTATTTTAAATTTAAAGCTGTATCTTATAGAGGGAAAGTTTCCATTGCCTTCTAGTACCAAGTTCAGCAGCCCACTGCACCACAGGAGTTTTAAGGGATTTGCATTTCTTGGAATATTTGTGGATGCAAGAATGTCCTCTGTGCCCTAATCACAAAAACCTTCCAAAACCAGAATTCAACAACTGCTAGATCTTATGTAGTTATCACTCAGTACCTTAACTGTCACAATTTTGCCCCCCATTCCTATAGTTTACTTGGACTTGGATTTTTGGACAGACTTGGAGGGGGTGGAGCTACAAAAACTAGCCAACTTCTAGACTTAACTAAAGTTTGATCTGGTCTAAGTGTTGAAAGGACAAACAGTCCTGGAATTAGGTTAGGTTTCAGTCAAAAAGAAAAAAAAAATTGAGTTCATCTCCTCCTCCTCCTCCTCCATCTATCCCTCACCTCTAATGAGCATCAGATTGTTCCCCTATTCTTCATATTATTTTTGGGGAGACTTGCTGCCCGCCAGTGCCAACTCTCTTCCAGGTCATTTTTGGGCATCCTGTTGACTGGTCTGTTTTCTTTCCAACGCCCTGACATAACAATATTCCTGTAATAATCATCTTAAAATGTTGTTTGCTGCCCACATGATGGTGGTGGGGGAAGGCACAAAAATTCCTGTAGGTAATTTTGGAGCCTGGAGTATTCTCTCTAATTTCCACCTATCTCAATACATTGAGTTGGATGGCCAAGTCTAGTGAAACTTTGCAGAAAGGCAAAGATTTGAGTATTCTTGAAGACAGACTCACAAACAAGAAAATAATTTTGACAGACTTAAAAACTCTAATCAACACCCTCATCAACCATGATTCCACAGAAACAATGATAAAAAATGCTATCCACCAAATGACACAGAGATGATGGAATAAATATACAGAACTAGATACATATTTTTTAACATGGCCAATATGGGAATTTGCTTTGCTTGACCATGCGTAATTTTTACCTTTATTATTTCTTTTCTTTTTCAATTGGGAGTGGAGGTCGAAGGGAAGAAAAATATATGCTTGAGATTGAAAAAATGAAATAAAAACAGGAGAATGGAGGGGAAGAAGCAAGAAAGAGACAAAGGAAAGGATCAGAAGGCAGGGAACTGGGAAAGATAAAATCAAGAGATTAGCCTATGTCAACTGTTTCTAGTCTTAACCCTGTGGGAAATAACATCAAATGTGAGATGCCTTTATCTCATTGGCCAAACGCATGGCAACCCTTTGGGAAGGTGATGTTAAATAATATTTAATGTGATGGCCTTCATTCTATTCTGAAATAGATCATTTCTAATCCAAGAAATTATTCCTTCCTTTTGGCAAATTATTCCTTGATGTCTTTTGGAAATGATATCAAATGAAAGGAAACAATAAAAATAGCTTCTTCTGATAACTTCTTATGCTTTTCTATAAGCCTTGTTGTGAATGATTTCCTCTTCTTAGATTATTAGAACAAGAACAGGGATTTGCCTGGTCTCTGGGCCTGCAATTCTAAGATTCTGGAAGCAATCTCTCCAGTTGCATGCTTTCCACTTCTTCCTCCATTACTCTGCTTCCCATTCTACCTCTCCCTTCCCTCTTCTCCCACTGCATTGTTCTTTCTCACCCCTTCATTTTTTTCAGGAGGGGGCAGGAGAAAAATCATTCCAAGATAATTGACAACTATCGTCTGTCTATATAAATGCCTTTTAACTGCCCTAATTATGATAAACTTCTTAGGAATTACAAGCATCATCTTCTAATATAGAAATATAAATACTTTAACTTTATTTTGTCCTTTATGAGTACTCTTCCATGTTAACTTTTTATGATCTTCTTGAGTCTTGCATTTCAATGTCAAATTTTCTATTCAGCCCTGGTCTTTTCGTCAAGAATGTTTGGAAGTTCTCTAGTTGGCTAAATATCCATTTTTGCCTGCTAAAGGCACTCAGTTTTGCTGGATAGGTTATTCTTGATTGTAAGCCTAGATCTCTTGCCTTCCAGAATATGATATTCTAAGACCTCTGTTCCTTTAACATGAAAGCTACTAAATTTTATGCTATCCTGACTGTGGCTTCACAGTATTTGAATTGTTTCTTTCTGGCTACTTACAATACTTCCTCCTTGACCTGGAAGCTCTGAAATTTGGCTATAATATTCCTGGGAGTTTTCATTTTGGGATCTTTTTCAGGAGGTGATCAGTGGATTTTTTTTCCGTTCCTATTTGGCCTCTGGATCTAAGATAATAAAGCAGTTTCCTTCATAGGTTCTTGAAATATGATGTCTAAGCTCTTTCATTGATCATGTCTTTCAGGTAGTCCAATAATTCTTAAATTATCTCTCCTTGATCTATTCTTCAAATCAGTTATTTTTTCTGATGAAATATTTCACATTTTCTTCTATTTTTTTCATTCTTTTGACTTTCTCTTCTTGTTTCTTGTTACCTGAGGGAGTCATTAGTTTCCATTTGCCCAATTCTAATATTCAGGGAATTACTTTCTTCAACGAGATTTTGTACTTCTTTTTCCATTTGGTCAATTCTGCTTTTTAAATAGTTCTTTTCTTCAGTGCATTTTTGTGCCTCTTTTCCTGTTAGATCAATTCTGGTTTTTTTTTTTCCTAAATATACTACTTATTGAAACAAAGCAATAGAAATTATTTATTTTTCCCCCTTCTTTATAATTCTCTCCTTATTTAAGCACAGCTTAAATCAAAATTGAAGAACCAAAACATACAAATGCAAGAAATATATACAGGTAGGAAACATGTACAATCATCAATTCAAAACGTGATGTTAATTGAAGTGAAAACTCAAGCAATGTTTCGTAGTTGCCTAGATTTCCCTAGCGGACAGTGAGTCAATGCTTATCAGTCTTCCTCAGAAGAGACAATTTTGATTAATATCAGACCCATCTGACTCAGTCTATTAAACCCTGAAGGAAGGATATTCTTCAGATATAAGAGATGCGTCTTTGATTAATAATTCTACCATCTTGCCATTCCAGGCATTAACAGTGCCGTGGCACCTCTAGGAGAAGGAAGCCTTTGAATTCTAGGAGTAAACACTTGTGAGAACACTCAGGTCTTTCTCCGACTGCTTAGTAGACTGCTTTTCCAATTCCTTCCCCAGAAAGTTCCAGACATATCACCAAATGGAGAAATGAAACCTCGAGTATACCATTTATTTGGCTGTCTGCAGATTTAGGGCTAATTACTTTGAACAGGACTCCAGCCTAAAGATAATGACATCTTAATAAAATCAACAAACGCCTGGAGCTATTGGCAGTGACAACTCATATGACACCATCAGGGACTGGCCCCCGAGGCCTGACATTTAAGGGTCACAAGATCTGTGCACATGCCTCTTTACCTACCAAGGGGTTCCTGGGCTCCCTCGACAGAGGAAATTGCCTAGTCCACCATAAAGGGCAGCTCTGCTCTGTGCAGCTAAAGCTTAATTGTCACACGGGATGGCGAGAGATCAAATCACAGCTTGCAGCTCTCGAGTTGTTCTGGGCAATTTCAAACTTCTGCCCAATTGGCAACATTCTCTTCACATTTGCCGAACAGCAGCGTTCTTCCTGACATTCATGATGAGCCTCTTGCCATATTCTCTGTAGTCCACAGGCTTCACATCTACTACAGAGGCCTTGATGCGAGACTCATCATTGTAAGTCTCTAGTTTGACTCTAATCCTGAATGTGTAGGAACAAAAGTTGGCATTCTGGAAGACTTCCTCAAATGCCTGCTCGTTCTTGTCTTTCAATTCCCCAAGATACGCAGCATTCTGCCCAAGGATAGCCTCTGCAGATTCCTGGAAACAAGTCACCCACTGATTCTCTTGGAAATCCGCAATATTGACCGACAGGATCATTCGGTACTTGGGAAGCTGGGAAATTCACAATCACACTTCTCACATCGGTACAATCCATTTTGCTGGTCTATCACTTTCTTACTGCAATCTTGAAAGGGACAAGCCTGGTACATACAGTTCTCCTTGCGAACATACAGAACTCCTTGCGTACACCACGGTTGCCACACAGCTAAAGTAATCCGCCTTTTCACCTTGTCCCAAATTCCCAGCCTTAACGTCATACAAAGTTTCCCAGTTGGCATTACTCCCTCCACTTCCTCCACCTCTGGCATCAGAGATCGAAATGGCTTCTAAGGCCTGTCTTTCTGAGTCAAACCATCCACGTAGCTTAAAGGCCTCTGGAATATCAGGGTTCACAAAGAATGTGCTTGAAGATAGCACAGAGAGGCTCCGCCCACCAAAATTAGAGACTCGAGCTCCTTTGATAGCTAAGACAGGCTATCGGGAAACATCGAATCTGTCAGCCTCTTCTCCCCACAGAGTTGACCAATTCTGTTTTTTTAAGTTATTTTCTTCAATATTGTTATGCCTCCTTTACCAAGATGTTAATTCTCTTCAAAGTTTTCTTGCATCACTCTCATTTCTTTGCCCAATTTTTCTTCTACTATACTTATCTCTTTCTTTAACTCTTCCAGGAATTCTTGTTGGGCTAGGATCCAATTAGCATTTTTTTGAGTCTTTGCTTGTAGTTGTTTTCATATTGTTTTCTTCTGAATTTGTCTTGGTCCTCCCTACTACCATAGTAGCTTTTTTTTATCAAGATTTTTTATTTTTAGTTTACAACACTCAGTTTCACATATTTTTGAGTTCCAAATTTTCTTCCCCTCCATTCCTTCCCCCTTCCCTCCCAAGACAGCATGGAGTCCGATATATGTTCTACCTATACCTTCACGTTAAATTTATTTACACAATAGTCAAGTTGTAATGCAGAATTATGACCAATGGAATGAATCATGAGAAAGAAGAAACAAAACAAAAAAAAGAGCAAATAGTTTGCCTCGATCTTCATTTAGACTCCATAATTCTTTCTCTGAATGTATGTAGCTCTTTCCATCATGAGTCCTTTGGAGTTGTTTTTGAACCTTGTGTTGCTGAGAAGAGCCAAGTCTATCAAAGTTAGTCATCACAGAAGCAATATATCTGTGGTTATGTACAATGTTCTCCTGGTTCTGCTCCTCTCACTCAGCATCATATCATGTAGGTCTTTCCAGGTTATTATGAAGTTTGTATCTTCCCTATTTCTTATAGCATAATAGTATTCCATTACATTCACATACCACAATTTGTTCAGCCATTCCCCAGTTGATGGGCATCCCCTTGATTTCCAATTCTTTGCTACCACAAAAAGAGCTGCTATAAATATTTTTGTACATACAGGTCTCTTTCCCACTTATGTGATATATTTGACATACGGCTCTAGAAGTGGTATTGCTGGGTCAAAGGGTATGCACATTTTTGTAGCCCTTTGGGCATAGTTCCAAATTTTTCTCCAGAATGACTGGATCAGTTCACAACTCCACCAACAATGTAATGGTGTTCCTATTTTCCCACATCCTCTCCAACATTTATCATTTCCCTGTTTTGTCATGTTAGCCAATCTAACAGGAGAGATGTGGTACCTAAGAGTTGTTTTGATCTGCATTTTTCTAATCAATACTGATTTAGAGCATTTTTTAATATGCCTACAGATATCTTTAATTTCTTCTTCTGAAAACTGCCTGTTCATATCCTTTGATCATTTCTCAATTGAGGAATGACTTGTGTTCCTATAAATTTGGCTCAGAGTGGTGGATCAGTGGAATAGGTTAGGTACACAAGACACAGTAGTCAATGACTACAGCAATCTACTCTTTGATAAACCCAAAGAATCCAGCTTCTGGACTAAGAATTCACTATTTCACAAAAACTGCTGGGAAAATTAGAAAATGGTATGGCAGAAACTGGCCATAGATCAATATCTTGCACCGTATACCAAAATTAAGTCAAAATGGGTTCATGATTTAGGAATAAAGGTTGATACTATAAGCAAATTGGGAGAGCAAGGAATAGTTTGCCTATCAGATTTATGGAAAAGAAAAGAATTTATGACCCAACAAGAGATAGAGAGCATTACAAAATGCAAAATGGATACTTTTGATTATGTTAAATTGAAAATATACACACATGCACATATATGTATATGTATGTGTACATACACATATATGTGTATACATACACACATATACCTTTATATCCATATATAAATACACATATATACACATATATACATATTAGTTATATATAGTAAAAATTTTGTTCTCTATACAATATGATATATAACATATATGTATATACACTTACAAATATTAGCTATCTGTATATAGAATTAAATGTACACACATGTGTATTAGTTACATATTATCACATATAATATATAACACAATAAAGTATCTACACAACATAAAACGTGTGTGTGTGTGTGTGTGTGTGTGTGTGTGTGTGTACTGGATATCAAATTCTTATCAGAGAAGTTTGATACAGTGATTTTTTTTCCCATTTGACTACTTCTCTTTTTATCCTAGATTCTCTGTGCAGAAGTTTTTCAATTTCATAAAATTAAAGTTATCTATTTTATCTTTTGGAATCTTGTTTAGTTATGAAAATTTGTCTTCCCTGTAGCTGTGAGAGGCATATGATCTATTTCCCTTCCCAAAAAATGTTTGTAGTATTATTTTTAATATTAAGGTCAGACATCAATTTATAATGTATTATGGAGTGTGGTATAAAATGCTGGTTTGAATATATTTTCTGTCAGACTGTTTTCAAGTTTTCCTAGCAGTTGGCTTTTTTTAAAATCAAATATGGAATTTTTCCCCCTAGGTACCTTATGCTTTACTCTTGATCAAACATTAGGTTATTGAGTTCTGTTGTTTGTGAATAAATAGCTTTTATCTGGTTTGTTCCATTGATCTCTCTCTCTCGATTCTTTAACCAGTATCAGATGGTTTTCATGACTCCTGTTTTATAATATAGTTTGAGATCTGGAACTGCTTTTCCCCCTTCATTGTCATGTCTTTTCTTCATTTCTCTTGATATTCTAGATCTTTTATTTTTCTAAATGATTTTGTTATTATTTTATTAAACTCTGTATTCTGTAGAAATTTGATTGATATAGCATTAAAAATACAAATTAATTTTGGTAGTATTGTCAACAATGACAATATTATGTTGGTATAGCCTAGCCATGAACATCTAAGATTACTCCAGCTACTCAGGGCACACGAATACTTGATAAAAATGTTTTCTTAAAAAATATTTAAATTAGAGAAACTATGATCAAGTTCTGGTCATGGCTTCTCTTGTATTGGACTTCAGGGGACAGAAAGAAAGGGGGAAGGAGAAGAGAAAGGAATAAGTATTTACATAGCCTATACAAATATTATCTCATTTGATCATAATATGATGAGATCAAATATAATAGACAAATCACTGTCAGATGGAATAAGTGTAATTCAACGTCAAAATTACTGCATGCAAAGGAACATCAATTTTTCTTACTACAAATCGTGGCAGCCTCTGAAGAATCAAAATAGTGAGTGACTCAAAGGACAATAAAGCCAAGTGGGTATAAGTAAAGCTAGGTTCCAATTATTGTAAGTAATTAATCCCTTGAACTGATCACATATATTTGAATTTGTAGTGTTTGAAGTTATAATTATATAAGACATGCTGATTGTTTTTAGCCTAATGGAAATCTCTTCAGGGGAATTCATTATTTGCACTGGTCAGGATGAAGCTATAGGCTATCAAAGTGGTATGATCTAAGGAGAGATGTTTACTCCTCTCTTAGCCTTTGCTCCTGTCTGTAAGTGACCACAAGCAATCTTTTCTTCCCTTTCACTATGAGAAGCGTCCCCCTTACGCTGCTGCCACAAGCTCTGCTATGCTAAGGCTCTTCCTTGCCCTGGGACTGCCACCCAGGACTTTGACCTGGATCCAAGTATATGTGAAGAAACAGAGTCCTGCCTCAGTGCTAGCAAAGAGACCCCTGTAATCTACTTCTGACTTTGTTTGACCCCCTTCCTGTCTATGGGCTGAGCGTTCTGCAAGCAACCACTGCCACTGCTGATTCAGTCACTCCCAAGGCCTGCTCCTGGTTTGCTGGCATGGCCCATGCTTGACTGAGCTCCATTCTCACCCAGGTCTAATGGACCTTTTCTGCTGACCTTCTAAGTTGTCTTTGAGCTGAGAGGTCTGGAAACCACCACTGCTGCTGGTGGTTCAGTCACCCTAAGGACTGCTCTGAGTTTACTAGGGCCCACACTGGACTACATACCTTTCTTACTCTAGTGCAAGAGACTTCAGGTTGTCTTAGGCTGGAAATTTGTTTCACCCTGTCTTTTTGTGGGTTCTGCTGCTTTAGAATTTGTTTACAGTCATTTTTAAAGGTACCTGGAAGGGCTTGGGGGAGAGCTCAGGTGAGTCCCAACCTTTACTCCACCATCTTGGCTCCACCACTATTATGGATTTTTGATGGGAAGAACATGAACAAGAATCACATAATATGAAAAGGTCTGTATGGGCTTTTATCTATACCACTAGCAGGATATACACCCCAATGGGCTCAGAGATTTGCTGAAGTATTGAAACATGCTTCTAATAAAACCCAAGTCAAATCTATGAATATAAAGTTTTAAAGACTCCAGCACTCTAAACAAAGCAAAGTATTTAATTCCAATTCACCTGAATGGGGTTGGATATTTATGCTGTGTATGTGTGTGTGTGTGTGTGTGTGTGTGTGTGTGTGTGTGTGTATGGGTATTGTGTGTCTGTGTTTCTGTGTGTGTTTAATGAATCCTAACCCATATACAATTTGTATAAGTTGAACGTAGGTGAGTGGTGCATAGTTTCAGGTTTCTCAACTAGAGCTTTCCACTATGCTACAGAAAAATACAATCCACTCCCATCCCATAACAAATATTTTACTTCCTGAACATGCAATACCACTGGTATTCTTAGCGAGAATAACTAATTATTGGAAAGAGTTGAAGCAAATGCTTAAAAATGGGTTACCCCAAATATAGACAATCTACGTGGTTCGTAAGAAAGGGAGCATTTTACCTAACTCTGGATTACTTGTGATAAAGGAGATAAAGGGAATCTAACATTTTAATTTCAAAGACATCAACAATGAAATGAGTATAAACAATATTTTCAAGTTTTTCATTGTTCATTCTTTTTACTGGAATTACTATTAAAGGTAACATGGCACAAAGAACAGAGGGCTAGACTCGGAGTTAGGAAGACCTAAGTCCAAAGTTGACCTCTGACACTGACAGTATGACCACAGACAAATCACTTAACCTCTCAGAGCCTCAGGCAACTCTCTGAGATTCTCTAAGTTATCGAAACAGCGCTTATTGTCAGCAGATCACATAAGCAACCAAAACAGATAATGCGATCTTAAGCTGCATTAAGGGAAACAGTGTCTAGAATGAAAGAAGCTATGGTTTCAATGGAATCCCCTCCCTCCCCCCAGTCAGAAAACATCTGGAGTATTGTATTCCGTTCTAGGTACTACATTTTAGGGAAAAACATAATGCTCTGGAGAGGAAGACAGCTTGGATGTCACTTTAACATCATGACATATGAGGATGAATTAAAGGAACTTGTCATGTTTCATCTGGAGAGAATTCTTTGTTGTGGGGGAAGGGGAAGTCTTAGGGGGAGAAGGAAATACATAATGATTGTCTTCAATTCTTTGAAGAGTTTTCATATGAAGGAAGGGATTCAGTTTATTCTGTTGGCCACAAAGAGAAGAACTAGAAGCACTGGGTAGAAATTGCAAATGAGCAAATGTAGGCTTGATATAAGGAAAAACATAATAACCTCAGTAGTCCAAGAGTGGAATTGACTGACCAAAAAGGTGGTGAGTTCTCCTCACTAGAAATCTTTAAGCAGAGGTTGAATGACCACAAAACAGGTATGTTGTAAAGGAGATTCTTTTCTGTATTATGCGTTAGATTTGGGTTACACTAGATGGCCCTAATGATACCTTCTAATACTAAGATGCTATGAATATACAAATTATCTTAAGGGTAAAAATTGAAATATTTCCAAATGTAGTGAAGTAGTTACTTTTAAAAAATCATTTCTAAGTTGCCCCATAATGCAGGAAAATTACGTCAAAGAGTCACTTAACCCTTTGAGTTTTGTTGAGGTTTCGATGCACTCAAACCTCAAATGTAGGTCATAATTATCAGTGAACAAACTGAATGGTCAAATGAGCAAAGTGAATTATCAAGCTAAAATTAAAGTCCTTCTAATATTTTAGCATGACTAACAACATTACACAAATATCCAAGAAGGAAAAACAGGTATCTGATATCTTTCTAATGACTTCATTCGCGAGGAGTATTGTTAAGGCCTTCCTCTAACAATAATAGATCAATGCATGTACACAAGACCTATTCCTTTTACTAGGATTCCGTCCACAAAATTAATCAGAACTGACCATCTGAGACTTCTCAAAAGTAAGCACTGGTCACTTGGGTCACTTGTTGTAACAAATAAAAATGTTCCTATGAAGAAGAGTATCATTTCTCTTGTGTGTCTTACAATAAAAGAGTTCCATATTTTCCATCTATGTACTCATAATACAGCATTTCTATGTCAATATCTCCTGCAGTTTCTAAAAGGTATTTAAATGGATGGAATTTTATTTCCTTCATGGCTCCATAATTAATTTATGATAGTTCTGTGCCCCAAGTTGCCCACGTCCACGTTTTTCTCTGTCTCTTGGAATGCCCCATTATTCCTTCCTCTACATTTATATTATCCTTTGAAGCCCAATTCAAATATTATCTCCTCTTTGGAGGTTTTTTTTTAACCATTTTACCTAGAAATGTCTTTTCTCAATTGCTGAATCACTTCTATTATCATTATTTGT
>CM053623.1:251611638-251627917 GCA_028646595.1 Phalanger gymnotis
AAAAAAAAGATGGGAACTGGATCTTTAACAATCTTGTTACACAGTCACAGTGAACTGTCTTTCCTACAAACAAATATACATTGTGACCATCTTGTCTAATTGCTGAAATAATACTGATGAAAGTCAGCTTCCTCCATCCATGCATCACTGGAGCAGTTTCTTAGGGTAAGCCCTGGAATTCTGGAGGTCTTAAACTTAAATTTTATTCCCTAAGAAACTAGTGATGGAATCTAGAGTGTATCACCCAAGTGGCAAAGTCCAATCCAATAGGTATGGCCTGTATAGGAATAAATTACTTGATGTGAAATGACTAAGTTTGAATTCCTCTTGGAAGCTGGTGTCAATGAGTGGCTAGAAAAGAAGGTGGAGAGAAGTGGGTCTTTCAAAACCTCAACAGAGTAGCTTCCAGAGGAATCCAGTGTCATCAAAGCTTCCTCCAAGCACAAAGCGCTTTTTCGTATACCTATTGCAACTTGTTCCCCTTCTCTCACTCCATGTTCCAGCCAAATTGGCCCATTTGTTATACTCTGTACAAAATATTCCATCTCTTCTCTTTCTGCCTTTGCACAGTCTGTGCTCCATGCCTGCGGAGCTCCAGGAGGCCTTTCCTGATTTCCTTTCCCAGGTTGCCACTGGCCTTCTCCCCATTTAAATTTACTTTTTGTTTGCTTTACATATACCTTTGTATTTACTTACCTAAGTACATGCTGTTTCCTCCAGGAGATTCTAAGTTTCTTGAGGACATATCCTTTTTTTTTAATCCAATGCCTATCCCAGTACCTAGAATGTAGCAGGTGATTAATAAGTTCTGGTAGAATTGGAATGACTTGAAGAAAGTTTCTTACTCTTGCCATCCATCCTGCACACAATGAAAGAATAAAACAAATTAAACAAAAACTCTGTTTTGGTCATGTCACTCTATTGCTTAAAAAAATTAGTGATACCCCGATGTTTTCCATCCATCCTGCACACTGAAAGAATAATCTAACAAAAACTGTTTTGTCATGTAACCCTATTGCTTAAAAAACTTTTAGTGATACTCCAATGCTTTCAGTATAAATTCCAGATTCCTTGGACTGAATTTCAGGGCCTTCCATTACCGGGCTTCATCGTTAATCTGCAGAGAACATGACATGTTCTTCCCATCAGAAATGTCATCCCCATTCCCTTCCATGTATCTAAACCTTACACATTTCCAAAGGTCCATATTGAATTGTTCATGCTTTTACCAGTCCATACTAATCTTTCTTTTCTTGGAATGCCCTAAAGCTCTCGTTGAATCTATCAATCATCTGTTACCTAATCATATGGTGGCTTCTGCCTTGTTATTCAATTGTTTCGTGTGTGTGTGTGTGTGTGTGTGTATACATACATATGTATGTGTGTATATATATATACATATATATATGGAAGACATATATGTGTATATATATACATATATATACATATATGTCTTCCTTCTATAACTATATTTTCAGTTCCTTGAGGTTTAGGGCCTCATCTTTTGAAACCCTCAGAGTGCTTGTGCATATAGTTAGTACTCAATAAATGCTTAAGTTGAACTTCCAAGTGCTAGTCTCTCTAGCCAACTGCCTCTTACCCCTTACACAGAAGAAATTATAAGTTCAACAGAATTAATTTTATTAAATGCTACCAATACCTCTTTTATGTGAGCTATGCCTGCACAACATTTTTTCCATCCTTTTTTGTGTTCATAGTCATTTTAGGTCACTTAACTATCAAGCCTAGATACTATTCCTAGTTGAAGGAAGAAGTAATTTTTCTCTATTCAGGAAAGAAAAAAAATATTTTACATGGACCAAATCCCTCTCCAATATTCTGAAACAGAAATATCATCCACCTTCTGCTTGCTTCCATTCTCCACTCCCAACTCAAACAATCACAACCTCTGTGTCAAAGTACTATTTTTGCTCTTGGAGAGACTCCCATACTCGTGTTTCCAATGGAGAAGGACTCTAAAGGTAATCTTTGTAGTAAAATTGATTCTGTTTTTAAAGAGTGATATAGACAAGCTGGAACTCATCTAGAAGAGAGTAACCAAGATAATGAAAGGACTGGAGACTATATTGGATGAAGACAAATTGAAGGAACTGAGAATTTTTAGCTTGAAGAAAAAAAATGTTAGAAGGGAGCTATGATAGCTGTCTTCAGTATTAGGTGACCTGTTATATGGAAAGGAATTAGACTGGGCCAAAAAGATCAGGATTAGAAACAGTGAGTGGAAATGAGAGACATTTTGAGGCAAGATTCAAGAAGAAGAAGAAAAAACCTTCCTAACAATGAATTAGAGACGTCCATGAGTGAAATGACCTGCCAGTAGAGATGTTGGGTTTCTTCTCCCTAGGGGTCTTCAACTACAAGATTCCTCTGAGTTTCTGAATAGGGATTCTTTTTCAGTCATATATGGGCTAAACCAGATGGCTTCTGAGGATCCTTTCAACCCTAAGATTCTGAGATTCTTCCTAGCATACCATATTAGAAAATTAACTCCGTTTTCAGCTCAGATACCATCTTCTCCATGAAGTATTTCATGATTCCTCCAACTGAAAGTGTTCTCCTTCCCAAATTACCTTATATTTAATCATACTTTGATGTCTTTGTATATATTAATTTTAAATATTCTGTATGTATTTTTATATGTGCTTATCTCACCTTTTAGAATGTAAATTCTAGTTTAGAATATAAGCTCAATTACGAATCATTTCATTTTCTGCTCTTCTATTCCCTGTGCCTAGTCCTAGTGCAGTGCCTGGCACATATGTGTTTAATAAATGCTTGTTGATTGATTGATTTCAGGTTTAATAACAAACACCTTGAACATATTAGATATTTGGTAAATATTGAATGGATGGATGGATGGATGGATGAATGGATGAATTTCATAGTTGTCTGTGGCTTAGTGAGTAGATGCAGATGAAATATTTGGATGTAAAACTGTAAGAAATATAGATATTCAGACAAATAAAATATGGACTCAACTTGTGAGAAAGTATATTTATAGAATCAACTCAGCTGCCTCTCTCTCTAGACTGTAGGGATAAAGACTGGACCAGTGATTTTAATTGGTTATAATGGGCTCCTTTTGAGGAAATCACCTCTATCAGTATAGTATTCACTTTCTATGAAACTTAGAAATTTTTAGCTGCCTAAAGCACTGAGAAGTTTAGTGATTTGCTGCCTCTCTGGATTTTAGGAGATCTTATAAGTCTGTTTTTAGGATTTACCCAAGGCTAGCTCAAAATATCTCATTAGTTCTAATGAAATTAAAGATTCTAATCTTTGTTAATCATAATCTTTTGTTGTTAATATATGATAGTAGCTAGCGAGCTGGCTTTGGAATCATTAAGACCTGGGGTAAAGTCCTACCTCCAACACAGATTGACCATATCACCCTGATCAATTCCCTGAACCTCTCAGTGCTCTAGGCAACTCTCTGAGACTTTTAAGTTGCAAAGAAGATGTGTATTGGGAGAGAATTTCCTCAACAGCAAATTTCCTATACTGATCTAGTCTCCATCCCTATGACTTAGACAGAAGCAATGACAGTTTGATAGGATTATTCCTATAGAGTTGCTACCCTGGCAATAGCCAGTAAAAAAAAAGGCTTTACTCTTTTTAATTTCAAAAACTAGAAATTGTATTGGAAAGTTACATTTATATTTCAATTCATTGAATTTATTGATTATTTGTATAATGCCATAGTTACCTGTGTATGTGTTATTAGAACTAGAACTAGCAGGGTCAAAAGTCAAAAGTATCTATGTCTGGGGAAGGGATGTGCTTCCTCTCCTAATTAAGTGCCAGCCACTTTACCAGCCCTGGTCCCTTGCCCAATCCCAGGCTGCCAGCCCTCAAGAGTCCTGTAGCCTTCATTTCCCTCTCTCCAGGGTCACCTTCTCAATGAGGTGAGCTGTCCCCATTGCACACTTGAGAATCAGCACAGGATCAACGGAGAGGGATCATCAATCACCAAAGGCAACATTTGTCAGACATCCCTCACCTCTGATAGTAAGCTCTTTACAGGCAAGGACTATGTCTCACGCTTCTCGCTTTAGCTCCCCATGTTTGTCTGATGGTTATAACAGTTGATGTGTTTCCTGTCAAACGAATGATCTGCCCCTTCTTCGTCTCTGCTGTAATCAGGGTTCCACCTCAGAGCCAGGATCTGCAGAGACATTTACAGCACATTTATGGCACATCATGCTATTTAGAACCTTGGAAATGACTGGGCTTCTTTGTACTCCCATGTGCAATAGCTAGCAAATTCCCATCTGCCAGTTCCTCTATTCCTAGAGATTCTGACATGCCTTCTGCTGAGAGGAAAACCTCTTCACACTCCCCTGCAACCTCCACACACTCTCATCCTAATCAGTTTAATCCTTCCCTGCTCCCAATTAGCCTTCTTTTCCCTCTGCACCCCCTGGGCAGTAAGGAGTAAAATCTGGCTAAAATGCAGAGTACACAGAAAGCAGTAATATAAAATGAAGCTATACAGTCAAGGTGGTGCCAAATTGTAAGGGGTCTTGAGTGCCAAGATTAGTTTTAATTTTAGGCAGTAGGCAGTAGAGAACAATTCAAGGTTTTTAACAAGTCAAATGGCATTCTTTCAACAAATATCTATCAAATGGCTAGGTAGTAAAAGGAGACAAGAAGGCCTCAGTTTACAACTTGCCTCACTCACTTATTTTCTGTGTGACCCTGAGCAAGTTACTTAATTCCTTTTGGGCCAAGTGTCTTCATCCATAAAATGGGAATAATAATAGCACCTACCTCACAGCTCTTGGGAGAATCAAATAAGACCACCACTGCCACCACCAGGTACTGAGCCAAATAGGGGGAGGGTTAGGAGGAGGGATGTCAGTTTGCCTAAAATGTAGAGTATGTCATGGAAAAAAATGTACAGTAAGCTTAGAAAGGTAGGCTGACCCAAAATGTGAATGAATGGCTTTAAATGACAGAGTAGTTAGTTATCCTTGAGAAGCAAGAGGGAGTCACCAGAGCTTCTTGAGCAGGGGAGTGGCATGGTAAAAACCTTTTGGCTTTTTTTTGAGTTCTTGTGGCTTTTTTGAATGAAGTCCATGTTACCATCCTGTTCAAAATACCATAACTTCGAAAATGAAATTATATTGGAGATTTCTACGATAAATTACAGCTTTAACAATATCACTTTGGCAGCTATGTGCAGCATGAATAAATTGGAGAGGGGAAAGACTGGAGACAGGGAGAACAATTGAAAAGCTATTACAGTATTCCAAGTGAGAGACAATAAGGGTGACATCCATGTGAGTGGAGAGAAAGAAATGGATACGAGAGATGTTGTGTAGGTAGAATCAAAACAATTGGTTGAGGAGCAAGGGAAAAGGAAGAGTTGAGGATGGTTCTGAGATTGTAAATTTGGACATATTGAAGCCTGGTGGTACCCTCCACAAAAATAAAGCGGTTAGGGAGAAGGGAGAATTTGGAAGAACGATAATGAGATCTGTTTTGGAAAAGGCAATAAAAGTCAATGTCTTTCCTTTTGTCCATTTTACACTGTGGGCTTTTGATAGCTCATATAAACAAGTCAGCTAATGTTATTATCATATGCAGTGTCTTGCACATAGAAAAGGCTTACTGGATATTTAGTTCTAATTGTGGAAGGGGCACCCTTTGATATTTTGAGAGAAATAAGCTTAGGGCCGATGAGATCATGGGGTTATAAATCAAGAGTTAGAAGGGACTTCAGAGTCCATCTAGTCCAACCCTCTCATTTTACAAATGAGGAACCTGAGAAGCAAGGAGGCTAATGTCTTGCACAAAGTCGCACAGGTAATAAGCATCAGAGTTAGCATTTGAACCCAGAGCCAATGCTCAAATGAAAAAGTCAGGTAGTAAATTTTTGGATCTCATTAACCCAAGAAGTAGAGAAGAAGCATGAAAGAGGGGATAGAGGCAGAGTTTCAGAGTCAAACACTGGGGTTGTCATACCTTTGCCTGTGGAATCTTAACCTCTCAGTCCTCTAGGCAATTTATTAAGATTATAAATAACACATAAATTGTCAATCTTCAGCAGTGGGTGGAATCTCTGTAAGCAAAAGTTCTGTATGCTGATGAAATCACAGGTCCTGAGAGGGGAGGAAACACCAAAAAGTGTTCTAGGATTTTTTTAAAAAGCATTAGATTAATTCATTGATGGCTGATTCATGATGATTATTGAAGTTAATTTCATCTGTGTCCTTAACCTTTGGATTCGGCAATAAAAAAGATGTATCCATAACATATCTCTTGCTGACTTTCTTGGAGACAGGCTTCTGGGTTCATGGGACCATGAGCTGAGCCTGATTTAATTTGGAATTTTTTTTACGTATTTATGTTTTAAAGACTTCCAAGGAAGATTATACAACTTTCTTGAGTACCCTGGCCTAACTTATCAGTACATCCTTTCTTACATCCAACTTAAATCCTTAATGTTGCAGCTTAAGTCTGTTATCTCTATTTTATGGAGATGGAAAACATCTGGCCATCATCTTTTTGTATAATCTTTCATATTCTCAAAGACTTTTATTAGGTCACCCCTCATTCCTTCCTTTAGTTTGGCTGAGGTTTTCCCACTCAGTTCAGTACTTAATATTTCTTTTAACTCCTCATTGGTAATATGGCCCAGCTCTGACTTTCCACAGCGTCCTTCTGGTGTTTGTTGCTCTGCATGTCACCGCCCAATTAGAAGGAAATTCCACCAACAGCATTTCAGTAAGGAAGACATTTCCACGCGAAAAATGAGAAACTCTGGAGACATAAATCTGGAACAAAAGGCTTTAAAGACTTTTGTGTATTTCACTTTCATGTAAAGTGTAGTTATCTGCAGCCATTCATAACTTAATAGCTATCAAAGCTGGCCTTAAGTGAATCTTTTGAAGTATGTAAAATCCAAAATAATCTCTATTATTTAACAAATGATAAAATAGACTTGAAAAGCTATTGTATCTGTTTTGCAAATGTCTTTTTTTCTAGACATCAATTTGCTAGTCATAGGAAGAAATTATTTTGAGGCAGAGCTCTCACTGATTAAACTTTTTTTTACATTTTAAAGTTTAACATTTTAAGGTGGAATATTTTCATAGTCCTTCAAATAAAATAATAATAACTATCATTTAAAGCTATAGCACTTGAAGGTTTGCAAAGCACTTTACATGTATGATCTCATTTTATCCTTATTACTTTGTGAGGTAGGTACTATTGTCTATCATCCTCATTTTGCAGAAGACAAACCTATGTAGACAGACAGTAAATGACACTGAGGTCTCATTTGAGCTCATTCCCTGCTTTTCTGGCTGACTTCACTATTTCTACCCATTGGTACTATCATTCACAAAGTTTTCCCCAAAATTCAAAGCCTTGGAAGTTAGCATTCCTTCTTCACTCTCTTAGGACAGGTAGGTGGCAAAGTAGATAAATCACCAGGGCCGGAGTCAGGAACACACAAGTTCAAATCCAGCCACAGACACTTACTAGCTCTGTGACCCTGGGCAAATCACTGAATCCTGTTTGCCTCAGTTTCCTCACCTGTAAAAGAGCTAGAGAAGGAAATGGCCAGTACCTTTGCAAAGAGAACCCCAAAAGAGGTCGTGAAGAATCAGAAACAACTGAAACAACTGAACAACTTCTCTCTCTCTTATCTCCCACATCCAATCAATTGTCAAGTTCTATCTATTCTGCCTTAGCAGTATCCTTTCTCTTCCTTCTGTATTCCCACGGCCACCAGCCTAGTACAGGCTTTTATCCCTACTCATTTTAAAGTTAAAATTTTTTTTTTCAAAAAAAGTTAATCAGCAAGAGCTCTGCCTCAAAATAATTTCTTCCTATGATCATCAAACTGATGTCTAGAAAGACATTTGCAAAACAGATGCCACAAATTTTCAGGTCAGTTTTGTCATTTGATAAACTTAGTCTCTCATTCCAACCCCACCCCTCCAAACATTATTACCCTACTCCCTCACTGGTCTGCCTCCAGGGCCTCCCCAACCAAGCTTTCTCACCACTACCAGATCAATTGTCCCTTCTCTCTGGACATACGTTGAGGCATGTACTGTGTCTAAAAGATGGATTGATCTGAGTGCCTACTATAGCATTACACACAGTAATGGCTTAATAAATGTTTGTTGAATGAAAGCACAGATTGATCAGATTGATCTCCTCTCACAGATTGATCTCACAGATTGATCTCCTCTGCTCCAAATCATTCCGTGGTTTCTTCTTTCTTACAAAATACTGTTTAAATTATTTATCCAGGTATTCAAGGCCTTCTGCAATCTGGTACCTCCTTACTTTCTAGCCTTATTCTCTACTTAACTCCAGAAGCAGCTAGATGGTGCAGTGGAAGAGTGTTGGACTTGAAGTGAGGAAAGATCTGAACTGATATCTAGCCTCAAACTTACTAGCTATTTGACCCTGGGCAAGTCATTTCACCTCTATGTGCCTCAGTTTCTTCAATTATCAAATGGGGATAAAAATAGTTCCTACTTCTCAGTGAGGATCAAATGAGATATTTGTAGAGCCCTTAGCACAGTGCCTGCTACACAATAAGTGCTCAATAAATGCTCATTCCCTTGCCCCTCCTCCCAGCTCCCATAACTCCCTTCAACATATTCTGCACTTTTGCCAAACTGAACTACATTGTCCCTTGTATACATTCTGTTCTTTCTGATTTCTGTGTATCCTTCCATTCCATATTCAACAAAGTCATATTTTACCCTTAGGATCAAGGTCTAGAGACAACACCTAAGGTGAAAAGGAGGTATAGTCAAAATTACCTTGTTTCCACAGCAGGTCTCCAAAGTGAACCTCTGCATGTTGGACCAATGTAGGGAAGGGAAGCCCACCTTCAGGATAAACATTGCCTCAGGATCGGGATGGGTTAGGCTGAGACCCAAAGGAGAGCTATGCACAAGTTGAGGCTGGCCAAGGTGCCATCAATCAAAATTTCACATGCCCTATCCACTACCTCTCTCCCTGGTGTTCCTTCCTCCCATCTAGTTTAATCATTTTACAGGTGAGGAAACACCTAGAGAGGCAATTTTATTCTCACAAGGATGCACACAGAAGATTTGAACACATTTCCCAATAGGGTCATTTGACTTTGACTATCACTTTTTTTCCCACTGAATAGCATCGTACTACAGATTCCCATATTCTATTTCATGTTCACTATGGAACATATGTTCAATGAGTGGAATATGTATTTATTTTTTTCCCGAGTATGTATCCTTGGATTTAGGTAAGTTAAATGCATGTATGATGTGACTTCACTTTACTGGGAAAGTCTTTTTCCTTTCTTCCACTTACAGGAATTTTAACTAGCCTTTAAAGCCCTGGTCAGATGCCACCTATCCTAGGAAGCTTTCTCTGATTTCTTCCCCATCAATGGTTATATTCATTCCTTTTGCCAAGAATATCCCAGACTACGTTGTTTGCAATTCTCTGAAGTACTTATCACATATCACTATATATTACAGTTATTTGTATTTCTACCATATCTCTTATTAGACTATGAGCTCCATGAAGGCAGGGGACCACAACTTATTGTGTTTTATATAACCTTTATGTCTTCTGCAGGACCTAGCACATTGTTCTACTCATGGTAGACACTTAATAAATGTTGGCTGAGTTTATGTCCCTAGGTGAGGGAAAATTACTCTTTTACCTAACTGGAAAGGCAAGTAGTACAATAGATAGATGACTGACCTCAAAGTCAGGAAAATGTGGGTTTAAATCTGCCTCTCATGCACATGCTACATGATCAAGAACAAGCAGTTTAATTTTCAATTGTTGTTCTTGAGTCATATCCGATTCCTTGTGAATCCATGGACAAGTCCATGGGGTTTTCTTGACAAAAATACCAGAGTGGTTTGCCATTTCCTTCTCCAGTGCATCCCTATTTTACAGATGAGGAACTGAGGCAGATAGGTGTTAAGTGACTTGTGCAGGGTCACATTGTAATAAGTGTCCGAAGCCAGATTTGAACTCAGATATTTATGACTTCAGGCCAAGCACTCTATTGTGCCATCTGCTTGACCCTAATTTGTCAGTACCCCTAGGCAATTCTCTAAAACCTGCAGATGGGTTTATGTGGGATGAAAGACCCTCACCAATTAAAAGTTAATAAGGAGCCATCTCAGGGTGAGAACAGAAATAAATTTTATTCAATTCTCAAGAATTGGGTGTCCTCTGCTAGCACAGAGCAGAACCAGCAAAGGAGGTGCTTTACAAGGGGCAAAGCACCAATAATTATACCTAACACAAGAGAATTCCCGCCAACCTCTGACCCTTCTCACCATTGGCTGAGAGGTGGGCTTACAATCTGAGCACCAAAGCTAGACAAAGAACCGGGAAATCGAGGCACAGAAACTCCAATTCCCATTCCCTTAGTAAATGATTACAACTAAGGTGATATCTATAAATCTAAAGAAGAATAGGATAAGGGGAGGGGGAGACCCTCTCCATTATTCCACAGTACTTTTATAGTAAAGGAAAGCAGGTCACAGTGACCCTATTCTTACTGAGCAAATCTTTAAACCAGAACCAAAAGAAAGAACAAAAAGTTTCAGGGTAAACTTTCCCAGAGGCCAAGCCATCAGACTCTCATGGCCTCATAATTTTTTTTACTTCCTATTTCCCTATTTCTTGATTTTTAAACATTTATTAGGATAGAGATAAATAGATAGATAGATAGATAGATAGATAGATAGATAGATAGATAGATAGATAGATAGATAGATAGACAGACAGACATATCTTCTCTGTGAAGTCTTCACATTTTACTTACCTCACACAGGTTTCAGATGCTATTTGGTGGGGAGGGAGGTTCTATGCTGAGAGTTTCTCACACTGATAAAAACATAATGGTACAGATAGAAGCAAAATATGGTTAGTCAAAGAGGAATCTGTTTCTATTGATAACAGATGGCCTGAATGCTGAGATATCCAGATCAAGGAAATCAATAATGTCTCTAAAGTTGTAAACGGCTAGATAATCCATCCAGCCTCTTTATTAGTATGGCATTCGGTCCCACACTTTATGTCCACTTTAGTCCTTTCCTTACTTCTCTTTGCATATAGTAGATTCTGGGTGGGACCATGTTCCCAAATGTTAAGAAAGAGTTACCAGGTAGCTGGCACCTACCCTCCAAAAACCCTCTTTGGAACTTTTCCCCAGGAAAAGGGAAGCCTAAAACACAGGATCATAGATTTAGTGCTAGAAGTGACCTGAGAGGTCATCGAGTCCAACACCACTACTCTTCCTCCTATTTTATAGAAAGTGTAAGCTGAGGAGAGAGAGGAAAAGTGACCTGCCCAGGATCACACAGCTCATACGTGTCTGAGGCAGGATTTGAACCCTGGTCTTCCTGAATCCAAGTCTTGTGCCAATCCACTCTGCCCTGCTGCCTCCCAAGTCCCTGAGAAGTGTTGTCTGAAATCATGGTTTCTTTTATGTCCCTGCTTAGCTCTTCATCCTCTCTCCATTCACACTGTCTTTGCTCATGTTTAAGCTACTGTGTTACAAGCTGCAAGACAAAGCACAGGTAACATGAGGACAAGAAGTTTCAATAGAAAAGGGCTGAAGCGTGTATTTTCTTCCTCTGTTTCTTTCTTTAAAACCTGAAGGAAAACAACCATTGATTATACTAGAATGAAGGAGAAAGCATAGGAAGGGAATATGAGGCCATTTACACTACATTTGACTCACGTGCACAGAGTTATTGGCAGTATAATATGAGCCGCTGGAGGCGGGAACTGTGCTTTCGCCTTTCTTTGTATCTCTAACAGTGTACCTAACAACAGTAACTGCTTCATTCAATGTTTGACTAACTGACTAGAAGTTTTCCCAAGGAGATGAAGGGTCAGGGACTAGTGCTTTATTGCATTCCAACTTGATATGTGACCATTTCACACTGGGTTTGCCACTGCCTTGACATGAAAGAAGAAAGTCTGGCATGGCCATAGGTATCTGTGAAGAAGGAAGTTAAGAACAGGAAGCTAAGCCCAGGAGGGGAACAACTCGAGGTGAGACAGATCATATAGAATAGAGCAGACTAGTAGAAAGAAGCCTTTAAAGCCCATGTGCGACTTTGTAATAAATACAGAGACCCAGAACCAATGCCCAAGTTCTTAAGGACAGCCTCCCTCCCCCCCCAAAAAAAAGATGACTTTGGGAGCATCCTTGAAAAAGGATATAAAGGAAATTTGTAAATCTTTAGTGATCGGTCTTTAGTCTTTCCCTTTTCTTTTTTCAGAATGCAGACAATAAGTATGGAATCCCTGGTACCTCCCCATTATTTTTGTTTTACACCACCTAACACTTAGATTCAAGGACACTCAAAAGTTTTATTTTGCCCCACCCCTGATATCTACTAGCTGTGTGACTTAATCTCTCTGAGCCTTAGTTTCTTCAAATGTAAAATTGGGGAGGTGGCATTTGGACCCAATGGCCTCTAAGGTCCCTTCCTGCTCTAAATTTATAATGCTATAAAAGATTTGTCTATGGTACTAGGGGCGGCTAGGTGGCACAGTGGATAGAGTCCTGGGCCTGGAGATAGGAAGCCTCGTCTTCCTAAGTTCAAATCTGGCCTCCAACACCTATGTCGATGTGAAAGTTGGGTTGAAGGAGGCGAACAAGCTAGGTGATATATAAATCCATGATGTTTATTCCCTTACTTGTGCGGACAAGGAGCCAGAGCTTAAGTTCTGACTGTTTGAACAAAGGAATGAGAAGGTTTAAATACATTTTAGTCCCAACTCAGCATGTCTGTGTTACTCAATCTAATGGTCTCCATAGCATAAGAAAGGAAGTTCTTAGTTGAATGAGTCAATTGACAAGGTAGTGTCACTTAGAGATTATGATCACAAGATGCAAATGTCCCTAGAATATCAAGATAAGAGCCATCCCATTGTTCTGGTTGCAGAGATCCTGTCACCTACAGGAAAGATGCCCCTTGTTAATCTTATCTGGTCTTTGAAGTTGCTGACACAAATGGGGGCATTTTTAGAATAGAGCAAAGCAGTTTGGATGCTTTGGATATTATTAAGGTTCAAATAATCTTAAAGGATTGTCACCTACTGTGTGACCCCGGGCAAGTCACTTGACTCTGCTTGCCTCAGTTTCCTCATCGGTAAAATAAGCTGGAGAAGGAAATGGCAAATCACTCCAATATTTTTGCCAAGAAAACCCCAAATGGGGTCATGAAGAGACAGACACAGCTGAAAGAACTTAATAACAAACCAGATAGATAATCCATCCACTTTCCTCCCAACCTTTCCTCCCTTCTCCATATGCACACACATATGCAGAAAGGCAAAAGACCCGTTAAATTTTTCCGTTGGTATGAGAGCTGTATGCAGGGATCTTGACCTAATGGGATCCTGAAACTGCCATGGTTTGCCTAAAAGTTCAATAGTACATAGGTGGTGCAGTGGATAGAGCACCAGGCCTGGAATCAGGAAGATATGAGTTCAAAGCCAGCTTCAGACACTTCCTTGCTATATGATCCTGGGCAAGTCACTAAACCCTATTTGCCTCAGTTCCTCACCTGTAAAATGGGGACATTGGAGAAGGAAATAACAAACTAGTCCAGTATCTTTGCCAAGGGAACTCTATGGACAAAGTCTACAGGGTCAAATAGAGTCAGACACAACTGAACAATAGCAACATAACAATAGTTAACATTTACATAACACATTGACATTTGCAAAGGACTTTGCATATTCAATTCAACAAAGATTTGATGTGGTTACAGCCCAGGTTGAAATAATTCCAGAGTTTACATCCTTTATTTCATCTTAAGTCCTGTTTAGTCTTTGATTATCCAGATAGCAGGGGCAGCTAGGTAGTGCAATGAGTAGAGCGCTGACCCTGGAGTCAGGAGGACCTGACTTCAAATCCTCCGGCCTCAGACACTTGACACATGTACTAGCTGTGTGACCTTGGGCAAGTCACTTAACCCCAATTGTCCTGCCAAAAAACAAAACAAACAAACAAAAAAAAAAGATTACATAGCCAAAGAGCAAAAGAATGTTCAGTGCTCATGAACCACAAAAGGAATTCAGGCTTAGGTTATAGTTATTTGATTGCACTCAGGAAGAATCAGGCAATCAACAAGCATTTATTAAGGTTTACTATTATGTTCCCAGAATTTTGTTAGGTGCTGAATCTGTGAATTTTTCTATTTGGGGATGTTGTTCTGTGGGAACTCCCTCAGCTAGTTAATGCAGATTAAAAATCTCCTATGACCTAGAACAGTGATATCAAACATACAACCTGTGGCCTACATGTAGCCCACAACCCTCCTGAGTGTAGCTGGAACGGTATTAAGATGTAATAGGGAAATATGTAAAAAATATTTTTAAACACAATAAAACATAGAATATATCAAATTTTAAAACTAAGTCAATATGCAACCTGCATATTGACTTATTTATGGATTGTCGTTTTTGTTGAGTTGATTAGTCACATCTAACTCTTTGTAACTCTATTTGGGGGCTTTCTTGGCAGAAATACTGGAATGGTTTGCCATTTCCCTTTCTAGCTCATTTTATAGATGAGGAAACTTAGGCAAACAGGGTTAAGTGACTCGCCCAGGCTCACATAGCTAGAACTGTCTGAGTTCAGATTTGAACTCAAGTTCTTCTGACTCCAGGTCCAGCACTCTACTGTGCCACCTAACTGCCCATTTATGGATAAGCAGCCCCCCCCCCCATTTTTCAGTCAGATACCACTGACCAAGGAGAAAAGATCTAGGGAATTGTTTAAATTGTCACATAGATATTAAGGGATTTGGCCAGGATCACACAACTATTAAGTGTTAAGATAGGATTTAAACCCAGGTCTTTCTTATGCCAAGCCCAATACTCCTGCCACTGAACCATGCCAGTGCTTTTGTCAGGCATAAACTAACTTGATTTAAATGATTAAGCTGAATCTTTATTTGCCATTTGCATATATTGTCAATCTTGGAAAACATTACTCTCGCAACTTTATTGTATCATATAATTTATAGGATTTAAAGCTAAAAGGAACCTTATAAAATGAGTCCAAACTTCTCATCTGATAGACAAGGAAACTGCAGCTTAGAGAGAAGTCAAGTATTCACCTTTGATTACACTAGGTAGCGTGAAAGAGAGTCAAGATTCTAGCTCACAATTCCAAATTCAAAGCTTTTTTTGTCTCTCAAGTTCTTGAGTCCCTTCCTCTGACACTACAGGAACAATGCTACATTGCCATAACCAAGCTAATCATTTACAAAATAACTAGTGAAATATATTTAAATAGATTGTTTTATATGGTGGGGCTTAGTTACGGGAAGATTAGAAAAACATTGGGCACAAATTTGTTGTTCTCATACATTTCTTGAATTAAAGTTGCAGTTTTTATGAAGGGACTTTCTGAGTCTGAAGCTTATCATGTAAGTATGGATGGAAAGTTCACTGAAGGGAGGGCAGGGTGCTATGTGCTCGGGAGTGAGCTCTCTATAAGCTATTTTTTTTCTAATACATACTGAGCATTTTCTAATACATACATTTTAAATTGCTAGAATTAGAAGATGGCAGCTGGAAAGCAGGGACTAGCGTGAGTTCCCTGCCAAGTCCCTCCGAAAACCTATAAAAAAATGTCTCTGAACCAATTCTAGAAGTGCAGAACCCATAAAACAGCAGAGGGAAGCAGGGCCCTAGCCCAGGACAGCCTGGATGGTCTCTGGGTAAGGTCTATCCCTCATGGAGCTGGGAGCGGAGGGGAGCAGAGCTGAGAGGAGCAAAGCCCAGCATGGGCAGTGCGGACCAACCAGACCAGGAGCCGGGTGGAGCATGTCCTAGCACCCTGAATCAGTGAGCTGTGACAGTTACCAGACTTCTCAACCCACAAACACCAAGGACAACAGAGTAGGTTAGTGGGAGAAGCTGCTGGGGACTGGGATAGAGTTTGTGGTTTAGCCACCGCCGCAGGGCAGTGAAAGTGGGGCAGCTTTAGAACTATGGCTGCAGTTGCTTCTGGCCCCAGGCCCACAGGGTGGGAGGAATTAAGTGGCTGATCAGAGCAGGAGAAAAGAGCTTGCTGAAGATTTAAGCCATCCACAGCAGGGGCTTTTGGGGTAGGAGGAGCGTAGCTGATAAGGCAGCGCATCCACCCAAGCAAGGAACATAGAACTCTTTAGTCTTTAAGCAGCCACACCCCGTTGAAAAATTCAAAGGTTAATTAAGTTGGAGGGGAATATGGCCAGGCATCGAAAAC
>CM053623.1:251628417-251660699 GCA_028646595.1 Phalanger gymnotis
GAACAAGCACCACAAAATGAACCAGAGCAAAAGCATATGCTCAGTTGAGGTGGAAGGGAGAAACTAGAATACCACTCTATTGTAGACAGAGAGGTCTTAGGTGAAGCTACTGCTGAGAGGCCCTTAATGAGAGAGGGAGTGAGGGATAGGGGTACCCCCAAATCACTATCTAGTAGCTTCCTAGTTTAGCTAATTATTTTTGCTAAATAGCTACTAAACTCTGTTGTCTCTATATTCCTGTATCACTGAAAGTGCTGTTAGTGCCCTCTAAATTTGGTATCTTGGGACAAAGTACTCATTCCCCTACCCTTGTTATTTCTCTTCTCCTTGTCCTGTGTTGTTTCCCTTGTACCACATTTCCTCTCAAATAAACTAGTAAGAAAGCATAAGTATTGCAAAGACAGTTGGAGAAACACTCCACAAAGGAGACTAAGCAAAGTTCCTTTCAGCCAGACTCCTACTCTGCCCCGTTGAATTTCTGGGCAAAGGAGGTCATTGCAACTCCATTCCCATCTGATTCTATCTATAAATAAAGCTCAGATCACCCTCAATTATCCCATTATCTAATATCCCTGAAGGGAGTCCACTCTTTCTTGCAAGTAGCACAAACTGCTAGAGCTATCCAAAATCTTCTCTGTCAGCAGAAAGTAATTGGGTCACATCCGCCTATGGTTTGTGGCTCCTATTTAAGTCTTCAGGTGCCAGGCCCAAATATCAGAGGACAGTAGTACAGGTGTTTTTATAATTATGCTACTCTGGGAAATGTCAATGTTCATGGGCTCTGGATTCTGGATTCAATGATTCCAACTCGTTCTTTCTCTACTTGGTATCTTGCCCTCAGGAAAAAACTCTCTGGTTCAAGGCCTTGCCATCTTCCTTACTCTTTGTTTATTAAGTATGGGCAACTAACTTTATAACCAATCTATTAATTTATTCTAAGGGACAACAGAATTCCTTTGTCATGGCTTAGGGTGGCCTTAGCCAAACAAAAAGTTCGTAATGATTAGCATTACAAATGAAAACCAAAGGAAGCAATAATGATATGGCATTGATTGCGAAGCATTACCTGGTTGTGGTTTCTTTTCTTTATTGATAATAGGACAAGTTCTATAGAACCATGTGTCTTTTCAACACAGAAAATCAAATCTCGAGGTAAGAGGTTGTCATAGAGTAGTCAGAGTAGACTATTCCTTCACTTTGACCGGAGGGACACTTGCCCCAAAATATGCCTTCCATGGTGGTCTCTACCATGGTCCTTAAAATTCCCACTCTACCTCTTTCTCATTAATGGGGCAGGAGCATTGTCAATAGTGGCCCTGGGTTTTCCATCATACTCTAGTATAATCTTTCTTTATATCTGTCTTTGGAGTCTATGCTTTATAATTAGATTCTTGTAGTATTCTAGTAATTTGCCCCCACAGAACAGTTCTAACTAGCAATTTTTCCCCTAGGGTAAGTGGACACAAATAAGTTTCTCAAGTAAAATTTTTAAAGAAAAGTTTAATTGGGGAGAGAGAAGGAACAGAGCAGGGCTGGGCCAGAGAGGAAGTTGCTCAGAAGAAGGAGGGAGAAGATGTGATAGCTTCCCCTTTTAAACTAATTATTCTTCTTAAATAGGTGCTAAGTTTAGTCGTTTCTAGCTGAGATCTACAAAATCCTCTAAATTTTAGTTATCTGATATAAAGCCCTGTTGCCCTGTCCTAGTTGCAAGTTCTGGGACAGAGCACAACACAAGCCTGTTGCTGTTCAGTCATTTTTCGGTCATGTCCGACTCTTTGTGACACCATTTGGAGTTTTCTTGGTAAAGATACTGGGTCACATGGCTCCTAAGTGTCTGAGGCCAGATTTAAACTCAGGTCTTCCTGCCTCCAGAGCTGATGCTCTATCCACTGGGCCACCTACCTACCCAACACAGACCAGACTTTAAGCAAAATTCTGACTGTAATGGCATTATATTGAGTTTCCTAGGTTAAACATTTGTTAAAAATTACCTGTTCAAACATACTTTTTTTCAAAACCAATAGATATCTAGCTTAAACAGAAGATAACTAGAGTCCCAGGTGAAACCTCCCCAAGAATGGGAAAAAGATAGAATTTCTCAGACCACCCACAGCTATTTTCCTTTTCCTCTTTCCCCTTTTCCCCATTGACACTTAGAGGTGCTTCATTGGACTAGACTGTTTTTCTTAGGAAAGAAAAAACCTGCATTGAGAGTAGGCTCTCTCTATGCGACGAAATGACAATAAATAGGACCCATAATGGTATATATGTAAACAAGAGAGTAGTATTGAGGGAAGCTGCCCAGTAGTCCTTTCTCCTTCCTAGGCACATTGAAAAAAAATAGTCAATTGAAGGATATTAATAAAAATTAGACTATATAAAGTGTGTGTTGCTAGGAATGGCAGCAGGTGGAGAGGGATTACATAGATTTAGTTCTAGAAGGCAACTTTCAACCTACAAGTTTCTGTTAGTGTCTAGCTTTCCTAAGCAATTTCTAATCCAATGTCCTGCACTAAATTCTGTTGACACTAAGTGAATGTGAGTTATTTGTTATATGTTCACAAGCCTGTGTTAGAAGCTGAAGAAGTTACCAGGGAAATATAAGACCTACTCTCTGTGAAAATATTTGGAAAGATAATTTTAAATTTGATCACTTGAGCCCAAATTCAATGAGATTATCCTACCTATAGTCAAGGACAGAATATATAATGCCATATAAAAACACTACTGCTGCATTCCAATATCTGTTGAACAGTGTTTGCAAAAGAAACAGGTGGGAAAAGGGGACAATGGAAACAAATGAAAAATAAAACCTTTAAGGTAAAGTACTATAAATGTATGGAGCATATCTTCCTAGGATATATAATTTAGTCAGTCAGTCAATAAACATTTATTAAGCATCTTCTATGTGCCATGCATGTGCTAATCACTGGTGATATAAAAAGAGGTTAAAAAACGGTCCCTGCGCTCAAGGAGCTTACTATCTGATGGGCAGAAACAACAGGGAAACACATATATACAAACAAGCTATACTTGGGATAAATATTAAATAATTAAAGGAGGGAAAGCTACCTATAGAAGGCTACCTGAATTAAGAAGGGTTAGGAAAGGCTACCTGTAGAAGATGAGACTTTAGTTGAGCCTTAAGTTTTTCATTTAAAGGCAGTATCCTTTACAGACAAGAAACTGAGGAGTACGCTCAAATATTTTGACTAATTTCATGCAATTAGTTTCTAGGGAGGTAAGAAACCAAACCAGCTCCCATTACCATTACTCTGGTGAAAAGAGAGCACATTTTCCTAAGACAAGATTTCTGTAAACTTTGATAAAACTTTCCTTTGGATTTTAGTTTTCAGACCAAGAAAAAATTTGTTTATGGAAGGAAGGCCACTTTTTTATCCATACATTTCAATCTTATGGCGATTAGTGAATTTGGAGACAGAAGACCTTGTGACCTTAGGAGAGGTATAATATTAATGTCTCTACGCTTCAATTTCCCCATCAGTAAAATTAATTGAGTAGGCTAGATGATCTTTAATGAAAAGTTGATCTTTTGATTTCTACTTCTTATGGTTGACTTTCTTCTCTGTTCATCCATTCTACCTTACTACCTTTCACTGGCAGCTCCCCTATTTCTGCCAACATTCCCTCCTCCCCACCCCCACGCCCACCCCAAAGCTCTTTAGGTATGTATCTTTTTTGTATTGAGAGAGAAAAGAGTCTTACATTTTAAATGCTGTGACTTTTTCCATATTTTTTAATTTCATGCTCCATGAAATCTTGTAGTCTGAAACCTCTTTTCTCATTTGTATCTGCAAAATAATGTTTGACTCCTATATCATGAAGAGAGTATAGTGTTTGCTATGGAGAGAATTTTCTTTTTCTTTCATTAAATAATTAAAATACCTATAGAAATGTTGACTTGTCCCAGGATCAAATTCTGAATACAAAGGAGTATTTTGATTGTAATAGTGTGAAATAGGTCTGAGATAATGTATGAAAAAGGATATGGCCTCTTAGCATTTAGTTAATCTCTTTGGCCATCATCCAGGACAGGAAATTTTCTCTGGGAGAGCTATGATATCAGTTACTAAAAAGTAATATATTTTTAAAGACACTCACTTCAGCACACACTGCTTTCTAGAATTAAAACCTCTTAACAAAGAGTAAAATGCTTCCAGTTTGTAAATGGTCATTACTAAAATGATTAAGTTTAGTGAAGGATCCTTAAGGGTCAAAACCCAGAAATATAAGTTTGTAATCATTTTATAGGGTACCCTCATCTACAATTATATAATTCTAAGTAGCATATCTTGGAGTTTCAGCTGATTTATGTGTCCATGAAAATCCAAATGTGCTCTCTTGCAGACAGATTTTGGAGTTCATTAGGTGACATCTGTTAATGCTTTTAAGGGCCCAACTTCTGAGCATGTTTCTTCCCACAGTGATATGAATATTACCAATCTCATTTCTGTCTTCTAGACTTATTCTTAGCAAGACATTACAACCCAAGTGTTAAGCCAGGAAAAACCTGTAAATTGCTGTGGACTTTGGTTATTAGCTATGCATGTGTTTTTCATGGAAAGGAAACAAAGGATCTTATGATGGCTTAGACTGGCTAGGTCCGAACAGAGAGCCCTCAGCAAATGGGTTAAGGTTGGATTTCTAATCAGTTGTTCCATTGAAACTCCCTCCCAAAACATACTGTCTTAATTGAAGAGGCATACCCTGAAAAGAAAGACTGTGAACTAACATTCTCTACTATAATATTCATCTTTTGCCTTCCCTTTTGGTGGTCTCCATTATTAACTTCAATATTTCTAGGCTCCACAACTTCACTGCTGTGAGCATTCTCTTCACAGAAGCAGGTTGCAAACTCTAGTCCAGCATCAATGATCTCTGTGAGTTTCTGTGACTTCATTACCCATTCAATGGCTAGACTTTTGGTGATCAATCTGTCTTATCTCAGCTAGCTTAGTCATAAGATCATAAAGCTTTTCTAGCTTAGTAGGACTTACGTTCCTCTGAGAGAAGTGATGTGTAGGGGTCTCTCTTACCCCATACTCCCAGGCCTTTGTCCAGCAAAGGCCTGATCTTGCAGGCAATGAAGAGGCGGGAAGCAAAGATGGTTAACAGCTCCGTTTAATCATGTCAGTGACCAGATTTTTATAGCCTTTATTACATAGTACTAGGACTGCCTTGGTCCACCTACTTTCCGCCAACTCTCCTCCTATTCTCCTCCCCTTTCTTTCCCGCGCTCTCCCCATGATTCACCTGTGCACAGGTAAATCCGGAAAAGAACCCGGCACCACGTTGCCAGCAAGGACGAGACCCTTCCTCCAGACTCCATCTTGTTCCTCCCATACCTCAGAGCCCTGAGGTTTCTCAGTTGGTGTCTGGGTGTGGAGGTCCAACGATGTTTGGGGTAGGCTCTAACTCATCCCGTTACAGTGATGCACATCAGAGATGTGCTTCTCTGGCACGGGTTCTTCTGAGAACCAAAGACAAGCTTCCTGTCACAACAAGGCACTGAGCTATGACCAGAGCTGAAGCTTTATAGCCACACCTCTCAAAAAAAAAGCCTTAGTGCAAATTGTAGCATTGATCTATTGGATTTCCAAAAGCTTTTGAAATAACAGAAATTATATCGGTTACAGATAATCTAATGAGGATTTCTTCAGTTGACCAGTAGCAGTTTTCTTCTAATTGCAATACAGAAAAATACCTTAAATGAAAGTTGAATTTGTCATTAATTATACATACTTTTATCATACATTATAGAACATAAGTTCCTTGAGGGCAGAGACTTTCATTTTTGCCTTTATATCCTCAGTGCCTAGCACACAGTAGACACTTAATAAATGCTTGTTAATTCATTAATTCACTCTTCATTCATACATGCTATTGTTTCAAAGCATTATGGCAGAAGGTCCCTTCTACCTCTTTCAATCTATAAGCAGTTTCTCTAAGACAGTTCTGCCCCATACTGTTTTCTGTCTCTGAAACTTATGAGTGTGGTATTCATAATATTCCATCTATTGTAGATATTTTTAATTCAACCTTATCTAATTTGTGATGAAGAGAAAATCTAATGAGTAGACACATTCCCACTAACAACATGCCACCTAGTAAATTATCAATTTAGGAAATCAAAACATTCTCTACTTAACTGAAAGAGTTCATTTAGGTCCGATCTCTTCTTGACTTGACAAAAGATTGAACATACCAATATCATTTCTTGAAGTGTTTATTATCATAAGGAGTATCTAATGGGAAATGAACTATATAAACAATTCGATAGGTGCATATGTGTAGATCCACCATATTAAGGCTAATTAAATGAATATGAAATGATTAACAATCTAATAATAGCAAACATTTGCATAGTGCTTTAATATTTACAAAACATTGCATATATATCATCTGAATTGATCTTTACTTCAAATGTTGAACATATAAGTTACTGTTATCTTCTTTTTTGTAGTGAAACTGAAACTGAAGTTAAGTGATTTGCTCAGGGTCACACAGCTATTAAGTTTCTGAGGCAGAATTTGAACCATTTTGCTACTATTTGAAAAACATCAAATAGTACCCTTCCAATACTAAGCAAGATAAAAATCTACGCTTAGTCTGGTATTTTAGACCCTCCATAATCAGGCCTTCAACTAATATAATTTAATTCAGTTCAATAAGAATCGTACTAACTGCTTATTATGTGCACTGTGCTAGGCACTAGAGATACAACAACAAAACACAAAATAGTTCCTGTCCTGCTCTCAATAAAATTTGGTACGTAGATAAGTAAATACAAAACAGGTATTCATTTGACCATCAAATATTTATTAAACCCCTAACATTGAAATGAAGCCCAGGGCAAAATACTCTCTGACCTGAAAAAGCTTTCATTCTACTGGGGAAACACGCCATGAACACAGTTAAGTAAATACAAAAAACATACATTTTTCTGAGGGATTAGGCCCTAATATTCAGGGAAGGATCAAGATAGGCCATGTGTGGAAGCTAAATCTTGAAGGAAACTAAGTTCAGTTTCCTCTCCTCTATAAGTCCTGTAGTTACTTAACTGTGTTCACATTATGCCTCCTCACAGAATGAAAGCTGTGGCGGGGGCTACAGTTTGGGCAAAAGCATAGAGATAGAAGATAGAATGTCATGAATGAGGCCAAACAAGAAGAATGATTTGTTTAGAATGCAGAGCAAGTAAGTATACAAAAGAACTTAACAAACAGTTCAGGGACTTGCTCAGACCTGGGAAGAAACTAGGTCAAGCATCCTGCTACCAAGATTACTTGCCAGACAGGAACAAAGTATACATGAAATAATCTGCAGAGAAGGAGGGGAGTATGAACCCATCTAACACCTGGAGGAATCAGAAAAGTCCTTAAAGGAGGCCTCACTTAAACTACTTGTCCTGTCTTTGACAGACTAGTGCCTGTCTTGAGCAGGGTAACCTGGATGGTCAAGTCTCTGCCAGGAAACAACATCATATAACAATAAAAATAGCTAACATTTATATAGTCCTTTAAGATATGCAAAGCACTTTTCATGGTAGCCCATTGTATTCCTCATAACAACCCTGAGAGGTAGATACTATCATCATCATCATCATCATCATCATCATCATCATCATCATCATCATCCCCATTTACAGATGAGGAAACTGGGGCAGACAGAGGTGTTAGACAGATAATACACTGGAGGCACTGGAGATTTGGACTCCAACCTCTAACAGGTTCTCTCTTGATTTGGTCAGACAGGAAAGACAGCTTCAAAGGGGTTTATAATAAGCTTTATTCTAGCATATTTTTCTTAACACAGTATTGCTGATAACAGAAGCACTACCAACTCCTACAGTATTCCCTAATCACCCTTCTTGCAGGGGCCAGAGAGAAGGGGAGGCAACTACCCCTACATCTCAATGGGGCCAATCAAGACATTCAACTCTAAAAAAGGTTTCCCTAAGTCCCCTCAAGCCTCAATGGGAGCTGGTTGAAGCAAACATAGACTCCCCCCTCCCAATCCTTGATGGGGGCTGATCAAGGCACACAGCATCCCAGCTTGTGCATTCAACCATAAAGGCTCCCCAACTCACTGACCACCTACCACCTATTTTATAGGGTAACAGACAAAGAAGGCATATTGCCAGCAATAGCCTTACAAGTTTACATCACTTCATCTCTATATCTCACTGCGTAGTCACAGTGGATGTTTACAATTTCAGCACACATGTTTATATTATTTATCCTTGCATAATGCTGCACAAGTGTGGTAGAGATGTTTTGAACCATGAGCCTGGGAACTCATATCTAATACCTGGGAAACAGAGATTGTTATGGCCACAGATCCTGGGAAACTGAGGTTGCTATGGCCATAGATCCTGGGAAACAGAACTCTAAGAAATAATGACAAAAGTCCACTTTACACACACTAAAATCCACCTTACCTACACTGAAATTCACCTTACTTTCAAGAGGCTAAGTGACTTCTCCAGGGTCATTGGTCGAAGGGAATGAAGATGTTTACCCTGGAAAGGAGGGAATGTAAAGGGAGCATGAGAGCTGTCTTCAAATATTTAGGTTGAAGCTGGGAAACTCAAGGGTGCAGAAATTAGAATAATGGTTAGAAGTTGTTGGGAGTAATTTGCTATTAATAAATATCTTTCTAAAAAATGGGCTTCCTGTTGAGGTAATGAGCTACATACATATCACTTGAAGTATTCGAGCTAAGTCTAAGGGACTTTTTTCTATCAGAGATGAAATAGATGAGATTTCTGCACTAGTTGAGAGGATGGACTAGGTAAGCTCTAAAGGTCCTCCAGAGGTTCCCAAAGTGGGCATTACTGCCCTCAGGGGGTGCAGTCCAGGGCAGGGCAGTAGTAACCTCCAGTACTTTTGAAGGGCATTGAATAAAAATAAAAGGGTGGTGGAAGCATAAGGAAAGAAGAGCAGATAAGAAAATGTTGAAAAACCACTGGTACATGTTTCATCTGTTGTCTAACAGAGTTAAAGCCATAGTGATTACATTATTTTCCAAATAAACTCGCAAAATGCAAGCTATAACCTAACAATGGTCAAGTCCACCAACAAGTCTTAACAAGTAAGTGTTGGCAGGCAAGGGTGTCACACATTGTTGGAAAGTCTATGCATTGGCAGGAATATGTGCCTGTAATAATGACTTCTTTATAATAATCCAATACTATAGGATTACATGATGCAATATTGCACCATCAAAATTTCATGCAGGAAAAGACCCCCATATTTATGATAAATTATTAAATTTAAGATGTGTTATTTTAAACATCTTAATATTTTTTGAAATGATGCAAATTTCCAAAGAAACCAAAACATTAAAGTGCCCAGAGGGGTGCTGAGTGATTTTTTTAAGGGGTTGGTAGGCCAAATAAGTTTGGGAACCTCTGTTAAACTCTTAAGATTGTGTGATTCTGTTTGTTGTTGTTTAGTCATTTCAGCTGTGTCTGATTCCCATGGCCCCTTTTGGGGTTTTCTCAGCGAAGATACTAAAGTGGTTTGTCATTTCCTTCTCCAGTTCATTTTACAGATGAGAAAACTGAGGCAAACAGGGATAAGTGACTTGCCCAGGGTCACTCATCTAGTAAGTGGCTGAGACTGGACTGAAATCAGGAATATGAATCTTCCTGTCTCCAGATCTGGCACTCCATCCACTTCACCCCCAAACTGCCCTATTCTGGGGTTCTATAGGCCCTTAGGTCCCTGCCCAAGCTCCACTTAATAGCTGTATTTTGGGCCCTCCTAGCTTAGAGTGAATGTCAATGGTAACTGTTTCTCTAAGGAACAGCCACCTTGAGGGTCTTCCCTCCCAGATTGATTTTTTTTCCTTTTTTCTAATTAAAGGGGCCACCCCTTGACTTACATCTTAAAAAAGCCTATTCACTGAATGGGCTTTACCTCACTCTAAGTAAGTACATGAAAAGGCCTTAACCTAAAAGGGCCAGAGTCTCCCATTGTATCCAGGGTCATCTCCAGTCATCCTGATGAATATCTGGTCACTGGATCCAGATGGCTCTGGAGGAGAAAATGAGGCTGGTGACCTTGCACAGCCCTCCCTCACTCAAATCAAAGTCAACTGCAAGTCATATCATCATATCCCTGATGTCATGGTCCTCTCCAAAAACGAAGGACAAACACAACGATTTAAAGTAGGGAGGGTAGAGGAGTTAGAGGTAAGATAGGTGTAACGGTAAGCAAAGTGGACTTTTTGCTTTTTTTTTCTTTTGGAGTGCTTCTCAGCACTAAGGCAATCAAGTGCCTTTGATTGAGTCTTTGATGACCTGCTTAAGTCACAAGAAAGCCTAAGTCACATGAGTCTGAGTCACATAGTTGTGATATATCCTCTGAGGTTAGCATTTTGCTTTGGGACTCATTCATTGGAAGAGTGCTCCTGTGATTTCACCAGGAGCCCCCTGGCTTTGAAAACACAGGTGTTGGTACTTCTCTCTCTCTCTCATAACTATGTATGTATTGCTGTAGACAGACAGAAGCCCTGTCTGCTGATTTGTATTATTCGTTCTGTTTATATTATTTCTGCTTGTAATTTCTGTTTGTGTTTTCTCTTGAAGTTCAGGGATTTTCCCCTGAACAAAGTGAATATATGTATGTTTTAATTAAAGTGAGATTGTAAACCCCTTAAAGTTGTTTTCCTAAGCAAAGCAGATCAAAGAATCTGTGCTAGCAGCCCTCCTGTGTGCTGGTGTTGTTGGTCTTGCACCTCCACAGCAGCTGCTAGCGACATTGGTGTTACAGTAGGCCTGCCCACTTTAAGAACCTGCTTCTCTACATGTTTCATTCTTCCCCTATATGAAATTAATACAGGACATATACTGTCTCTCTTATTACATGACTCCCACAAAAAAAAAACACACATCCAGCATTAGTTGAGAGAAAAAATGTGTTGGATGTTTCACTAAATGTGAAAAGTAAAACATCTGCCATTTTGCTTTTTTTTCTATGCTGCCTAAAAATTAGCATGTGCTTTGCATTTAGTCCCATAATATTCAAACTTGCATACATTCTATGGTTATGCAAACAGCTGGATGATAGGGCATGTGGACCTATACTGATCCCATGTAGTCTGTTTCATTTGGGAAGAAAGGAAGGAAAATGCTAATGTAAGTCCTTATTTAAAATGGGGAAAAAAAGGATTCTTGGAATGTGTTAAATATAGTTTTAATGGGGGTCTAAGAAGGGAAAATTGCTCAGCTATTCCAACATCTTTAATTTTTAAGGTAGTTGTTGTGTCCCTTTTAAGAAAACATGAAAGTGTGATCATTTTCAATACACATTCTTAAGGGGGTGGGGCACATAGGGAAGAAGGCTGATAAAAAGAGCCAAAAGTTTCTCCTAGCTTATGCCGTATTGTACCAGCTGTTAGAATTAGAAGTAGTGGCCCAAAATGCCTGGAGCATTTCCTTTGCTGAACTTAACCAAAGAAATAGAGCTATTTCATGTGAATTGGAGAGCATCTTATCAAGGGCATTTTGCTCAAACAATAACTATTCTTATCTGAAAAAGCCAGGTTCAGACTTATTAGTGGGCTGATTTGGCAGCCTCCCCTAGCTACATAGCAACTGGGCAAATATTGTTCAAGCCTGCTAAGTGACCAGTGAGGAGCAAGATACTTCTAGGGCTCCTTTTCGATGGAAGCAGTATTAGAATGAATAACCTCTATCTCTCTGTATGTGTCTCTGTCTCTCTCTGTGTCTCTGCCTCTCTCTGTCTCTGTCTCTCTCTGTCTCTCTGTCTCTGTCTCTCTCTGTGTCTTCCTCTTCTCCTTCTCCTTCTTCTCCTTCTCCCTCTCTCTCTTCTTCTCCTTCTCCCTCCCAGTAATCTTTACTGTTTCAAGAGTATGATCTCATTTGCAGACTGTAAATACTTGGGGACTTTTACGAAGGGAAAATATTACAAAGTGCCGAAGTTTGCTTCAAGAGCAACTTAGATAGGAACTTCTCTTTTAT
The DNA here is from genome assembly GCA_028646595.1 of Phalanger gymnotis. Taxonomy (NCBI): domain Eukaryota; kingdom Metazoa; phylum Chordata; class Mammalia; order Diprotodontia; family Phalangeridae; genus Phalanger; species Phalanger gymnotis. The sequence continues at coordinate 251,640,428 of CM053623.1, forward strand.
TACTAACAACCTGTAAGTGTATGCTAGGAGGCTATGCAAGAAGCGGATGATTCCTTAGCTGGGGTTTCATTCAGGGCACTTATTTGACCATAGTATTATAGAAATGTGGAGCCACGATAATCCCAGGAGGGATTGGCTTAAAGGGCAGCAAAGGGAAAGGAAGGCTAAAAAAATCTGTCTCCATCTCTTAGTGAATGAAGTCATAAGGCCTGTGATTCCACTAGCCAGTCAAATTGTGCTTTGGAAAGAAATGGGCATATGGTGATTGAAAGGCAAACCTCACCCTCACCCTCCACCCCGAGTTTGTAATTGAAACTGTGTGTGAACTGGCCACACCCTTCATTAACTCTTAGGCTCTTCTGGCTTTATACTCCAGGAAAGGAAAACTCATAAAATTGTAAAGTGAGAGCATAGGCAGAGAGACCAGCTCGTGGAAATTCAGACAGGCTTGGACTTTTCTTTGGTATTCCTCACTCGATTTCTCTAAACAGAAATTCATACATTAAAGGGTCATATAGATCACGTGTTCTGTGTCTTTCCATTTTTTTTGCGTCTCTTTTTTCCTCTTGCCCTCATTTTCCTGCCCTCAAGGGGGGCATGGAGCCTCCCACCCCCAATGTAAACGAGCATTAATATAACTGAGCAGTGAATGGGGCAGGGAGGGGGCTCTAAATTAGCTCCTCAGGGTGCAATACCTGACTATTGACTGCTGACAATGAAAACAGCTTGCTTGAATGTCAAAGGTTTGAGTGGAATGTGTTTGCTAACAGAAAAAAAAATGGGGAAATTGGAACTCTGATATTCATTTCATTGCTGAGTGAATGGATAGGATTTCAAATGGAACTGAGGCTCATTTCACCAAAGCAGAGATGCTTTTTGTTTCTAAGGCAGAAGCAAGCATCTTTGCCACCTAAGAACTTTGACATAGGACCAGGATGCTCTCCCTTCCCTGATGGTTTTTCAAACTTGGCCAGGCTGGCTGTGTTCAAATACTTCTGGGACAAAGTTGTCTATCAGAACTGATTCAAGCATGTTAGCAAAAGGACCAAATTTTGGGGGTGCTGGAGTTGCTTGCTTGGCTGGGGGAAGATTCATTTTTAGAATCCAAATGTTTCCTGGATTTAAAGTTGACAGTAAATATCCAATGCGTTTGGATTTTTCCACGTATGTCTTTTGAGATCAGCATAAAATTAAAGTGTGTTACTCCAACAGCATCTGTAACATTTTATGAAGCAAAAGATGCTTTTTTTCCATGGGAAGATCCAAGCCAGAAGCATTATCCATTAAAGAAAGCAAATAAGACTAATGGGACATATTTTTTTACAACTATATTATGGAAATATTAAAGATCCAGTGTCCTGAGGTCAGACTGTGAAACTCAGTTGTTCACATGAATTTTTACCCTGGTTTGACATTCCTAAGTTACTTTTTGAACACTGATCAATTCTAACATTTAGAAATACCTCAAGCACAGGAAAAAGTTCTTTCCCCACGACTTCTTCTCAAATTGGATTTTTTGCATAAAACATAATTGAAATATTTACATTGTATGTTATATACTGGCAGCCCATTCACCAAAGGAGTTTTGTTTTGCAATTTTTTTCATCCCAAAAGATGGTTCCTCTGTTGGATCTTGAATTGAAAGTCAAGGCAGAAAATCACCAAATGTCCCTTTAGGAAAAATCCCAGTAGAAAGTTGAGGTAGTGTGTTACTACAATAGCATCTGTAATATTTTGTGAAGCAAAAGATGCTTTTTTGCCATGTGAAGACCTATTTCCAAAGGCAATGAGAGGTATAGGGAGGCTAGGTGGACTTGTCCAAGGTCACTCAGGGAGTCGGTATCAGAGAAAGAGCTTGAACCCTAGGTCTTTCCTTCCTCTGACTCCAAATCTAGTGCTCTCCATAGACTGGGTTTCAATAACTCTCTGTAATTGACGTGCCATTGAATGCTTTTTCTTCTTCACTATTTCTGCATAAGAGCACTGGGCATGGAGTCAGAAAGACTTGTCTTCCTGAGTTCAAATCAGGCTAGCTGTGACCTTGAGTCGCTTTACCCTGTTTGTCTCAGTTTCCTCATTTGTAAAATGAGTCGGAGAAGGAAATGGCAAACCACTGTAGTATCTCTGCCAATAAAATCCAAAATACGGTCAAAAGAGTGGGACATGACTGAAAATGACTGAGCAACAACAATTTCTACATTCCTATCTTCCTAGACAGCAGTTGTTACTTTTTACAAATACTCTTTTATATTTGGCAGGTAGAGGAAGATTTGTTTGGAAGTTCGTTTTAGGGATTTTTTTGGTTTTTTTCTGAAACACACTTAAGCGCTCTTTCAGAGTTACACCTACCACACTGTGTACATTTGGCAGATTGCTACATGAACGATTGAAACTAGAGAAGACCTAAGAGCTTGTTTTATGTATTTCATAATGGCCTAAATGAGAGTGAGTCTTGTGAATAGTTCTTGTAACTCTTGACCAATCTTCCAAAACACTTAAATATTTGACTCAGTCATGATCTCTCTGGTCACAAGGCAGATGTAGCAGATCTCTCAAGGATGCTGGTCTTAGCTTGCAGCATCCCCTCCTCCTTCCCCTGACCCAGTAGGAGAAGGGAAATTTCTTACTGGTCTGGGAGAAGATCCTTTGTACTCGAGTATAGCCATCTTGACATTGTTGAAACAGGAGCTACAGGGGTTGTAGCCTGCAGATAGGAGAAGGAGACTGCATTAGTACAATGAATACGATTAATAAATACAGATATTTACCTGAAGGTCCTTCTTTACCTTCTCCTTCTAGTCCTCAAGGCAAAACAATCAACCTCTTCCAACCTAAGACAGCTGGTGTTGCAGGGCAGAAAACATTGGGCCTGGAGTCAGGAAGACCTGAGTTCAAATTCAGTCTCAGACATTCCTTAGTTGTGTAATCCTGGGTAAGTTACTTAGCCTATATTTGCCTCAGTTTCCTCAACTGTAAAATGGGAATAATAAATAGCACCTACCTCCATAGGGCTTTTGTGAGGATCAAACAAGATAATATTTGTTTTTGTTTTTTTCGTTAACATGAAAAAATAATTTCATTAGGAAATCAACAAACAGGTTTAATATATAAACACCAGATTTGTTCTAGAAATGACATAAGTAAAAATCTTAAGATGAGTTGTTTCTTTTGGCCAACTGTTGGCAATATAGCCCTGGTTCCTTAGCTATAAAAGTGTTTCACTATTTTCCCAACACTTCAATTAATTCATGATCTCATCTATGAGGGCATTCCCTCTACTGGTACTGATAGTAATCCATTTCTACTGTCTCTTCCCCTATGATTCTTTTCCCTGGTATCTCATAGAGATTCTCCACATAGCTACCTAGTATGCTACAGGCCTTTGCTTTTTACATTTTGAGGGTACCAGTCTATCACTGCAATGGCAAGCAAAGTGGGACTTTTTGTTGTCTTTTGGTTTGGAGTGCATTTCCGTACTAAGGCAATCAAGTGCCTTTGAGTCTGGCCTTTGTTTGAATCAAGAGTTGTTGATTGGAAACAATATATATGATGTGGTACTAGTGATTAAAGAGCTTTCTCACACCCTTTTGCTAAGTAGATGCTAAGCCTCAGGCCTATATCCTTTTGCTAAGTAGGCACTAAGCTCCAGGGGCCTTAGCAGGATATATATGCTCTGAGTTTGGCATTTTGCTTTTGAGGCTCACTCATTCCTGTGGAGACTCTGGGTAGCTGTTAAGGAGCCCCTTGACTTTGAAAACCCATGTGTTGGTGCTTCTCTCTCTGGTAACTATGTATGTAATATCTTGGACAGACAGCTAGAAGCCTGTCTGTTGATTTACGTTTATTTGCATTGTTTATATAATTTCTGCTTGTAATTTCTGTTTGTATTCTCTTTGAAGTTCAGGGTGCTAGCTTTCTCCCTTGAACTAAGTGAATGATATGTTTATGTTTAATTAAAGTAAGATCGTTAACCTCTTAAAATTGCTTTCCTTAGAAAAGCAAATCAAAGAACCTGTGCTAGCAGCCCTCCTGCATGCTGGTGTTATTGGTCTTATACCCCCACAGCAGCTGCTAGCAACATTGTTGTTACAATCACTTTTGTTGCCTTTCTGTTACTCCCTGATGGTTGCTACATGGCTGGTCCATCATAGTTTTCCCTTTTATACCACTTCTTGCCTACAGTCATCAGTAGAAATAGGCATACTTTTTCCCACTACTGACCTCTTATTTGCCCCAGAATTTACTGCAAAACTTTGAGCTTCAGAGATTAAGGTGTTCCAAGATTTTGAACATATAGGATTCTTGGAAGAACATTAATGTTTAAAAGATGATCATATTTTATAATATTTCAAGAGGAAGATAACACAAAAGGGAAGAAAAATTATGGCTAATATCACATGCCCCCCATTCCTAATGTGGTCCACAAAACACTGAAAGCTATTAAACTATATGCTTATTTTCACATCTTTACAAAAAAATTTATTTATTTTTTATTAAGTAAAATAAAATTATTGTTCACTTACGTTAGGAGATTAATCTTATATATGGCTTGAAAGGATATCCAAAAGGGTACAATCGCATATTCTATTTTGGCTTTTGGTTTAATGAAGAGATACCTAGATACAGTCTGCACCAAATTCAAAAGGTTTATTTTCAAAAAATTCCTAGGTGCAAAAGGCAATTGAACATAGTACATAAGGAGCTCCAAACCTGCTCAGGGGGAATGCCTGCTATCCCTCATCCACTGAGTCACCACATAAACACCAAAAAGCAATTAGAAAGAAACCCAAATTTAGTTCTTCTCCCTTTGCTAATGCAAAGTTGGTCCCCGTGGCTTATCAACTTTTTGAAGTTGGGATCCATTTTTGTGGGTCAAATCCAGCCCTCAGACAAAGCAAATATTTGCTTCTTCTTGGATGGCCCTAGAGTAATTAAGAGATTTCTGTGTCCATTGTATAAATCCGGGTCAGGTCAGACACAATATTACAAGATAACATTTGTAAAAAGGCACTTAGCACAGTACCTGGTATGTGGTGGTTGCTATATTAATGTTTATTCCCTTTCCTTCCATTCTTTCCACCTTTTCCCTCTTTAGCTATAGCTTATCACTATACTCTGTCTTCATTTTAATCAGATTTCACAGAGACTCAAAACTCTCCCTACCTCCCCACATATGTGCTTCCTATGAGGGATGGTCGCAACAAGAAAACTGATGGCCAAGTCTCTATCTCAATCAATCAACATATGCTGAAGCAGCATGGCATAGTAGATAGAGAGATGACCTCAAAGCTGGGTTCAAATCCTGCACCCAACACTTACTGCTCTGGGTGACTTTACTTCTCAGTGTTCCAGCTATAAGCTTCAGAGAAGGTACCAACCTGCTTTAGGTCACAGAAGCTGGAAGGACTTTAGAAGACCTCACCAAGCCCAATCCTAGAGGGATATTCCTCACCTAGAAATTCCATTTTATTGATGATCAATCACGTCCGGCTTTCCGTGGAGTTTTCTTGGCAAAGATATTGAAGTGGTTTGCCGTTTCCTTCTCCAACTCATTTTACAGATTTTTTTTTTACATTTTACAGAAACTGAGGCAAACAAGGTTAACACAGCTAGGAAGTGTGTGAGGCCACATGTGAACCTAGGTCTTCCTGCCTCCAGGCCCAGTGTTCTATCTACTGTCCCACCTAGCTACACCAATGAATCACAGATCCAGTTCCTAACCCTAAGAACTAGGTACTAGACGATGCTAGACAATGGACATGAAAATACAAAGAATGAAATAAATCCTTGCTCTCAGGTAACTTACAATTTAACGGGAGATGCAATAAGGACACATATACCCACAAAATAAATATAAGACAAGTTAATACAAAATAAATGTAAAGAGAATAAATAGCATAGCTATAAAGTTATACCTTATAGGGGGTAGGGTATGACTATTGGGAGGGTGAGATGGGGAATATCAGGAAAGGCTTCATATAGAAGGCAGTTCTTGAGCCACTTCCTAAAGGAAAAGAGAGAATCTATGAGACAGGGAAGGAAGAAGTCATTTCAGGAACTGAGGACAGCAATTGCAAGCATGATTATGGGAGATGGCATGTCTTTTGTGAGGACCAAAATGGAGAACGGTTTGGCTTAGATCACAGAGCGCAGGAAGGGGAAACAAGGCTGGAAAGATAGGTTGGGACCATGCTATAAAAAGTTTTAAAAGCTAAGCAAAGGAGTTTATATTTTATCCTAGAGTCAATAGGGAGCCACTACAGCTTATTGAGTAGGAGAACTAGAGTGAGGAGAGACTTAATCTCATAAGGAGACCAATAAGGAGACCAATTTGCTAGTCTAGCCAAGGAGGCCCTGTGAACTAAGGCTGTAGTTCTGTGTGAGAGTATAGAGAAGAAGTTGAATGTGAGAGAAGTTACAGAGCTAGACAGAAAAATGTGATCGCTAACTAGATATGAGGGTTGAGGAAGAATGAAGAGTCTAATGCCAAAGTTATAAACCTGGAAAACTCAAGTAATGGTGACACTGCCTCCTCTCTGTGTCTCTATGTATAAAAGATCAGGTCAATTCTACTAGAAATCTGTGTCATTTCATAATTAAGAGGAATTCATAATTAAGAGAGGAAAAGAGGCCCTTTCTAAAATTTTTGCTTGTGAGAACAGAGGTTAAACATGCCTTTGGGTGGGGGTAAGGGGTGAGAGGGTGTTGGCTAAAACATTGATGGTGCCTACTTAATTTCTCCTGGTTATTGGCATGCTTAGAATCAACGTGCTCATTTCTCAGAGGGATACAGCTTCTCACTTTTGGATCCTACAAAAGTGAGAGTTTCTAAAAAGAAAAATCTCCTTTCCAGAATTTATACCTGTACTGGTAATCAGCTTGCTGCTACTGCCTTTCACAAGCTGTATGCTCTAGTCAGACTCAACTAATTATCATCCTTTGAATAAACTCCATACTTTCCCACCTCTGCATCTTTGCTCATGGCATTCTATGAACCTAAACTTCCCTCCCTCTATGTCTGCTATTGCTACATTCTACTCATTCCTCAGGGCCCAGCTTGAATTTCGCTTCCTCCATAAAGCCTTCCTTGATTCCTCCAGTCAAAAATTATCTTTCTCTCCTTTGTATACATCACATTTTATTTAAATTTCTCTAAAATGATTTAATTATAGTCATTTTCAAATACCTCATATCACCCTTATTACATTGTAAGTTCATTTGCAGACAAGAACAGAATCACAGAATTTCAAAGTTGGAAGAGAGCTCAGCTACCACCTAGTCCAGCTCACTATGGAAAAAAAGAATACTTCTATACCATATCCAATCCAGAAGCAGGAGGCAGAGATGGGGAGGGAGAGTATTTCATGTATGGTGGCAGGGATGGAGAGAAACAGCAAGTGAAAACGCCTGGAGTCAAGAGATGGAATGTCTTATTCAAGAATAGCAAGGAAGCCGGTGCCACTCTATTAAAGGATATAAAGAAGCTCGTAAGTTGTAAGAATACTGGAAAGGGTAGGGGGTTTAAAGGGAAGTTATAAAGGAAAACAGAGTCAAATATTTGACCCTGGAGATGATAAGTAGCCAATGGAGTTTATAGAGTAGGAGGTATGACATGCTCAAACATGTTTGATAGGCAGAAGGATAAGACCAACATAGAAATCACTATGGTGCACAATATAACACAGTAGTTCTATTAGGCAGTTGCAGACAAAGTGCTGTGTGAGAGGTAAAGTGGAACTTGTTATGATCCCAAGAGGAAACATTTGAGTTGAGAATGAATTAAAGAATTAAAGAACTTAAAGAATGAGTAGGATTCAATAAGGTAAAAAGAAAGAAGGTAAGACTTTCAGATGTAGGAAAGAGCATGAGAAAAACCATGAAATGGGAGGGCACAAGGCATGCTGAGAGTGCAGAGTAATCCAGTTTATCTGGAGCATAAACAGAATAAATATAAGGCTGGAAGCATATGGCAGTGTTAGAGTGCGGAGAGCTATGTGTCACAAGCCAATGTGTTTGAACTTGCCTGGGAAGGTAATAGGGAGCTGCAGAAGATTTGTGAGCAGAGGTGAGGTGTGGTTTAGGCCAAGAAATTCCCATTCTAGAAGGATCTAGAAGCATTGGGTTGATCCCTCAAAGCAAAAGTTCACTGACTAGAGACCCAAAGTGCTGAAGCTATGGGACTAGAGCAATGAGGTGGAATATGGATCAGAAACTATGTGCCAAGGTGGCATTGCCACCCAGAAAACAGAAATACTATCAGTCTGTTTTAATTAACTAAGTCCATGTGATAGAAGGGACTTATTTTGAGAAAGTGATGTAATATTCATTCGTTCAAGTAAATATCTACCATGTTTATATGAATAGAGCACAAGGCCTGAAATCAGGAAGACCTGAGTTCTAATCTAGCTTTAGATACTTTCTAGCTGTGTGACCCTAGGCAAGTCACTTAACCTCTGTCTACCAAAGTTTCCTTATCTCTAAAAACAAGGATAATACTTATACCTATTTTCCAGAGTTGTTGTGAGATAATTATCTCAAATGCGATAATATTTATAAAGTGCTTAGCACAGTGCCTGTGCCTGGCACACAGTAGACACTTAATAAATTACAATAACATTCCAATCCTTCTAGTTCAAAATCTATGATTCCAATTATTCCCTAAGGAACCATAAACAAATCAAAACTCCTCCACATGACAACCTTTCAGTTACTTGAAGACTGATAACATGCCTCTCCATTAGACATTCTTTTCCCAAGCCTACTATCTCCAGTTATATCAAGTAATCATTATGCAGCTTCATCCAAGTTTCTCTAAATAGCTTCCTATGTACTTTACTCGCACCCTCCATTTAGCTTACACATCTGTGCCTCCTCTGGGAAGAAGAATGAGTAGGTTAACCGACCTCATTGTCCCCTTCCCTGTCAAATAATGATATCAGAGAAGACATTGGTTAGGCCTCTTCAAATAGTGGTTGTATCAGGTCTTTGTATTATTGGAAGTTTGCAAAAGCTTCCAATAATACTAATACAATAAGGACTAAGGTCAGCAAGTGGGCAGTTTGAGGAGGACAGTTAACAGTGGGAATTTCCAGGGAGTTTGCAATGGGAATTTCCAATGGAACACACAATGGGCTGTGGTTGCACTTGAGAACCTTCATCCTAACTGTACTGTTATACCAGGAAGTAATCGCAGTGACTGAATAGGACTATGCCATATTTGACTTCCTACTGAAGGCATTTACCTACTATGAGTATTTTAAATGCGTCCTTAGTCTCCCACTATCCAAAGAATCCATAGAGCGTCCTGACAGAATGGGAAAATAATCCAAGAGGGAGAAAAGAAGCAAAAGAATACAGAGTTAAATAGACAAAGGCTGCTGCACTACAAAGGTTGTTTGACTGCTTTATCGTCACTGAGAGGAAATTCTGGGGAAGTACAGAGCTCTGTTTGGGTCTCAAAACATGGCCAACCTCCCTTCCTCAAATTCCAACAACTAGTATAGGTGGTATAGTTAATGTGGATTTACCCCCATAAGAATCATCTCCAAGGCATTGTCCTAGTCTTAAAACTCTACCTCTTCCCTGAACTTCCCTTTCACTGAGCCCTAGTCAAATAGCCTTGGCACGATAGTCTTCTCCCCTACAGGAATGAATAAAATATACTTAGATATCATTTATAGCACCTTTCTCTTTAATATATGAATAATGAAAGCAATAAAGCACCAACCACAACAAACTTCTTCTAGACCCAGAAAGCTCTCGGGAAGTCCATCGGCTACTCAACCCAGAAGATCTAGGGAAGGAAATTTATTTTATTTATTTCATTCTCCATGGCCTATCCTCCTGCTAGCAGGCAAAGGAGTGTAGGAAATACAACATGATTCCCAACCAACATTTTATCCATGATTTCAGTAGGGTCAGTCATTTGTTGAAGACTCAAGAACTCTAGACCCAGGGCTTGATTCTTCTTCACCGTACTGGACATGGAATCTCTGGTGCACTCTAAAATTTCTCACGGCTGGTACTTTTCAATTCAGTGTTTTGTAATTAGTAATGGCTACGGACAATTCCTCACCAATGTTAGGTCTGCACTTGTGGAGCAGAGTTGAACTTGGCTTTTCCCTTGTCCTGACCCACAGGAGGAACGTGAAGCGAGGATATTACTACTTCCATCATTCCTCATTTCTTTTAATTTTTTTAAAAAATTTTTGGAGGGGAGTAGGCAGGGCAATTGAGGTTAAGTGACTTGCGCAAGGTCACACAGTTAGTAAGTGTGTCAAATGTCTGAGGGCAGATTTGAATTCAGGTCCTCCTAACTCCAGTACCAGTGCTCTACTCACTGCACCTCCTAGCTGCCCCCATTCCTCATTTCTGACTCCATTTTCACATGCTTTGCTTAATGTCTAAGAAAACATAACTAGCATTTATAAGGTCTAGTTTCCATGTTTTGCCACAGGCCTCCAGAGTCACAAACTGAAGTGGGGAAAAAAGGAGAGGCACATGCTCAAGATATAGCATCGTCCTATGGCATGAGACCCCAGGGAAGAATGACTGATACCTTTGAAGCAAGTACCTTTATCCATATTTCCATTAGGAAAAAAAAATCAGTAAGGAAGAGTGCTGATGAATCATCTCCGCTGGATCTCAACCATTTTTTTCACACTTTGTCACTCATTATTTTGATTTTGAGTTACCATCTAATTGTGGTAACTGTTAACACTTTTAACTTGTAGTATCCAGAGCACATTGTTGAATGAAGAGTGGGGCATTAAGATGGATGTCTTTTCCCCAAACATCTAAGGAGTTGGCTTCTGCTATAATCATGAAGCATGTCACAAGCATCATTAAAATGTCCTTTATTTCAATCTGTGGTTTTTGTTTTCTACCATTCCAAATATGTAAACTTCAGAAACATCCAGCTGTATTTCACAATGTGCATCTTCAAATGTTGACCATGTGGGGTGAGAATTCCTCAAAAATAGCTTGAGGTATTTCCACGGATCAAATTGAGGAAGTGGGTTAATGATGATAAAAAAAAAAAAAACTATGCTTAGTATACCATTCCTTCAGGTGATTTTTTTTTTTAAGGAAGAAAAAAGAAACACTTGGAAATTCCCATAGAATTTTTTTTTCTTCTGTATAATATGTTTTCATCCAGTTCTAGTACTACTATAATACTCTTCAGCATCTAAGAGACAGAAATTGAAATTAGAAGACAAATCAAGCTGTCTGTTCCAGAAATCTAACCAAATGGATAAAAACAGAGGAATAATTTATAGTTCTGAGCTTCCTCTCCAAATATCCTTTAAAAATATATAACCCATATTAGGACAGTGGCACATAGTAAGAGCTTAATAAATGCTTCTTGATTTGACTTGACCTAAGTTATCCAAGTCAGTTAATAAATAAGAGATAGATTGGTGAAATGGTAAATGGTTCACAGAATCTAGGATTTATCTGGAAAAGGAACTGCAAGTAGTTCAACTCATACCTAAATAAGACTAACCAATATTCCTGACAAAGTTATTGAACTTAAACTTGAAGATTTCCAGAGATAAGAAAGGCACTACCTCCCAAGACAATTCCTGATTCTCACCCTTTGAATCTTTTTATATCCTGACTTTATCATCCAACATGTTAGATATCCCTCCCAGACTTGTCTATTTAGAAAAGATTCCCTTATTCCTTCATCCAAGTTATTGATAAAACGTGTTAAATAATAGTAAGTCAAGGGCAGATACCTGAGGCATTTCATAAGACAGCTCTCTCCAAGCTGACATTGATTAAATTAGTGACTATTCCTTAGGTCTGGTCACTTAAACAATTCAGATTCCACTTAGCTATTCCATTATTTCGACCATGTCTTTCCATCTTAGGAAGATAGCTTAAGAAATTCTGTTAAATACTTTGTTGAAATGTGTGTGTGTGTGTGTGTGTGTGTGTGTGTGTGTGTGTGTGTGTGTGTGTGTGTGTGAAGTGTTGTCATACTGATTTTTAGTGATCACTATTTCTCTTCTAAATGCTCAAAGCTCATCCTTTTACCAGGAATAAAATTCACTGACTTATAGTATGAAAGCTCCCCTTTCTTTCTTTTTTAAAAAATTGGGACATATGCCCATCTCCAGTACTGTGGCACCTCTTCTGTTACCTACGATTTTTCAAAGATTACTGAAAATGGTTCAGATTTCACATCTACCAGTTCTTTTAGAAACCTTGGATGTGGTTAATTCAAGCAAGTGACTGTAACTCATTGATTGAGAGCAGTTATGTGCCCTATTATCAATTCCTCACGTATTTGGTATCTACTTGCTGTTAGTAATTTTGTTCTATCCTTCTTATTCTGAAAGTCATTTTCTTTGGTAGAGAAGGTAGTATCAAACAGACTTGGTCAGTTCCGCCTTCTCCCCATCATCTCTCATCATCAGTCCATCTACCCTAATCTCTTCTTTGATCTTCTTAATACTGGAATTTTCTTTTTAAAATGTTTTATGATTTCTTTAGGATTCATTGCCAGATTTAGCTCATTCTGATTTTTAACTCTTAATAAAGTATTATTTTATATTTATCTTCATTTATCTTCCCTTGCTTCCACCTTATATATGTGTCTTTTTAAAAATCTAAGCTGGTTGTTGAGTTCCCTATGCACCTGTATTGTCCTTTTCAGACTGCTCCCCTTTGTCTTCCTCATTGGAATAATTTGTTTTCATCTTTTTTTCTTGAGGACTTTCCATCTCTCTTGTTTTGATTTCTCCTCTAAAATCCTCCATACCATTTCTCTGCACTCTTTGAAAATCACTCTTTCTTAATCTAACACCTGTGTCAGACTGTCATGACTGGCTTTCTTTCCCTTCTCACTAATGCTAAGATAGAGTGGTCATTTCTTCCCGTGATTCCCATTATTTTCACTTCATGAACCACTTTGTCCATGTTAGAATAAGGTTAGAAGCAATAATTCTCCTCATCGTTTCTACCTTTCGAAGAATGAAATTGTCATTACGGAAAGGTAAGAATTCTTGACTGTGCTGATTTTGGCAGAGCAAGAGCTCCAGCAGATGTCCAAATTATTGAAGTCTCTCACCCTGTTATTATACCTCCATGCTTGACTTGTGATATTTCCCAAGCTCATCTGTTTCCTCCTTCTCACCGGGTGGTCTGCAGTATACCCCCATGACAATATCACTTCTGTTTTTCCCTCTGTTGATCCCCACCCAAATGCTTTCCAACATGCATCTACACTCTGGTTTGCTAATTTTCTCTTATGCCTTCTAAATAATCAGTGCTATTCCATTGTCCCTAGTTTTTTTAAGGTACATATTAAGTGGAATAAAAAATTGAATTTAGTTGTTATATTTGATGAAAATTCAAATTTCTTCACCCAGAAGAGATATTTTCATTAATCCCAGCCTGACTATATACTAAATAAAGGACATAAAATACTTTTACAGTATGTAACTGGTGTATCCAAAAGTATAAACTTTGATACTAAATATTTGAATTGCCTACCTAACAGGAATATTGTGAAAACAAAATTTAATATACCTTGTGACTATAAAGCACTATATAAATGCAAGCTGTTATGAGGGCATATTTGTATATGGAAATTTGTATAGTGGAAATAGCATCAGATTTTAAGACAGAACAGAACTCAGCTATCTCACCATCAATGTAATCTTGGGCAACTCACTTGACCTATGTGCACCCAAGTTTCCTCATGTGTAGATAAGGGAGTTAGATTAGATTATCTCTAATGTCCCTTTCAACTGTAAAATCCTGCCATGCTATGACCCTATTTCAATGAATTCATGATCTCACTTGTGTAGATACTCTCTCCACCAGTACAATTTACAACCCTTCCATACTTTATCATATGATAATTTTGTCTATGTCTTTCCATTAGTATTGCAGAGAGGGTCTACTCAATGCTGAAAGTTTTGCTATAATTCCATTAGTATTTCATGTAAACCATTCCAGCACTGGGACTATTAAATGTTATCCTTCACTCTTTTTTATCAATCCACCCTCTTTTCTAGTTCTTCAATGTTTGATGATACATCCTCAATAATTTCTAACATGCAAGTTGTTATTTATAGTATGCTTCAAGCCATTTTCATCCATCATCCATCTTTTCATTTCCTTTTGGGCAAGAGTATGTTGGTAGATATTTAAAAACAGAAAAAAATGTATGCACAGTGCACTTTTAAATTTAATCTGCATTATCAACATTTTCTATATCACCTTAAGTCTAGAAAAGCAACAGAACAACAAACCAAGCACTGATTTGTAGCATTTGTTGATTTCTGTTGGGTTCATACTTACATACAATTTAACAATAGGCTCTCTCAAGGTACTATGAATTAATTGCATCACACTTCTGCCTTTGGGTTACCTACTGTTCATAGTGTCCCATGATTCATAGCCTTACAACACTACTGGAAAGGATAAAGATCTTAGGCTCCAAAATTAAAAGTTCCCTTAAATATTCTAACCATTAAAAAATTATAAATTAGATCACCAAAAAACACGAACGATTCCATTTTAAAAGACCGGAAAAAGTGAAGTATATATAAAACAATGACTCTGTTAGACACATCTCTGTTACACACACATTTTTTAAAGTATGTGTATAAAATTTAAAAGAAAAACCAACACTGCCTTGTATCCCCTTTTGATGTTATTGTGCTATTTATGTTTACTCTTTTCAAATGTTTCATTGGTGCTCTTATAAGTTAAGTTGTGTTGTATTGGCCATATCTGAAAATGTCTTATTTTGTACCTATAGACTACTGGTTCTCCACCAGAAGATGGTAAACATGCTTCATTATCAGTCTTTTGGAATCATGATTGGTCATTGCATTGATAATTTAAGTCTTTCATAGTTGTCTTCTTTCACAGTTATAATTATTGTTCCTTTTATCATTTATCGCCCAATAATATTCCATTATATGGCCCAATAATATTCCATTACACTCAAATTACAATAATTTGTTCAATCATTCTCCAATCAAGAGACTAGATCTCCAACCCACTTTGTTTCTAGTCCTTTGTTATGATAAGAACTGCTATAAATATATTCATGTAGATTCTTTCCCTTTGGTTTTGAGCTTTAGGAGGGGAGGTATATGCCTCATAGTGATATCGCTGAGTCAAAGCCTTCCTGGTCATTTTATGGACCAGGCTATTAAATATGAATATTTTAAACCAATATTACTCTGGTAACGAAGTGTGCATGCCACAATCAATTCTGAGAAAATTGTGAGAAATTTTTTATGAAATTTTGTGAAAATTGTGAGAAATTTTTCTAGATAGGAGCTTTTAGCCTTTCCTATATATTATGGATAACAGTGATACATAAAAATCCATCCTGGTGGGAGAGCCTAGGAAGGGGCATAAGATACTGCATCAAGCAGAAAAGAAGACTAGTGTTGTCAATAAGCAGTTATTAAACACTTAGTATGTAGCAGGTACTATGCTAGGAACTAGGAAAACAAAGAAAGACAAAAATAGTCCTTGCCCTCAAGGGGCTTACATTCTAGTGGAGGAGACAAAAGTAAATAACCAAGTACATGCAAGGTATGTACAGATAGATGGAAAGTAATCTTAGAAGGGCAGACATCAACACCTGGGGTGGGGGTTCCAGGAGCTCCACTACAAAAGATGACTTCCATTTGATGGTTTCATTTAAATATTTCTGACAAAGACCCTGATGAACAATCTGTTATTTTCTGAGAAAACAGTTGAGGGAGTTGAGGACATAGAATATCAGGAATGTCAAGGGGCAGTGACCTAACAGCTATTGGATGAGTCCTGTTTTCAAAATGCTGCAAGTTAACTTATGACTGGGGAAGTTCTCTTAGCCCTTTTTAAAAGGTTATTTCCCCTGGTTTTTGCTGTTGCTGCTTCCTACAGTGACATTCTATTTTAAAGATCTTAAGTCTCTTTTTTTTGGCACAAGGTTTCACAAATAGAACAGACTAGATAAACTTCCTTGACTATTAATGTGATCCAGGAAAGTTTTTAACTCTTACAGTCCTGACTGGTTCTTCATCGTTATGAGTAGGTCTGTATTTCAGTGATCTCATTTGAGTCTGGAAAGAAACATTTGTCTTTTGAAGCATTTTGAATCAATAAACATGCTTGAGCATTGGCTACAGAGTCAGAGAACCTGGGTTCAAATCCCATCTATGATGCTTACTAATTGTGTGATCTGAGGCAAGTAACTCTATGGGCCTCAATTTCCTCCACTGTAAAATGAGAGAGTTGAACTAGATGGCCTTTGAGAATCTTTCCAAGTCAAGATCTATATTCCTATAATCCATGATCCTTCAAATCAGTAAGAGAATGAGAAATCTAAAACCAAGAAAATAATAAATCTGTTATATATGTCAATGCCTACCTGCAAGTTACCTTGGGGAATGATTGAGATAAGACTAGAAGATCATTGGGAAGAAGTTACTGCATTCATTTCACAGTTTGTGAAAACGGAATCTACAAAGAGCTTAGGGATTCAAGACTAAAGTGCATGATAGTGTGAGAGTCTAGATTGTATCAAAAATATATCACTCAATCCAGTGCCTCTTTGGCCATAAACTTTATTGGTTTAGAAGTTCAAATTACCCTTACTGTAGAGATCATTGGGTTATGAGGGCAGCTATTAGAAAGATATTTCTTATATATTTTATATTTTTTCAAACAATTTTATCACTGAAATCAGAATCCTCTGACATTTTTAGCAATACAACAAATTCAGCAAACATTCCATCAAAGGTGTGGGCTATAAAAACACAATTAGGGATCAATAACTGCCTTCAAGGAGCTTGTGATCTAGTCACAACAATAATGATAATACTAATTACAGCATGTATTTATAATTTGTAATGTGCTTTATATTTTACACAGTACTTTCTTCATGTTAACCCTATGAGAGAGGGAGAAAATGTAAATATCACTATCACCATTTGCAGATAAGGAAACTGAGGATCAGAGAAAATAATCAATATATTTGCTCACAGTCAATGGCATAGGCATGCACAGAGCATGGGCCTGATGGACCTGAGTGTTCCAGTACACTTGCTCCACTTCAGTATATGACTATGGTCACTCTAAATAAGGCTAATAAGAATTGGATCTAGGTCTTCTAGATAATAATACCAATTTTCCGAAAAATTAGTACTTTAAAGTTTTCAAAGTGATTTTCCTCACCCCAGCCCAATGACCTCATGTGTATCCACGTGTGAAGATAATAGTCCTCATTTTGCAGAGGAGGAAACTAATACCTGAGAAATGTTAAATGACTTCAAAAGGGTTATTGGTTTGGCTCTGTTCTCTGACTCCTCTTCCCTATCCCCATCAGCTTCTGGGCATTATGCTTATCTGTAATCTGAAAAGTCTGCTTTTCCTTATAAATCCCTGCAGAATGTCCTAGGCCTAGTAACCTAAGCTCTAGAAGGATCTAGAACACACACAAAGTCTGCCAGATCTTGGAGGAAGATAGAGGAGAAAATTCCAAAGCCAATATATCTTCTCCAAATCTTCCCTGCCCCACCTAACCAAATATTCACAAGAAGTCTATTCAGGTCTGGTTGGAATGTCAGCTTGTGTAGGGGAATGGGAGGGACAAGGTAAAAAGGACTTGATGCGGTAAGGAAATATTTCTGTGCCATTAAAATATCTCTTCTCGGGTTACTGGATTAAGTTAAAAGAGCAAGAAGCAGTATGGCAGAGTAGGAAAAAAAAATTGGCCTAAAAGTCAGAAGACCTGGGTTTGAGACCCAGCCCTGTGACCTTGGGAAAACTACCTTTCTCAGCCTTAAGTATCTTCATTTATTAAATAAGGAAGCTAAATTAGATGATCTCCAAGGTCTTTTCTGTTTCCAAAAATCTATAAAATGTAAAATATAGAATCTTGAAAAAAGAAAAGAAAACAAGATAGAAAATGCAATCAAGAACCCCTTTGAATTATACCCCTCTTTCTCTGGTCTGTTCTTTTAGGAGCCCCTCTTTCTGAAACTTACAGTCAACATATATTACAGGACAAGGAAAGAGAACATGAATTTCTCAACTCATAAGTGGCTCCACTTGTTCCTGGACAATGAGCTTCAAGGTTGAATTAAAAATTTAAGTTGAGTCAGTGTTACTTAATATATTGTACTCAGAGAAATACTTAATAACAGTGGAACTTCATTCTATGGTAAGGGAAGCATCCATCAAAAACAGTATCATAAGACTCCTAAAGATCATCTCCTTGGGCAGGGAGGCTTGGTAGATTTTGGTTTTTTTGTTTTGTTTTGTTTTGTTTTTACTTAACTCTTAGTTGCCTAGGTTTATCTTGTTCCATTTTACAACCTATGACTTAAATTGTAAAACTCCCCTCTTCTGTAATGACAGGTGTCTGGTGATTACCACATAGAGATTTTATCATTAATTAATTCTACTCTAAAAAAGCGATGGCTATAATCTATGTTTAATCTTATGGCAACATTGATATCCACCGGTGGTAGTGCTCTTGTCAGCCTGTCCCCTCCAGACTTAAGCAGCTGTGTCCTAGGTCACCAGCTAGGTAGGAGACCTCCAGGGAAAGCCCAGGTGTCTCACGGAGTCTTATGAATGAGATCACAAATTGGCATACATCCATCTGAGTCTGAACTGAGTCATCCTTTGCAAAGAGATGTCCTGCCCCTTTCCCCCTCCCAGGATTAACATTTGCTATATTATGGCAAGGCTTCCCTGGCACTAGAGTAAAGGCTTCCTTACTACTTAAAATCAATTAGAGAATTAGGGCCATTCTGGTCTCCTCAGAATTGGATAATGTCCTCAGGTGAACATGGAGCCAGGCAAGAAGAAGAGAGAAGGAATCAGCTTTCCAGGGCTGATATTCCATGTTAAAAGGAGAGCAGAGAGGCTAAGGAGTTGATTAAGGCTGTTTAAGGAGCTCACTGTCAATCTTTCCACAAGCATAAAAATGTACCTCTTGTACATTGGCCTGCCATCATTAGGAAATGCCATTTTGAGTTGTTTTTCCTGTAGTTGTCAAGGATTCATATTCTGAGTGACAATTGGCTGGGGTTAGTGATGGAGTCTATTATGACAATCAAACAAAAATAATTGCCCTAAAGTGAAATCAGACCCATTACCTTCACCATGTTAAATGAGCAAACCAATTTTGGGATCATAGCACCTGGCACATAGGAAGGATTTAAGAAATTAAATTACTGACTTGAATTTTATAGAGGAGTAAGTGAGAAGTAAGGAGGTCAAAGAATTGATTCCATTCTTAAAGGATCCGGATTGGAAAAAATATTCCCTCACAACTTCATTTTATGAAGGTCTCTCTCAGCTGTCCCTCAGAGATGGGTTCAAGCCCTCTACACAGACTTACTGCCTGTGTGACCTTGGACAAGTTACTTAACTTCCCTGAGTGTTCATTTCCTCATCTGTAAAATGAGGAGATTGGAAGAAATGACCTCTGAGGTTCCTTTGAGCTCTATGTCTATGATTCTATGATCAGAAAAAGTTGATGTTGCTTTTTACCTTGAGCCTAAAAAACTGACTACATTTGTCCATACATGATACCTTTGAGGTAGATCCTATTAGAAAAAGGGTAAAGTGTTTAATTAATTGGTCTTCAGTCCATAAATTCAAGGATCACCATGTGGGGAACATCAAACTGGGGTGAGGGATCAAGTTTAAACATTTTGCTTTACTTGATCATTTCAGTACGAACTCTTCTTTTAATGTGGTCTTATCTGTAAATATCACATTCACTCCTAACGAGAGAGCAATTTAAAGTATTTTCCTAAAAATTGTCTATATCTGGCTTAGCTTGAGTTTACCACTTTGTCTAGAAGGCAAGCTATAAAAAATAGCATTATTATATGTGGATTTATGATGTAGTCTACACAGGATCAAACTTGAAATGGAATCTGGAGTCGTGTCTTGACAATACTGAGCTTTGCAACATAGCAGAGATCTCTATACTAAAAAAGCAACTACTTTGAGGTTCAAAGTTCCACACATACACACATACAAAAAATATAGTAATATAATCATTCCTTTCCTTTTTTTTATTTTTTTTAATATGTTTAGTTTTCACCATTGATTTTCACAGGAGTTTGAATTGCAAATTTTCTCCCCATTTCCACCCCACCCCCACTCCAAGACGGCGCACACTCTGGTTGCCCTGTTCCCAGTCAGCCCTCCCTTCCGTCACCCCACTCCCCTCCCATTCCCCCTTTCCCTTCCTTTCTTGTAAGGCAAGATAAATCTCTGCGCCCCA
>CM053623.1:251661199-251677438 GCA_028646595.1 Phalanger gymnotis
CACTCCTCCTTCCCCAAGAACCCCCTACCCGGACTGGGCTTAAATCTTCAGCATTCTCTTCACTCCTGCTCTGATCAGCCACTTAATTCCTCCCACCAGGTGGGCCTGGGGCCAGAAGCAACTGCAGCCGTAGTTCTAAAGCTGCCCCACCTCCACTGCCCCAGGGGCGGTAGCCGAACTGCAAACTCAGTCCCCGCATCTTTTCCCACTAACCTTCTCTGTTGTCTTTGCTCTTTGTGGGTTGAGAGGTCTGGTAGATGCTGCAGCTGAGTAATTCAGGATGCTAGGGCACTCTCCGCTCGTCTCCTGGTCTGGTAGGTCCGTTTCTGCTCTGTTCACACCGTGGGCGCTGGGCTCAGCTCCGCTCCCCTCAGCTGGGAGCCGGGAGCTCCGTGCAGGACAGACCTTACCCAGAGACCATCCAGGCTGTCCTGGGCTGGAGCCCTGCTTCCCTCTGCCACTTTGTGGGTTCTGCAGCTCTAGAATTGGTTCAGAGCCATTTTTTAATGGTTTTTTGGAGGGACTTGGTGGGGAGCTCACGCCAGTCACTGCTTCCCAGCCGCCATCTTGGCTCCGCCCCCCTCCTCCTCTTTTTCTTACTAGCTTGAAGTAGCTAGTTGGCCTAGCAGATAGAGTATTGAATTTGGAATCAGAATAGATCAAAGTTCAAATCTTGCCTCAGACTTTTATTAGTTGTATGAGCCTGGGAATTCTCAGGTTCATCTTCCCTGTCTATAAAATGAGGATAATAATAGCACCTTCCTCACAGAGTTGTAATAAAAACCAAATGAGATAACATATATAAAGTGCTTTGCAACCATGAAAATGCTTAATAAATGCTGTTATTATTGTTATTGTTATTATTATTATTATTAGTTCTGGTCTTGGGCAGAGTTAGTTTTCTCACCAGTACTTCAACACTTAAAGGTTCTATAGTTTGGTTAGTGTGGGGTACCCTCCCAACTTCCACCATTGATGGCAAATCATAACCCCTATGTAACTTTGTACATGGTCTTCAAGAGCTAATATGGCCAAGAAATTTAGCACTCTCTGGCCAACGTGATTATAAGAAGCAGCTTGGTACAGTGGAAAGCAAAATGGCTCTGGAGTTGGAAGGATATGGGTTAAAGTGCCACCTTCGTTACTACTTATGTAACCTCCAGCAAGTCATTTAACTTTCCTGGGCCTCAGTTTATTTTTCTGCAAATGAGGGGCTTGGACCAGATGTCCCCTGAGGTCCTTTTCAGTCTTGTATTCCTGATCTTGTAAGCCTCTGACTTGCAACATGTAAATAATATTATTCACCATGCCTTCCTTAAAGGGAATGTACATAAAATGCTTTGTAGCCATAAAGTATCTTATAAATGTGGGCTGTTAATATTATTGGGCCCAATCATGGACTGAGTATCTTTTGTCTGTCCATGACCTTCACTAATTAGGCTTCCAAAGTCCCAGGATGTTAGCTGCCAGGGAGTGATGTTTTCAGCCACTGAACCTCATTGAGAAAAGACAATGGAGGTCATAACCACACAAGGAAAATCATAGCTCCTCAAAGTTATACATTACTAATACTCTTATTGTTGTTACTGTTATCATAGAATCAAAAACCTTTGGTCGATCAGGAATCGCAGCGATGTGATAACATAATGTACTGCCTTGGAAAATGCCTTTCTTTCTGACCTTTCTAATTTTCAGTAAGCACAGTTAGAACTTCTCTGTCCGGTACAATGCTAAAAATAGAAATATTTTCTAATGAAGTCCTTCTGAGTAAAGTAATAAAAGAAAGTTATTTCCAATTACCGTGGTCAAATTCTGGAAACTAAATTCTTTTCCCAGGGTGAAAAAAAGTCAAACAATTCTTCCAGGATCATGATTTAACTTTGTTAATTGCAATTCATATATTAATGAAAGGGGGACTAGAGTCCAAGTATGAAGTAGATTTTTCCCGAAGTCAGAAATATATCTATAAAGTCTAGTTATGTAGATCTTTGAAGAATTATTGCATGGGGAACAATAAATCATTTTCCTGAAAACTAAAGCAATGTTACAAAGCTATTCCATCTGCTCCAGTCTCCTACTTGCAATTACATTATGGGGCTCCAGAGTTTTGGGTAAATAGTTCTTTTTGAAATTTATCATTGCAATAAATGCCCTCCCCAGCATTTTGGAGCTGTTCATTTGATTCTTAATCACAGAGAATGTAAAGGCACCTACCAAAGGAAAGAAATAAACAATTCTTCCATTTCTCTTTAATTAAGGTGCACTTAAATGGAAAAAGTGGGAGAAAAAAATTAGGCCTCTCAGAGATTTGTATACTTGGACAAAAATACGAGTTTGATACCTGTTCAAGAAAGGCGTGTTAGGACAAAGATGAATGGCTAGGAGAATAATAATTCCACACCTCCAACAAAACTGAATTTTCCCTAGATTTTAGTCACCTCAACACAAAGAATGATCGATTCTTGTGAACTGGTGGAAGAAAGGGGGAAGAACTGTCCATTTCTGAGGTACAAAACACTTCCCATCTAACATACTTAGAAATAAGTTTGGCTTCAAGCAGCCATTGTCATTTCTTTGCCAAGGCAAATTAAGGAAAAGAAGACATTGATGACAACAGGAGAATAAAATAATTTTAATTTCATTAAAATATGTCAGTTATGGCTATAGTAAATGATGAAGTAATTTTCTATTTTGGCCATAGTTCACTGAATGTTGGAGCTGGAAGAGACTTTAGAAGTCATCTAATCCATCCTTTCCTTGAAGGAGATGAGGTTAATACAAGGAAACCACTTTTGGGTCTTGGCGGGTGGCAGTGGGTCCCCTTAAAGGACCTAAAAACTATTCCTTTAATTTCCTTTCCAAACCTTTTTAAAAAGTAAATTCTTGGGGGCAGCTAAGTGGCACAGTGAGTAGAGCACAGTCAGGAAGACCTGAGTTCAAATTCAGCCTCAGACACTTGACACACTTACTAGGTGTGTGACCTTGGGCAAATCACTTAACTGCAATTGCCCTGCCTTCCCCCCTCCAAAAAAACCCCAAAACAAATAAAAAGTAAATTCTCTGATATCTTTTGTGCCTCATAACATACATAAAACACAGATGAAATGTCAATTTGTTTTACATTAACTTTTCACTAAGTCATTTGATGTGGTAGGTAGCTCACAAGATTATTGTCATTTAAAAAACAGTTAGGTTTTGCTTAAAACACAATGTGGTATGAGTGAAGCTATAATTCTTATAATTTCTCATCCGGAACCTAGAACAGAAAGTTGCCAGGCTACAGGTTTGACTTCTTCTAACTCAGGTTAGATTATGATTTCTAGTCAGATGTGGGTGATTTTTGCATCTGTGTGTGCGTGCGTGTGTATGTGTGTGTGTGTGTGTGTGTGTGTGTGTGTGTGCGCATCACCTTTTCTAGGAATTGCTAGGCCTTTTTTTCTTGGGTTTCCTCTGAGATGATGCTGCCATGTTGTCATATTGTCTAGTTGGTGACAGACAATTGAATGGCAACTTTGAGTTGGTCAGTCAATGAACATACCTTTGGCAGATACTGCAGAAAGACAATGCATCCTCCACTAAAGTCATTTACCAGTTTCTTACTGATTATTTATCATTGTTCTTTCAAGTACTGTACTTGAATTCAGGAAGGACTGAGTTTTACACCTGCCTCAGACCCATACTAGCTTTCTGACCTTAGGCAAATCACTTGATCTCTGTCTGCCTCAGTTTCCTCATCTATAAAGTGGGGTTAATAATACCATCACCCTCCTTTGTGAGGATCAAATAAGATATTTGTAAAAACACTTTGCAAACTTTCAAATGCTATATAAATGCTAGTTATCATGATAATGATGATGATGATGACAGGAAGATGGCCATGGAAGTGACCCTGGACTCCTGGGAATTAGGCCAACTGAACCCAACTCTGACAGGACCTAATAAGCTCAGGTCTTTGAGCACATCCAAACTAAGAATGGAGAGACTCATTGCCTTAACCATCATAAAGTTTGGAATTTTTTTTTGGTCACCACAACTCATAAAATCATGTACTAAAGACTCAAAGAGTCACAATTAGTATTAGCGGATAGAGTCCTCATATCACTTAAATCACGTATTTTTTGAATAATAAAATATACATATACACTAAATACTATTTTGTATGATGATCACAAGAAGCCACAGGAAATGTTTTATATCTCTTAAAAAAAACAAAATAATTTTAAATTCGGTGAGTTTTTTTTCCAACACAACTTCAAATGATAGACTAAAACTGAAAATTAATAGTGCCATATAAGGAAAAGGGAACAAGCATTCATTAAGCACATACTATGTGCCAGGCACTATGCTAAGGGCTTTAAAAATATTATTTGATGCCATGCAGACTAGCCTGGCGAGCTGTCGTCAGGGTTGGAAAGGAATTGAAAGAAACATGTTTTGGTGGCAGCATTATCTAGCAGGGTCTTCAGTATTTTCACTAGGAATTCATAGGAAGTTGGATTAGATGATCTCCAAAGACCCTTCAGCTCTAAATCCATGATTTATGAATTAGATCTTCCACATTAGTCATCAGCTCCCTTTCCATTTCCCATGGTAGAATAAGGGTTGGAGAATTTGGTGACATCTGTCAGCCACATTGCCTTCCTCCCAGGGATGCTCACAGGAAAGTGAAAGAGAGGGAGTCAGGCAATGAAAATAGATCAGCTGAGACTTTTAAAGCTACGGATATTCTTCAGACTACCTGAGGGGATGTAATATGCAGCACAAAAGTCTAAACATAGAACATGGTTTTAAAAACATCATCCAAGATCATGTAATACAAAGAGCACCAAATTTGGAGCCAAAGGATCGCATCCCAATTCCTGGATGAACTAGATTCAGTCATTTCATTTCCCAAGACCTTACCTTCCTCCACTAAAAAATGAGAAGGTTCAACGAGATTGATGTACAAGGCCCCTTGTAACTCTAAACCCCATGTCACATATATGCTCCTATACCTACATTCATAAACATCACCATCAGTGAAATCAAACTCCAGATCCAAAAGACAATGAATGATACGTGCAGATGTATGTTTTCATTTATTATGCAAGCAAACAACATACCATTGGTAGACAAATGGAGAAAATACTATAGCACACAATCAGTAATGTACTTTTTTTTTTTGCTTCCTTTTGGCACTCCTGAGAAGGCATTTGATGGGTTTCCATATTTTATTGTTGGTTTTGTTTTGTTTTGTTTTGGGGAGGGAAAGGGATTTTGTAAGTGGTAAAGATAGTTTTGAAGCCAAGTTGAAATGCTCGTGTTTTATCAACTCCCAATGTCTTTTGGGGATGAATGTCATAGGTAAAAAGGGATGGAATTTGATCTGACACACAGGGGTTCTAATAGTGATATGAATGAAGAGAATTTTAATTTTGTCATAATGAAATCTATATAATCATTGAGATCATAGATTTGGAGCTGAAAATGGACTTTGGAGGTCGGATAGTCTAAGCACATCATTTTACAAATAAAGAAACTGAGTCGCAGAAAGGGCAAGTAATTTGTCCAAGTTCCCACAGATAGTAAGTAGCAGGGTCAGGATTCAAACCCAAGTCTTCTGCATCTAAATCCTGTTCTCTTTCCTCTGCACCTCACTGCCATTTAATTTCTCAACCACAAGAGGGAAAAACACCATTGTCTTGTCATGGTGCTAAATATGACAAAATAAGAAAAATGAGCTGAGAAATGCTTTTAGATGTGTTTCTTTAAAATTCAACTGTGGAAACAGACCTGTTTCTCAGTAATTTAATAAAACGAAGTGTGAACAGTCCTCACTTCCTTTTCACAATACCACGTGGCTCCTCCTTGCCAGGTCCTTCCTGAGCTCTGCATACAAAGGAGAGAAGTACACTGACCTAGCCAATTTTCATGGCAAAATGGATTTGTTTTTCTATACATTTAAAAAGTTAGTATTTGATAATAGTATTTGAGAGAGGGGAAAGGAAATCATCCCGTGAGCTACCTTGTACCTGATGCTTAATAAATGTTTGTTGATTTGACATGATCTGTGTTCATAGTCAAGTTGTCATTCCAAAAGGCCAACTTCTCAAGCAGTAGGAGGAGCATGTCCTCCTAGGGTTTTTTTTAATCCAAAATCATGTGTTCATTCTATTACTGTTTGTGTACTAGAACATTTTCTGAAAATAAAAAAAGTTAAATGAAAGTACTCTCCCTTTTTAGAAGAACTAGTCTGGGCCAAACTCAAGGGCCCCACACCACTATAATTCCTTGACTAAAGTCTCTTTGGAACCATTTACTCTTGCACTTATATCTCAATTATTTTGGTTCTCCCTGGAATTCTGAACCATGGGTGTGTAGATTAATAAAAAGGAAAGGGGTTAAAAACAAGAAGAAACTGTTTAAAGAAGTCATGGCCTTAATAACCATGCCCATTTCATTCTAACAGTACGTAGTTCTTTGTAAGTTTCTTTGGTGGCTCCTCAAGGACAACACTAGCTATGTTGTCTTGTCATGACTTCATGTGTGCAGTCATTTAGTTTCACCTGTGAGGCTGAGAACACTTGGGGAGAAGGCCAGGCAGAGGAGAGGAAATTCAGCCAAATTTCCTTCACTCCTTAAGTAGACACCATCTAGATCTAAAAGACAGAAACTATACTCCCTGCCCTAAAAAACTCTGGCTGGCATTGCCTCAGTGGAGACTTTAGAATTGAATTTTGGGAAGGCTTAAGCTCCAACTTATTTTAAAAGACTTTTTTAAAATAAATTTTAAAAGATTTTTCACCCTTCTGTCTCTATCTTTCTGTCTCTGTCTGTCTGTCTGTCTCTGTCTCTATCTCTGTCTGTCTGTCTCTGTCTCTCTCTGTCTCTGTCTCTCCCTCTTTTTTCTCATAATCAGTCTTCCTCTCTCTCCCCTCTCATCCCTTTTATTAAATAAATCATGGTTAGCTGGAAGAACAAAAAAGAAAGTCAAATGGGAGTAGAAGGACTCTTGAGGTCCTGACAAATGAATTAGTGAAAAATTTAGATAAAGTCTTCCATGCTTTGACTTAAAGAATAAGATGTTCCACTGCTGAGGAGGAAGTTGTAAGAAAGCTTTCAGTTTAATTACCTGTCAAGAGCAAAGAAATTACTGCTGGGCTATTGAGGAGTTCATGCATTGGGATTCACATGGTTTTCTGTTAACTTTGTCGAGTGGAGAGACCAGATATAGCAGCTGCCACTTTTCCCTAGTTACACTGGAGTCCTCCAGAGCTTCATAATTCTGCAGTAATCATCCCATCTCTTGCAAAAGCTGCATTAACATGGAAGGTTGACAGCATTATTCAATAAAACATTGGCCATTTTGTCTTCTTTTGTGTGCAATCCAAGTTTCAACAATAACTAATAACCATCTGCAACTATAACTGTAGCAGCAGAATAGCTGAATGTACACTTCTGACTGGTTTATAGCTATAGCTTCTCATCCTGGGCATCTATAAACTATTCTTCCCTTCATGCTTTGATGACTTGGAAGCAGTCAGCACAATTTTTCATGACATCAAGGTAACTTTGAAGTGCCACTTGTTAGGACTTGCCATGGTTCTTGTTTCTCCATCGACATAAAGGAGTTAGTAGGCAATCTCTGTTCTAACCATTGTTTCCCTAAAGAGCTTAGGACTGAGTGATAGAAGGTAGAGTTTGTTTACCTCATTCCCCCATGCACTACTGAAATTACTCTTACTTTCTTATGAGATTGAACCACAATTACAAACAGTCTCAAAAGTCTACTTAAGCCAAAACCAGGCCTTCCTAAGTTTCTTTTGCAATGTGCTAACTGCCTCAAAGTGGAATAATGTCCTCTACTATGACAAAATGGTAGATCAAAAATATAATAAGATGTTACGATGAAGAGTAAAGAATGAATAGTAAAGGTTGGAATGAGGTACTATATAGTCTAGCTTTGATTCCTCTCTAAGGAAATGATATATCTATTTGGAATATGGAAAACTTAAAGGAATCACCCCAAATTTAAGCAAGTTCATACAGTACAGCAATTTAGTATACAATTTTAGTGTTCATTTATTAAGCACCTATTGTGTATGGTGGGCACGAGCAGGTTACAACACATTAGTAAGGAAGTACAAATAAAACCTACAATAAAAGATATTGCCAAATAAATCTCTAATCAAAAAAGAAGATGGACTAGTCATGTGATGAATGCTGTGAACAGTCCCTGTGTACCATTGTCATTCTCACAACAACAAAAAAGAGAGAAGGCCCCAACACTTCGGACAGCTTCTGGGAAGAAATGGACGAAAGTTGTGCAGGATGGATGGGCTTGATATGCATTACTGAAAGGATCATCTTCATCCCTAAAAATCACAGATACATTTAAATATTTGAACATATGAAACTCACTGTGTTAACCCTGAGTATACAAACACAAATGAAGCAGGTCCTGATGTTAGGAAAATTACATTCTACTATTATGGGCTACACTCATCTCATAGTTTTATTTGTCGCTTTCTCACCTCGGAGGTGATAACTTGCATAGTTTAGTCACTGAATAGAACAGAACAGAAGAGTCATAAAATCTGGGCTCATCAGACTCATGTTCTGAGGCATGACTTTTGGTACAAATGTTACATAAGTAGACAATGAGCCCTTTTTAAATGATCATTTTACATATGTTTTTGGTTTTGCCCTTTTTTCTTCCTTACTAGGTCACATAAACTCTGTGGATTGCTGTGACCAAAATTCGGTCCATGGAGTGATGACATTAATAAAGTTGATAACATGAACATGAACCTGTTAGCCATGAGTCTGTTTTGGGTTCCGAAATCTCTCTCAGAATTTCCTGGCCTTTGGAATTGAAATAGTTGATCTCTTTACTGGTCTCTTATGAACAACAAGGTCAAAGTACATCTGTTGTCCACTCAAATTTAGCTACTGGCCTTAGCCATAGTAAATTTAGACAAGGGCCTAGTTTCAGTTTGCCTGTAAATCCAGATGACAGAATAAACATGGTGTGTCTTGTGGTTAATACAAACACATGTATAAAGTTAAGGAGTCATTGGTAAAAAGACAGTGAAGACTAAATTAATTAATAAATTAATTTATGTTTAGTTTGGGGTATATAAGATGCTATTTTTGCAGATGGCTCCACTTTGATCTTACGCAAAACAAACTCATCTTTAGTACAAGATGCCATTTTCTTCTGGTGTTTCTCAAAACTCATGCTATTACTAAGATAGTATTACTATCCTTTTGAGACAAAGGAACACCTGGCATATATAAACATGGCATTGCTTCACCAGTGGTCTCTAGGGTTCCTTCCTTTCCATCCCTGTGTTCCATTGTAATAGACTCAAGGGACTCTTTCCTGGAGTTAGTCTCATTCACTAAGTTTCATGAAGCCATGTGTTTGCTGATTTGGGGTGGGGGGAGGGGAAGGAAGGGAGGAAGAAATAGGGTTCTGAAATTTGCCATCTTTTCATTATAGCTATCATGATGATGAACTTCTCCAGAAATGACAAATTATCAGTTTTGCAGAAGCATAGACAGAAATCTTTTTACATAGTTATTTTGTTTTTCTTTACACGCACAAGTGACTGGCCTTTGAAACCAAAATATTCCTCAAGGAGAGAGCTAATGGTGGAGGACAAGGGAAGAGAAGGGGAAAGATTTATTGGCTTTCAAAATATTTTTTTTTAAATCTTAATGTTTCTAACCCCTGATCTCTTAATTAGCATAGTTTCTGGGAATGTTCATCACATTTTTCTAGTTTTCAACATTCACTTTTACAAGATTTTGAGTTCAAAATTTTTTTCTCCCTCCCCTCTCTCCTCCCCAAGATTGCAAGCAATATGATATGTGCTATACACGTAGACTCATATGGAACATATTTCTTCATTAGTCATGTTGTGAAAGAAGAATCAGAACAAAAGGAAAACACCACAAGAAACCAAAAAAAAGAAAATATTTGCATCTATCTGCAGTCAGACTCCATAGTTCTTCCTCCAGATGTAGATAGCATTTTCCATCTTGAGTCTTTTGGAATTGTCTTAAATCATTGTATTGCTGAGAAGAGCTGAGCCTATCAAAGTTAATCATTGCACAATGTTGCTGTTACTATGTACAATGTTCTCTTGGTTCTGCTCACTTCACTCGGTGTCAGTTCATTTAAGTCTTTCCAGGTTTTTCTGAAATCCACCTGCTCATCATTTCTTATAGCATAATAGTAATTCATTACATTACTTGTTCAGCCATTCCCCAACTGATGAGCATCACCTCAGTTTCCAATTCTTTGCCACTACAAAAAGAGTTGCTATAGTTTTGTACATGTGGGTCCTTTTCCCATTTTTTATGATCTCTTTGGGGTACAGACCTAGTAGTGGAATTACTAGATCAAAAAAGATGCACAGTTTTAAAGCTCTTTGAGCACAGTTTCAAATTGTTCTTCAGAATGGTTGGATCAGTTCACAACTCCACCAACGATGCATTAGTGTTCCAATTTTCCCACATCTTCTCCAACAATTATCATTTTCCTTTTCATCACATTGACCAATCAGATAGGTATGATGTGGTACCTCAGAGTTGTTTTAATTTTCATTTCTCTAATCAACAGTGATTTACAGCATTTTTATATGAATATACATAGCTTTAATTTCTTCATTTGAAACGTTCATCAACATTTAGAGGCTACTAGGCATTAAAAATAGCTATTAAACTTTGTCCTATTATAATGATATGTGTTTAAATTTAATTCACAAAAGATTTCATAATAAAATAACATAACAGTAATGGGCGATTAGGTGGCACCATGGACAGAGATAGAGTATTGGACTAGGAATTAGGAAGAACTGAGTTCAAATTCGTCCTCAGACACTTTAACTATGTGACCCTCAGAAGTCATTTAACTTCTCTCAGCCTTGATTTGCTCAAATGGGGATGGTAATGGCACTTACCTTGTAGTGTTGTTGTGAAGATCAAATAAAATAGCATGTTAAAGTGTTTTGGTTACCATTTTATTGTAACTCAAGTGTGGTATGACTTAAAACTAAAATGGACTGATGTGATAAGATCTGCACCTACCTTGAGAAATGATGGCATTAGAATAGACTGGGGGCTGTGTGATTTGCAGTGATTTTATTGATGTGGGGAACTCCTTGTGAGAAACTCCTTTCACTGATATAAATAAGCAACTCCTCTCCTCTTTTTGGTCTTGGGGAGCATATTATTAGAGCATGTGAAAGGTTAAGTGTCTTGCCCATGGTGATGCAACCAGTATGTGTCAAAGGCAAGACTTGGATCCAGGTCTTCTCAACTATAAAGTCAATCCTTTATCCACTCTACCATACTGCCAATTAGAATGAATTTTGCTGACAATTTGTAAACCAAATTAATTCTATGGTTCTCTTTTTCTTGGAGTAAACAATAGTCATTAAACAGTGGGAAACACCTACATGTGTTAAGCCTGTAGGATGGGTCTTTTTCCATTTATAAATTGAGTTGCATCTCATAAAAATGAGTCACTATTAGCAGCAACTTTGAATAATATTAATGCTTTGAATTCTGCCAGATGCATATTCCAGTCCTAATACACCATCCTGAAACCCTGCTCCCAGGGTCATGGGGTGAGGGCAGGTGGACAGATATTCCTGAAAGGACATTGCTATGACCTTAAGAAAGCCCAAGAAAGGAACCAAGTGCTACCTTGGTCAGCTACCAAGGTTTTCGAACAGCTGCAGTCCCTAACCTTTGGTATTCTGCGGCAGCCTTTTTATTCCTAAATTAAATCACTCCTTGGTCTTCAGTCAGCCTTGGCCTCACTTATCTAAGCCTGTTTGAGGCAAACCAAAGTCTTTTGTTCAGTTGGGGAATAGCTGAACAAAATTCTTTGTCCATGCCTGGAATGTGAAAAGCTAGGAATTAAATATTGTACTTGACATATACAACAACTTCTCATATTTCCATCCTACGATACCCTAGTGGGGACGATGGTGCCATGGTATCTTAGTTGAATAAATCCCACTGTCTTATTGTGAGACCAGTACGTGGGGAGCCAGCTATATCCTGGTTAGTAGTTAGGCGTCTTAGATCTCTGCAAGGCAGCCTCCTAGGCCTCTGCTAGGCAAGGTTATTTGAGGATAGGTCTATGCGAGGCAAACACTATCTAAAGATAAGGACGAGAATACCTGCCTTTGTAGCTGCTACCCACATGAGAAAGAACAGAAATGTTTCAATATGATTACCCACATGGGAAAAAACAGAAATGTTTCAATTTGATTAGCCATTAGCAGACTAGTGTCTCATTCCCAGGAACAAGGAGATAAAAAATATATTAACCATTACTTCATTGTAGTTTTCTGAGAAGTCAGGATGACTCAGCAATTAACCTATATAAAAGATTGTCATTGTCCCCATGAAAGTCAGTCTATAGCCAGACTATACAACTCCCCTAGCCCTATGTTTGTGTCTTTTTGGGTTCATTAATTCATCCTACACTCACACCACTGCTGGCACCAGTATATGACCTTTGATAGCTACTAAATTCCTGAGGGGAAAAAACATTCTGCAATGGGAGTAAAGGGGAAGAAGATGAAGGGGAAAGAGGTTCCTTCTGGAATTCCATTCCAGAACTCTATGTTCACCAAATATTCTAAAATAATAGATCATTTTAAATCAATTCTAAATGTGGGGATGCAGTTACCCTTGACAAGATCTATTTTATTGCATTCTGAAACTGTAACCAACTATCCTTCTGTAAGTGACCGTTCATGGGCCCATTCACGGTGTAATCAGCACTGAAGTTTTGAGTTGCTTGGTTCCTCAAACATGAGCCCATCTACCTCTCCTTAGGCAACATGGTGGCCCTCCACTCCCAGGCAGTCAATATAATAATTCCAGACTTAGTGTGGACACATAATAGCCATTAGTCCTACTATAGCTCAGAACTCCCAGTATCAAGGAGTACACCAGCCACAGCCTCTCCACAGTAGTAGGGATTAAAAGCATGTACCACCATACCCAGCCAAAAGGTGCTATGCTAGACTAGAACTTTTAGCTCTGGGTTCTTCTGTTTTATCCAATCATTGGCTAAGAAAAAAGGAGACAGATTTGAGAGGGTTACTACCTTCGTAGTCCCTCCCAAATCTGCCAGCTTTTTTCTACTTCTTTCTTTCTTCATTACCCTAACTCAAGCCCTCAATGCTTCTCATCCAGGCTATTGTAACAACTGTTTCATTGGTCTACTTGCCTTTATTCTCTCATCTCTCCAATCTGTCATCTATATACCTACCAAGGTGATATTCTTGAGGTACTGGCATGACTACATCAACCCCCTCCTTAAAGAACTATAATGGATCTCTATTACTTATAGTATCAAATATAAACACTGTTCAAAATGGAAGCCCTTCATCATATAGCACCCGACTACCTTTCCAGATCTTATTACACTGTTTCTCATGCTCTACAGGTTATCTCCCCCATGTTAGAATGTCAGTTTTTCAAAAGCCCTTAGCAAGATGACTGGAACATAATGCTGTAAGTATTTCATGAATGCTTGGTAAAGATGATTTATTCTTCACTACTGATTAGAAAAATGCAAATTAAAGCAACTCTGAGGTACCATATCACACCTATCAGGTTGACTAATATGACAAAACGGGACAATGATAAATGTTGGAGAACATGTGGGAAAATTGGAGTACTAATACATTGTTGGTGGAGTAGTGAACTGATCCAACCATTCTGGAGAGCAACTTGGAACTACACCCAAAGAGCTATAAAATTGTGCATACGGTTTGATCCAGCAATACCACTACTGCGTCTGTATCCCAAAGAGATCATAAAAAAGGGGAAAGGACTCACGTGTGCCAAAACATTTATAGCAGCTCTTTTTGTGCTAGCAAAGAATTAGAAATTGAGGGGATGCCCATCAATTGAGGAATGGCTGAACAAATTATGGTATATTAATTTAATGGAATGCTATTGTTCCATAAGAAATGATGAGCAGGTAGATTTCAAAAAATAAACCTGGAAATATTTACATAAACTGATGCTGAGTGAAGTGAGCAGAACCAGGAACACACTGTATACACTAACAGTAACGTAGTGCAATGACCAACTTTGATAGACTTAGCTCTTCTCAGCAATGCAATGATCTAAGAAAGGGCTGTCTAAAATACAGCCTGCAGGCCATATGTGGCCCCCAGTGCGATTTTATGCAGCCTACCTGTAGGTTTTAATTTTCGGGAGTGAAAAAATAAAATAATAATTTGCATGGAAAGCGTATTCAATTTTTTAATTACATCACTAATAAATAATCTCATTGTTGTTAATTTTCTTTGCTGTTTTAAGCAGTATTATGGATGGAACATATTGCACAGAATTTTCAATCCATCTGTGGGATGCATTCCGTCTCTATGATGCAGATTAGTCAATATGCACCAACGTTTGTACTGTTGTGTTGTCACTTTCTTGTTTTGTGTTTGCTTTTGCTCTTCATACCTTTGCCTGTTGTATTGATGACACATGTTCCCCCACTTTCTATTGCTGTACTGTATTTTTTTAAAATTTCTTTAATATTTTCAGTTTTCAGCATTGATTTTCACAAGAGTTTGAATTACAAATTTTCTCCCCATTTCTACCCTCTGTGCCAGTAAGGCTTAGTTTAACAGGTGCCCTTGAGGAGCTTGGCTTTTGTTTATTTTGAAAGTACTTTCAGCTGTTAAGTGCTAAGCCCCAGGCCCAAAGCCCTATCAGGTGTGAAACCTGTGTGGGCGTAGATTAATGACTTAAGAGGGGCCAACTCAGGAACCAATGTTCTCTGGTCTCTGGTGGTTGAGGTGGGGCTTGAGAACACCAGAGGCTTGGCTGCCAGGAGAGGCCACAAACTACGGCTGAAGCCAAAGCAGAGCTGACCCGTGTGTGGACCCAGGAGTTCGAGCAAGGACTTTAGGCCAATAAATATGATTTATGCAATCTTATTTTTCTGTGGCCTCCTGGTTACTCTTGTGAGGCAGGCCTACTGGGCCTGGAGGCTTGTGATCGCAATATTGGAATGGGGAGGCTGGTTCGTGAATCTGTCACTGTGGGCCCTAAATAAATGTTCTGATGCCCTCTACTTAGAGAATTCTATATACCTTGCGATTTCGAACCATTCAGATATATATATGATCCTTTTTGAGACTATAAATTCAGCCTTCTTACCACACCTTCCCCCTACTCCAAGAGAGTACATATTCTGATTGCTCTGTTCCCTAGTCAGCCCTCCCTTCTGTCACCACACTCCCCCACCCCATCCCCTTTTCCCTTACTTTCTTGTAGGGCAAGATAGAGTTCTATGCCCCATTGCCTGTATATCTTATTTACTATTTACTTGTTGCATGCAAAACTTTTTTTTGAACATCTGCTTTTAAAACTTTGAGTTCCAAATTCTCTCCCCTCTTCCATCCCCACCCACCCCCCGAAGTCAAGCAATTCAACATAGGCCACATGTGTATCATTATTTAAAACCCTTCCACAATACTTATGTTGTGAAAGACTAACTATATTTTACTCCTTCCTATTCTATCCCACTTTATTCAATTTTCTCCCTTAGCCCTGTCCATTTTCAAAAGTGTTTGCTTTTGATTACCTCCTCCCCCATCTGCCCTACCTTCTTTCATCCCCCCTTTTTATCTTCTTCCTCCTTTCCTGTGGGGTAAGATACCCAATTGAGTGCGTATGTTACTCCGATGAGAGCAAGATTTACTCATTCCCCCTCACCTGCCCCCTCTTCCCTTCCTACAGAACTGCTTCTTCTTGCCACTTTTATGCAAGATAATTTACCCCATCCTATCTCTCCTTTTCTCCCTCTCTCAATATATCCCTCTCTCATCCCTTAATTTTATTTTATTTTTTTTAGATATCCTCCCTTCATATTTAACTAACCCTGTGCCCTCTGTCTATCTATCTATCTACTTATCTATCTATCTATATATATATATACATATATATATACATATATTCTCTTCAGCTACCCTAATACTGAGGTCTCATGAATTATACACATCATCTTTCCATGTAGGAATGTAAACAAAACAGTTCAACTTTAGTAAGTCACTTATGATTTCTCTTTCTTGTTTACTTTTTTGTTCTTCTCTTGATTCTTGTGTTTGCAAGTCAAGTTTTCTATTCAGCTCTGGTCTTTTCACTGAGAAAGATTGAAAGTCCTCTATTTTATTGAAAATCCATATTTTGCCTTGGAGCATG
>CM053623.1:251677938-251694004 GCA_028646595.1 Phalanger gymnotis
AAAAAAATAATAAAATTTTTTAAAAAAGGAATAAACAAGACTTAGTATTTACAGAAAAAAAAAAGAGTTTGCCATCCTTTATTTTTAAATTGAGGTTGACTGAAAAGTAAAGAACAGGTGTTTTCTGGGGAAAGACTGCACACATTTTTCCCAGAAAAAGACCCAATTGTAAGAGAGTTCAGAACAGCTATTCTCACTGGCCATATCTGTGTAGTTTATATCAAACTAATATCTCATCATATGGCATCTGGACTTTCATTTCTAATTTGTTTTAAACATAACTATTCCTTTCTGTTCTGTTCCTCATATTCCATATGACCTACAGATGGTTCTGTGAAGAAAAAGAGCTTCAGAACTCCCCAGATATCCAGATCCATTGTGAGAGCAGAGGTCTCCATACCCTAGTCATCACAGAGGCTTTCGAGGACGACACAGGACGTTACTCTTGCCTGGCTACAAATCCTAGTGGTTCAGACACAACATCTGCTGAAGTCTTCATTGAAGGTAAGGAGAAGAGAAATGTTGAAATCTCCCAAGTTAATATTGCCTCAGTATCCTACAGCTTCTAGGCTCAAATACTTTTCTAAATTATAACCATCTTAGCAGTGTTGCAATCCAAACCTATTTCCACCAAACAAACAAATGTAACCCAAGAGAATGCCTTTGAAAGCCCAATGATGGAAATGTCACATACATGTGTCCCATTTTCCTGCATTTGACCATATTTATTTGAAAGGTTTTTGCTAACATTCACATAGATGTACACACTACTAAATACCAAGAGTTCTTTTGATCTTTCTCTAGTGAATTCAAAATAAGGTCATACTTAAAATACAATGTCTATCAACTATGTTAAATTATACAATGCTAAGAATATGCAGAAGAATTCACCATTAGGTGGAATATTGTAATGGGTTTTTCCTATATTTTCATTAAACCCTAGGCATTTTCCTACCTTCATTTATGGCTCTCTTGTTCTCTAAAATAACATCATTTTTGGCACAGCTTAGTATTTGTAAAGTAGTGATGGGGGTGATAACCTTGAAGGCAAAGTGTGGTCTATTAAATTTATTACAGCATTTTATCAACAACAATATAATTCAAAATACTCGGAGCCAGCCTCTCTGAAAAGCATAAAACATTACCTTACTTAAAAAGTTCCTGAAATCAGGAAAATCCACCATATAGATTTGTCCTTTGTCTGGTAATTGGTTGTCTTATAAAATTTGATAGTTAAAACTCAGGAAGAAAAGGGAAGTCCTTAAAGTCACCGTCACCTGAATTTTGAACTTTTCACCAGATAATTGCCCTCAGAGTTTTTCATTTTTTTCTTAAAAAAAAAAAGGAATAGCAAATATTCAGATGTGAGCTCATGTAATATCCTCATTGGTATATCCTCTAACTCCAGCCTCCTAAGAGCAGACAAGAAATATTTTCCTCCTAAAAGTAACAACTGCTTTTGCCCAGTGTTTGTTCTCAGTCTGTGCTCTGTGCTTCTAATAAAAGATTCTTTTGCTCTGTCCTGGGAACCAGAGAATGGATTTCATGTACTGTCAATGAAGTCCACATATAAGGCCTAGATATAGGTTGAGTAGTGGCCTTGAGAGTGCTATAGGATAAAATGAACTAAACCTAATTACGTTCACTTGAAATATTGTTGTAGTGTAGGCTATAGAATTCTAGTTTTGAAGGTAGAGTACCTGCATTCACATCTTGACTGTGCCACTTCATAGGTGAGTGACTTTGAGCGAGTCAATTTCCTCTACAGACCCCTGTTTCCTAAAATGAAGGGGTTGGTCTCTGGAGTCTCGTCCAGTTCTTGATCTATCTTGATGTCAATCATCAATGTGATATAGTAGAAAGAACCCTGGACTGTAAGAGAAATTATCTAGTTTTATTCACATTTCTGCTAACTAGCTGTGTGACCTTGGCTAAGTCATTTAATCCCTTCTTGACCTAAGTTTCCTCATATGCAAAATGGGTAGGAGGGGGAGTGGGAAGAATCGTTCCAACTCATGGGATCATAATATCATAGATCTAGAACTAGAAGGGAACCTTAAAGTCACCTAAACCAATCCCCTCATTACACAAAGGAAGCAATTGAGTACTAAAAAGATGAAGTCACTTGTTCAAGATCATACAGTTGGTTAGTGGCAACACTGGTGTTTGAACTTATATCCTACCTATAATTCCCCATCCAACACTTTATTCACTGCTTCCCAAGATGACCCATAAGGGCCCTTCCAATTTCTGGAATTCAATGAGATTTATATGAAAATGGCTGGAGTTCCTGCTCTCATGTTGCCATAAGAGCAGATATGAAGAAGAGAGTCTTGATGGATTATCTTGAAATCATACATAGTATGCTCAGTTTCCTAATAGATTAAAAAGTACCAAAGACACAGCTCTGTACCACAGCTGTTAAATATAAGCATATTAGTATACCAGTAGTAGGCTTTCTTGGGTTGAGATTGATTCTCCTGCCTTCTTCATGCCATGCTATGGCCTGTGTACCTTTCTGGCCCTCTGTACTTTCTACTTTTGGCAAGAATAATTATAGCAACATTATCATTCTTGGAATGTGTATGTTAATC
This sequence comes from Phalanger gymnotis, assembly GCA_028646595.1. Lineage (NCBI taxonomy): Eukaryota > Metazoa > Chordata > Mammalia > Diprotodontia > Phalangeridae > Phalanger > Phalanger gymnotis. Next base: position 251,680,533 of record CM053623.1, read on the forward strand.
AACCGTCCTATGGCTCCACTCACCATCCTCACCATCATCAATCCAAATCCCCACTTTGAGCCTTGTTGTTGTTCAGTTGTATCCTATTCTTTTGTGACCTCATTGACCATATTTGCCATTTCCTTCTCCAGTGAATTAAGGCAAACAGAGATTAAGTGATTTGCCCAGGGTCACACAGCTAATATCTGAGGCTAGATTTGAACTCAGGTCTTCCTGACTCCAGGCCCAGCACTCTTATCCACTGAACCATCTAGCCGCTCATACTCACACTCCCTTATACATAAGATCATTGCGAGTAGGAACTGTCTTTCTTTTTGTATTTATATGTCTGACACTTATCACAAATGCATGGTACATACTAAGTGCCTAATAAGTGCGTTTTTTAAAATATATATTTATTTATTGATTGATAGTTTTCAACATAAGATTCTGAGTTCCAAATTTTCTCTCCATTTCTCTCCTCCCCCCAACCCCAAGATGACATGTAATTTGATAGACTCTACATCTATATTAATATTGAACCTGTTTTCACATTAGTTATGTTGTAAAGAAGAATTAGAACCAATGGTAGAAACCACAAGAAAGAAGAAACAAGCAAAACAAAAAAGAAAGAGAGAGCAAATAATATGCTTCAATCTGCATTCAGACTTCATAGTTCTTTTTCTGGATGTGGGACAACATTTTCCATCATGAGTCCTTTGGAGCTGTCTTGGATCCTTGCATTATTAAGAAGAGCTAAGTCTGTCAAAGTTAGTTATTGCAAATTGTGGCTCTTACTGTGTACAATGTTCTCATGGTTCTGCTTAATTCACTCAGCAACAGTTCATTCAAGTCTTTGCAGATTTTTCTAAAATCTGCCTGCTCATTATATCTTATTGCACAATAGTATTGCATTACATTCATATACCATGACTTGTTCAGCCATTCCCTGATGGGCATCCCCTCAATTTCCAATTCTTTGCCACCACAAAAAGAGTTGCTATAAATATTTTTGTACATTTGAGTTCTTTTCCTATTTGCATGATCTCTTTGGGATACTAATAACTGCTTTTTTATTCATTCATTTGCAAACCTGCCATATTGAACATCTTTATTTTTATTTTTGCCTTCTTCTAAAATCCTGAAGTATCCAATATTATTAAGTAAGTTCAGGGACTTTAAGCACAAAACGTTTTTTCATTGTTGCATTTAGTGCTTCTAAATGAAAGCTGACAGACTGACAGTCTGTCTTATGATGGCTCAAAAGGGTCCATTCCTGTCCACCTATGTGCTGGGTCAGTTTCATGCCTCCTGTGGTCCTCCAACAAAAACATTGGCTTTTTCCCACGTACCCTTTTCCACATGGAAGCACTGATCTGACTTCAGTTGCCAAAGAACCATCAAGCGTTAGTGGCTCTAATCACTACATATTGAGTTTATACAGATTAGTTATGAAGGGAGTAGGAGGGAGCAAAGGAGAGGGAGATTCAACCATCCATCACATCTCTCAGGATTAAGGTTAAATGCCTTAGAAAAATGACTTACTTGGTCTTACAAAATATGTAAAATAATATCAGACAGCTGACAAATACAGCATGTTAGAATCCACAAGTCCAATTATATGAAATGTGAGAGAAGTTCTGCCCCGTGACTCAAAGTGAAGACCTACTTTGCCACAATTTTCATATTTCATTTCCTTCAGGGCTAAATTACACTCAGATCTATTCCCACTGAATTACTGTCTAAAGTTCCTCCACCATTAGTATGTCAACATAGAGTTATACCAAATCAATAGAGAGTATCAAGTGTGCTTTTTGAATCAGAAAACTCAAAAAACTCTCTGACAGGTCACAGGTATTCATTGTAAACCTTCTTTTTGCCCTACTTATAAAGTTTGACATTACTTCAGCCCTATTTCAGCATCTCATAACTACATGGAAGGGACCCTAGGTTCTTAAATACTGGAACCTTTGAAGGTTCTCGAACTGACTTGCAAGCTCTGCCAGGACACCTCAAGCTGAAAAGGCTTTGGGTATCAGCATGTCTGCCAGCTCCATGTTGTCTTCCAAAGACCAACCTAGCTACATTTGGAGGGGATCATTGACAATACTTGACGCCCATATGATAAACTGTTTTAGCCACAGACATCCATTTAACAGTTGACTAAAGCAGGAACGGTTGATTTTATGGAAAGAATACCCAAGCCAAAGAAATCATAGATCTTTAAATATCTGAAGTATAAAATTCAGGCAGTTAAATGATAGGGGAATAAAATGCAATAAAAGAGTGGGGGACCAATAGATATTACTGCAAAGCTAGCCATAATGCTTAGAGAAAAATTCAACTTTTTTTCAAATCAAATTAAGAAATATGTGTTGCATATTTACATAGAAACTCATCACAAAGAAATGCAAGGCCTCTAAGATAATGTCTTATAGGACTAGTCCAGCTGGAGAGACAAAATAAAAAGACTAGAGGTGGACAGGCACAATATAATATGGCAAAAGTTAAATAACACTGAAAGATTTGTGAGATCAATACAACATAAATTATAAGATTGTATGTGATTATTTATCAGATGAATTGTGAAGACAGTAACTGCCATTGGCAATCAGAGGCAAGTGGCATTACTTTAATCAATAAGTATTTATTAAGCACTTTCTGTGTGATAGATGCAATCCCTGTATGATAGATAGGCATTAGGGATATAAATACAAAGAAAGAGACAATCCTTATTTCAATTGGGAAGGAAACATGTGCATGTATAAGTATATGCAGAATTAACTTATGCCAAGCACATACAAAATTAACACAGGAAAAGAAGGAAAGGCGTTTTAGGTTAGGATGTTCAAGGAAGGTCTCATGGAGGTTAGATTTGGAGTAGGTCAGATTTGGACTCGTAAAGATGACGTTGCAGGTGGATAAGATGTTTATCACAGGTTTAGAACTAGAAAGAGTCTTAGATGTCATCTGTTCAAAACCCCTTATTTTACAGATGAGGAAAATGAGACCCAGAGAGGTTTAGTGACTTAAGGAGATAAACTGATATGGTATGAGATGAAGAAAGGTACAAAGGCAGAAAAATTCAAGGAATATATAATCTATAATAATTAACAAGGTTGTTGGCATCAATGGGGAGAGGATGAATGTATACATTTCTAACATTGTATTTACTTGCAGTGAAGTTAACTCCTTCCAGGGCAATTATTTTTCCACTCAAACTGGGATCATGAGATGGGATTATATGGCTTAAATCATTCCCATTGATGATAGAGCAAACTGGTACCAATAAAAGTGCTCCCCCAGACCACAGTGGCCCTTCTGTGGAACCTGAATGCTTAGAGGGAACAGTCAAAAAAGATTATGTTTAATTTAAAATAAATTATTATTTATATTAATAATAATATAAATTAATTCTATTTGGTAAAAACTGCTCACATTCGGGGAGCAGCCATTTGTGTTTCTCCATGCTTCTGAAAACATTGACATCATTCAGAGAATAAAGGGAAACTCTCAGGTGAAACAAGTGAGTGGAATGGGAAATCGTATTTACTGCTCCAAACTGAGAGGAGAGCATATACACAAAAGGAAATAAATCTCAAGTAAAAAAGAATGACATTCAGTCCTCTGCCTTTCTAGATATTTGTCATTAAGAAAGTATGAGAGAAGAAAAAACAATTCCTTGGCAGTGATCCTGAGGAAAAGCTTAGTGTTATTGCTTGAGGTTGCAACTAGGTGGTTGACCTTTATTATATTAGACACTTCCTTGAAAAGGAAAGGACAGTCTGTTGACACTTGTCTCTAGCACTCCTCTATCAGAAAGGAATGTCATTCTCCAATAAGCACTAGTATCCCAGAGATAGTCTAGCCCCAGACTCCTTACCCACCTTTGTGGCCATTTTATCAGCAATAACGAGGTGGAGTGGACAGAGTACTCAGTTTGTAGTATCTCAGTTCACACACTGGCTCTTCAACTTGACTACTTCTGTGACCATGAGACAATTGTTTAATCTCCCTGGGCCTCAGTTTCCCCATCCATGAAATGATGGGATTGGACTAATTAACTCTAAGGTGTCGATTAGCTATAAATCTGTGGTTAATTAAATATAAAAGCATCTCAAATAACTAATAGCTTTAAAACATGCTTTAAAAATACTTCCCATGTCTCAGAGGAGAGAGGGGGAACCTTCAAGTATAAAATATTGCATTTCTTTTGCTTCATTGTTTTTCTTTATTCCAAAGAAGAATTCTATGGGAGTTGAGTTTGTTAGGAAATAACCATGATGTGGAAGAAAAAAGAAGAGCACCAAAATATTCTTCAAAGTTTCTGTTTTACTGCAGGAAACAGTGTTTTAACATATTCTAGTATCAGTCACATAAACACACACATATATAATAGCTACAGTAAAAGAAGCTAGAAGCCTTCAAACAAGTGTCCCTCCCTCCTCAAGTTTAAGCAATGACATACATATACTGAAGAAGCTAGCCTGACACCTGAGATGTTGCCCTGAACAGCAGGTGCAAAGCAGATGACAAAAGGGAGAAAGTAGAATGGGGAAGGAGGAAGAAATCACCTTGTGAGAGTGTTGGCACAAATAAGGGGATTTGATCTACCACCTCCGACAGAAGCTGCCTTATCACTTGAGATGAAAGGTGACATTGAGTTTTGACTGGGGATAGGCAGGTGTATAGAAAGCTCACTGAAGCCCTGTTTGTTCTACTTTCTTGCCCCTTCCAAAAAAAATTACCAAGCATGGCCTGTTTCTATGTATCAGCTTTTGCTGTGACTCTCAAGAAATAAAAAGAAGAAGAAATCACTCTTAAAACAACAACTTTTTTCCAGTGCTACCTTACAAGTATATGTCTTAAATATTTGAAGTCAGGTCAGACTAATCTATTTGCGTGCCCATGTCAATAGCAAGGGACAGTACCGATTTGAGAAGTGCCATAGCTACCCTAACCACCCTATAAAGGCTCTCAGTAATTTCCAGTGACTTCCTAACAACCAAAGATTGAAGATCAGATAATTTGTCAGACTAGGTTTGCTTCCAAGAAGCGATCTGATCCAAGCCTTCATCTTCCCTGATCTTTGCAATATTCATTACTGCTTACCACTTCCTCAATTCTTTTTTTAAAAATACATTTTATTGATACCTTTTGTCTTTATCTGACCAGCAGCGTTTCCCAACCAGATTGAACCCTCTCTTGTGATACAGAAAAGTAATTAATTAAACCCATACTAGCCAGGCAATAAATATAGTATTTGGTCCTAGTAGTCCCCCACACCCCGCTCCCAACCTTGTCTCTCTGCCATCAGGGAGGAGGCAAATTTCCTCATCTCTTCTCTGCAACTTCCATTAACTCAGAGTTCAACTTCTTTTTAGCTACCTGTCCATTTACTTAAGAGTGTCAGTTCCTTGAGAATAAGAGTTTTCATTCTTTATACTTGGATATTTAGTGCTTAATAGAGCTCCTGGCACTCATCAAGTGCTTAATCAGTGCTTGGAGATTGATTGTAGTCATCGAGCACATTGTTCTCTTTGTTCTGTTTATTTCCATCTGTATCAGTTCATGTAAAACTTCCCTCATTCCTCTGAATTCCCCATCCTAAGCATTTCTTAAAGACCGATAATATTCTATTATGTTCATATAGACACACCCTCTCTTCCCTTGGTTTTTCCCCGACCTTTCTTACTGCTTCTTCTCAGGTCCTTTTGCTGCCATCTTATTCTCTTTCCTACAACCCTCCCAGGCCTTCCCTGAGGTCCTCTACTTTTCTTTTTGTCCATTCATTCCCTTCATGATATTACCCATTCCCACAGTGACCACTATCCGGTTTATGCAAATGATTTCTGAATCTCTGTCTCTACGTTCAACCTTTCTCTGAAGTCCCATCACCCATCTCCAACTTCCCTCTGTTCATTTCCATTTGTATGTCCCATTATCACTGCACACACAACATGTCTAAAATAAAAGACATTATCTTCCCTGATTCCTCTTCCTGACTCCCCTGTTGCTGTTAATATTTTTCCCAATTACATAATTTAGAAATCTGAAACAACATTGATTCTCTCCTTATCTTTACTTCCCATGCCATAAGTAATCCTGTCCTCTCTGTCCTTTGTGATGCCCGACTTCTTTTATTTTCGTTACTATTTCTCTTATTACCTTGTCCCTGCCTATATTACAGACCTAGTTTTTGCCTGATCTCTCTGCCTTTTCCTCCCACCGCCATCCAATTGATTCTACATGTCATCATCAGATAAATCTTTCTAAAACACCTCATTTACAATGTCACTCCTCTAGTCGAAAATCTTCAGTGGCTCCCCAGTTATCCTGTATGCTGGCTTTCTAGTAATTTGACCTCAGTTTACCTTTCTGTCCTTATTTACCACTTCTCCCAAACCAAATGAATGCTGAACCCATCTGGCCTACTTCATGACTCACCCAGGTGCCTTGCACTTTCCAAACTCCAAACCTTCATATTAGGTGCTGTAAGTGATACAAAGATAACTACCACATTGTCCTTCCTGTCACAGAATTTATAATCCATAGATGTGAGTGAAGTCAAATAGAGGACAAGATGTAACAAATAACACAAGAATAGTACTAAGGGCTGTCAGAGTTTAGGTTAGGGAGAGATTGCTTCCCAGTGGGGTCATTAAAGAAGGCTTCAGGAAAAATGTGGCATTGGAAATAGGCCCTGACGAATGCATTGAATTTCAAGCAGCTAAAATGGGGCATTCCTGGTCAAAAGAACAGGATATATATCAAGAAGAGGGAGAAAGCATAAGGCATATATGAGGAACAACTTGCTAGAATCACAGAGTATGTTTATTAATGTAAGCCAACATGTTTATATAGCACTTTAAGGTTTGCAAAGTACTTCACAAATTTTATCTCATTTGCTCCTCACGATAATCCTGGGAAGCAGGTGCTATTATTATCCCCATTTTACAGATGCAGAAACTGAAGCTAAAAATGGTTAAATGATTTGCCCTTGGCTACACAGTAAATTATGTAATAATAATAATTAATAATAACAATAACAATGGCAGCTAGATGGTGCCGTGGATAGAGTGCCAGCCCTGGAGTCAGGAGGACCTGAGTTCAAAACAGAACTCAGACACTTACTAGCCATGTGACCCTGGGCAAGTCATTTAACCCTGTTTGCCTCAGTTCCTCATCTGGAAAATGAGCTGGAGAAGGAAATGGCAAACTACTCCAGCATCCTTGCCAAGAGAACCCCAAATGAGATCATGGAGAGTTTGACCCACTTAAACAACTGAACAAAAACAAGAAAATAATAATAATAATACATCATCATGGATAACATCTATATAACACTTAAAGTTCTGCAAAGTGCTTTACAAATATTATCTTATTTGATCCTTGCAATAGCCTCAGAGGTAGGTGCTATTATTATCTCTTTACATATTAGGAAAATGAGGCTGGAAAGGGTTAAGTAATTGTTATCCCATATATGGCAAAATATTTAAATCAGTACTTTTTTGTGGTAGCCAAAAACAGGAAGCAAAGTGGGTGCTTATTGTTGGGGAATGGCTGAACAAATTGTGATATATGAATGAAATGAATTATTATATCATAAGAAACTAATGTGAAAAATTCAGAGACATGTTGGGAAGATTTGTATGACCTGATGCAGAGTGAAGTAAGCAGAACTAAGCAAACCGTAAACACAACTAGAACAATAATGTCAAGGAAAATAACACTGAAAATCTAAAAACTCAGATCACTGCAGTAACATGCTTGACTCCCCAGGACTGATAACTATACCTGCCTCCCTTTTCTCTTTACAAAGGTGGTGGGACTACAGGTGCAGAATAAGCCACAGCCTGCCAGACAGTGTGGTAGTTTGTTTGGTTTAACTGTTTTTCCTCATTACAAAGTGTGCAGGGGAGGCCAGGGCAAGAGAAGGGAGGGATTATTGGGAAAATAAAGTAGTATTTATTTTTTGAAGAACCATTAATATTTTTAAAGAACCATTAATATATTTAATGGACATAATTTTTTACATTTTACCACCTAATATTCAATGGATAAATTTTATTCCTAAAACCCAGAATTAGCTAAAGGAAATGCAAAAGTAATTCTATAAAACAATTGTGATTTTTACATTTGTTATTTATTTTGTTGTTAATTGTGCTATTTACATTTAATGCTACATGTTAGGTACTTTGTCCAGATGAACAAGTATTTAGGCAAGCTTTTTCCTAAAGATTAAAGAATCAGTAAATTTTAAGTTATTAAGGTTTTAAAAGGCTATTGTAATAGTTCTTTGAAGTATTAAAGATGTGAATTCAAGTAAGAACAATGTAAGTAGAAAGGAGGGACAGATATAAAAGACAGAGCAAAGGAAAAATCCATTTAACAATCAACAGATTAGATATTTGTGGCAAGAGTGAACATGAATTCAAAAAGGATACCCTGGTTTCAAGTCATTCAGATAACGAAGGTACCATTCACAGAAATACCAAAAGACAGGAGAAAAGCTAGTTTGGGAGGAAAAACTAGTTTAAGTGGAATATTCAGATGGAGAAGTCAATAATTGGAAATATGAAGACTGAGCTCAATTCTGAGCTAAGGCTACAGATTAGAGAGTCATCCCTATAGAGGTGTTAATTAAAGCTCTGAAAATTAGTAAAATTTCTGATAATAGAGAGCATTTATATAGCACTTTAAAATTTGCAAAGCACTTTAAAAATACTATCCCATTTTATCTTCACAACAACCCTAGAAAGTAGGTGTCATTATTGTCCCTATTTTACAAATGAGGAAACTGAGCCAGACAGAGGTTAATTGAAGCTAGAAAATATTTAAGGCTGGATTTGAACTCAAGTACTCTGATTTTCCTAACTCCGGTTGTACTGTTCCATCCCCTGCACTCTGTGTGTGTGTGTATGTGTGTGTGCATGTGTATGTGCGTGTATTGTGTGTCTGCGTGGAGGGAGGAAGGAAGGAAGGAAAAAGAAGGAAGGAAAGAGGCTTGAAGGAAGAAGCAAGGGAGGAAATCAGATGAAGACAAGAAAACCAAGGATAGAATCTTGGGAAATTCCTCCATTTAGAAAACATGAGAAAAAAAGATGAGTGTTTCCAAGGTAGGCATCAAATTGGGGTAATGCAGTTGCAGAGAAGCTTCAGGTAGGTCATCAGTTGTGTCCAAGGCTTCCAAGAGGTCAAAGGCAATGAGGACTAGTTTTGATGGTTGTCATTCTTTTGCCTTTTCCTGGACTGTTAATCTCCCTCTTCCTTAGCTATGAGAATCCTACCTATCTCCTTGTTTTGTTTGTGGTGCATCTGCAGTTTGTAGCAGCACCAAAGCACTGGGTCCTAGATAAATTAACAGGAGTTTTGGCTGCAGAATTATCTATCGACTGCTGCACAAGTAGAGAGAAGACCTCCTGAAGTAAACCCTTGTAAAAATTGTAAAGTCTGCAAGATATTAAATAACTAATATTTATAGAACACTTTAAGATTTGCAAAGCATTTTATATATCTGATCCATTTTACAGCTGTAGCAACTGAGAGTAAAAGAAGTCACTTACCTAGAGTCACACAGATAGGAAGTATCTGAGGCAGGATTCAAACTCAGGTCTTCCTGACTCCAAATCCAGCATTCTAACCACTGAACTACTTATCTGCCCTGTGGGTTTTATGGCTCTCAGGAGATCTGAGAAGACAGGAGAACATTTCCATCTTTTGTGTGTGACATAGAGGACTCAGTAGCTATTCATAGATAACAACTGAAAAAACAAAGTGTAAATTGTGTGAAGGGAGAAGCAGCACCCATACAGAGACTCACCATGCTCAGTCCTCTCAAAGTGAATGATGCCATCCAGATACTTTTAAAGATTGGCAAGATTACAGGCTTGAAGTTTATTCCTGGTAACCTCTATATAGTGACTAGTAATGGTAACTTAGATAGAATTGGTGCAGTTATCAATAGAGAAAAGCACCCTGGCTCTTTTGATGTTGTCCATGTGGAGGATGTCAATGATGGGAACTCCTAGGTTTGGAAACTGACTCTTCCAGTGCATGTTGGCACCTTCTCTGCAACTTATAGTCTTATGTGGACTTGAACCCACGTCTTTCTAGCTTCGAGGACAACTTGGTATTGACTGTTATGATACTTCTCTTACACACTATATACAGGGAACTGTGATTTCATCAGCATGACAAACTCTTATTTTGGATGCTCCTTCCAAAAATGCAGATATTGAGCCCAAGAACCAGGAGATCAGCCAGCTAGCACTTATTAAGAACCAGGCACTATGCCAAGTACTGGGAATACAAAGGAAGACAAAAACAGATGCTCCCCTCAAGGAGTTCACATTCAATGAGCAAGGCAATATGCAAAATTTACAAATATATATACAAAATACAGCAGAATAAGTGGAAGGAAATCTTAGAGAGAAAGGTACTTGTACCTCAGGGGACCAGAAGAGGCCTTTTGCAGTAGATAGCATTTGAATTGAGTCTTAAAGAGAGCCAGTGAAGCGAAGAGGAAGAGCATTCTTGTTGTGGGAATATAAAAACATGGAGATGGAAGATGCAACATCACGTTTGAGAAGCAGCAAAGAATAAGCCAGTGTGTAGCTTGACCATAGATAAAAGTGTTAAGTGGTGAATATCAAATAGTGCATCTTATAATTGGTCCTGGAGATAATAGTGAGCTACTAGAATTTATTAAGAAGGGAGAGTAACATGGTCAGACCAGCACTTTAGGAAAATTACTTTGGCAGCTGAGTGGAGGATGAAATGAAGTGGGAGGAGTCCTGAGGCATATCACTAAGAAGGTTATTACAATAGTACACGTGAGAGATGTGAAGACATCTTCTGGTGAGGGCCTGAAATAGAAAAGTAGCTGTGCAGGCGGAGAGAAACAGATATATAAGAAATGCTGTGAAAGTAGAATAATGAGATTTGATAACATATCAGAAACATAGAATTAGTGACAATGAGGAATGAAGCATGATACTGAAGGACTGTGACTCTGGGTACCTGGGTAGTGGTGGTTGTTATCCTTCATTCTCCAAGAGGACCAAAATGACATCACCTTGCTACGGTGAAGTTTCAATGTGTCCAACGGTGGCTGATCAGACCACTACAAACTTGGAATGTTCTACCACAAGTCAGGCAAAAATAGTCGATATGAATATTTGGGGTGGATTGTCTAAATTTGCACATCTTGCCTTTCTTTTGAACTATTTCAATTCTGCTTTAATCATAGAGCACAGCACTTTCTCTGATATGAGCCCACCATGCTGAGTGGTCCTGTGCCAGCTTCTCATAATCAATTCCAAAGTTCTTAGGAGAGACCTTGAGAGTGTCCTTGTATGGCTTCTTCTGACCACCATGTGAATGGTTTGCCTTGTGTGAATTCTCCATAAAATAATCTTTTAGGCAAGCATCCATTTTGCATTTGAACAGTGTGTTCAACTCATCAGAATTGTGCTCTCTGAAGTAGATGTGGAATGCTTGGTAGTTTAGTTCAAGAAAGGACCTCAGTGTCTGGTATCTTATCCCACCAGGTGATCTTCAATATCTTCCTAAGACAATTCAATAGGAAGTGATTCAGTTTCCTGGCATGGCACTGGTAATAGTATTCAAGTTTCACAGGCATACAACGAGGTCAGAACGACGGTTCTATAAACCATCAGTTTGGTAGTCAGTCTAACGCTTCTTTCCCACGCTTTCCTCTGGAGCCTCTCAAATACAGAGCTAGCTCTGGCAATCCATGCGTTGACCTCATTATCAATGTGTACAACCTTGGAAAATATACTACCAAGGTAAGTGAACTTATCCACAGCATTCAGAATGTCTCCATTTGCTGTAACCAATGGTTCCACATATGGATGGTGTGTTAGTGGCTGATGGAGCACCTGGGTTTTCTTGGTCTTAATTGTTAAGCCAAAATTAGCACAAGCTTCAGAGAATTGATCAGTACTTTGCTGCATCTCAGCTTCAGAGGCTGCATTGAGTGCACAATCATCTGCAAACAGGTAATCATGCACCAACATTCCCTCCACCTCGGTCTTGGCTTTCAAGTTGAAGAATTTACCATCAGTGCGGTAGCTGACCTTGGTGCCATGTTCATCCTCATTGAAAGCATTTGACAACGTGGCTGAAAACATCATGCTGAAGAGCATGGGAGCAGGCACATAGCCTTGTTTCATTCCATTGGTGATTGAGAAAACACAAGGGAATTGTCCATTATCTAGAACCTGGGCAAGCATGCTGTCATGAAATTAATGTACAATGCTGATAAACTTCTCTGGACAACTAAATTTTGATGTAATTTTCCATAAGCACTCATGACTAACAGTATGAAAGGCCTTGGTCAGATCTACAAATGCTGTGTATAGAGCTCTGTTCTACTCCTAGCATTTCTTCTGGAGTTGTTGGGCAGCAAACACCATATTGACTGTTCCTCGGCCCTTTCTGAAGCCACACTGGCTGTCAGGTAGATGACCATCTTCCACGTGAAGGATCAGCCTATTAAGGAAGACTCTGACAAGAATCTTGCGAGCAGTGATTAAGAGAGAGACCCTCTCCCCGCCCCACCCCCGTGATTGTCACAGGACAATCTATTTCCTTTACCTTTATAAAGATGGACAGTTGAGGCATCCTTGAACTCCTGGGAGATAACATCCCCTTGCCATGTAACCTGGAAAATTTCAGTTAGCTTTTGTATGAGCAAGGGATCCCCTAACCTGTAAATCTCAGCTGGAATGGAATCAGCACCAGGTGCCTTGCCTAATGGCATTCAAAACCTCTTCTTCAGTTGGAATTTAGCTAGGGAGAGATTGACTTCAACCTGAGATAAATGGCCAGTGACTGCAACATTGATTAGTGATGGTCTGTTGAGAACACTATGGAAGTGTTCAGGCCATCTCTCTAGGATCATGTCCTTATCACTAATCAATGCATCCCCAGCAGCACTAAGTAGTTGAGGTGCACCATAGGTCTTTGGCCCATAAATAACCTTCAGGGCATCATAAAAGCACTTTGGATTGTTACTATCAGCATAAAATTGAATTTCATCTCCCTTCTTACTGAGCTAAGAATCCTGAATATCTCTAAGCTTCTGTTTCCACAATCTGGCTAGGAGCTTCTGTGGGGGGTCCAGATCCACCCACAGCCAGCACCCAGAAAGCTGCCGGACAGCCAGAAAGCCCAGGTTCTTTTAATCTGCCTTGATAAGGAGAGCAAGATTAAGGGGTTGGCAAGCTTACTTAAATTCAGCACAAATATCATTCACTTAGTTCAGGGGAAAAAGCCAGCACCCTGAACTTCAAACAAATATACAGATATATTAAAAACAAAAATTACAAACAAATTACAAACATCAACAGACAGATCTTGTCTGATTCAAATCCCAATACATAGTTACCAGAGTTCAACAAAGTCTCAGCATCCGGGTTTACAAGCTGGAGGGCTCCTTAGCTACAGCTGCCCAGAGTTTCCTCATC
>CM053623.1:251694504-251710516 GCA_028646595.1 Phalanger gymnotis
CCTCCTTAAGGGCAGGTCTCATTCTTGTTTTTCTCAAGAGAATACAGTGAGTCAATAATAGTTCACTGGGCTTAGAATAAGGAAGACTCAACTTTATGAATTCAATCCAGCCTCAGATACTTACTACTTTGTGACCCTGGGCAAGTCACTTACCCTGTTTGCCTCAGTTCATCATCTGTAAAATGAGCTGGAGAAGAAAATGGCAAACCACTCTAGTATCTCTGCCAAGAAAACCCCAAAATGGGGTCATGAAGAGGCAGACATAACTGAAATGACTAAACAACTCTTATTCAATAGTTATTTTTGATAACTACATCCCCCTTCTATCCTTTTTGCTAAACCTGGGATTTGGTCTCTGCTGTGAGTTGCTAATATATACCATCATTCCAATAATAATAGCAGCTCACATTGCCATGTGCTTTTGAGGCTCCCAAAGTGCTTTCACTCCATCAGCACTGTGAGGTAAGTAGTGGAGTATTATCATCAACCTTTTACAAACGAGGGTATTAAGTCATCAAGTGGTTAAATGACTTCCCCAAAGTCACATAGTTATTGAGTATCAGAGTTGGGAATAGAACCTGAGGTCAATTCTAAATTTAGGGTTCTCTCTTCTAGGTCTAAAGAAGATAGATACATAATTCAATAAAATTAGAGCAGTCCAAGTATTAGGAACATAGATCTAGAACTGGAAGAGACCTTAGAAGATATTTAGTCTAACACTTGTGTTTTAAAGATGAGGAAACTGAGGCCCAGAGAGGGGATTTGAATTGCCCAAAGTCACAGAGTTAGTGTCAGAGGTGACATTTGATTAGGTCCTCTAACTCCAGAGTCAATATCCTTTCCAATGCATGACATTTCCCAGAGAACCCAAGATACAACACTAGGATATACCAAGGTGCCTGGTGATCTTTACCTTTTCACAATGCAAATTAGGTACGATGACATTTGCTTGCTCAGTATAATTTGCCCGTTGCAAATGAATGGGTTATTTTCTGCTTTGTAGTTGCAAACACAAAGTCTACTCAGCCAAGTCCAAGGCAAGCAGGGCTGGTCTCTAGAGAGCTGCCCTGGAAGCAGGAGACATTATGCTTGCACATGTGTGATTCCCTGGCCAGGTAGGAAAAGTTATTTTTGACATTTTTCTTTTTCCATGCCCTTGGACAGTGGCAGTGTAGTAACTCAATACTGTTTGTGGCTGTATCCAGACATCTGAGTAATAGCCAAGGCACCAACAGCTGACAAGTGGGACGGTTGCCTTATTCCTCCCCCTCAGCAAACTGTTCTTTGAAGGATTCAATCAGTGTTATAATGTTAAGGCAGCAGCACAGAGCAGGTATTGGACTCAAGTAAGCTGACTAGCTATTAATTCACAAGACAGTTGGAAAGATTTGTGATGCAAGCTGACTTCCGTCTAGACAAGAAGGGAGTGTAAAACCCATTAGACAGAAAATACAGCACTGACAAGAAATACCCGTTTCAACATCATATCAAGGCCTCATGAGCTCATGGGGACAAACTTGGCTGTTGCTTTCTTTCACCCACATTTGTTAACCTAAAGAAGCTGCATCATGATGCTGGTGAATTCCAGTCAAGGAATAATTAGAATATCTAGAAGTTTATAATAATCTGTGCACTAGAGTGGAGGGAGGGAGAGAGTGAGACAGGGAGAGGGAAGGGGAGAGAAGAGAGGGGAAGTGGGAGGGAAAGAGAAAGAAGGGGGGAGAGGGAGAGGATAGAGAGGAAGAGAGGGGAGAGAAGGAGGGGAAGGAGAGAGGGGGGGAGGAGAGAGAATGAATATGAAGAAACATAATATATTACTAACGGTGAATCTTTTATGTAATTCTTGAAGCTGTTGACATTTTAGCCTTTTGAAAACAACATTGGCCCAGGCTTTCCTAATTCCCCACCTGCCAGTCTTTTCTCCATGCATCTAGGCTATAACTTACAAGGGATCCTATTCTTAGAAATGTATTAGTTGGTTAAATTTAAACAATATTATATTCCCTAAAACATGGAATGGCTCATTAGATATATTTATCAGATGATTTAAATAAAGGAAACACATTAACATCTTTTTTATTTTGTGTTTTTGATTGACAGAGTAGGGGAAGGAAACATTTGACTATGTATTAAAAGATTTCTTCAGTTTTGGACAGTGTGCTGGGGATATTTCTTAAATGTAAATTTATATTACTATCTGGTTTATTATGAAGATCATGTGTAACACCTGACATAAGTCATAATGTGTTTCAATATCCTTTTGTTTATTTTTTTCTTCTTTTGGATTTTCTTCTTACATAAACATGGCATCTCTACTGTTAGAATGTAAATTCTTTAAATTGGGCAAGGAATATTTCATTTTTCTCTTTATATCTCCAGTGCCTGCTCTAGTGCCCTGGTACACAGTAGACACTTAATAAATGTTTGCTAATTGATTAATGTGGCATACTTATCACCGAATGCAATATTGTACTTCCTTATTTCTAAAACCACCTTTAAAAAAATCAAGTAATTCACCATAAAAGGAGTACCAATTTGGAAAAATATGCTAAAAAATTACATATGGGTGATGAGAACAGTCAGACTGAGGCACTTGGTATCTAAGTCCCTATTGATTCCAAATTATACTTAGTGTGCATAAAAATGCCCCAAATATTTCTAGCACCAAATATTGCTAATTCATAGAGATTATTATTGCTGTTACCTAAATGGAAAATTGTTTAAAGTAATAATTCTCTCTGAAATGTTTTCAGACCAAATAGAACAAAAAAACTTAACTAAGAAAGTATAGAATTCAATAAGTTTTTTTTTTTTTGCTTTTTGACAGGGCAATTGGGGTTAAGTGACTTGCCCAAGGTCACACAGCTAGTACACATGTCAAGTGTCTGAGGCTGGATTTGAACTCAGGTCCTCCTGACTCCAGGGCTGGTGCTATACTCACTGTGCCACTTAGCTGCCCCAAAATTGTATTCTTTTTTTTTGGAGGGGAGAAGGCAGGGCAGTTGGGGTTAAGTGACTTGCCCAAGGTCACACAGCTAGTAAGTGTGTCAAATGTCTGTGGCTGGATTTGAACTGAGGTCCTCCTGACTCCAGGGCCAATGCTCTACTTACTATGCCACCTAGCTGCCCTAGAATTCAATAATTCAACCCAAGTTATCTACTTAAATCCTGTATCTACTTAAATAAAAGATTGGAGTGGCTTTACTTTGTTGACTAGAAATTCAAAGACAGATATGATATGGATCTTGACAAGGTTCATAAAGGAGCTTAAAATCAAAGACAGGGAAATATAAATACAAATCAGTGGGATATAGGAAGAAAGGGACAGATTCAAAGGAAAAGCCCAGGTAAAGAAAAATTAGAGATGGAAAAGATCACTTCCAGCTGAGGCAGAAATAGAGGTAAGGAAGGTGTCAGAGAAATAGAAGGAAGAGAAGGTGGGAGAGCTAGGCCTTTCAGAAAAAGTGGGATACTTAATAAATGGATTGGGTGGGTGGGGGAATAAATCTTTTCTAGGTATGAAAGACAATGGCATGAGAATAATCCCATTTGGCTGGAGCACAGTCTATTTAGAAGAATGTTAGGCAATGAGGCTGGAGAGTTAGACACTCCAAATTATGAAGAATTTTAAATACTAGAATCAGCAGTTTATACTTTTTTTTCAGTAGGCAATGGGAACCAATGGAAAGTTTTGGCATAAAGAAATTACGTGATCAGTTGTACACTAAAAAGGTTTTTCAGTCAGTGAGGTGAAAGATGGGTTGAAGAGGAAAGGGATTACTCAGAACTAGTTAGGAGGCCATTACAAAAGTCAAAGGCTGGAACTTGGAAGATTGTAGTGGGGGTGGAAAAGAAGAACAAAAGAAGACATAAATTACTCAAAAGCTATTGCTTGCAAGTCTCTCATGATATGTCTTTTTCTGCATTATTGTGTAACTTCATGCCAAAAGCAGTTCCTTATATGGAAGCAGTTTCTGAAAGGCAGGCTGTTGATACCTTCTGTGCTGTTTAGAGCTGAAACACATCAAGAGAGTCACTTTCAAAACTCAGCACCAGAAGCTTCAGGAAGGCTTCATCAAATGAACATCCAAGACTGTGGACACGAGCAGGTGTCCCTTCTGGTGTCAAGCTCTCTCTGTGATCATCATTTACGAATTGCCATATGGTATTAGAGTTGACAGAGATCTCAGGGGCTTTCTGGTTGACCCTGCACCTCTATGGAAAATTCCCTCTCCAACGTTCCTAACAAGGGTCTGCTTGAATATCTTCTGTCAAAAAGAACCCACTACTTCTAAGGCAGTCCACTCTATTTTGGGACAGCTGTAATAGACAGGAAATTTTTCCTTCTCTAGACTCTAAATTTGGTTCCTTATAATGTATCCCTCAATGTTTCTAGTTCTGAGGTGTCTTGGGCCAAGTATCTAATCCCTCTTCCACCTTTCAAAAACTTCCAGTCTTTCAAAAACTTAAAAACAGTTACCGTGTCTCTTTTAATTCTTCTCTTTTCTAGTATAGTTTTCTAGCAGTTTTTTAGCTGCTCCTTATGTGGTATGTTTTGGAGTACATTCACTATCCTGGTTGCCTTCCTTTGCACAATCTTTTGCTTATCAACAGCCTACTTAAAATGTGGCAGCCAGACCCATACATAACACTCCAGATGTGGCCTGATCTTGGCATCAAAGCTATAACTTCCTTTATCATGGATACTACTCTTTTTGCTGATACAACCTAGAAATGCATTAGCCTTTCTGGCTGCCAGATTTTCAGTCTCATTTCTGACTCACATTGAACTTCCTGTCTATTAAAATCACCATTTCTTTTTGACATGAATTTTTATCTAGTCATGCTTTCCCCATCTTAAACTTTTGCATTCATTTTTTGAATCTAAGCATACAATTATGTTTATCTTTATTAATGTCATCTCATTGGATTCAGTCCATCATTCTGTCAGTTTTCTTTTGCAGTCCAATTTTGTAATCTGATATATTATATGTACTGCTCTATTTAACATCATTCACAAGTCTGAAAAACCTATGCCATTTCTATCTTCATCTAAGGCACTGATCAAAATGTTAAAAGGAAAGAGATTAATTGCATTTGAATGTCAGTTGCTTACAAGTAGAAATTGGTTGTATGTAATTGTATCACAATTCTTGGCACACAGTAGGCACTTAATAAAGACTTGTTGATTAGAAGGACACAGCATTGTGTTACTCCACTGAAACCTCACAAATCCCTATTGATCATGATTCTTTGGGTCTAGTTGTGCAATCAGTCCCAGATTTATACAACTGTACTATCCAGCATCATTACTTATTGTCAGGGCATTTCGCTCTTCTCTCCTAAATCTACTATTTCTTACCCAGTTTTCAGATTGTTTTCATTTCAAAACAATCACATCTATTGAAACCAAGGTTTGAATTTTAAATGAGTAATTTGAGTTTACCAACTGCTTTGAAATTTTTGAGCCAAGTTCATACACCATCAACGATTGTTCCTAGAACACCTACAAAGCAGATATGGCTACAAAGGATAAGGATAATAATTTTATGAAAAAAGTAAACACATGGCTCTGTTAAGAATCTAAAAAACAATATCAAGCGTTGGCTTAATTAGTTCCAGTAGCAGTTCTCTCAGGCCAAATATTTTACTTTTTTCATACATAGACAACAAAAGGACATAAAGTTCTGGCTAATTCTCTCTCCTTCCCCTTCTTCATTAAAATAATCCCCTGGGGAGCAATGAGGATATTTGGCTTCTGCTCTGGAATTTATCAAACTTTAAGAGTTCATTTAAAAGCCATTACAAACTTTATACATAAAGATGCCTATATAACTTCACTCCTTGTAGGATTTCTATATTAGATCACAGATCATGGAGTAGATAGTTCCCCAGCAATTAATTCCATATAGTAGAAAAGTGTTTTGCAATGCCGCAATTTGAAGTTCTGCATATTTATACACTTTCATAAAGTAGCAGCAGCACTTGATGTGGTGACTGACACATAGTGCGAAGACATGCTCTAGTTGGGTTTTGGGACAAGAAAAGGGATCAATTCCAGCTTTTTCCTAAGGCCATGACTTAGCATGCATTAATGTTTACCTTCTGATCAAAGGAGGCTGTGATTTAAAAAAAAACAAACTACAATGCTAAGATGTTAACATTTCAGGCACCTACTGTAACAATGCATCTGAACTGCTATTGTGTATAATAAACCTTGAAGTTTGAGGAAGAGAACAAGATAAAGAGGCAGCTGTGGAAAAACAACAGCTTTTCCCCTACACACACACACACACACACACACACACACACACACACACACACACACACACACACACACACACGGTGACTTTGCTGAGGAGGGGGTGAAGTTAAGAAAGTGAGGATGGAAAGGAACAAGGCAAAAATAACATGCATTTGAGAACTACATACGCTTGGAACCTTTAGGTAAAATCTTCCCACACTTTGGGAGACTTTTTTATCCCTAGGGGATGATTATGTGATCTGTTGTGGGTTAGGCATTGGATGCCTAAGCTTTTGAACTAAATGCAGTGAGACAGATACTCTAGATCTTTAATGAGGTCCAATGACCTAAGGGTTCAAAGAGAATCCTGGGGTAAGAAGGCTTTTTCATAATTGTGGAATGGTAAGAGTTCATGGAAATACGTACTGAGAACACACAGGCTGGGCATGCCAACTCTGCTTACATTTGAGAAACAACTGGGATGGAGAGACTAGCACTTAGTGGTTTAACTGTGTAATAGAATTTTTGCACAGGAATTTTAGGAGGATTGTTTTTTATCATTAGTTTAACTAGTTTTCTAAATACAAAGATTCTTCTTCTTATTATTTAAAAATTTTTAACACTGTTAAGCTGCTGGACCCTTCCCCCTCATCCAAATGAGACTTTTTTTTAAACCAATAACACAGTTGATGTAAAACACAGTCTACAAACTCCATGATAACAAGATTATCTTTCACATTACTCATGTGTAGCAAAAACACTGTTCTCCTTATGTCTTCAGTACAGATACAAAGAACTATTGAATGTGGAAAGACAGTTTAAGAAAACTGATTCTTACCAGGCTCAACTGTGGATCGAGGTTCTGCTTGCCATATCAGGGAAAAAGAAAGAGAAGAAAAACTATTAGAATAGGTTACATTTATATTAAGCACCCCCATCCTTTTGATTACTTTTACACTGCTCAAAATGTCTTTCTCTTTCTTTGTTTTTTCTCTTCCTTCCTTCCTCCCTTCTTTCCTTCTCTCTCTCTCTCTCTCTCTCTCAGAGAAGAAGATGCAGATCAGTGATTGTTCTGCAACTAATATATTTAGAGCACCTGTTCTTAACCTTTTGTGTGTCATAGACCCCTAAGTAGTCTGGCGAAGCCTATGAACTCCTGTTTTTGAATAACGTTTTTAAATGCATAAAATAAAATACATACAATTACAAAGGACACTAATTATATCAAAATAGTTATCAAAATTTTTCCCTATCCAAGTTCACAAGCCTGCTCAAATCTAACTACAGATGCCTTGGGGTCCATGGACCTTCAGGTTAAGAATTCATATACTGAGAGATTCTTGAGGGCACGGAGAGATTGTTAGGTTCACACAGTCAGAGGCAGAACTTGAACCCAGGTCTCCATGACTCTGAGACTAGTTTTTCTGCTCATACACATGTATTCACACAATGCATATCCATGTATATGCACATGAAGGCATGCAACACACACGTACACAATGCACACACATGCACACAGCACACACTAGCGTACCTACACATGCACGTATTTGTGCACAAATTCACATGCACATGCACACACACACACAGCACATAGTTCTTGGCACAGAATAGATGCTTCACAAATGTTGGTTGACTCAGACACATATGTATGAATCCTGCCCCTGACTTTTACTAGCTATGGCACCCTAGATCACTTAATCTCTCATGTGCCTGAGGTAGTTCCTTTTCACTTACTTTTCTGTAAAATTCGAAAGTCTGGAGAGTCCTGAATTTCAATGCCTTCCCGAAACCATGTGACTTGCAATGGAGGTGCTCCTCTGACTCGGCACTCCAGGACAACCACTTGTCCCTCTGAGGCTGTTACATTTTGAAGTTCCTGAAATTTTAAGAAAATGCTTCCAATCAAACTCTTGTCCTTTCCTTCCTCAATTAAATAGAAGAAAAGAAGCAATTATAATCCAGAAATATAAAAAAATTAGGTAACAAAATAATAACTGGTGAGTCAAGTGGATGTTAAACCAGCAGATCATCAGATTTTTCTAAAAACCAATTTCATTACATTGGTAAACTGCTTTCTCAAATGGTTTTTGAATACCATAAACTATGAAAAAAAATTTATTTATAATTTTCACTGCATTTTGCAAAACACACATTTATTAATTCAATCTTTATCTTTCTAATTATTCTTCTCTTACCCTATTGCTCCTCAAATCACTAGGCAACTAGAATATAAACCTCTTTCTATAAAGACTGCATGCAGAGTTAACACAGATTCCCACAAAAACAAAATTTAAAGTTTATACAATGGAGAAGTCAGTTTAGTTTCTAACAAGAACAATTCTTTTTTTCCTCTTTCTTCCTCCTCTCCCCAGTATGTATTCTCTACCTCCAAGGTCCAGGTTTCTTGAGGAAGAGGGTAATTTGGTATAGTTTTGTTTTCCAGGTTTTAGTAAGACACTGAATTGTGGGACCACCATAAAGATGTTTAAGTAAATCTTACTTAGATAAGAAAGGAAGTTAGTTCTGAAGGTATAACAGAAGAGGTAGATCTTTCGCATGTGATATAAAAAATACAAAAGTGCAAAAAAAATACACCCTTTCCCCTTACTTATCTGTCTTTAAGAGTGGCTAACAAGGGAAATCTGAAACTCTTAGTCCATACATTGAAGCCTACTTAGGCTAAATGTAAATGGTATTAGTTTCATTACTTAAGCTGGACAAATGGATACTGTACCTGATAAGTGTCACTGAAATATGAGGAGTCACTAAGAGGTAATAATTTTTGGGAAAGATATTGTATACAGACTAACTGGAAGACTTTGTATTAAGAGTTGCACTCTTATTTACATTCAGGAAAAAGGAACCATTTGACAAGTGGCCTCTCTAGGTCTGTAAGCCTTCTAGGAAGAACCTTTGAACATTGTGTTCTGGAATGCTAAATCCAGAAAAGGGTGTGTGGTGGCAATGAGGAGGTGAAATCTTTGGAAATGTGAATCCATTTGTGAGACTTCTAAATGAAATAATGCATTCTTATTCCCCATTTATGGTTATTCACAAAGGTGCATTTATATAAAATTTCTGTAACTTCTGACTATCACAGTCTTGCAATCTCTGGAACAGCATTACAGAGGACTCAGGTCTGTCAATGATGAAGCTGTCAAACAACATTGTGACAAGGTTGTCATTGCCCAGACTTTCAATGTATGTTATTCCTTAAGACTTACAACAATTGATAGCATAGACTTTGCCCAGAAATATATACAAACAAAGGAACAGAGACACCCAAGGATAGCCATCCAGGAACTAAACTTCTGAGATTTTATCACCTAGGTGTGCTCTCTCTTCTAACGACTCTTCAACATAGGGCCAGTTTAGAAATACTGGTCTTAAAGTTTCAGCTTGTTTTCCTTTTAGAAGCTGGCCATGGACTTAGTGTTAAGCTGACTGATTGCATCTGTTGTCTTCCTGCTCCTCATCTCTGTAATCTCTACCATCTCTATCTTCCAACTTGTAGTAACACATTTTCTTTCTTATGGGGAACCTCTTGGTTTCATTCAATTTTATGTCAGGGGGACAGGTTCCCTAGAAGGGTGGCTTCAAGGGATCGTTTTGGGTAAGTGTTGCTCATGGGTCTTGGACTATCAGTATCAGTTTGTTCAGTGGGAGGCATCATGGTGTGGTGGAAAGAATGCTACTGTTTCTGGAGTCAGAGCTCCTGGGTTCATATCTCTACTCTTCTACTTGCTATCTTTTATCCCTTAACATTTCTCATCTGTAAAATGAGAGGGTTGGGTTAGATGGACTCTACAACCCTAAATCTAGTACAGATTTTATGTAAGAGCTAAATAATTTTAATTTTTGCATCTTTTGAGGCATTAAATAATCTTTTGAGATCATTTTAAGAAGATATTAATTTGGCTTAGGAGATGTTTCATTAGAGAGGCACAAATTCCATAAACCATGGATGCATTCACTCCAGATTCTAAGGCATTGAGGCAGTCAAAATATTGATTAACAACTTGGCTCCTTGGTAAGGGAAATGGTTCTTCTTCCTGGCATAAGCCATAGTCAAATGCATGAAGCTAGTTGGTAAGGCTTGTAAACCCAGGAAGAATTTAGTATAGGACCAGGGGTCAATCTTACCAGACTGATTCTGAAGCCCTCTGGCAGACCGAGAAACAACAGAACTGACTCAGAATCTACCAGCATGCACAGTTTCTTGACTGATCAGAGATAATTATTCTCTTCCTTGGGAGTTGTTCTGCCTTCTTGATTTTGTTTAAAGACAGGAAGCTGGTTTTTTCAACCAATAGTCAATTCTCTAAAATTCCTTTTGTACTTGGAGTCTGTGCCAAACAATTTGCCACATAATTCATGGGCAGCGTCTTAGAGGAAATAGCCTTGGATTTGGAGCTACAAGCCCTAGATTGGTTTGAATCTTCTCTTGTTTTATACTACCTATGTGACTGAGCATGCATCAGATAACTATGTTTGGCCTCAGTTTCCTCATCTGTATGTGAGGGGGTTGTGCTAGGTTTCTGAGGTTCCTTCCAGTTCCAAATCCTTTGGTCTCTCATTATTGTTCATATGTATTTTTCTCCATATGTCTTATTTCCCCCCAATTATATGGGAAATACTTCCATGGCTGCTGTTTCTTCTTCCTTACACTTCTACAATACTTGGCAGAGTTCTGGATGCATAATAAGTGCTCAATAAATACTGGTCAACTTGGCTACAAAAGGGTCATTGGCACATACATCAAGCAATGTCCTACTAAGACACTATAGAGCTGTTTATTTTGCTTGTAAAATTCAATGTCATCCTATATCCAACTTGTGCCAGAGACAAAAACAAACACATAGAATAGCAGATTTCAAACCTTTGTAAAAATGGGAGGAGTGTATGCAGAATTGGCTCCATCTAGTAGGCAGAGATATGAAGTGGGACTTTGAACCTGAAAAATCAAGACATATGGTTGAGAATGAGGGCTAGGGGGAGAGGAAGGACAATGCTTTCCTCAGACAATCTAGCCTTCTGAAAGAAACCCCTGCTGTAGCCAATGCTCCTGAGCTGCTTCAAGAATCCAAATCTAGTACCTTTTCCCTATTGTATATCTGTTACACTCTAATAATCAAGATGATATTTATAGTAAAATATTTCTCCTTGGGGGAATTGTTTAAAAGCTATTTCCAAAAGGATTCTGTGTCTGGGACCCTGCAAGAATTTTATTTCCACAGTTCTCAAATGTATGGTATTCTATGTGCCTATATATTCAAATAGGGTCTGAAGCTGGTTATTAAAAATAATCAAGTTCATCACATTAGCACTAGAAAGGAGAATTAATTACCTTATCATTAAATGATGATCTGAAATGTAATATTCACTGTCATTGCTAACCAATATTAGAGGCAGGTAATGGAGAGAAGGATTTTATTATTATTGTTGCTCAAGAAAAGGAAGTATTGCAAATACTACTGAGTGGCAATCCCCACAAGGAAAAACGGTGTGATTTCTGAATTTGTTGAAAAGATCAGAAACTAGTATGTATTTCACATTAGCTCAACTTTCTCAGAATTTGGATTTGAGATATGTCTTCCTAAACTTTATTTACGTACAGGTTACTTAGGATATGCAGCTAAATGCATCAGAGAATCACATAGTTGAAGTCGACAGATTCAGTGGAGTGGTGAGGCAAGATGTTGAAAGGAAGAAAGTTTTGATTTAGGAGTCAGGACAGCCTGGGCTAGACTCCTGCCTCAGACCCTACAGAGGATGTCTCAAAAGTCTTAGTGCAATTCCAAGTTTTAAGCTTCCAACTACACTAAGATTTTTGAGAAGGGAGGAAAGAAGGAAGGAAGGAAGGAAGGAAGGAGGAAAGGGAGGGATGAAAAGAAGGAGAAAAAAGAAGGAAAGAAGAGAGAAAATTAGGAAAAGAGGGAGAAATGAAGGGATGGAAGAAAGAAAGAAGAAAAAGATGAAGGGGGAAGGAAAGAAGAGAGGAAGGATGAAGGAAGGAAGGGAGGGAGGGATGAAGGAAGGATGGAAGGAAGATAGTACTGCTATTCACACCTGCACTAATACTTTTGGGACATGCTATACAACCTTAGGCAAGTCTCTTAATCTCTCAGAGACTTTGATTCTTCATCTGCAAAGTAGTGAAAATAATAGTATCTAGTTCAAGAGAATGTTGTGAGGATCTAATACATACAAAATGCATTGGAAACTTTAAAGTGTTAAATAAATGCCAATAACAACAATTATCATTATTATTATTATTTGGTACAACAGACAACTCACTAAGACTCTAAGTTGCAGAGAAGTTAGCTGCTAAGCTGCAGCGGTAGAGTTTCCTCACAAGGATTCCCCACATTGATGAAATCACAGGTCCAGGTGGAGGGCAGATTATTATATTGGATGTTAGTTGTAACAGACTTAAGACTGAATGAAAATTCTGAAGAATCACAGGATCAGAAATCTAGAGCTGGAAAGGACATCAGAGGCCATCCAGCACAAATCCTACTTTTACAAATAACAAAACCAAGGTACATAGCAGTTAATAACTTGTCCAATGTCATATTGCTCATAAATAGGAGAGCTTGGAAGTGAACTCAGGTCCCATGACTCTAACTTCAGGGCTTTTTCCAATGCCCCACAGTGATTTCTCTGTGGGAGCTTAGGGGTAACTTCTATTTTGCATCTCCTTCTCAATCAACAAATTAATTGGTAAATGAATTTTTGAGCCCATGCTAGTAAACCCAAATGTGCATATAGATTTGAAGCTTGTGAAAGAAAGTGTGTGTGTACCCTGTGATCTGCAAATCTCAAATATCATAGAATATAGCCACCAAGCACCTTATGAGTTCTCAAATGATAATGCCCTGCATGGATATAATCCTGTCTTTTATAGACAAGCCCATGATTAGGGATGACTTTACAGCTTAAGAAAATGAAGAGAGACCCTTTGTAAGAAATGTTAGATCATCTTTAAAAGGGGTACTCATCATGGTACTCAGGGCAAAGAGGATGGGAAGTGAGAGCGAAGGAGGTGGGGTATTAGATAAGAGGAGGGGTGGTGAGATGGGGGAAAATCCAATAGTGTTTGAAGTTGTACTGAAGAGAAAGTAGCCCTCACATAGGCACGATCAGGAAGGCAAGTCCCCAGGAGAGAAGCATCTGGATTATGGCGGGGTAAGAGAACAATGTCAGGATACTTGAAGCAGGTTCATGGAAGACTACAGTGATATGGGAACAGTGATCTCCAAGAAGTACAGGTCCAGTTGACTTGAAGAAAATATATCCTTCTGGATATTACAATCTTGAGTCAAAATCCTAATGGCTTCATCCTAGTTACACCTCTGGTAAAAGTGTACAAGTTCATGCAAGGAGAAACTGTTGATTGCTAATTTTACTACTTGTGTGGCTCCTTCTGGAGGCTGGGAAAAATGGTCATTTGTACTTATACTTTTGAGATTCCTATTGGTAAGATTCAACTAAATGCTTTATGTAATCTGTGAAATTGTTTGTTTAGGAATGGATTCCAGTTTTTCAGATATCTGCTGGTTGAGAAGAGGAGCTCCCAATGGAGAAAATGTCTAATGGGTAATATGTTTAGGAATTAAATGGGCTGAAAGGAAGGAACATTATTTCCTTTTTGCTTATTGTTGCTATTCATTGTGTTAGGTATTTCATCTTTGGGTTTGTTTATTTTGCTTCGGTCTTATTTCCACTTAGATAGTAAACAGGTTAAGGATATGTCTCTAAGTATGTTAATAGTTATTAAATCCCAGTGTATCTTAAATAGAACATCAGAATGACCATTATAGTATATTAATGGACTAGTTATAACTATATATACACACATATATATTATAACTAATATAATAAGTTATATTGCTGGTAAGGTGTGGTTACACTTGCTGATATACCTGATATACTAGATATACCTGCTGAACAGGAACAGAGATAGGCTGAATTACAGCTGTAGTCACTCCAGTCTTTGGGGAAGATGATCCTATTGTTAAGGAAACGGAGGATGTTTTCTTTTGGGCTCTGAGAATAAGAGAAAATAAACTGTCAGTGATAAATTTTGCAAGGATTCATTGCATCAAAACATATTTTTTCCTAACTTATCTTTGTTGGTGATATAGTAGCATGAGCTTAAATTTCAATTTATACATTGAAAATGAAATGTACCTTAGCAATGGGAGTCCGCCAGTCAAATTTTTATAATGTAATAAAATTTGATAATAAAATAATTTAATAAAATGTAATGAAATTTTAATCAAATTTCAATTCTTGATATAAAGTTTGAACGGATTATTGTAAACTTCTAGCACAAGAGATATAGTAGGGAGAAGTAGCATACAGACAACTCAGCCATTCTCAAAAGAAGAGTTATTTGACTTACAAATCCCAGAGGATAAGAAAACACCTGGCAGAATTCCAGTCTCCATCAGTTAACAAATGTTTGGAATCATTAAGTTTGGGTCTCAAAGTTTGTTCTTCAAATCTTCCAACTTCCAACAGTCATTGTTCCAACTGCTAATTTTGTAAAGATGACTATTTTGGAATCCTTATCTTTTTTTCCTTGTAAAAGAATAACTAATATTTATATAGTAGTTTAAAATTTATAAAACAGTTTATGTAAGTTATTTTATTTGATCCTCACAAGTACCCAGTGAGGTAGGCAGTTGAGGCATGTTATTCTAATTTGACAGATGAAGAAATTGAAACTCAGAGATGTTAAATGACTTGCCAAATGCCACACTGATAGGAAGTATCTGAGGCAGGATTTGAAGGCTGGTCTTCCTGGCCCAAGGTCTAGCACTTTATACTATGTTGCCCCTCTTTATTAAAGCTAGGAAATGGAGACGTTGGTTGCTTCTTTATCAATAGCTTCAAGTTTTTGTTTAAACAAACTCTGTATAATGCAATGCTTTTTATGCAGATCTTCTTGTGGTTTCCTTCTTTCTTCTGTCACCTCCCTAAATGAGACAGCTAGAGACTATGATAGGAATCTATATCTATTTATATAGTACTATCTTTGAAATGGTTTTAATAGATGATACACTTGACTTGGGCCCTCTAAAAATAAACTATTACCTCTTACCTTCTTGAAAACTCACTTCAGGAAGATGGTGGCAGGAAAGCAGAGACTAGCGTGAGCTCCCCACCAAGTCCCTCCAAAAACCTATAAAAAATGGCTCTGAACCAATTCTAGAACTGCAGAACCCACAAAATAGCAGAGGGAAGCAGGGCTCTAGCCCAAGACAGCCTGGATAGTCTCTGGGTAAGGTCTATCCTGCACAGAGCTGGGAGTGGAGGGGAGTGTTGCTGAGTGGAACACAGCCCAACATGAGCGGTGCGGACCATCCAGACCAGGAGCTGGGCGGAGAGTGCCCTAGCACCCTAAATCAGTGAGCTGCAGCAGTTACCAAACTTCTCAACACACAGACACCAAAGACAACAGAGTAGGTTAGTGGGAAAAGCTGCTGGGAACTGGGATAGAGTTTATGGTTCAGCCACTGCCCCAGGGGCAGCTGAGGTGGGGCAGCTACAGGATTACAGCTGTAGTTACTTCTGGCCCCAGGCCCACTTGGTGGGACGAATTAAGTGGCAGATAGAACAGGAGTGAAGAGCCTGATGAAGATCTAAGTCCAGTCCTGGTTGGGGGTTCTTGGGGAAGGAGGAGTGCTGGTGTGACAGAGCTGGCACATCCCCCCAAGCTTGGAACATAGAACTCTGTATTCTACAAGCAGTCATACC
>CM053623.1:251711016-251728863 GCA_028646595.1 Phalanger gymnotis
AACACACTGCAAAAGCACATGTTCTTTTGATCTGCTTTAGTAAGGAAAGCAACATTAAGGGGTTGACAAGTTTACTTTAATTCGGCATACAAATATCATTCACTTAGTTCAGGGGAAAAAACAGCACCCTGAACTTCAGAGCAAAATACAAACAAAATACAAACATCGACAGACAGACCTTGTCTGATCCAAATCCCAATACATAGTTACCAGAGTTTAACAAAGTCTCAGCATCTGGGTTACAAGCTGGAGGGCTCTTAGCTACAGCTGCCGGGAGTCTCCAAATCAGCACCACCACAAGTGAGAGCCCCAAACAAATTGCAAACATCTACAGATAGACCAAATACAGATTTCATAGTTACCAACATCTAAGTTCAGCCCGGGAGCTTATAACAAGGGCTGGCCCAGAGAGAGTCACATGGACCACCACTGCTGTGGGTAAGAGCTCCAAAGAAGAGAAAGCTAACCCCTGGTTTTATATCTTTTTCAGGGTCAGGGGTGAGTTACACATGCGACTCACCCACATGACCTAGAATCATCACAAAGAGGCAACTTAAACCCACATGGTCTAAAAGCCTCTGCTGTCCTAGACATGTCACTCAAACTCATGTGTAAACTAGGCCCTCCCCTGAGGCAAGGAAACACCAAGGACACCCAAATCTAGTCAAGGAAACAAAGGCCAAACTCTTCAAGGGCGCTTAGTTGAACTGAGTGCTAAGGGTACATTTTGCTTACCAACACAGCAAGATAGAAAGAATTAAAGAGATAGGATAATGGTGATTGTGGCTTCCCATGGCTCCTTCCAATTAAGAGCAGAAATACAAGGCCCAGCATAGCATGGGAAGAACTGATGTGAATGAGTCATTCTTCAACGCAGGGGTAAAACCTGATGTAAAGATTAGAGTGAGGAGGAAGCTTGAATATAGGTTCTTCTACCAACATACTTGGGTACATTATAAGATGGCTCCAGCAATAACACAAGAATCTCTCATCCAATTTCAGGGGGTCAGAGAAATGTGTGACATTAAAACCATAGCTAGTATGCAGTGCCTGGAGTAAACTCAGTGGTGACAGAAACAGAAATGTAGAGATTATCTGGTTCTACTGAGAGGGAGGTGTCTACTGGGAGAGGGAACAGAGTATGCCAGGTTAGGCCAGATTAGGGGGGGAGTTCAACTGTAGTGTGGATAGACATTCGTACCCCAGCATAATGACAGTCCAACCAGATTGAATAAGGTCATGCTCAAGTTTTAGGACAGGGGTGTGACAATGACTGGGTGGCAATGGCAGGGTCCAGAGCCCAACAGAAAAGGGAAGGCAATCACAATATAAGGCTGGAGGCCACAGCTGACCAGAAAGCAAGGGAGAAATAAACTGGAAGAGCACCATGGAAAGGAATTACATTCCCCCTCCCCTCTATAGGTGTTGTTGCCTTTGGACAAAGCACCAGTGTCCCTGCCTTAGGGACCTGTGAATATAATGAGATATGGAATTATTGTTATGAGTCCTGTGACCTCTCACCTGATGTGACCCTCCTATATACCACCACAATTGATCAATTTCCACAGAACACTTTGGCCAAATATAGATGTTCCAACTACATGGACTAGGTTTGCTTTGAGATCTGAGATCTCAAGCAGGTCCTTTAGCTAAATTATTGAGCTTCCCTACATGTAAAATGGGGAGAATATACACTCTTTACCCCCCAGAACTTTTCTAGGTCTTGGGGAGCCTATGTCAACAAGGCACATTGAGTTTGCTTAATCAGATCCATGGAGGGGCGCAGAAGGAGTACAAAGCTGTGTTACCAGGCCTATCAATTTTAACTTTGTAACATCTCTCAAATATGACCCCTTCTTTCCTCCGACACTGCCCCACTATTGTGAAGGCCCTCTAGCCTGTACTATTGCAATAGCCTGTTGGTAGGTCTTGCTTGTCAGGCACTGTGCTAAGTGCTTTACAATTATTATGTCATTTGATCCTCACAACAATTCTGTTGAGGTAGGTGCTATTATTATCCCCATTTTACAGATGAGGGAACTAAGGAAATAGAGGTTAAGTGACTTGCCCAGGGTAACACAGATATTAAGTGTCTGAGGCTGGATTTGAGTTTGGGTCTTCCTGACTCCAGGTCCAGCATCCTATTCACTTTGCCACCTAGTTGCCTGCCTCAAGTCTCTCCACAACCTGATTCATCCTCCATTCAGCCACTAAAATGATTTTCCTGAAGTCTAGGTTTGACCACGTCACCTCACCAGCTCAATAAACCACAGGGGCTCCCTAGTACCTCCAAGATCAAATACAAAATCTTCTATTTGCCTTTCAAAGCCCTTCAAAACCTAGCCTATCCCACATCCCTTTTTCCAGTCTTTTCCCATCTTATTCCTCACTAAGTACTGTTCTATCCAGTAACCTTGCCTGCTTATTCTTCCTCAAACAAGATACTTTCTCTCTAGGTTCTAGGTCTGTTCTCTGGCTGCTCCCCATGCCTGGAATGCTCTTCCCCTCCATTCTGCTTACTGTTTCTCTGGCTTCCTTTGTATCCCAATTAAAATCCTCTATTACAAGAAGCCTTTCTCGATCCTTTTTAATTATAGTATCTTCCCTCTCTCAATTATTTCTTATTTGTTTTATATTATAGATTGTTTGGATGTATTTGTTGTCTCTCCAACTAGGTTGGAAGCAGGGACTGTCTTTTGCCTCTTTACATATTCCCAGCATTTAGCATAGTGCCTGTCACATAGTAGATACTTAATAAATGTTTATTAGTTGATTCATTAGTATATTCAACACTGATCAGACTGTCTTCAGCCTTTGTCAGAAATTTCTACATCCTCTATTGCTGCTAAATAAGCAGTAGCTGGTTTACACTGACAAAGACATAATCTGAAATCCAGTGGTCGGTGGTCATTTGAAGCAAGTGTGGAAGTTAGCAAAATTCTCCGGGAGAAAAATCAAGCTGGCATTGTCTGGAGATCATGCAGGAGCACTGTAGTCACTTGTCCTTTGGTGGATTAACAGCACTCAGTGTTTGTAAAAGATCTTGTATAGTGTGAAAACAATTTCTTGGAGTTGTAGTCTTATTTTTTCCCTTTCTTTTTTTTTCTTCCCTACCTCCTTCCCTTAGCCAACATGAAAAACTGTGGCCATGACTTCATAAGACAGTCCAACAGTAATGATTTCCAGCATGATCCACCTCCCCCTCCACCTTTAGAAATCAGTTCCTTTGAGATGACTCCAGAGAAACCTCCAGAAAACCAGCCAGTGACCCACCCTGAGCTTGGATCAGGCATGGCAGGCCTTCAACTGCAACTCAACTCTGCCAGGAGGGAAACCAATGGCATCCATCTGAGCCATGGAGTAAATGGACTGATTAATGGCAAAGCAAACAGTAAGAAATCTGCCCCAAAGCCAGCTGTCCTGCTTTCGCCCACAAAGGAGCCACCTCCACTGCTCGCCAAACCAAAACTGTGAGTGTTTTCTGCATGGTTTTATAAAATCCTCCTCATTTCTAAATTCTCTACCTGGTTAGAACTAAAACTGCCTGGAAGCAATTATCTGGTGAATGAACCACTTGGCCAGAATAGTCCCTTCCTTGGTCATCAAGCCATTGAGTCTTTCCACTGCTTCTCCCAGTCTGCCAGGGGGCAGAAGGTCTGGGACAATTCAAACAAAATAAATAACTGAGAACGAGGGATTTAAATGGGAGGCTTAAAACTCTAGGGGATGACTCTGCTTTTTTGCTTGAAAAGACCAGAAAGTGTGATCGACCATTCCTTCTGCAGAAACAATAAGCTGTGTATGCTACAGTACAGGCTAGGCTGTAGGTGTGGCCTGGTCTCTTTGTCTTCAGGCAAAAGTATAATCCATGGAGCAAAGATGATTTTGAACCTCCAAAATTATAAATCCTCTAGAATTAAGCAACTGGGAGGAGACCTAAGTATTCTAACAAAGAGTGAGGGGAAGAGGGGAACTTAATCATTGAGTTTAGAAAATTGTGTCCTGAATATGAATATCATCTGAAGAATGAAAGGAGGGCTTAGAAATATAGCATGGCCCTGGGTCTTGGACTAGAGTTCAGGGCCTGGCCAAAGTCCTGGCAGACCTGGAGGTAGCACAAGGCATGATGTGTTAAGAGGGTCCAGAACATGTTGTGCATCTTAACAATATATCTCTTATTATCTTTTTGGATGGGACCTGTAACTTCATTTGTAGGCAGGTCTGTTTAAAGAATTCCCTCTACCCAAACAATTCAGCATCTTCTCTGCAGCTTAGAGTTTTAGATCACTTCTTGGAGATGCTTGTTGCTTGTTCCTTTGTTCTCAAAGAAGACCAAAATAACATCACTATGTTAGAGTCAAGTTAATAGTATGTCCAACTAGCTGATCAGATCAATATGAATGCTCACAACAGGTTGGGCACAAATAGTCCATGTGAACATTTTGAGTGGATTCTTTAAATCCGAACATTTCACGGTTAAAGTGATTTGCGCAGGGTCCCTCAGTCTATATGTCCCTTTGAAGCCAGGCTTTTTGCCAT
Source organism: Phalanger gymnotis (assembly GCA_028646595.1). NCBI lineage: Eukaryota > Metazoa > Chordata > Mammalia > Diprotodontia > Phalangeridae > Phalanger > Phalanger gymnotis. Next base: position 251,715,556 of record CM053623.1, read on the forward strand.
CACTGTGATATGTTCTTTATCCATTGTATCATCCTTCCTCTCAAGAAATGCTATATTTTAGGGAGATAAATACTCACTTTGGTCATAGATCGCAGATTTAGAACTGGAAGTGACCTTAAAGACCAACTAGTCAAATTCTCTCATTCATTTTAAAGATGAAGAAACTGAGTCTCAATTGAGTTACTTCCCCAAGGTCACATAAGCAGTTTGTGTCAGAGGATCTGAACCTAGGTCCTCTGATTCCAGAGCCAGTGCTCTTTCCACCACACCTCCAGAATGCCAACAACCTTACAGCAGCCTCAGGTCCAGCTCTGTTCTTGTCTTTCCTGATGTATAGGGGAAGGGAACAGGCAAGCATTTTTTCAATACATACTATGTACCTGGCACTGTGCTTAGCATTTTATAAATAGTATATATAGTTCCTTCATAAGTGGTGGCTGTGGCTTAGGAAATCTTTGAACTGAGTCTTTCCCCAAATGCCACTTTCACTTTTAATTTCCGTTATTTTCTTAGAATGATAAACTTTGTATGAACGGTTTCCATTGGCACCACTCAACCGCGAGCTGTTACAAATGAAGCCATTCTAGAGCCAGAGAAAAGGAGAAAGAAATGAAGGAACAAGGTCACAGTAAATCTTCCATTATAGCATAGCAACCTGGAATTGCTAATCTGATGTAGGTCAGTGAAAAGAATTCCTTCAGTATGTGCCTATACTGAATGAGCTCACATTTTCATGAGAGTAAACCATTGAATGTTCCCAGCTCTTCACCCCATGAAAGTTGGAAAATCAGACTCTTTTGCTTGGTTTTATTTCTGTCTTGTTTTGGTCTTCATTTTTTCTTCCTCTTGATATTCCACATCCCAGACTATCACTGGGCTCCACCATCAATCATTTCTTAAGAATACAAGAGAGCTCAGAGTCACTGAGGTGTGCCATGAGGAAGTGATGCAACAAACTGGTCAAACTGTATGCAAACCAACAGTCAGAACACTTTCCTTTTATTAATAAATAGGTAGAGAGTTACAAAATAAAATGTTGGTATCCAGAAGAGTAGCATACACAATGGTTACAACAATGTAAACAAAAAGATTAATGAAAGAAGACTGAACTCTTGAGTAATTGAAAAACCAGCAGTGGTCCCAGAGAACAAATATGGAAATGTAACTTGTCAGTAAAGAAACTGGGGGCTACTAGGGCAGACAATTGCATGTATTGTCAAAGAAGCTCACTGCAATTGCATGTTTTTGCTCAACTTTTTTCCCTTTACAAAGGAGAGTTCAAATTGGGGTGGGAACAGAGATATGTCCAGAAATGACTGTAATATGAAAACAAAAAGCATAACAAAAGCATTTTAAAACAAAATTAAGTTGCAAGCCAATCCAAAGATATATAGTTTCCAAAAGCTAACCATCTTCTTTTTAATATATATTCACCCTTCAATGGAAATTGAGATTAAAGAGCTGTTGAGCATAATGTTATACAATAGAGGCTTGCCAAGGACTTGCATTGTGTCAGCCAAATTTTGGAGAATAACCTGTGGATGACTTTCTATACTCCTGTAAACACTTTTCAGTGTTGAGCATCCGAAATAATCTTAGGTAAAGAGAATAGGGGATATGATCTCTATGGGAGTATGAACTTAAAAGTGAACTGATCTTTCCTTAATCCTGGACCTAGAGCTGGAAGGGACATCAGAGGCCAGCTAGTCTAGCCCCCTCATTTTATATATAAAGGCACTAAGGCCCAGGTGGGTAAAACGATTTGCTTAATTCACACAGGTAGCGTGTCAAAGAAAGGAACTGAGTGCAGATCTCTAGATACTCCAGAGCTGATACACTTTCTGCTTTACCATATTAAGAAGAGACATTTCACACAGTGGGGCCGGCCCCTGGAATGAAGCTTCTTTCATGATTATGTTTCAAATATATATTTTACATTATTTTCTGAGGGAAGTTCTGATCAGGCATAGAGAGAAGGGCTAATGCATTTTAATAAGTCAACTTTGCCTGTGCTTTTGATTAAGTGAAATATGTCTTCCTTAGTGGTTGTTTTAAATTGAATATAAATCACAGGAGCAAGAACATTGAAAGTTGTTAACAGACATTAACTGTCCCTCTTATCTCCAGAGTTCAAAAATGCTTGGCTTTGAGTTCTGATTGTGGGGATATTCATGTGAATGTGATTTCTTTCTTCTGAGTGTTTTATTTTATTTTATTGCTATGTCTATGAAAAGCAGACAAAACAATTTTGTGGTTATTAGGAGAAAAGGATGAGTGGCTTTGATTCAAGTTTCTAGAATGACATCATGAGTTACTCATGCCCTAGATTTTAAACATGCACTCAGGTATAGATAAATGAGACTTTGATTTCCAAAGTAGCTACTAATGTTTTTATGTGAAAATTCAGAAGGAGAAAAATTTTATCTCTAGAGACTAACCCCATAAAGCCCAGGCATCAGAGAAATGACTCCTATGAAATGTGCTTCAGGGTTCAATATTTCCTTTCAAATTCTCATTCATTCATAGACTTAGCATCTATCACTTCTTCATTTTCATTTTTGGAATATTATTCAAAAGAATTATGGTTGTTTCAGCTATGATAATTTTTGGTCTAAGATCTCTTAGGCATTTTATGAGAGCTGGTAGTAACAGCCTCAAGAAAGATTCCATCTTTTAAAAAATTCTGGTTTTGGGTAAGAGAAATACTCCTGAAATACAGCTGCAAAATAGACTTGCAACACTAGCATTTGAATGGTTATTAGTAACTGTCAGTGATTAATTGCTAATTCAACTCTTTACACAATAAAACTTGCCATTTGAAGGACACATGAAGTGAGAAAGAATGACTTGCTGTAACTTTCTTTCCTTAATGACACTGTTGCTATTTTCTTTCTTCTTCAGTAAGATCACTACCTCACCTTGCAGGGTACCTGCCACCTTAGCCATCTTCACCTCTGACGATCACACTAATGGAAAGTAGTAACAAAGATTAAAGATAAATGGGGTTTGAACATTTTTTCCTAAAAATTATAGGAAGAATTGAAGGAATTGACCAAGAAGCCCAGAATTTGGCTTGTATATTCCTGAAAATGGTCACTTCTCTTTAAAAAAAAAGCTATCGAAGATTTTTTTTTATTTTTTCCTAAAGCAACTTTAAAAAATAGATCTTTGATTTCCTAATGTAAGAAGCTCCTAGTATGGAAGTCAACATATTTTCTATACTTTATAGTCTTAGTTGCCTGGAGCACTGAGACATTGAGGAATTTGCCCAGAATCACATAGCCTCTATGAGTCAAGGTTGAGTCTCAAACTCCAGTCTACCCTACTCTAAGAATTCCCTACTCTGTGCATTATGAAATAATATTTGAAAAACACTTAGTGCAGTGCCTGGCACATAATAGGTACTTGATAAATGCTTTTTTAAAATGCCGCTTTAATAAAATGCCACAATGAAATTAAGAAATAAGGAGAAACTAAAGAAGAAGGAAGAATCATGTATTCTTAAATCGACTTCCTGACTCATTCTCAACTAGCAGATATGTGGAGCCAATGGATTGGCCACAACTGCAGGTGTGCAGTTGTGTGTATCATACATGTTACATAAGTATATGATGATAAGTTTCCTAGCAAGCTGGCAGGGAATAAAGTTTCAGTTATTTAATCACTCAGTGTCATTTCACTTGGCCTCATCCCTTGAGGTATGAGTTAAATGTGATGAAATTTCAGCCATTACACAAATGCTAGCTAGTGATCCTAACCTGGGATTTCTGGAATACTGATCACCTGCAACAGTACCACAGGTTAGGGTTACATGCAGGACTCAAAGAAATATATATATCAGCATTATTTATGTTAGCCATTGGCAACACCCCAGTCCTATACACCTTTGCCTTCCTTTTGCCTAAATGTGACTTTTTTTGAATCATAGTCTAAATTTGTAAAGCATTGTGGTTTGTAATATACTAACTAATATTCCAAATATTTCCATATTTGGGGGTCAGGAATTACAGATGTACAGTGAATTGGATAGGCAGATCTCATTTGGGGAAATTTCATAGAAACTTGTATAATGACCCATCTTTTCAACCCAAAAATGATTTCTCCTAATAAGGCTCTTTTGTTTCAAATCTTAGAATACTATCAACTCCAAGGAATTAGGGTTGAATGAAAGGGCAATGGAGAGAGGCACTGTGAGTGCCAACAGGCTCTAGCACATTTCCAGCAAGGGCCTACACCAAAGAAATGGCATGAGGGATTGGATGATTAGGAAATGAGGTGTACCAAGCATGTAAGAATAACATATAGACAACCTTATTATTCTATTGCTACCCTCAAAATGTAAAAAAGACCTAAAAATGACCTCTAGGACATTGAATGAGTCTTCTGTGAGGATCTGTGTAAGAACATGGACAAGAATCACTCATCCTGAGAAAACATGGATGGATTAAGATCTGCTTCAATGGATGGAATGCATATATTCATGAGATCTATTAGACATATTAAAGTGTCTATGTATAAATAATACATATACATATATTCATACATATTGTATATATGTATGTATATGAAATAAGTAATACAGGGCTTAATGTAGCAGCAAGCAAGAACATCCACTTGATTTTTTTTCCTCCTACTAAATGATAGCTTTGGAGAGCAGAAATATCAACAGGAGCTCCAGGATTAAGACAGCAGGAAAAAATCAAATAATGCAGGCATAATGACATGTCCAAGATAAAGATCTTATTTTTCAAGCTTACGGTGTGAAAAAATAAAAACCTAGTATATTGAAGAAAACACAGGGTGTGGCATCTGAAGATGAAAAGGTAGATTGCACCTTCTGCCCTGTGTGGGATCTAGTGTACAGGTTCTAGTGTACTATGATCTAGTGTATGGATTCCTAAAGTGGATGATACTGCCCCCTTGGGGGCATGCCGTAATCATCCAGAGGAGTAGTCATAGCCTCTGGTGCAATTGGGAATACTGAATAAAAATAAGGGGATAATGGAAGCATAAGGAGGGAAGAAAAGAAAATTTTGAAAAACCACGCATACGTGTTTCATCTGTTGTGTAACAAAGTTGGAGTCATAGTGACTACATTATTTTCCAAATAAACACACAAAATGCAAGTTATGACCAATCAGTGGTCAAGTCAGCTAATAGGTCTTAACAAGAAAGTATTGGCAGGTAGGCATGTTGTGCATTGTATGTGTATATAATGACTTGTTTACAATATGATGCTATATGGTGGTTATATGACACAATATTGCATCATCAAAATGTCAATGCAGGGGAAAAACCACAAATTTATAATAAATTAATAAATTTAAGATGTGTCATTTTAAAAAAATATTTTTTATTTTTTGAAATGATACAAATTTCAAAAAAAAAACCCACTAAATGGTTAAAGAAAGTAGAATTCCAGGGGAGCACTGAGCAATTTTTTTTTAAAAGGGCCAAATAAGTTTGGTAACCTCTGATTTAGTGGCAGTGATCTCCTTGCTGTTTTTAAAATAAGAAGCTCCATCTCTCAACTCCAGGCATCTTCACTGGTCATCCCTCCTGACTTCCATTGATCCTTTACCTAAAATCCCACCTTCTACAATGCCCCTTTCCCAATTTTGATTATTTCTGATTTATTCTATGACTTATATATACATAATTTTGTACAAGCTGAACCCCCCATTAGACTGAGTTCCTTGAGAAACTGAAAGCAGGGACTATCTTACATTTTTTCATATCCCCAGCTTAGCACAGCAGATAGGCAATTAATAAATGTTTGTTGACTGGCTGACTGACTACTTCCTGTGCGAATTTCAGTAAATCACATTAATTTACTGGATCTCAATTTCCTCATCTATTTAATGAGAGCGTTTGGATTAGGTCTGTGGTTTCCCCAAGTTTCACTAAGTATGCCAAGAATCAAACAGAATTTACACTTGTATAAGTATACCTGAGTATACAAAATTGAAAGGTTTTGTTTGTTTTCATTTTTTCTTTTCTTGGGTGTGTGGGTGGAAAAAGATACAAAAATGAGAGAGAAGGGAAGCCAGGAAATTCAGAAAGAACAATGTAGAGTTAAGTCCTTGTACTCCCAGGAGCATGACTCATTATAGATTAAAAAATGCTTATTCATCTCTTGACTGCCAATAACATATACATCACCATAAAAGGGAAAGAAGCCTACACAGGGCATGCCTGGAGTCTGTGAGACTCATCCTGAAATGTACACATGTCCACACATTTAAATCAGCAGTTAAGAGAGGTATGAGTGTAGTCTCTTTTCTACTTTCCCTTCTTTTCATTTCCTGTCTTCCCAACTCCAAGAGAAAAATGTTCCCATTCTTCCTAAACTTCAGAAGGGAGGCAAAGTCTGTTTTATGTGCCTCCTCACTTTCTCTTTCAGTGTCTTCCCTTGCCTCCCTCTGCAGTGTTTTCACTCCTATTGTCAACAAGGATCATGAACTTATATACCCTAAAGTGTTAAAAGTACTCGTGTTTATTCTCATTTGTGCTTGCACTTTAAAACCTCACAGAGGAAAATGTTTGGCCCAAAGAAAGAACACCATATAAACATACGATTTTTGACATTAAGGGAACAGATTTTTTTTTTTCTGGCTGGTAAGGCAGGGATTGGCGACAGGATTTTAAAAGTAAAATGCAAGCTCTAAATGGTGACGGATTTGTGATTTCATCCATATGGAAGACTTCTGATATGGGAGCTCCCTCCACCAGTGCAGATGGTAACTCTTCAGTAACTTAGAGACTCAGAGAATTTTTTGGGACCCTATGAGGTTAAGTGAGTAAGTTGTAGTGATATAGGCAACCTATATGAGAAACATAATGTAAACTTGGGGCTTCTTTCTCCAAGGATGGCCTTGGGTCTATTACATCACCTGCCTCTCCTAGCATGACCTACCATGCCAGAAAGGCTTTCACTACTGCTACAAGCTTTAAGCAAGAAAGTTGGTGACCAGGTAACAAATTTCTATTTCTTTCTGATTCTTAATAGAATGTGGGCTTCTACATAATAAATAAATAGACATGGCCTAAAGTCTGGAATATCTACATTCAAGGGCCTCCCTCTGTCTGACATATATTAGCTGTGTGACCCTGAGCAAGCAACTTAACCTCTCAGTACCCTAGACAACTCTCTGATCAACCCATGAAATCCTAAGATGAGTAAAGAAAAAACTCACAGTACAATGAGATCTGGGATCTGCATTTAACTGAATAACCAATTGGCTGCCAGAAATCACACTACCTCAGAGAAATGAATAAGTCCTAATTAAAAAATAAAAGTATAAATTATATGGAAAATAAGCCCCTTAATAGCAGGTACTGCTTAGACTTTTGCGTTTGTACCCTAGACTCTTCATAGAGTGCCACGCATATAGCAGGCACTCAATAAATAACTTGTCAAATGGAATTGAATAACTCATTTGCATAGGTTCTAAAGTCTGCAAGGCATTTTACCTAAATTCTTTCCTTGAGCCTCACAATAACTCTGGGGTATAGGTGCAATAAATTTTATTATCCCCATTTTACTCAGGAGCAAACTGGAACTTAGAGATAGGACATGATTTGCCAATAGTCAAAGAACTAGTAAATATCTGAAACAGGAGATGAATCCAGATTTCCCTAACTCCAAAGTCCAGCACACTCTCTGCTTAGAAGTGTAGGCCACCCTGTATGTCTATTTTTACTATGCTATAAAAAGAAAAATAAAAGAAAAATAGAAGGAGCTATTAGATTATTTGAATGAATTGAAATTGGGCCCACAACTATTTTCTTTGGAGTTCAGGGTCACACTATTCTATTTCTTCTTTCTCTCTCTTTATTATTTTTTTTTTTGCAGGGGGGAAAGCAGGGCGATTAGGGTTAAGTGACTTGCCCAAGGTCAAACAGCTAGTAACTGTGTCAAGTGTCTGAGACCAGATTTGAACTCGGGTCCTCCTGACTCCGGGGCTGGTGCTCTACTCACTGCGCTACCCAGCTGTCCCTTCCTCTCTCTTTAGCCCTCAAATAACCACTATAACCAATGGGGGTCCCATAATCTGGCTCTAAGTGTGTATGTGTATATGTTTTGAGGTTTGTGAGGTAAAAGAGTGTGTTTGCCAATAATTTACCAAAATTCTACTGTGCTTTCCACACTTGAAATATCCTTCACCTACAGTACTAGAAATGGATGAATGGATGGATGGAAGGAAGAAAGAGGGAGGGAGGAGGAAAGAAGGACGGAGGGAGGGGGTAAAGAAAAGGAAGGAGAAAACAAACCTTTATTACACACCTCATATGTGCCAGGCTCTTATGCTAAGTGCTTTAGAAATATTATCTCATTTAATCTTCACAGAAACTCTGTGAGGTTGATACTATTATCATCCCCATGTTACAGCTAAGGAAACTGAGGCATATAGAGTTTAAGTGACTTGGGTCACCTAACTAGTAAGTATGCATAGAATCATAAATTTGGAGCTGGAAAGAACATTAGAAGCCATCTAGTCCAAGCCCCTCAAATGAGGATAGTGAAGCCCAGAAATGTATCTTGCCCAAGGTCACATAAATAGCAAAGATAGATTCAAACTCAGGTCCTCTAACTCCAAATCTAGCACTTTCTTTTTTGTTTGTTTGTTTGATATCAATATTTATAATTACTTCTTATGATTATACAAAGTTACAATATTGATCTCAAAGTATAAACACTATACAATAATTTACGTGTTATGTCATTGCTTTTCTTTTCAAATTAAGTTTGTTTTCTTATAATTTTCAACATTCACTTTTGTAAGATTTTGAGTTCTAAAATTTTCCCCCTCGTTTATCTCCCTTCTCCCCAAAAGAGCATTCAACCTGATATAGGCTATACATAAACAATCATATTAAACATATTTCCATATTAGTCATGTTGTAAAGAATCAGAACCAAATGGAAAAACCATGAGAAAGAAAAAGCAAAGAGAAAATAGTGTGCTTCAATCTACATTCAGACTCCATAGTTCTTTCTCTGAATGTGGATGGCATTTTCCATCATGAGTCTTTTGGAATTGTCTTAGATTGTTGCTTTGCTCAGAAGAGCTAAGTCTATCAAAGCTGGTCATCGCACAATGTTGCTATCACTATGTACAAAGTTTTCCTGATTCTGCTCATTTCACTCAGCATCAGTTCATATAAGTCTTTGCAGGTTTTTTCTGAAATCCGCCTGCTTATCATTCTTATGGAACAATACATTCCATTGCATTCATATACCACAACTTGTTCTGCTATTCCCCAGTCGAAGGGCATCCACTCAATTTCCAATTCTTGGCCACCACAAAAAGAGCAGCTATGAATATTTTTGTACATGTGGGTCCTTTTCCCATTTTTATGATCTCTTTGGGATATAGATCTAGAAGTGATATATTGCTAGGTCAAAGGGTACACACAGTTTTTATAACTCTTTGGGCATAGTTCCTAATTGCTCTCCAGAACGGTTGGATCAGTTCACAACTCCACCAACAATGAATTAGTGTTCCAACTTTCCCACATCTTCTCCAACATTTATCATTTTCCTATTTTTTCATGTTAGCCAGTCTGATAGGTGTGATGTTTTAATTTTCATTTCTCAAATAGTGATTTAGAGCATTTTATATGACCATAGATTGCTTTAATTTCTTCATCTGAAAATTACCTTCTCATATCCTTTGACCATTTATCAATTGGGGAATGACTTGTATTCTTATAAGTTTGACTAAGTTCTCTATATATTTTAGAAATGAGGCCTTTATCAGAGACACTGGCTGTAATAATTATTTCCCAGCTTTCTGCTTCCATTCTAATGTTATTTGCATTGGCTTTGTTTGTGCAAAACCTTTTTAATTTGTAATCAATATTATCCATTTTGTACTTCATAATGTTCTCTATTTCTTGTTTGGTCATAAATTCTTCCCTTCTCCATAGATCAGACAGGTAAACTATTTCTTACTTTCCTAATAGTATCAGCCTTTATATCTAAATTGTGTACCCGTTTTGACTTTATTTTGGTATATGGTGTAAGAATTTGGTCTATGCCTAGTTTCTGCCATACTGTTTTCCAGTTTTCCCAGCAATTTTTGTTAAATATTAAGTTCTTATCCTGGAAGCTGGAGTCTTTGGGTTTATCAAACAGTAGTAGATTTCTATAGTCATTGACTACTATGTCTTGTGTACCTAATCTGTTCCACTGATCCACCGCTCTATTTCCAGGTAGTTTTGATGATTGCTGCTTTTTAATACAGTTTTAGATCTGGTATGGCTAGGCCACCTTCCCTTGCATTTTTTTTTTCATTAATTCCCTTGATATTCTGGACCTTTTGTTCCATTTTTTCAAGCTCTGTAAAACAAATTTTTGGTAGTTTGATTGGTATGGCAGTGAATAAGTAAATTAATTTAGGTAGAATTGCCATTTTTATTGTATTAGCTTGGCCTATCTGTGAGCAATCGATATTTTTCCAATTATTTGATCAGACTTTATTTGTGTGAAAAATGTTTTATAATTGTGTTCACATAGTTTCTGTGTTTGTCTTTGGAGGTAGACCCCCAAATATTTTATATTGTCTACAGTTACTTTAAATGGGCTTTGTTAACAATATATATATATGTATATATATATATATATATACATATATATATGTATGTATATATAATGATTGATGTGGGTTTATTTTATATCCTGCAACTTCACTAAAGCTGTCAATTACTTCAGGTAGTTTTTTAGTGGATTCTCTAGGGTTCTCTAAGTATACCATCATACCATCTGCTAAGAGTGATAACTTTGTTTCATTGCCTATTCTAATTACTCCAATTTCCTTTTCCTCTTTTATTGCTAAAGCTAACATTTGTAGTAAAATACTGAATAACAGTGGTGATAATGGGCATCCTTGTTTCACTCCTGATCTTATTGGAAATGCCTCTAGCTTATCCTCATTACACATAATGTTTGCTGATAGCATTAGAAAGACACTACTTATAATTTTAAGGAAGACTCCATTCATTCCTATGCGCTCTAGTTTTGTTTTTTCTCAATAGGAATAGGTGTTGTATTTTGTCAAAAGTTTTTCCTGCATCTGTTGAGATAATCATATAATTTCTGTTAATTTTGTCATCAATGTTGTCAATTATGCTGATAGTTTTCCCGTTGAAACAGCCCTGGATTCCTTATATAAATTCTGCCTCGTCATAATGTATTATCCTCATGATAAGTTGATGAAATCTCTTTGCTAATATTTTATTTAAAATTTTTGCATCTATATTCATTAGGGAAATTAGTCTATAATTTTCTTTCTCTGTTTTAGCTCTTCTTGGTTTAGGTATCAGTACCATATTTGTATCATAAAAAGAATTTGGTAGGATTCTTTCTTCACCCATTTTTCCAAATAGTTTATATAGTATTGGAATTAATCGTTCTTTAAATATTTGGTAGAATTCATTTGTAAATCTACCTGGGCAAGCAGATTCTTTTAGGGACTTCACAGATGGCTTGTTCAATTTCTTTTTATGAAATGAGGTTATTAAGTATTTTGTTTCCTTTTCTGTTAATCTGGGTAATTTATATTTTTGTAAACACTCATGCATTTCACTAAGTTTGTCAGATTTATTGGCATACAGTTGGGCAAAATAGCTCCTAATTATTGTTTTAATTTTTTCTTCATTTGGTGGTGAATTCACCCTTTTCATTTTGAATTTGACTTTCTTCTTTTCTTAATCAAATTAGCCGAAGATTTATCTATTTTATTGGTTCTTTTTTCATATAAACACCTCTTGCTTTTATTTATTTAATAGTTCAATAGTTTTCTTGAATTCAATTTTATTAATCTCACCTTTGGTTTTCAGAATTTCTTATTTGGTATTTAACTAGGAATTGTTAATTTGTTCTTTTTATAGCCTTTTTAGTTGCATGCCCAATTCATTGATCTCTTTCTCTATTTTATTCAGTTAGCTGTTAGAGATATAAAATTACCCCTTCAAACTGCTTTGGCTGCATCTCATAAGTTTTGGTATATTGTCTCATTATTGTGATTCTATTGGATGAAGTTATTGATTGTTTCTATGATTTTATTGTTTTACTCACTCATTTTTAGGATTCGATTATTTAGTTCCCAATTAATTTTTAGTCCATCTTTTATGATCTGAAAAGGATGTGTTTAATATTTCTACCTTTCTGCACTGGATTGTGAGGTTTTTATGCTCTAGTACAGAGATGGGGAAGCTGCAGTCTCAAGGCCACATGTGGTCCTCTAGGTCCTCAAATGCAGCCTTTTGACTGAATCCAAATTTCACAGAACAACTCCCCTTAATAAAAGGATTTGTTCTCTAAAACTTGGACTCAGTCAAAAGGCCACAAGGGAACCTAGATGGCAACATATAGTCTCAAGGCTGCAGCTTCCCTGCCCCTGTACTAGTACATGGCCAGTTTTTGTGTTGATGCCATATACTACTGAGTAAAAGTATATTCTTTTCTCTCCCCATTCAATATTCTCCAGAGGTTTACCATATCTAACTTTCCTAAAATTCTATTTACTTCCTTAACTTCTTTCTTGTTTATTTTTGGTTAGATTTATCTAGTTCTGAGAGGGGAGGTTGAGGTCCCCCACTAGTATAGCTTTGCCATCTATTTCTTCCTATAACTCCCTCAACTTCTCCTCTAAGAATGCAGATGATATACCACTTGGTGCATATATGTTTAGTATTGATATTACTTCATTGTCTATGGTACTTTTAGCAGGATGTAGTTTCCTTCCTTATTTATTTTAATTAAATCTATTTTAGCTTTTGATTTGCCTGAGATCAGGATTGCTACCCTTTCTTTTTCTTTTTTTTCCTCTTTTTTGTTTTTTTTATTTAATTTATTTAATATATTTAGCTTTCAGCATTGATTTTCACAAGTTAGAATTACAAATTTTCTCCCCATTTCTATCCTCCTGCCTACTCCAAGATGGCATATATTCTGGTTTCCCTGTTCCCCAGTCAGCCCTCCCTTCTGTCACCCCACTCCCCTCCCATCCCCTTTTCCTTTCTTGTCTTGTAGGGCAAGATAAATTTCTATGCCCCATTGCCTGGGTATCTTATTTCCTAGTTGCATGCAGAAACTTTTTTTTGGCTTTTGAATGTCTGTTTTTAAAACTTTGAGTTCCAAATTCTCTCCCCTCTTCCCTCCCCACCCACCCTCCCTAAGAAGGCTAGCAATTCAACATAGGCCACATGCATATCAATATGTAAAACCCTTCCACAATACTCATGTTGTGAAAGACTAACTATATTTCCCTCCATTCTATCCTGTCCACCTTTATTCAGTTTT
>CM053623.1:251729363-251745390 GCA_028646595.1 Phalanger gymnotis
AAAGGGCAACTTCTTCTTTGGAGACTAAGGTAAAGGAGGAAAGGATAGGTGAAACTATAGAAAGCTTTTGAGGAATGGAGCAGGAGACATGAAGAATTTCATGACTATTGGCTTTTTCATGACTTTTTTGGTAAAGTATGAGGGAAAATCATCTGCTGAAAGATGTGGTGTTGGGGTGGCTTTGGGGGCTTGAGAATGAACAACTCTGGAACTATTACAATGTGGAATTGTTCTGTCCATCCTCATCACTATGACAGAGAGGAAAAAAAATGATTGATGTAAATTTGAGGGGGCGCAGTTGAGAATAGATAGAGATAGGGAATGAGCCTGTGATTTCATTGGTATAAGGAGTTCCTAGATGAGAAAATTCCCTTTAACAATGCAGGGCAATTCTACTTCTTTTCAACTGCATGAAGGCAACAGAGTGGCAATGGAGATTAAGGATAATACTGACTTCCTTTTTCACACTGTGCCTCAGAGGACATGAGGGAAGAAGTAGACAGCAGTGGAACATAGCAAGGAAAAAAAAAACTTCCAAAGAAAGTACAATTTAAGTGCATGCCAGAAGGGTGGGAGACAGATAAAGAAAGAGATCTAAGACAGAGGGACATTTGCTAGTGATAGAGTGGATATTCCAGGAGTTTCAATAGTAGATGAGGGTAATAGAGAATAGGGAGGGGTTGGAGTAAAACTGAGCTAGATAAGGATGAAAATTTGGAGAAAAGCAGAAGGAAAAAGATGGCTCACTTTGGCAGATTACAACTCCGAATCATAGGGATTAGGGAAGCAGGAGATCAGAGTTTGTTAGCCAAACGACTAGGAGAAATATCAGTTGACTGGAGAATGGAATGGGAGAGTGGATGATAATGGTAGTCGGATGATCATAGAGGACAGCAGGGGCAGTCATAGCATTATTCTGTCCATCTTCATCATAATTCCATCAAGAGGCAAGCGCTGGAGCAGGTAAGGTTGATGGTACTGGCTGACCACAAGGTAAGTAGTTTGATAAGAAAGTTATTTGGTGATTTGGATTGGTCGTTGTCCAACAATCAATAAGCCAGTGTAGATTGTTTACTATGTAGAAATACTTTGTAAAAATTAAATGTCAGCAAAATATCATGTATTGCTTCTCACTGATGGGCCAAAACATGGATTAACTATTGGAGTACAACCTTGAAAGAAAAATAGAGAAAACCCACCTATTTTGACCAGAGCTAATTTAAGCCTTTCCCCTCCACCTCTCTCTCATTCCCACATCTACAGAAAATCCTGGGGAAAAAATGGCAATGTGGAATACATTTTTGGATCAAATCCTTACAACCAATAGTCTTTAAAATGCTTATTGGATGGAAAATCCCAAATTAAAATCCCCAAGGTAACTATTACAACATGTTCTGAGCCTCAGATTTGAAAGTGAAGTTTTAAAATATTAAACACCATCAGAATTCTCCTTTCCTATTTCTCCTCCCCCTAATAAATCTTGCATCTCATAATTTTCAGTAGAAGGAAACTTTCATTTTTTGAAAACCTTCACTTTTCTCCATACTACCTCCCTCTAAACCCACACTAACAAATGACTGAATACTATAATTCGGTATTGTTTCTTCATCAAAAACCTACATTTTATTGATTTGACTTGGAGAGTCACTCCCAAAATGGGTTTGCTGCAATTGCAATCCCCACCTTTGGCACTACCCAATTGCCATTAAAAATAAGAGAAATTTAGGATGTGATTACTGCAAACCAGAAGAACATTGAATGGGCCCATTCTTAGCACTTGCTCACAAAATTCTCATAATGGCTAGGCTTAGTTAATTTTTTATATTTATTTAGTGTATTTGCCTCTCCCAATTTGAGTAGGTGTTTTGAAGAGGGATAGAAAACAAAAAGGTAGCACCATGTAGCAGGTAGAGCACTCGACCTAGAGTAAGGAGAACAAATCTAGAGTAAGATTAAATCCCAGTCTTATTAGCTGTGGCCTTTGGCCTGTCACTATGACTCTGTGCCACAGTTTTCTTGTTTGTATAATGAGGAGTTGGACATATGGTCCCTTCCTGCTCTAGATCTTTGGTCTTATAATTTCTGCCACCTTAAAAACCATACTTACCTAGAATTATATTAATATAAAAATAAATATAAAAAATAAAAAATTGTATCATATGTAAAAACAACAGAAACATGAGAACCTATACACAAAGAGGTTATTAGTTAGAGAGCAGACACACAGGGAGTTTTCTACATCAATGAAGTCACAGGTCAGATCAAATAAAAAAAGTAAACAGGTATGAGAATGAAGGGATCAAGTGTATCTGACTGAATATGTGTTGTGTTCTGAACTCAACATTCCATTCCAGCTCCCAGCTCCTTTGGTCTAATTGTATATTTGCACAAGCCCTCCTCCAGGCTGCAATGGAATCTCTCATCATCTTTGCTTTTTGGAATCCTTATCTTCCCTCAAGGCTCAGCCCAGGTGCCACCTCTTCTAATCACCTCAGGCAATCCCTCCTCAAATTAACTTGTATTATACTTACTTGGATCTAGAAAGGATCTCCACAATAGGATGTGAGCTTCTTGAGGGAGGAAACTGTTTCATTTTTATCTTTTCATGACCATTTATTTTGTTGTTTCAGTAATTTTTTAGTTGTGTCTGACTCTTTGTGATCCCATTTGGGATTTTCTTGGCAGAGATTCTGGAGTGGTTTGCCATTTCTTTCTCCAACTCATTTTTACAGATGAGGAAACAGAGGCAAACAGGGTTAAATGACTTGCCCAGGGTTATACAGCTAGTAATTGTCTGAGACCAGATTTGAACTGAGGAAGATGAGTCAGCCTGACTTTAGGTTTAGTGTTCTATCTACTATGCTACCTAGCTGCCTCTCTATTTATTAGGCCCCTATTGATATTTGTTGAATAGAATTGAGGGACTAGCTGGGGTAGAAGTTTTGAAAGACAGAGATTTTGAGGAAAAAGATTAGAAAGATCAGGATTCTTAGTATACGATCATAGATTTAGCACAAACCTTGGCACAATACTAAAATAATTTTAAAAAAGGATCAGACAAAGTTCCTTCCCTTGAGGAAGTGAGTGGCATAATGAATGACATAAGTGTCTGGAGGAAGGCTAGTTCACTAGCCTTTCCGAGGGTGATGATGGTCCGCTCAGTGGAAAATTGTCCACCTTTGTGGGTGGTTGAGCATCCAGGGTCTGCAGTATCTTCTGATTCTGTCTGCTGTATTCATTTTAAACAATAGTTGATACAAGTAATCTTCATGGGTGTTCTGTGTTGATCCCTCACTTTGGAGGAGGTGACCCTGAAGACAGTGCCAGCAGAGCACAGGCTCTGGCAGGTCTTACAGCTCTGGAAAGCCCTCTAATGAGGGCCCATTAATAACAAGTTATATATCTGTCATCTGAGGAACCACCTAACCAAGTTTGGAGAGGACCATCACCCACAAGCTGGATACCAAGAGATGAATGTCTTTGACCACAGTAACTCATAAAGCTGGTCCTCTGTGGACAGGCTGAAACTTGTACTGGTTGGGATAAAGACAGAGAGAGAGAGAGACAGAGACACACAGACACACACACACACAGATGGACAAAGTCAGAGACAGAGAGATAAAAGACCCTGGTGAAGTTATAGCTCTTTGAATAATTTAGTATGGAACTATCAGCAAAAACTACTATCTGCCTTCCTATTGAACAAACTTCAGTGGCTTCCTATTACCTCTTGGATCCAATAGAAACTCCTCTATTTGGCATTTAAGACTCTTCACAACTTGGCCCCTACCTAGCTTTCTAGCTTCATTATACTTCCCTTCTATCCATGCACTTTGCTGTCCAGACAAACTGACCTTGTTGTTGAACTGTTTTTCAGTCTGACTCTTTTTGGCCCCTTTTGGGGTTTTCTTGGCAAAGATACTGGAGTGGTTTGCCATTTCCTTCTCCAGCTCATTTTGTAAATGAGGAAACTGAGGCAAACTGGGTTAAGTAATTTGCCCAGGAATCACACATCTAATTAGTATCTGAGGCCAGATTTGAACTCAGGAAGATGAGTCTGACTCCAGACCTGGCACTCTATCCACTGTACCACCTAGCTGCTCCTCTAAAATGACACTCTATTTCCTTTCTCCCTCATCCCTAGAATGCTCTATCTCATCATTTCTACCTCTTAGAGTTTCTTCATTTCAAGACTAAGCTTCTACATGAAGCCTTTTCTGATCTACCCAGTTGAGTACCCAGTCTTTCTCCCTAAAATGATTTTGTGTGTGTGTGTGTGTGTATGTGTGTAGTACATAATCATACATATGTTGTGTCCTTCTAGCCTAATATAGGTAAATATTTATGTATAGTGTCCTGATAAAATATTGACAACATTTTTTTTTCATTTAACAAGTAACAATTTTCTTTCCCTCTTATCTCATCCTCCATTGGAGAGAAAAAAAGGAAAAAGAAAATTCTTGTAACAAAAATACATTGTCAAGCAAAACAAATTTCCATATTGGGCACATGCAAAATACATGTCTTATTGCACATCTGGAGTCCAGGCTCTCTGTCAGGAGGTAGGTAGCATGTTTCATAATTGGTCATCTGGAAATATCCTGATAGAATGTAAGACCCTCAAGAGCAGAAGTTCTTTTACTTTTGTTTTTGTATCATCAGCACTTAGCACACCTGACTGGCATCAATTGGGTGCTTGATAAATGTTTGTTGATTATCTCATTGAGGAGCAGGGCAGGAGATCATAGTAGAACATATCACTTGGCTTTTACAGAAGAATAAATTAAAGGGAGATGGAGACCTCCAAGGAGACTGAAGACAGTTAAAGAAGGAGTGGAGACCAATCAATGAATAAGCATTACTAAGCACCTACTATATATCATCCACTGTGCACACTGCTCAGGAATCAAGCTTCTTAGGTAGCCACGGGGATTTTGGTCAGGATTGGCCATTGGGATGAGCATCAAAATGGATCTGCTGCTCTGTTGCTCAGGAATGCAACAGCATGAACCAGGAATAGGAGACGTGGGGTAGAGGCGGGAGGGATTTCAGAACAAACATACTGCTTCTCTGGGAGGCAGGAAAAGAGGAGCATGACCTGGATCCAGAAAAGAAATATCTTGGACTAGAGAGAATAGTGACTTTTTTGAGAGCCAGAGAAGATGGGTTGAGGCTGAGAATAGGCTTGACTAAGATGGCTAGATAGAGCTACCTAGAACTACAAGAACCCAGCCAGACATCTCCTAAGCTAGACTTCTGCCTCTACTCTAGGAAGAGATAGAGTTGCACGGCAGGAAGAACTTGCAGCCAGAAAGACCCTAAAGAGGGAGTGAGTTTAAAGAAGGCTGGGAAGTCAAGTAGAAGTTAGATTTTTAAGGGCTTTAAAAACAAAGCTAAAAAGTTTGTATTTTATCTCTAGATATAGGCAATATAGAACTACTGAAGAACCTTTCTAAGCTTCTATTTCCTCACCTACAAAATTGCTAAAGCAATATTTAAACTTCTATCCTTACAACGAGAAAAACATTTTGCAAGCTGTAAAGCACATTATTCATCATCCATACACATGTAAGTGTCTACTTGTCCAACTTTGCCATAGTAAAGTGGGTTTTGTTGTGCTCAAGAAAACTGGCCTAAGATCATGTTATAGATGGTGCTGAGATCACAGTCACAAAGGAGAAATCAAAACATGGTGGCAGTCAGACAGCTTATTGTAAGCGATACCTGCAACTTTCTTTTCTATCAATCCAAATATTGTTTTTGTTTTGTGATTTCCTTGGTGTAAGAAGCTCCTGGTGAGGAACTTCCTACACCAAGGGGCACTTTCTCTGCAATTTATAACTTTAGAGAAGTTCCTGGACCACTGAATGTTAGAATCTTGAATTGGGAGGGACCTCATAAGCCACCTGGCACAACCTATACCTTTAAGAGAGTCTCCTCCCCATCCTATCTGATAAGTGGTCGTATAACCTTGGCTTAAAGACCTTCAGTGAAAAGGACATCTTTTCCTCCTACACATACCTGTGTATGCTAGAGCCAACTGCCAACTTCTACTGATGCTAGAGCCTACTATTAAATTTCCCATGGGAGCAAATGCTACAAATTAGGGCTTGATTTATTGTTTTGTTGATTGTCTAGACTTAAGAAAGGGAGGGAATCCCTCCATCTGGTTGGAGAGCTCCTCCCAGAACTTCATTTTAGGAGGGTAAATAGAATACAATCTATTCTTCTCCATTGTGCCCACTCCAGAAATTTCCTCCCCGACATCACATTCAGCTTCCTTTCATATGTTGTCTCCTCCCTTGTTAGAATGTAAGCTCCTTGAGGGCAAAGACTCTTTCTTTTTGCTTGTAATTATATTCCAAGCATTTCATTCTATGCTTGACACATAAGAGCTTACTAAATGTTGAATGAATTATTGACTCTCCTGAATGACCTTAGGACAGGCTGAAACATGGCCAGCTCCCTTTGCCTAAAAAATCTCTGGGCATTCAACATTTGGGTGCTGCAAAAACTATTAAAATAAAATATGTTGTCAGAGGAGTAGGTTGTACTCTACCAACCTCCCTTTAACGGTTCCATTTGGCTTAAAACATTTATCCTATGGTTTAGTATGAGCTTTCCAGTACCACACAGCAGGCAAAAAGACAAATTACCTCACCTTCTAATTATCTTAAGTATTTCTAACTTTTTTTTTTCTTAAGACAGAACACAATTAAAAAAAATGAAACATACGCATACACACATGGAAGGACCCTTTCTAGGACTTGGACTTCCTTACTAGCTCAGGATCCAGGTCCTGCATTGCAAAGATGAAGACAAATAAAAATAGTTTTCTAGATTATTCTAACTTGGGATTTCTTCCATTTTTGGTCTCCAAGAAATGTCAGCAGCTATAGTTGGATCAGAATTATTTGCCACTCAAACCATGGTCTGGTTTTGTAGAAATGAGTTGTCCATTGGAATAGATCTTCAAATCACGGGGAAAAATGTTTAAATGTGGGATGAAGTTCATCAAGCCCAAGTTATACTTCTCTGTTAGATAGAAGTTATTTCCTTGGAGATGCTATTTTGGGTGAATTGACTTGAGTAATTCTGCAAGACTGATGCTGATTAAATAGATTGACAAAATGGAAAACAGATGTCACAGAAAATTTTAAACAGATTTTAATGGTATTCGGTCTGGTTTTTTTTATAATACATTTTCAGATGCTATCACTCTCTGTTTGTGAGTTGTTGGAAAGAAATGATTTATGTCATCAGTACAAAAGAGGCAACAAGAGAACAACTTATGCTGACATACAGTTGAGGATTCTTTGTACATTTGAATGCTATAGCAACCTGATCAGCTTAATTTATTTTAGACTTAAATACATAATAAGAAAAAGAAACACAGTATAAAGTTAAATATAAGAAAAGAAAAAAAACATGTCGTGTACACAGCAGAACATAAGAGAGGATTAGAGGATTCAAAATACATAGCAATAAATTTCCATTTTAAGAACGCCTATATATTAAATACTATGCACTGTGTTGAGAGCTGTCCACCTTTGCTTCCTTATAGGTTTTCTTTTGTTCTCTGCTATACAATTTTTACTTTGTTCTTTTTTCCTCCTTCCTCCTCTGCCCCCAGGCTACAATTAAGCATGGATATGTATATATACACACACACATATACATATACATACACATACACACACATATATACACACATATATATATGTATGTATATATAAACACATACTTTCCCTACTCCTAATCTTTGTTTTTATGTTTGTGCATATCTAATTCCTATTTCTCCTGTCTCTTCTACTTTACTTCTGCCTTCTGCCTTTCCCCGCATTACTTAACCTACCCCTTCTCCAACAATCCCTCCCTTGTCCTCCCATTCCCATAAATCTAAACACCCTTTTATACACCCTTTTGACTTATTCTCTCACCTTCCACTCTAAAGATCCCTCTTCCTTATCCTCCCAAGTATCCCACCCTTATGCTTCCATTCCTATTAATCTAAACACCCTTTGATAGCCCCCTTTAACCTATTTGAGAGGTAGAGAACCTGCGATCCAAGGCCACGTGTGGCCCTCTAGGTCCTCAACTGTGAAGTCTGGATTCAGTCAAAGGGCTGCACTTGAGGACCTAGAGGGCCACATGTGGCTTCAGGGCACAGGTTTTCTACTCTGATTCTTCACTCTCCCCTCTAAAGATCTCTCCCTTATCCTCTCCCCCCTCCCTATCCCCTTAGCATTTTAGTTCTTTCTAATTTAGAAGACTTTTATACTCTCTAGATGTATATATATATATATATATATATATATATATATTGTTCTCTCTTGAACCAATTCCTGATGAAAGTAGGTTTCCATAACTAACAGCTCTCTTTCCCCATCTAATTCCTCTACATTGTTCTTCTTCTTGCATCTCATTTGTATAAAGTTCTTGAATGGTTTTACTTTTTGAAGCCATATCATGTTCAGGTCTACCCCAATCTTTCTTAAGAATTATCCAATTAGTAATAACAATCTTAGACATACATTTTATATTTTACATACATGAAAGTTAAACAGCCTGTCCTTATTGAGTCCCTTGTAATTAGTCTTTGGTATGTATCTTATGTTTCTCTTGGTTTTTGTATGTTAAATCTTCTATTAAGTTCAGATTTTAGTTTTGTTTTGTTTTTTAACAAAGTCCTGAAAGTCTGACAATTCATTAAATGTCCATTTTTTTCATTCAGAATTATGCTTAGCTTTTCTGGGTATGATATTTTCTGCTGGAAGCGCAGTTCTTTTGCTCTTTGATATATAGTGTTCTAAGACCTGTGGTCTTTTAGTGTAGACATTGCTAGGTCTTGCATGATTATAATTGTGGCACTAGCATATTTAATTATTTTCTTCTCGTTGCTTATGATATTTTACCCTTGAGCCGGTGGTTTTGGAATCTGATCATAATATTCCTATTGATTTTCTTCATAGTATCTCTTTCAGGTGGTGATTGGTGAATTTTTTCTACTTCTACTTTCCTTTCTTGTTTTAATGCTTCAGAACAATTTTCTTTGATTATTTCTCATATTATTTTTTTGATCATAGCTTTCAGGTAGTCCAATTATTCTTATGTTTTCTCTTCTTGATCTGTTCTCACACACGGAGCTTTTCCTTCTATCTTTCCATCCCACTGACCTGGATTCTATAAGCATTTTTAATCACCCTATCCCGGTACTTTTATACTTCTTAGGCTGACAGAGAAGCCATCTCCAACTCAGAGAAGTCATATTATTTTGTTACAGGCTGTGAAAACCAGAGAAAGTTTGTCTCTGTCCACAATTAAATCTCATTTTGAATGGGATGTCTGAATGTATATGAAAACTTATATCCCTTTTTCTCATCACTTATTCAATCCCTGATTATCACTGTCTTCATTTAGATAAAATAAGAAGGGTTATATTATAGTGCCTGGGTGGAAAATATAGAAAAGGAAGAAGAGATTAGAAAAGATTTCATGGGCATCTTTCATGTTCTCTATATTATTTTATTTCCTTTGTGAATCTTTCCCAATGTTCAGTCTACCTGATGAATAAAATTTTAAAATTAAGAGGTTTCATTTAAGACATCAGTGGAAGCAGGGGAAAAACCAGGAAAATATTTTCTATGATCTTCTCTGTTCTATACAGAAACACACATGTGACAGTTCAAAGTTCTTATAGCTACAGTAAATAATAGATGATGTAATAGTTTCTTGATATTGTTCATTATCTCTCATTTAACATCTCTACAGGTCTGATCATACCAATCTCCAGCTCAAGACACTTCAGTGGCTTCCTATTACCTCTAGGATAAATACAAATTCCTTGGTTTGGCATTTACAATCCTCCAGAATCTGACCCCAGTCAATCTTTTCAGGATTACTGCACATTCCTACCTTTCACACACTCTACAGTAGTGGTGCCAAAAACACAGTCAGCACCAAACTCCTTCAGTGGTTGAACCAGATTAAAATGTAACTGGGAAATGTTTAAATATGAAATAAAAATACAATACAACATAGAAAATGATAATTTGTGTTTAATGCAGCCCGCAGGATCCATTTCTATTTGAGTTTGACATCATTGCTTTAAGTTAAGAAAATACTCATTGCTCTTGGTATATGACATTATATCTCCCACCTAAGTGCATTTGTGTAGACTCTTCTGCTAAACCTGGAATGCTTTCCCTCCTCATCTCAGCGTCCTGGAATCCCTGTTGTTGTTTGTTGTTTTCAGTTGTGTCTGACTCTTCTTGACCTCATTTGGGGTTTTCTTGGCAAAAAGTGGTTTGCTATTTCCAGTTCATTTTATAGATAAGGAAGCTGAGGCATATGGAGTTAAGTGACTTGCTCAGTGTCACCCAGCTCGCTTCTGAGGTCAAATTTGAACTCAGGTCCTCCTGACTCTAGGCCTGGAACTCTATCCACTAAGGCACCTAGCTGCCGTCTTGGAACCCCTAGCTTCTCTTAATGGTTATGTCAAGAGACCTTTTCTAAGAGTTTGGGTTTGTCCTCTTCCCCCAAGTTACATTGTATTTACTTTGTATATATTTTGTATTTATTTATCTGTATCTATTTATCTACCTATTTATCAATCTATATATCTCTACCTATCTAACCATCTATCTATTCTCTGTCTCTGTCTCTCTCCTCTATATGTTATATCCCTCAAGTAGAATGTAAGCTCCTTGAGATCAGAGACTGTTTCATTTTTTTCTTCATCTCCTCTAAACTTATCACAGTTCTTTGCACATAGTAAACCTTTAATAAATTGTTAAATTGTTAAATTAATTAATACTACTAGGTTTTCCACAGCTTTGGAGGACTTTTAGGAAAATATTCTTTATTGCCTCCCCCATCCCAGGGAAGGCCTGAACCAAAAATATAGGAAGTTTAAAGAAAGCCAGCATTTCAGCTTAGGTTACTGTTTGCCATCATTCTGACCCATGATGTCCATTTTTAGTGTGGAGTGGGGAACAGGGAAAAAATGAGCAGAAAGGCAATATAAGCTAAAAATACAATACAAAACAAGAGGAATATAATATACCAAGTAGGATGGTTTATCAAGTTTACACAGGAAAAAAAATCCTCAACCCTCAGTGATTTTTTTTGAAGTGATGGGCACAGAACAACTCTCCCTCAACCTTCCCCTTTTTGAAAAGATGTCTGACTTAAAACTTCTTCCTGGTCCTGGTGCCAGAACCGGCATACCATTCCATGTAGAGAGGAAATTTATTTCTTCTACTATTGTATAAAAATTACCTGAGAAAGTTTTCTTCTTTAAAGTAGTCATTCAACAAAAACTATTGTTTTTATTTAGCACCTTACTAAGTGCACAGCCCTATACTGTCATGTAGAAACTCATACTAAGAAATACTATGATGTAAATAGTATTTTAGGGACCATCAGATTTAGATTAATTTGCTAGCACTGGTGTGTGTTTGTATGCATGCATGTGTTCATGCAGGTGTGTGATGATTAGATAGAGGAGAGACCAGAGGCAGGGATCATCTGGGAAGCTGTAGGAGTAGTTCAAGGATGGAGTGTCTAGGACTTAAATCAAGGTGTTGTCAGTGGGAAAGGAAATATGGGAAAGACCAAGCATTAAACAAATTAAATCTAAACTACCTAATGCTTTGACTGTTCTACCTTTATAAGCAACTTTTCTCCATTCCATAAAGTTGAGAGGACCTAGATCTCCAAGTTGGTGCATAATACTTTCAGAGAACCTCTGGAATCCTAAGGTTGAATCTTATTGGCAGCTTGGATTAGTCACCATCTCCCTAGGTTTCAGTTTTCTCAATTGTAAAATGAAGGAGCTGGGCTTACTGATTGATAACTTCTATCTCAAGACCTAAGATTCTATAAATCCTATTCTATGAGTGTCTTTCAGGAGCCAGAACTTAATTGAAGAAAAAGAATGGAATATAATAATTGAATCCAAACTCTGACTTCCAAAAAAGCTTTAGAAACAGTTTTTTCCCTCTTCCCTCTTTCCTAGATTATTGCTTGTTCACAAGTCAAGGAAAGATTCAAAAACTAAACAGTCCTGAACTGGTAGGATAGGACAAAGATGGTCTGGTAAAGAAATGAAAGAGAATGGTCAGATTCTTTTCATGATTGGAATTCACTGATGGTATTCCTCCCAACAGACTTGCACAGTACAGGAAATGAATTGTGAAACAGATGATCCACACAGCTGTTGCCTTCTCTGGTCACAGTGCTATGATATTTTTTCCCTGTTCCATTTGAAATTGCTCTTATGGTGTTGTAACAATTCGGCTAGCAGCTGCTGTGGGGGTGAAAGATCAACACAAGCCCAATAACAAGAACGCTGCAAGCACAGGTTCTTTTGATCTGCTTTACTAAGGAAAGCAACATTAGGGGGTCATCAATCTTATTTCAACCCAACATACAAATATCATTCACTTAGTTCAGGGGAAAAAGACAGCACCCTGAACTTCAGAGCAAATTCATACAAATTACAAACATACATTATAAACAGAACAAATATAATTCATAGTTACCAAGAGACTATCTGGGTTGATGAGCCAGGAGGCTCTTACAGTGGCTGCCCAGAGTCCCACACCAACACTCTTCCAGTAAGGCAGACCCTCAGGAAAATAGCTCTGTTCTCTCTTTTTGTACACTCTTCAGCCATCATCAAACGTCATCTGAGCAACTAGAACTTAGGCTCTTACTATTGGCTCTGGTCTTAGCAACTCCCCTTAGGACCCTGAGGGCTTCACACTCACATAGGCTTAGCACCTAGTAGATAGGGGTTGGGGCCTGGAGTTTTGCACCTAGTAAGGCTCAATCAAAGACACTTAATTTATCATTTTAAAACAGTAAAAAAAGTCCCATCTTAATTGATATTACATATGGTGCCTAAGAAGTCATGATGTCCTTCTTACTGGGAGGCAAGACTGCCAACAAGAGGCTGCACACTTCTGAATTGCTTTTCCAGTTAAGGTGAGGGGTTTGTACTGAGACCTTATCTTATGATTTTATGTCTCTATGACTGGATACATTCAAATATTTGAGGTTAGGGATTAATATGCATCTTTGAAAAAGAGGTTCTTTTTGTTCCTCCTTTCACAAAAAACAATAGCTAACAGTTGGGTGGTACTTTTAAGATTTGCAAAGCATTACATCATTATTTCATTTAATTTTGACTAGAGTTCCCAGTCAATGGACACAGACTTTGTTTCCAGCTATTTACTAGCATAAAAAAGTGCAACTATGAATATTTGAGCATATATGGAATTTTCTCACCATTGACCTCCTTGGAATATATGCTCCATAGCAGTATTTCTGGGTCAAGGGATACGAATAGTTCTCATGTACTTCTCTACTAACTAAACCATCCTACTTGTGCAAATTACCCCATTTTTCTAGGTCTCAATTTCTTTATTTGTAAAATGGGCCAAAGGCTGAAGTGGCTGGCTTAAGGTTCCTTTCAGCTCTAAATCCATGATCCTCTGGGTGTTAGTGTCTTCTTTTTTATAGAGGAGGAAACTGGGGCTTAAGGAGGTTAATTACTTGCTCATGGTCATATTGCTAAATGCCAAAAGTGGGATTCAAACCAAGGTCATCCTGACTCTATCACCCATTCCATTATAGCATCCTGCCTCTCCTAACTGACCTCTCTGGGACTCAAATGACTTCCTTTGGCCATCATTAGAATCATGTTCTAATTAATTGGGCTAGCCAGGGCACAGTGGTTTTAAGAAAGTATTTAAGAAAGACTAGGGAAGTTCATTAAAAATTTGTCTGGCATTAGCAGTGAGGCCCTGAGCACTTAATCTCTTTTTCCTTCAGTTTCCTTATCTGTAAAATGAGTTATAACAACAGTACCCCTCTGAGGGCTACAGATGAGATAATATCTGTAAAGTGTTTTGGACAAATCCTGGCATGTAGTAGATTCTATATAAATATTAACTGTTATTTTTATTATTATTATTGTTGTTATATTCAAGGGTGGGAGTCATTATTGTGGTGTCTTTTTGCAAAGACTCTTGTTCTTGAAGGAAATTTCCTTATTTTTCCATTTAGCATTTTTTATTTGTGTGTTCCACTGAGTCTAAGTAAAATGAATACAGTGTACATTGTAAGTAAGTCTAAGAGAATTCTTTTCCCCAAACTCCTCATTACTAACATAAACCAACAACTTTTAAAATATGTCTTAGTCTTAGAAATCTGTTTTTTAAAATCTCTCACTCTATAGATGTCTTCCTCATTTGGCATTAAAAAATAGTTGAGTATGATTTTATTTCAACATCTTTTTCTTTTAGATAAGAATCACTGGACACAAATATACCAGACATTAATATTCTATTGCTGTCTTAACAAGCAAACCTTTTGCTTTGTTTCTAACTTCTAGTTTCAGGATTTTGAGTTCATTCAATAGGGCAGATTAGGTCTTGGCTCTTAAAAAGGAATAATGGAGCAAAAATATGCCTCCCCGTTTGCATGTACAGAAAACTCTTATGCAATTAAGGGCAGCCAATTTGCACTTCTCAATTGTGATCTTCCAGGCACCAGAATTTGTGGATGAGCTAGCCTTCCCATGAATCTCACAGCTGATCTGAAAGAATAAGACTTCAGAAACAAAAAAAGGGGAGAAAATCATTCTCAAATCTCCAGGTACACACTTTTACACAAAGGCAGGTCAAGTGTCTGGTTTCCTGTCTGTAAACATTTCTTATTAAAAAGCAGTTTATTCCAGTTTTCCACATGGATTCCCATTCTTTCTTGCAAGCCCATGATCATAAGACTCAGAACATTTTTAATCCATTATCTTTAGCACAGAAATATGTGTTAAATTTTGAGGACATTTCTGAAATAAACTTTGATGCAGACACTAGAAGCATAGATTTTTAGAATCGGGGGTAATACGTAGGTGAGACTGAAAGACCCCTGGATTGGGAGTCAGGTGGTCAGTGTTCACATCTGGGCTCTGAGGCCACACTAGCTTTGTAACATCATCACAACATCTCACCTGTTTGGACCTCATTTTCTTCACCTTTAAAATGGGGATAATAACATTTATAGTACCTACCTCATTAGGCTGTTGGGAAGAAATTGCTTTGAGTCACTAAACTTGAATAATGTTTATGTTACCAGGTGTATATACTCCCAAGAAGGACCAAGACAGAGGGAAATGTTCCATAGATACAAAAATATACCAGCACCTTTTATAGTGGTGAAGAACTGCAAAGAGCTAGGTATTTATCTAGCAGTACCAACAATAATTCTAAAAGACTAATTAAGGATAGGATTCATAGAGAGAGAGGATTATGAAAGTGTGGGCTTATTGCTAGAGTTAGGATAAGCCCAAGCACAGGTCACAGAATCACACTCAGAGTCGGAAGTCCCAAATAAACAGGAGCTACTGTTACGTTCAAACTGAGGGAGAAGGAAGCCTTACTTATGCAGAACCACATGCTCTAGTATCTCTTCCTATCTAAGTTTCTTTTTTCCTTTTTTTTTTTTTTACAACAGCATTGGTCTGTGTCCAATATGTGTGATGTGGGCATTTAACTTTTGCCGTCAAACTGCTGATTATCTTTGTGGAAGCAGGATGTAAAGCTGATTCTCTCATAGATAGCTTTTATTGCTAAAAAAAAGTAACCCAAGTCTGACACTCATATTCTTTAAAAATATATATATTTAACTCCAGAGTTGCAGCTACTGTCTTTTAAAATAAATGGAAGTCATTAAGAATAATAAATTAATGAATTCAACAGATTTTCACCTTAACACTTAAATATTCCTTGGCTAGGATTCAGAAAAAACATTTTTTTAGAAAGACCATTTAAAAAAGGAATACTAATACTTTTATTTTTTTATTTAATATATTTAGTTTTCAGCATTGATTTTCACAGGAGTTTGAATTACAAATTTTCTCCCCATTTCTATCCCGCCCCCCCACTCCAAGATGGCGTATATTCTGGTTGCCCTCTTCCCCAGTCAGCCCTCCCTTCTGTCACCCCACTCCCCTCTCATC
>CM053623.1:251745890-251778654 GCA_028646595.1 Phalanger gymnotis
GGAATCCTTCTTTGGTGACAAAGAAGACCAAAACATACAGTCAGAAGAAGTCCACAAAGTCATAGAGCTTACAACAAAAGCCTCCAAGAAAAACATGAACTGGTCTCAGGCCATGGAATAACTCAAAAAGGATTTAGAAAAGCAAGTTAGAGAAGTAGAGGAAAAATTGGGAAGAGAAATGAGAAGGATGAGAGAAAACCATGAAAAACAAGTCAATGACTTGCTAAAAGAGACTCAATATAAGAATCTGTCTCCTTCCTAGATGGGTCAAAGAGTTTGTTACTCAACTCATAGGGTTCAAATTTGATTTGGAAAAAAAATCAAAAGAGCATCTTAACCCGTATGTTCCAGTACCTATTCAAGTCAAAATTTAGACTTAGGTGCTACATTTCTTTGAAGAAAAAAAGGGAAAATAAAAGATTGTCACAGAACCATAGAATGATTGAGCCAAGGAAACTTAAAGATCATCTAATATAATACCCCCATTTTGTAGGTGAGGAAGTTGATGCCCAGAAAAGTGATCTGTCTCAAGTCACACAGCTGGTTAGTGGCAGAACAGAGATTTAAACTTGCTCTTTCCTTTTTTTTCCATTGCCTCTTTTCTTGTTTTAATAATCACAATAGTGACTTCAGTATCACAAGAGTGATAGTCCAGCATAGGCAAAAAAAAAAAAAAATTCAACTTGGTACATATGTATACCATATATTGCATTCAAAAGGCCCACCATGATGACTGAGACACACAAGCAATGCAGTATGAGTCATACAGATTTGGTGAACCATAAACCTCTCCCCGTGGATTTGAATTGGTTAGTATTTTAGTCTGCTTGGAAACAGACTGGGAAACACTAAACCCAGTTTTTCTAAGGTTAGTCCAAATTATTTTTTTCAACCAAAAGAAAAAAAATATTATGTTTCCTAAGGAAACTTGTAACCATGAACAATAAATTTAAAAGGTTTTAATGTGTTTTTTCCTATTCCCTCACATTCCCAACTTGTGCATAATTTAAATCCCTAGCTTCTTTCACCACAGAATAAATGCTAGGGCAAAGATCGGTAAAGAAGGCTCATGCAAACTTATTTCCTAAACTAAAGGTACAGAAGTTATATAGGTTACACTATAATGCCTCACCATCAATCTTACCCTTTCCTCATGATCAAGTTTAAAATTTTATTAGTCATCCACAGAGGGTTCTTATTTTCTAGTTCATTCCAATTATATCTCATATTTTCCCAGTGTAATCATATGACTTTCTTAAAAATCTTCTACCACATAAGTCACCAATGCTTTTCAAACAATAGATTACCTTTCATGACCTTGCTTTTGCCCATAAACAAAAGTTAGGAGGGAGGGATTTGTAGGAATCAAGATCACACCTATCGTGAGAATTTGGAGTTTTTCTCCCCCTCTCATCCTTAAACTACATATCAGACTATGATATGTCATTGTGTCATTTCATTTCAGTTGTGTCTGACTTTCTGTGACCCCATTTGAGGTTTTCTTGGCAAAGATATTGGAATGGTTAGCCATTTCCTTCTCCAGCTCATTTTACAAATGAGGAAACTGAGGCAAACAGGGTGAAGTGACTTGCCCAGGGTCATATAACTAGTATCTGAGATCAGATTTGAACTCAGGTCCTCCTGACTCCTAGCCTGGTACTCTATCCACTGCGCCACTTAGCTTCTCCTTTAAGAATATAAGTTACAGAAAATTTGCAAATCAGTTTCTAGTAAAGGCAATTCCCATAGTGAGAGGTCCCAACCAGATAAAAATCACAAGTGTTCAGGCAAGAAATTATGTGTGTGTGTGTGTGTGTGTGTGTGTGTGTGTGTGTGTGTGTGTGTGTGTGAGATTACTACATGCCTCGCAGGGTTGTTATGGTGATCAAATGACATAAGGTGCTTTATGACAGTAAGCTGTTATCTCTGGGGCAAACTAAGGCTAAAAGTGAGGACTCTCACTTCCTAGCTCAGTTCAAATGCCTTTGTTTAGAGGGTAAAGGAAAAAAAGACTAGGAAATATTCTCTCTATCACAGCTCTCCTCACCCTCAGTCATTAAAGGACTGGATGTGCTAAGGATTTAAATTCTGGTCATTCTTTCTCCATAAACAAAGCTTAGGTTTTATAACTTGCTAATGGTTCAGTTCCCAAACTGCAAGTCCTATTTCACCATGACCTTTGTTCAGAATAGAAAGAAAGGAAGAAAGATAATTTTATAGCACATGTTATGAGAAATCGATTTAATAGCTTTCGTGAGCATTTGGGGGATTATTTATCTTCATGATTAAATATGTGTTCATTCCTGGTTGCTTAAATCATTATCTCATAAAACTTAACTTATCTTTTCAGTTATGTCTTAAACCTCTATATAGTAGCCCTCAGGACGCAGAGATTCCTTTGGAAAAATTGGTTTAGATGACAAAGACAAAACAGCATCTCATCAATCCATTTGCATAATAGGTTTTTGGCATATTAGGAGAGTAGAATCAGACAAAATTTGGTAAGAAAGGTTACAATACACACTATTAAGCCTTCAGTGTTTGTCCAGTTTAATGGAATTATTGGCCCACTTACAGACCTCCAATGTGTCTATGGTCTCATGTAATTTACATAAAGAAGAGAACCCAACAGACCAAATAAGGAATTCAGAGGAAACTTTCTACTGCTTCCCCAAGACTAGGGTCACTGCCTTTAGTGTCCAGTATTAAATTTGAAGGACCCTAGTGACACTCCACCATCCCTAATCCTTCTGGAGCACAATAATAGTAAACAATACTTAATAGTGTGGTACCTTAATATTTTCAAATGTTTTCATATGAATCATCTCATTTGCTAGAATGCTAGAATTTTAG
Source organism: Phalanger gymnotis (assembly GCA_028646595.1). Lineage (NCBI taxonomy): Eukaryota > Metazoa > Chordata > Mammalia > Diprotodontia > Phalangeridae > Phalanger > Phalanger gymnotis. The sequence goes on from CM053623.1 coordinate 251,748,744, forward strand.
AAATGGATGAGCTTAAAAATCATCTAGACTAACCTAACCTTATGGAAAATGAAACTGAAATCTAGAGAGCTGAGAGGCTAAGTGACCTTTCATGAGATCAAGAGGTCATGAATGCTAGTCTTTCAGAATTTTGTAGCATTTTAGTTTAGGTAACTGGTTTGGGAGTTCGGATGGGTTTTTCAGACCTTTCAGATTGGGATGATAGAGAAATTTGAAGTAGAGAAAGAGGTAAGGAAAATTAAAGTATAAGCTCCATGAGAGCAGAGACCCATTTCTAATCTTTATCTTAGTATTTCCACCTGACCTAACCCATCATTCTGCACATTACAGGCCTTTAATCAATCCTAATTAATTGTATCAAATTGAATCGCATGGTGTTAGAAAGATATGTCATGTCATTAATGAGCATTCTTTCTCCAACAGGGTGAAATATGTCCAAACCTTATTTTGCCCTTAAATCCTTAGCAGGGGTTCACTCAATGTGTCAGGCAGCTTCCTCTAGGTTTCTGGACATCATGGGTACCAACAGATTACACTTCTATCCGCCCCTTTTCCCTTGTTCTAGAACTATATGGAGGCAGGAAAATGGCTTTTAGGTTGGGGGACAGAAAACTTGGGATACCAGTGGTAGGAAAACACAGATACAGATGCTGAAAGATACTCACCACCTGTGTAAAGTCTGCTAGCTTCTATTTAAATTAATTATTCTTCTTCCCAACTTCAAGTTAAGCCATGACTGGCTATCTGGAGATGGTGGGAATTCTAACACCCTTTTCTCCCAGGCTGCCAATCTCTCCCCTTCATTACCACCATCCCTGTCTGCATATAAGCTCAACACATGGCCCCTATCTCTCCTTCTTCTCACTGAAAAAGGGTGAGGCCCAAGGCAGATGGTGGCAAAGGGCCAGGACTATACAACAAGGTGCAAAGGCAGTGCCATGGAAAGTTTTTCCACCAACCTGACCTTTCAGAACTAATAGAGGATAGAGGTTATCAGATCTAATATCATTGTAAAATGAAGGGATTGGACCAAATTACCAGTAAGGTCCCTTCGATCTCTAAATTCATGATACAATGGATAGGCATAAGGATGAGACCTGTGATTTCATTAGCACAGAGAGCACCAGGAGAAGGAAACTCCCCCTTACCAATGCCATTTAGCATCTTCTCTATCATCTATACAGTCTTGGAAATTACAATCTGTATGCCCCTGAGCTCAGAATAGTTTTTATATTTCAAAATACAATAAAATTTTTTTAAATAATATAGCTCCCAGGTGAGAACCACTAGGCTACAGTCTGCTGACCAATAGACCCCTAGCATTAAGAGGTTGAGTGACTTGCTCAGCATCTTACAGTTGGTATGTGTGAGAAGAAGGACTTGAACCTGAGTCTTTCTGGACCCAAGGTCACCTCGCTATCCATTCATTATTCCATATTTCTTCATGATTCTGTGATCATTGTTAATAATTTTGGATATTCCTTCGTTCATTTCCCATAATAGATGCCAATCATAGCCTCTCTTGATCAGCTAATTGCAGCTGAGCATTTAGACAGGCAATTATGGCCAGTACTGATGAATACATACCTGCTAAAAGAAAGAAGTGCTGTCATCATTTTACCCTCTTCTGTTCTCCAGATGACAAGAAACCTCTAACAACCTCATTAAGGATTAATTCATAGCGCCAGTTAATTTTGTCATGTGTCTCAATGATTGTCCAAGATTGAGAAAAGAGAGAAGAGGAAATTTAAAAAATTATTTCCCCAAATGTTATTGGCACAATCCTTTATTCTGCATATTTTACCTAAGCACTAACTGGCCTTATCTTAGAAAAACTGATGCAAATATTTAACACGAAGTACTCTTCAAGTTTACATTAGACAAATAAGATAAATGTATAAGAAGTTGTAGTGATGGAGGGGTAGACCAGAGTGGTGCTAGAAAGTAGAAAAAATGAGGTCAAGAATTTAAAGTCAATTTTTTTAATATGCTCATCTCTTTTATCAGAGTTCTTATTTTCATTCCCTCTTCCACTCCAATTCTGCTTGAAATCCTAGAGAATTCTGTTCCACACTGTATTTAGTGTGGGCTCTACACATATGACACAATAGATAGTATAATTTAAGGCAATGGCACCAAAGTCAAACAGAAAAGGGGGCAGAGAGGGGAGGAAGAGAAATCCATACATAAGGATCCCTGCAGCCACATATTGACTTAGTTTTAAAATGTAATATTGGGGGTGGAGCCAAGATGGCGGCATGAAAACAGAGACTTGCTTGAACTCTCCCACAAATCCCTCCAAACACCTGTAAAAAATGACTCTAAACAAGTTTAGAGCTACAGAACCCACAAAATGACAGAGTGAAACAAGTCTTCAGCCCAAGATGGCCTGGATGGTTGCTGGGAAGGGTCTATCACCCCATGCTGGAAAGAGAGCCATGCCAGGACAGACCAGGCCAAAACAGACTGAGTGGAGCAGATCTCAGGACCCTGAATCACTGAGCTGTGGCAGTTTCCAGACCTTTCAACCCACGTATGCCAAAGATAATTTAGCAGGTCAGTGGGTGAGAGAAGGGCATGTTCCTGCCCCAGCCCCAGAGGTGTGGAGGTGGCTGCAGCAGCAGTAGCAATGGTGGTGGCAGCAGCAGCGGCGGTGGCAGCTGCTTCTGGAGCTTGAGGCCCACACACAGTGGGGTGAATCAAGTGGCTGATTAAAGCAGGAGTGCAAGGATCTCTTTCCTGGTGCTGAGACAGGATTCTCTTGTTTTGCCCTACTTGGATCTGGGTTATACTCCTGGTTGGTGGTCCTATGGGGAGGAGGAGCGCTGGTGTGAGTGCAAAACCCCTGAAGCCTGGAACAGAGCACTCTCCACTCTGGAAGCAGAGTTCTACCTTGGCAAAGAGTTAAAAGGCAAGTAATTGGCTGGGAAAATGAGCAAGCAGTGTAAAAAACCACAGTGTATAGAATCTTACTTTGATGACAAAGAAGATCAAATCATACAGCCAGAAGAAGTCAACAAAGTCAAAGAGCCTACATCAAAAGCCTCCAAGAAAAATGTGAATTGGTCTCAGGCCATGTTTCCAGGAAGGATTTGGAAAATCAAGTAAGAGAAGTAGAGGAAAAATTGGGAAAATAAATCAGAGGGATGCAAGAATATTATGAAAAACAAGTCAACAGCTTGCTAAAGGAGACCCAAAAAAGTACTGAAGAAATTAACACTTTAAAAAATAGACTAACCCAAATGGCAAAAGAGGTCCAAAAAGCCAATGAGGAGAAGAATGCCTTAAAAAAAACAGAATTAGCCAAATGGAAAAGAAGGTCCAAAAGATCACTGAAGAAAATAATTCCTTAAAAATTAGAATGGAGCAAAATGAAGCTAATGACTTTATGAGAAATCAAGAAATGACAAAACAGAACCAAAAGAATGAAAAAATGGAAGACAATGTGAAATAGCTCTTCAGAAAAACCACTGACTTAGAAAATAGATCCAGGAGAGAGAATTTAAAAATTATTGGACTACCTGAAAGCCATGATCAAAAAAAGAGCATCAGCTTTCAAGAAATTATCAAGGAGAACTGCCCTGATATTCTAGAGCCAGAGGGTAAAATGGAAATTGAAAGAATCCACCGATTGCCTCTTTAAATAGACCCCAAAAGGAAAACCCCTATTGTATTGTATATTGTACCCAAATTCCAGAGTTCCCAGGTCAAGGAGAAAATATTGCAAGCAGTCAGAAAGAAACAATTAGAATATTGTGGAAACATAATCAGGAAAACACAAGATCTAGCAGCTTCTACATTAAGGGATCAAAGGGCTTGCAATATGATATTCTGGAGGTCAAAGGAGCTATGATTAAAACCACAAATCATCTGCCCATCAAAATTGAGTATAATAATTCAGGGCAAAAAAATGGATTTTCAATGAAATAGAGGACTTTCAAGCATTCTTGATGAAAAGACCAGAGCTGAACAGAAAATTTGACTTTCAAATACAAGAATAAAGAGAAGCATGAAAAGGGGTAGATTCTCAGGCTGTGGTGACTCAGGAACCAGCTCTGACTGTGATCCCAGGAGGAACAATCACCGTGACCTGCAGCTCCAGCACAGGGACGGTCACCTCTACTTACTATCCTGCATGGATCCAGCAGAAATCTGGTCAAGCTCATAGGGAGCTCATTTATAACACCAACAGTCTTGTATCAGGTGTCCCTGCCTGGTTCTCAGGGTCCCTCCTTAGGAACAAAGCTGCCCTCACCATCAGGGGGGCACAGTCAGAGGACGAGGCTAAATGTTACTGCATCTTGTGGTATAATGGTGGAAATCAGGGGCAGCTAGGTGGCACAGTGAGTGGAGCACCAACCCTGGAGTCAGGAGGTCCTGAGTTCAAATTTGGCCTCAGACACTTGACACACTAGCTGTGTGACCTTGGGCAAGTCACTTAACCCCAATTTCCCTGCCTTCCCCCCTCAAAAACAAACAATGGTGGAAATCATTGTCACAGTGATAGATGCAGATGAGGGACTGAGACAAAAACTTACTGACCCAAACTTGGCACTGCTACAGACCTTACCCTTTCAGGACTGAGGGGAGTGCTCAAGGAAAGAACTGGGTTGTTTATTACAGCACCCTTGCTCTATTCATTAAAATAGCATGTTAAGTCCAAATTACTTTATAATATTGTGACATTTTTCTTGCTCATTATTCCTTTGGATGTCATTTGAGATCATCCTGGAGAGAGGTATTTGAGTGCATGGGAGACCTTATGCCAGTCTGGACATTTCACTCTCTAACCCAGAAATGTTTGGATTTAGAATAATGTGAAATTAATAAGCTTTGTTGAGGGCAAAAAATAAAATATAATGTTATTTATATTTTATTATATTTTTATGTAGTTTGTTAAATGTTTCCCAATTATATATTAATCTGGTTCAGACCCCACTGGAGAATATTTTCCACCATTTGCCCACTGGCCATGAGTTTGACACTTCTGACTTCAGGGATTCCCAAACTCCTCTCTGCTCCACATTGTCTCTGTCCGATAGCATACCCCAATAATGCCATTTCTCTTCTGTCTGACTTTAAATCAGTCTCTTGTATCATCTAGCCTAGGCTAGTCCCAGCTCTGTCCCCTACTTAAGAGTAAATATTTACCTGTCCCTTAGCCTGTGCTAGGCTTAATTTCCTTGTCTAAAAAAAAATGAGGAGGTTTGAGTGGATGATCTCCAAAGTTCTATTCTAAGCTGATAAATCTTATCGCTGGTCATTCCAAAAATTCCCACCAGCAGAGCCACTCCTTTAGGTTCCACCAAAGGTGGAACATTATATCCAGAAGTTTAAATGCACAACATACTTGGACGGAGATGGAGTGGGATTGTGATAATTCTGATTTATTTTTCCCTAGAACACCATAATGTTTTTCATAGATTTTTATCCATATCTTATGGGGATTTTTTAATATCTTCTGGATTTTCTTGTTTCATTTTCCTTCTCTATTCCCAAAGAGCCCATCCTTTACCACAAAGATTTTTTTAAAAGAAAGTGGAAGAGAAAGAGAAAAAACTCATTAAAATCTATGCAGACATCCAAAAAATGATGTTTTATGCAACGTTCCATACCTGTGGATCCTAAACTCTGCAAAGGAGTGGGGCAAAGTCCTTTTTCGTATGGATTCAGTTGTTTTCTGGTTGTTATTCTTTCCATCTGCATTGTTATTATCATTGGGCGTATTCTTTTCCTGGCCCCGTAAGTCTTCTCTCTATTCATCATGCTCATCATTTCTTACAGAACAAAATATTCCATTGCATTCAAGAACCACCATTTTGTTTAGCTCCTCCCCAGTTGACACACCTCTTTGTTTCTAGGTCTTTGTTACCTCATAAAGTGATATTATGAATATTTCAATGTAAGTGGAGCACACTACGATATTTTGAGAGCGATTGTCAGTATTGATTCCTCAGGACACTGAGGCCCAGGGAGGTGGACTCACTTGAACCTAGGTCCTCTGACTGGAAACAAGTGTACTTTTCAGTGGGCTACACTTCCCCCCACCCCTTCTCTGTCAGGGGTTTTCAGCATTGTAGGGAAAAGAAAATATAAAAACCATAGCCAATGTGGGGAGAGAAGGGAAAGGGACGAGAAGGGAATGGGGCCTACTATGTACCAGGCACTGTGGAAGAAGCACTTTTCGACATTGATCCTCATGATAACTTGTGAGATAGATGCTGATACTGTCTTCATTTTATAATTAAGGAAACTGAAACAAATAGAAGTTAAGTGACATGTTCAGGGTCACACAATAAGAGTTTGATGTCAGATCTGAATTGAAGTCTTGCTTACTCCGGGCCCAGCACTCTATACAACAAGCCATCAGCTGCCTCTGTGACAAAGTAAGAGATTTCAGGGTCCTAGCACAGTGGATAAAGTGCCAGGTTTGAAGTCAGGAAGGCATATCTTCCTCAGTTCAAATCTGGCCTCAGATAATAACTGTGTGACCCGGCAAGTCACTTAACCCTGTGTGCCTCAGTTTCTTCATCTGTAAAGTGAGCTGGAGAAGGAAATGTCAAACTCTCCAGTATCTTTTCCAAGAAAACCCCAAATCAGGTCACATAGAGTCAAGCATAACTGAAACAACTAAGCAACAGCAACCTTATCCAAGTAGACAAGTTATAGTTAGACAGTCTCCTCATTTAAACCAGTTTGACCCTACTGAAAAAAGAACCAGGTGCTTCTTAGTTTTTATCCCAGACTAGCTAAGGGCAAAAGAGCTTCACCTCAGGCTTGAGAGCAATTTGCCATTTCTCCCTGGACCTTCAAGTCTAAACTGCTCTCCCAAGAACCACCTGAATTCCTGGATTTTCCAAAGTTCCCTTAACCTTCTTCTCTTTCTTTCTAGAAGGAGGTTTTTAGAGTTTCCCTGGGATCTTAAACCTTTTCCAAGTGTCTTCCCTCTTGTAGTCCTTTCTAAACACTGGTTTTAGCCTCTTCCAGCTGGTTTGAGTTACCTGGAATGCTTCCAGTTTGTATAAACAGCTTCCTGCAGAGAAGATAAGCCTTCATTTGGACTTTGTCGCTTTTTTGGCTGGGTGATTTTAGGCAACTTATTTTACCTCTCTGGGCTGCAGTTTTGTTTTGTTGATTTATAAAATTAATGGCTCTCAGAGGTCTCTTCAAACTTGACCATTCTGTGATTCTTTCTGCCACCAGTCCTGGGGTTTAGACCAGGGGTTCTTAATCTGAGGTCCATGGACCCCCGAAGAATATGTGGATAGACTTCAGGAAGTCCATGAACTTAAATGGGAGAAAAAATACATCCTTATTGCAATATAATTGGTTTCCTTTGTAATCCTATATGTTTTATTTTATGTATTTAAAAACAGTCTGATAAAGGTCCATGAAACAAACAAACAAAAAAAGTTAGACTCCTGATTTACACATATGATCATAAATCTGGTTGTTGTCCGTTCTTGAAGAAGACAAAAATGACATCACTATACTAGAGTCAAGTTTCAATGTGTCTGACTGTGGCTGATCAGACCAATATGAGTTTGGAATGCTCTGCCATGGGTTGGGCACAAATAGTCCATGTTAACTTTTGGGGTGGATACTCTAAATTTGCACACCCTGCATTTCCTTTGAGCTGTTTCAATTCTGCTTTGCTCATAGAGCACAGCACCTTCTCTGATGCGGGCACATCATGCTGTGTGGTCCTGTGCCAGCATCTCCCATGTCACACAATCAATTCCAAAGTTCTTAAGAGAGACCCTGAGAGTGTGCCTGTATAACTTCTTCAGACAACCATGTGAACGCTTGCCCTGTGTGAGTTCTCCATAAAATAGTCTTTTTGGCAAGCATACATTTTGCATTCAAACAATGTGGCCAGCCCATTACAGCTATGCTCTCTGAAGCAGAGTTTGAATGCTTGGCAGTTTAATTTGAGTAAGGACCTCAGTGTCTGGTACCTTATCTTGTTAGGTGATCTTCAGAATCTTCCTAAGAATTCAAATGGAAGTTTCCTGGCATGGTGCTGGTAGACTGTCCAGGTTTCACAGACATACAACAAAGTGAGCACAATGGCTCTATAGACCTTCAATTTGGTAGTCAGTCTAATACTTCTTCTCTCCCATACTTTCCTTCGGGGCCTCCCAAACACTGAGCTAGCTCTGGCAATCCATGTGTCGACCTCATTATCAATGTGTAGATCCCTGGAAAGAACACTACCAAGGTAAGTGAACTTATCCACAACATCCAGAATGTCTCCATTTGCTGTAACCGATGGTTCTACGTATGGATGATGGAGCACCTGGGTTTTCTTGGTGTTAATTGTTAGGGCAAAATTAGCACGAGTTTCAGAGAATTGGTCAGTACTTTGTTGCATCTCAGCTTCGGAGGCTGTATTCAGTGCACAATCATCTGCAAACAGAAAATCATGCCCCAACACTCCCTCCACTTTGGTCTTGGCTTTCAAGTTGAAGAATTTACGATCAGTGCAGTATCAGACCTTGATCCCATGTTCAGCCTCATTGAAAGCATTTGACAACATGGCTGAAAATATCATGCTAAAGAGCATGGGAGCAAGCACACAGCCTTGTTTCATTCCATTGGTGATTGGGAAAACACAAGGGCATTGTCCATTAGAACTTGGGCAAGTGTGCTGTCATGAAATTGATGTACAATGCTGATGAAATTTTGACATAATTTTCCATAAGCCCTCAAGACTAACAATATCAAAGGCCTTGGTCAGATCTACAAACATTGTTAACAGACCTCTGTTGTACTCCTGGCATTTCTCCTGGACTTGTTGGGCAGTAAACACCATATAGACTGTTCCTTGGCCCTTTCTGAAGCCACAGTGGCTCTTAGGTAGATGATCATCTTCCAGGTGAAGGATCAGCCTATTAAGGAGGACTCTGGAAAGAATCTTGCCAGCAATAACTAAGAGAGAGATCCCCTGTGATTGTCACAGGACAACAATCTAGACCTAAAAGGGACCTTAGAGTTATCTAATCTAATTTCATCTTACAAATGAAGAAACTGTGGCCCAGAGACATTATTAACTGATTTGCCTAATTATCATTCAACCAATAGGTAGGATTCAAACCCAGGTATTCCAGAGTTCAAGAATAATACCCTTTCCATTATTTGCTGCCTCTATTAGGAATCATCTAATTCAATCTACTCATTTTACAAGTTAGGAACATCTTGGCCCCTGGCTTGGAACAATGTCACTGGTTTCTCTCTACTCAGTAACCCTGACTCCTCCAATCCAGGGCCTACTTTGGTCAAGGCACTGGGTATGGAAAGACAAAAAGGAAAAATAGTCTTTGGCCTTAAGAAGCTTAAATTCCATGTTTATCCCCATATAAATTAGAGAGAAGAATATTTCTTCGCAGGAAAGAGGTTCCTGGAAGTCTCATTTAGCTTTTTCCAAGTTGCATGGATTAGTTGCTTCTTGGGTAGGTACAGAGCCTCACCTTGAGAAAATAAGTCATTTCAATAAGGAAAAATGGGTGACTTACACGAACTGATGCTGAGTGAAGTGAGCAGAACCAAGAGAACATTGTACACAGGAACAGCAACATTGTACAATGATCAGTTTTAGTAGACTTAGCTCTTCTCAGCAATAGAATGATCCAAGACAATTCCAAGACTCATGAAGGAAAATGCTGTCCACATCCAGAAAAAGAACTATGGAGTCTGAATGCAGACCAAAGCATACTATTTTCACTTTTTTTGTTGTTTTTCTTTCTTGTGGTTTTTCTCTTTTGTTCTGAATCTTCTTTTACAGCATGACCAATGTGGAAATACATTTAATATGATTGTACATGTATAACCTATATCAGATTGCATACTGTTTTGGGGAGGAACTTAAAATCTCACAAAAGTGAATGTTTAAAACTCTCTTTACATATAATTGGAAAAAAATAAAATACTATTAAGTGTTGGGGGGGATTTTTAAAACTCTGAAAAATAAATAAGGAAGGAGATTGAGAGTAACTAACCCTGGGTGCATTGAGGGGGAGAAGTAAGTGGGGGAGAAGTCCTGGAAGGCAGGTTCAGGGGAACTGTAAGGAAGATACCAAAGGGAAAGGTACCCAGCTTAGCCTAAGGCAGCTCAGGATGCTGAACTATGTCTGCTATAGGTTTGCCTCTCTTTGCACTGCAGATTTTAATCTTGCTTCCAAAAAAAGTCACATTAGAAGCTAGAAAATGTCTTTTAATTAATGAACTTGTCATCTACAAGTCACTAGTAATGAGGGAAATCCTGTACTGTATATTCTTTTGAGTGCAGATTCAGGATCTGGAAATGCAACTAGTGAGGTAAGCAATTCAACCCTTTTCCTATGATTGTAAGCCAAATAAACAGCTGAATTGCTAAATGGATTTCTTTCTTTTTTTAATCATAAGGAGGGAGTGCTTTCTTGGCGTAGGTCAAAATGAATGAAAGAGTTGGAGGTTCCATTCTAATCTATTCTGGAGTTACTTCCAGATGGCATTCTGCCAGGCTGTGCTCCGGACTCACTCAGCTCGGTTCACTTTCCACTGTGGTGTCATCTTTTACTGTTGGCAGGTTGGGGACAAAAGCAGACAGATGACTTTTTCTCAACTACTGCACCCCTGGCATCTGGCCAGTGTGATGCAAGGGTGTGATAAGAAGAAGCAGTACAAGAATGGGACCTGAAGCAAAGCAAAGAAGGAGCAGTCATGGGCACTTCTCCCCACCCTCCTATTCCTATTCTCTACTCCAAAGTTTCTAGGTAGCTCCATAATAAATCTAAATGTTTTATTTGACATATTATGATCTCTTCTTGGCAATTTTTGGAGTCTAGCATAGGTTCCCAAAGTGGGCAAAACCACCCCCTGTGGGGGGCACTGAAACAATCCAGGGGGCTGTAGTAGTTTGAAATGATGCAATTTTTTTCAAAAATGTTAAAGGGTTAAAGGAAATAGATTTCCATGGTGGCACTGAGTAATTTTTTTTAAAGGGGGTGGTAGGCCAAATAAGGTTGGGAAGCTCTGATAGATAGTCATCAGTAATTCATCTGTAACTTATAATTACAGAATGATAATAATGGTAATAGTAGTAATAACAATAATATAAATATTTTATGGCTTATATGTGTTATCATATTTGATTTTCATAATATCCCTGAGAGGGAGGAGCTGTTATCTCCATTTTGCAGATGAGGAAACTAAAGCTGGAAAAAGTTTAGTGACTTACCCAAGGTCACACAGCTAATAAGTGTTAGAATCTTAGCAAAGTAAGTAATCTAAAAATAATAACCAAAAAATAATAAGAAACCCAAAAGTAATCCAAAAAACCTACCTATGCTAGGGGCAGCTAAGTCGTAGAGTGGATAGAGTGCAGAGCCTGGAATCAGAAAGATTCATCTTCCTAAGTTTAAGTCTGGCCTCAGACACTTACTAGCTGTGTGACCCTGGGCAGGTCACTTAACTCTGCCTCAATTTCCTCATCTATAAAATGAGCTGGAGAAGGAAATGGCAAATCACTCCACTGTCTTTGCCAAGAAAACCTCAAATTGGGTCATTAAGAGTCAGACATGACTGAAACAACTGAACAACAATTCGTTTTAAAAATGAGAAAACTAAGACCCAGTGAAATGAAGCGATTTTCCCAACTGCTCAAAAGTGTTAAGTAACGAGTCAGAATTCGAACCTAGTTTCTCTAGCACATTTTCTATTATACCTTATAAATAATCCATGACGGGTTTTTCTTGGGTTATGTTTTTGTTTTTTGTTGTGTTTTGTTTTCTCTCCTTTCTACCCCTTACCACACGGGAAAAGGAAAGAAAACCAAATTGCTTGTAAGAAATATTCATAGTTAAGCAAAATAAATTCTGTCACTGACTGTGTTTTTTAAAAGGTGGTTTGTTCTGTACTCTGAATCTATCACCTCTCTATCAGTCCCCTGGAATCACAGGGGGTCGCTGTGTTGATCATAGTTCTTACAACTTTCAAAGTTATTTGTCTTTATGGTGATATTTTTGTAGCATAAATTATTCTTCTGGTTTTACTCATTTCATTCCAAGTCTTCAAAACTGTTCAATTTATAATATTGTTCATTTACATATAATATTCATACAATAATAGATATATAATATATAAATACAATAGGATACATATTAATACAATACAATATTCATATTAAACTACTGATGCCATAGTTTAAATACTACATAATTTTATAATTTTAATTCTTGTAATTATAACTATATTATTTAGTAATAAGCTCGGTATATATAGCTGATATGATATGTGTGTGTATCATATGAGCTATATATACTGAGCTTACAGCCAAATAAAATCCCCAGGTTTTTCATGAACCTGAAAAACTATCTGAATATAATTAAATTTTTGAATATAAGAGCAAATCTTGACATTTATTCCTGTTATCTTTTACCTTCTTAGGCCATGATTCTGAGCTGAAAATTATCACAATCTTTTTCAAACTTTATTCTGACAACTAATATGTTAACTATCCTTCTAGAATCAGCATAATCCTAAAATTTTATATGCATGTTATCTATGCCTTCATTCAAGTTATCAGGAAAATTAAAAAAAAAAAGATGTTGAACAGAGTTCTGTGACACTTTGCTAAGGCCCTTTATCCAGAGTTGGAGTACTGTATTAATCAAAGGTCTTTGGACATGGCTGCTCAACCAGCTACAATAAAAATGGTAGTGGACATTTAAACGATGTTTTTATTTTTACATGGCAGTTTACATGCATTCATCTAATTTTATGCTCACAAACCCTTTGAGAGGATTGGCAGACTCATTCTACGGATGAGAAAACTGAGCCTTAGAGAGATTAAGTGGTCTCACAGCTAGAATTCAAACCTAAATCTCTCTTGATATCAACAACATCTATAAATCTACCTAACAGTTTTGTCATCCAGGCCATTTTTTTCCCATTTCATCCAAAGGGATATTATGAGAGGTGTGCAAACGCCTTGCTAAAACCTATCTCTAAACCCTTGCTTGCGTCATTCAGTAATTCCCTTCCCTCCTATCTCCACCTATCAAAATACTATCATCATTCAAGGCCCAATTCAAATACCTCCTCTCTTATGTGACCTTCCTTCATTCCTCTTTCCTCTCCTCTTCCTACTGCTCACAAGCCAGAAAAAGAAATCTCCCCCTCCCCGAGTGAGAAGCATGACAGCATTTTGTTTGTGCTCCTCCTATATCATTGGCCATTTCACTCTTGTGTTATAGTGGTTTGTACATATTTGTTTTGTGCATATTTCTTTATTTCTCTTATGTAATAAGCTCCTTAAGGCGGGGGACCATCTCCTGAATGCATAGCTCAGTGAATTTCAGTGCCAACCAGCAATAAATCCATATTGAATTTTTATTCTTAACACATATTGTGCTATTTCTCCCTCCTCTCCTATTAGACCTGTTTCTTTGGCATAAGGTATACCCTTTCCTTGCTTTATTTCCATCACGAGTTCTATCACGCTGTGCCCCAGAGATACCTATAAGATAATGTGTAGCAGCTTATGCTCATGTTTTCAGTTCACTTTATCACCTGTACTCTGGTGTGGTGCTTAGGCCTCTGAGACCATAATGTTTGTCCTGCCTTTCTCTCTTCTGCTATTTTCTCTTATAGATTAGCAGGTGCCTCTTCAAGTGATGGCTCTCTGTCTCACCTAATTACCCAGAACCTTTTGCTCTAGAACATTGGGTCAACAGTTCTCTTGGGAGTGTCATTACTCTCTAGCCTACAAGATTCCAATGTATGCTACAGCTGATTAAACTCATTTTTATTAGGAATATGGAAACTTAGCTACCTTCTTTTGATGAGGAGAATAAATTAATGAAGAAAAATAAATACCCCCAAAGTATTATCCTGTAGGATCATCATAGAATTTAGAGCTAGAAGAGACCTTAGAGATTTTCTAGTCTAGGGGTTCTTAATCCTTTCTGTGCCATGTAGTCTCATGAAGCCATTGGAGGCCTTCTCAAAATAATATTTTTTCAGTCCATAAAATAAAATACATAGGATGACAAAGGAAACCAAATATATTGCAAGAAAAAATGTAAGTACCATTTCCCTTTTATAAGATCATGGACACTTTCCCTCCCTGAAATCTATCCATGAACCATGAATCCTAGATTAAGCATCTCTGATGTAGTCCAGTCTTCTCATGTTACAGATGAGGAAACTGAGACCTAGAGGAAGAAGTGATTTGTCAATGATCACACAGACAGCAAGTAGGAGAGCTAAGATTGAAAGTGAAATTACCTGTTTTGTGACAGAGTTTATCTTTGATCAGGTTTTACCCTCACTAATTTTATTTTGCTGAGCTTTTTTTCTGACTGTATAAATCAAGTGTTCAGGAATATCTCATACACTATTTAGAGGTCCATGTAAGTTTGCACACATGGTCATGTATTAACAGACAGCAGTCAAAACTGGCCTAAAGTTGGATTTTTTTTCTAATGTAAAAAAAAAACATTGAGGCTTTTTTTGGTGAACATCTATCTTTAAGGGGAAAGAATTTTAGCATTTAATTCCTCCAAGGCAAGACTTTAAAGGTTAAAATCAAACTTGGATTCTGAGAGTTCTGGACATATTTTCCCATGTGCATTTCAGAGGCTGCTCTTTCTGTATCAGTCTATGACAAGACCAGGCTTTCACAGACTTGGCCCAAAGCAAAGGCTTGCTGGCCTGAAAGCCACTTGTGGGCAGACATTGCCCTTTTGAACTCATCCTGCCTGCTGCAGTTTTGCTCTCTGCTTTATCATGGATCCCAAGACAGTTTCTACTCTAGACTGTCTGAAGAGCCTCAGGGACTTCTAAAAGGAAACCTTTTAAGTCTGATTTTCGTGAGAAAGCTAAACCTGCAAAACTTGGCCAGACAGCCTGCTGGATCTCCCTCCCTCTGCAGTGACTCAGAAATCTGGGAGTGAGCAGGAAAAGCTGGAGGAACACTAATAATATTAAGAGAGCCTGGGGGTTGGGGTGGGGGGGGAAGGAATGAAATGGATGAAATTTGTATTTATATTGAGTGGGTCATATTTTTCATTTCAAATCCTGATATAAAATCTTGCTATTTTTTAGTTATCTTTGAACTGAGAACAAAAACACTGCTATTATAAAACATTTCATCTCTCCCAACTGAGGCACTGAACAAATTTTCCACAATGCGCGGGGCTTTCAGCAACATTCATGACAGAATAGGCCTGAATCCAAAATAGTCTTTCCTTATTTCAAGCTAAGTTTGACTGTGTCTGTGGGACACCAAAAGGTATATGGGGGAGGATGTATTTGGAAGAGTTGGGGTGTTGTCAACAAGCCAGGGTAGAAGTCAGATAAGAAAGGGTAGAGAAAGTGTTAGATGGCTTACTGGACAAAGTGCCAGGCCTGGAGTCAGGAAGACCTGAGTTCAAATCCCACCTCAGATACTAATTAGCTATGTGATTCTGGGCAAGTCACTTTTAACCCTCCTTCCCTCAGTTTCCTCATCTGTAAAATGAGCTGGAGAAGGAAATGGCAAACCACTCCAGTATCTTTGCCAAGAAAACCCTCAATGAGGTCACAAAGAGTAGTACATGAAGGAAACAGCTGAACAAGAGGAAGTGCTTGAAAAACAGAGAAAAAAAGAGTAATTATAATGGAGTTTTTATATAATTAACAACAGATTTATAAGGAAAATGTTCATATTGCAGCAGTAATTTGTTCACATGAGTCAAGTTGAAGTTGTCTGGATTGCTTACCATGCCTTTTTTTATTTTAGTTTTGTATTAATTTTGATCTTTAAAAAGTTAATGGCCTGGTTATGATAGTGGAATGATTTCTATATCAATCCTATCCGTCAAACTATAATCAAGTTCATTTTTTTATGATGTGATTTCTTTTCCTGAATAAATTATTCCAGGTGTGTAGCTATAAGGTCAGTGATCTTTGGCTATTTGAGTTGAGTATCCATTCATGACTTGAGTTAGAACTATGTTTTCCGTGTAAGTGCAGTTTGTTGGAGAATTTACTTTTTTCCAGCCTGAAGTATGTGATGGCTGTTTGTCAGTCCATAATTAGTCTTATCTCCCCCAAAAGATTATGAACTTCATGAAGACAGGGACCAATTATAGATTTCTTTTGTGTTTGTCCTTAACTACTTAGTACTAAGCAAAACATGTACTGTATGATCAGTAAATGACCATTTAATTAAATACACTTTACACTTAAAATGGCTATTAATGTTTACTATCTTATAAAGATGTCAGGTTGATAGATCTGAGTGCTATGTTTATCTTTGGAGCTGGACTAGCAAAAGGAAAAAATTAGGTAAGGTTAATATTTAAACTTTTCCTGGGAGATCTATCTTCTATGAGGAAAGAAATTATTTGTCAAGAACATATGATTTGCTGGAATGGCTATTCATTAGGATACTTTAATTACAGCACATTACATAGAATGTAATAGAGTATCTGATCCAGCCTTAGACACTCACTAGCTTCATGACCCTGGGCAAGTCACTTCACCTGTTTGCCTTAGTTTGTCTCAAATGTGTCCAATGCCTCAGTTGGGAGAGATGAAATGTTTTAACAGCAGTGTAAGCATATTAAAAATTAGGATAATAATAGCACCTACCTCTCAGGGTTGTGAGGATCAAATGAGATAGTATTTGTAAAAAGCACATAGTACGTGCCTGGCATATAGTATATGCTATATAAATGTTAGCTATTATTGTCATTGTTATTATTAATGAGGTATTAATGAAAAGCTATTAGCATGATGTTTGCCACATGGTGGACATTATATACAGTAAAGGCTATTTACTTTCCCTCCCTTCCCCCTCTCTCTCCTCTTTCCTATTTAACTAGCTATGATCAAATAAGATAATATATAAAGCATCTTTCCAACCT
Source organism: Phalanger gymnotis (assembly GCA_028646595.1). Classification (NCBI taxonomy): domain Eukaryota; kingdom Metazoa; phylum Chordata; class Mammalia; order Diprotodontia; family Phalangeridae; genus Phalanger; species Phalanger gymnotis. The sequence goes on from CM053623.1 coordinate 251,765,636, forward strand.
TAAATATTAACAATATTCTTGTTGTTGGGATTGTTATTATCCCATGTGCTGCTGGAGACCTTTCCTGATCCATGGCCTCAGTTGTTAGTATTTTCCCCTCACTTCCAAAATTACTTTGTATTCACTTTGCAAAGTTATAAACTTACTCTATGTGTAGGTATAGCTACCTCACAATATTGTTCAACTCAGTTGAACTCAACGAGTATTTATTAAACACCTCCTTGGTGCCATTGGGAGTACAAAGAAAGTAAACCATTCCTAGCCTTTAAGTAGCATCCATTCTACCTGGGAGATATAGCAGGCTTACAAACAATTTATTTTGGTATTTTATTTTTATTATTAAATGTTATTATTGTATTTATTTTTCTAAATAAATTCTAAGTAATGGGGGAGGCAGTAGCAACATGGGAGTGTGGGGATCACAAGCTTTAGAGGGAGCTAGTGGTTCCCAGAGGTCAAGGTGTGGAAAAAGAGCATCCATCATAGAGATAGAAGGTGGAATTTCATGGTGAAAGACGGAATGTCATTTTGGAAAAACAGTCAAGTAGGTCCTTTTGGCCAGCACTTGAAGTGTGTGAGGAAGAGTAAGGTAATTGAGATGAAATCTTGGGAGCTAGCTTGTTTCAGACTTCAAATACCAAACAGAAAGGCTATGAGACTCAATTAGAAAAGTAACATATTTTACAAATGTAAAAGAGCTCTATCAATGTCAGTTATGCTGTGTCCCCTCCCCACCTCTCTCCAGTGGAAATAAATTCCCTCCAGCCAGGGGACTGTTTTGTTTTTATCTTTGTATGTCTTGTACCTATTGTAGTTCCTTAACATTCAGTTCAGTAGTTTTTCAATCATGTCCCATTCTTTGAGACCCCATTTAGCATTTTCCTGGCAAAGATACTAAAGTCATTTGCCATTTCCTTCTCCAGTTCATTTTATAGATGAAGAAATGAAGCAAACAGTGTTAAGTGAGTTGCCCAGGGTCACACAGCTAATAAGTGTCTGAGGTCACATTTGAACTCGGGAGAATGAGTCTTCCTGACTTCAGACTCAGCACTCTACTCACTACACCACCTAGCTTCTCCATAATAGGGACATAATAGGCACTTACTAAGTGTTTGTTAATCCAGTTGTTGGATGTGTATCATAATGCTCCAAATGTAAGCCACAGTAATAAAATGAGAACTCTTTGAAAGAAAAAAGTGATACAAATGTACACTAAAAAATAACTCCATTACAGAAAATGGGTTTTATGCAAACCAGATTTGGGAGGGGGAAATGTGGCCTACTCTGACCACAAAGTATTTTTCTAGCATTCTGCTTGAGCCATTCCAGTATTCTATAGCAGCCCAGATTTCCTATGACATCTTTGTGACTTCAGACATTCAAGAGCAAATGAAAAAGTTGCAGGACTTATATGTCCATCTCTGAAATCAGTATTGCAAATTAACACTCCTACATTCCCACCTCCAACCCAGAAGGCCTCAGTATTCCTGGCAAAAAGTAAATTTCATATTTTATTTGAAATGCAAGGTTAGCATACACCTTTAGTGTATACATTTATTAGAATACATTTGAATAGTCTGCTTCATGAATCCCTTGCTCCAGGTATGTAAAATATAATTTCTTTAGAAAATCATTAGTATTCTCTTGTTGTAGTATTATTGTAGTAACATTGAAGGCATAACAAAATGTAGAACAGACTTTTTTAAACTTTTTAAACCAATCAATTTGATCACATCCTGCATTAGCACACATGTGCATGCACACATACAATGTACTTTTTAAACGACAAATAAGAAACTGACAAAGAGGATTTACTCAGGAAGAGCAAGAGTCAGATGAGTCAAATGAGAAAGATGGACACATGGAAATATAGCTATAATTGGTTTTACCTCGGCCCTTGCTGTGATGAAACAGGGATCTCTTTGAACCAAATGATCTTCAAAGCTTCTCTACACAGGAGGTACAAGACACCCGCCACTACGTACACCAGTCGTATCCAATTAAAACAAAACTTTCCCCATAGCCGAAAGATTGCCAAATACCGACATTGGCTCATTTACTTAGAAAGATGTAAATATGAGAGGAAGCCTCAAAGTCAGAAACACCTGGTTTTAAGTCCTGTCTTTATCACATACTGGCTCTGTGACACTGGACAAATCATCTCACCTCTTAGCCCCCTGACGTAGCTCTCTGGGATTATAAATTACAGAGAAAGTACTGATCCATACTGATAAAGGAATTTCCTCTCTAGGTTTTCCTACACCTGTGGAATCACGGCTACTTTAAGCCAAAAAAAAGGGAGTTAATTAAATAATACACACACACACACACACACACACACACACACACACACACACACACACCATACGACACATTCTTAAAGCAAAAAATGACCTCAGTATGGCATGGGGGAAGGAACCCAGGTCTAGAGCCAAATAACATAAGTTTGACCCCAAACTTTGTGACTTTGGGTAAATTTGAGCCTCATCTATAAAATGCAGGTCATAGGCTGATGCCACTAAATACCAAATCTCATAGGGCTGTTGGGAAGATAAAATATGAAAACTTGTGGAAATTGCTTTATCAATTTTAAAGCACTTTATAAATGTGAGCTTCTATTATTGTCAGACTCTACCTCTGAGTGTCTTTATAATTAGATCATTTTCCAGTGTGCTTAAGTACATATGCAAATACAATAATTCTTACACTAGCTAAATATCACAAATATGTTTAATATAGAAATCTTCATAGCAACCCTGTAAGGTAGGTATTTTTAATTTTCCCATTTTATGGATGGGAAAAACTGAGGCTGAGAGAGGTTAAGGTACTTGCCCAGGGTCACTGAGCTGGAAAGTATCCAAGGCAGGGTTTGAACTCTGGTCTTCCTGACTTCAAGTCAAATACACTATCTACTATACTATATTATAGGTATGTCAGTGCAGGTTTCTGGTACATGGTTGCTTCAGTAGGTCCCTTCCCGGGCCACCTCAATCCCAGCATGCTCTCCTTCCTCTCCCCAACTGTGTGGCTTGGGTATTTAATGCTTGTAAGAAAGGTGTTACTCAAAATGTTTGGGAATTGCCTGCTCTCTAAGAGTTAGTGAAAAGTAATAGTGCGGGGTAGAGACAAGATGGCAGAGTAAAAGCAGGGACCTGCTTGAGCTCTCCCTCAAACCTCCGAATACCTGTAAAAATGACTCTAAACAAATTCTAGAGCAGCAGAAGCTACAAAATGACAGCGTGAAACAAATTTCCAGCTGAAGACAACCTGAAAGGTTGACAGAAAAGGTCTATTGCGCCAGTCTGAGAGAGGATCACAGTCCAGCGCAAATTGGCCAGCAGTAAACCTAGGCCTCAGGGGACTGAATCACTGGCAGCTGTGGCAATTTCCAGACTTCTCACTCCACAAACACCAAAGACAATTTAGAAGGTCAGGAAAGGTCTGTAGGACATGGGTGGGAGAGGAGCACGGTCTGGCAAAAGCCCCAGGGCTGTAGCAACAAGCTGTAGCTTCCAGAGCTCTTGGCCCTCAGACAATGCAGGGATCAAGTGGCTGATTGGAGGGAGATTGCAGGGATCTTTTTGCTGGCACCGAGGCAGGATTCTCTTGCTTTGCCCTTTCCTGGATCTGGGTCACAGTGCTGGGTGACGGCCCTGGGGCAAGGATGAGCACTGGCATGGTGGGGTTTGTGGCGGTGGTGGAGAGGGAATCCTCCTTACAGTTCCAAGCCAGAAAAGAGTGCTTGTGGTCACTCATAGATCAGAGCACAGGCCAGGAGAGGAGTAAACACCTCTCCTTTGATCATAACACCTTGGAAGAACTGAAAATTAATAGGTCCCTAGAAGTATCTCTAAAACAGCTGCACAAAACCCTGAAGATTGGGACAGTACACCCTCCACACTGGAAGCAGAGTCCTACCTTAACAAAAAGCTAAAAAGTCAAGTAATTGGCTTGGAAAATGAGCAAACAGCATAAAAAACCACAGACTATATAGAATCTTACTTTGGTGACAAGGAAGATCAAAACACACACTCAGAAGACAACGAAGTCAAAATTCTTACATCCACAGCCTCAAACAAAAATATGAATTGGTCTCAGGCCACTTGGCCTGAGAAGAGCTCAAGTAAGAGAAGTAGAGGAAAAATTGGGAAAATAAATCAGAGGATGCAAGAAAATCATGAAATAGGAGACCAAAAAATGCTGAAGAAAATAACACCATAAAAAATAGACTAACCCAAATGGCAAAAGAGGTCCAAAAAGCCAATGAGGAGAAGAATGCCTTAAAAAGCAGAATCAGCCAAATGGAAAAGGAGGTCCAAAAGCTCACTGAAGAAAATAATTTCTTAAAAATTAGAATAGAGCAAATAGAAGCTAATGACTTTATGAGGAATCAAGAAATGACAAAACAGAACCAAAAGAAAAAATAGAAGACAGTGTAAAATATCTCATTGGAAAAACCACTGACCTGGAAAATAGATCCAGATGAGAAAATTTTAAAATGATTGGACTACCTGAAAGCCATGACCAAAAAAGGAGCCTAGACATCATCTTTCAAGAAATTATCAAGCAAAACTGCCCTGATATTCTAGTACCAGAGGGTAAAATATAAATTGAAAGAATCCACTGATCACCTCCTGAAAGAGATCCCAAAAGGAAAGCTACAAGGAATATTGTAGCCAAATTCCAGAGTTCCCAGGTCAGGAAAAAATATTGCAAGCAGCCAGAAACAATTCAAGCAACGTGGAAACACAATCAGGATAACACAAGATTTAGAACCTTCTACAATAAGGGATCGGAGGGCTTGGAATATGATATTCTGGAGGTCAAAGCAGCTAGGATTAAAACCACAAATCACCTACCCAGCAAAATTGAGTATAATCTTATAGGGAGGAGAAATGGTCATTCAATGAAATAGAGGATTTTCAAGCATTCTTGATGAAAAGACCAGAGCTGGATAGAAAATTTGACTTTCAAATATAAGAATCGAGAGAAGCATGAAAAGGTAAATAGGACAGAGAAATCATAAGGGACTTATTAAAGTTCAACTGTTTATATTCCTGCATGGAAAGATATTTGTAACTCATGAGACCTTCCTCAGTATTAGGGTAGTTGGAGGGAATATGTGTGTACATATATATATACATACATACATATGTATGTACGTATATATACACAGAGGGCACAGGGTGAGTTGAATATGAAGGGATGATATCTAAAAAATAAAATTAAGGTGTGAGAGAGGAATGTACTTGGAGAAGGAGAAAGGGAGAGGTAGAATGGGACAAATTATCTGTATCAGTTAATAGGTGGGACTTTCTTTTACTGTTTTCTCTTTTAGCACTTGCTTAATTAAGTGCCCTTAAAGAGTCTGGCCTTAGTTTCTTTGATTGAATCAGGAGACTTTGATGACCTCCTTGCCTGAAGGGAAAGCCTAGTTTACATGGGTTTGAGTCACATATCTGTGATGCCAGAAGCTTTTAGGCCAGGTAGGTTTAAGTCAGGCATGTGGGTTTAAGTGCCATGTTTGTGACACTTTTAGGTCACATGTGTAAGTCGCATGTTATGATGCCCTTTGACCCTGAACAGAATATCTAAACTCAAGCGCTTGGTGTTTTCCTTTGGGGTTCTCACTCACTGAAAGAGTGGCATGTGACTTGAAGAGACTCTGGGCAGCCATCGTTAAGAGCCCCCGGCTTGTAAACTATAAATTGTGGTTTGAATCAGACAAGGTCTACCTGTTGATGTTTGTAATTTCTAATTTGTTTGTATTAGCTCTGAAGTTCAGGTTGCTGACTTTTCCTGTTGAACTAAATGAACGATATATGTATGTGTGATTAAACCCTTAACCCCTTCACTCTGCTTTCCTTAGTAAAGCAGATCAAAGAACCTGTGTTAGCGGTCTTCTGTGTGCTGGTTGTTGTTGGCTTTACACAGCCACAGTAGCTGCTAGTTGAATTGTTGCTACATTATCTCACATAGAAGAGGCAAGAAAATGCTTTTTACACTGGAGGGGAAGAGGGGGGAGGTGATAGGGAATGAGTGAACCTTACTCTCATCATATTTAGCTTAAGGAGGGAATGACATACACATTTCATTGTGTATAGAAATCTATCGTACCCTATGGGAAAGTAGAGGGAAGGGGATAAGAGAGGGGGGTTGAGAAGGTAATCAGAAGCAAACACTTTTGAGGAGGGACAGGGTCAAAGCAAAGAATAGAGTAAATGGGGGGGGCGGTATAAGATGGAAAGAAATATAGTTAATCTTTCACAACATGACTATTACGGAAGGAAGGAAAGAAGGAAGGAAGGAAGGAAGGAAGGAAGGAAGGAAGGAAGGAAGGAAGGAAGGAAGGAAGGGTGTGAAGCTTCAGTGACATTTTAAAAAAACAGAAGATAGCAAGAAAGAATTTAAGAAGGGGTCACATATAAGCGGGGTAATTTTATTAACAACATTTAAAAATGAAGCTTTAAAAAACTGGATGTAACTGAAGTTCACAAGTTTATATGCACGTCTAACACCACCACTAGGATCCAGGGGTAGTCATCTCTAGCCTAAAATGGAAATCTAAATTTAGTTTCCAACTCAAATTTTAGTTTAGTTTAGTTTCCAAGCAAGGTTTTTTTTAAAGGACCACGTCATGCAATGGATTGGATAGTACTGAGTAAATGTGTGTTTTTTAGATCCCAAAATAGATTTTTGAAAAGTTCTTTATGATTTTCTAATTAAAATAATATTTTACTATCAATGCATAAAAATTCAAGGGTACTTTATCATCTTTCATCTTTAATCAACCATGACTCTTTGATGTTTTAGATTTCAGCATATATGCTGTGTCTTTTCCCCCTTCTCTACCCTGGGTAAAAGGTAGGGTCCTCATGTGTAAGACAGCTGACCTAAAGCCAAAGTACTGCGTAGATCTGCAATGTTCATACACCTAAAACAGCTCATGAGCTCCCACAAATACGTTTATCTTTCAATAGTCAATCAAAAGACACCAGTTACTGACATGTGAAAACACTTACAGAATATCACTGTAAGAAAATTTACAATCGAGCATTCCCCCAAAACCTGGAGCACACGCTCCATCAATATACATACCATCAATGGAATGGAGAGAGCAAGCAAGTATGGAGTTCATGCTAAAAACTTCTCCACTTGGGGATAACATGAAGAGTTACAACTTAAACTTCCAGGACTACAGAGACCCTAATGTTTCCTCATGATATCCTTATCTTGCTTCTCTTTGGGTACAACCTCAGGCCTGGGTGCTTGGGTGTAGTCTCTACCTCTTCCCGCTTTGAGTTTAGCTGAAGACCTTGACCAGCACCTAGTAGGAGCTTACACGGAGACCCAGTAGGGTTACATAGAAACGCACTGGGAAGCCTTCCCAGGTCGGATCCCTCAGAACCTCAGTGATGCCTAGAAGCCACGCGCCAAGCTCTCTCTTTTCCAAATACCTCTCACAAAAAGTTAGGGTTCAAAAAACAATATCCTTAGATTCCTCTCTCAAGCATCTTGCAAGCATGTCTATTCTAGCTATGTGCCTTTGCTATAAGAAGCTCTTGCTCATGGGGGAAAGGAGATAGCAAGGTACCTGGAGCACTAAATCAAAAAAAAAAAAAAGCTGTTCCTGCCCTTAAGAAATTTACATTCTAACAAATCCAAAAGATTCATGACAGAAAATGCCATCCACATCCGCAGAAAGAAATATGGAGTCTAAATGCAGATCAAAACATGCTATTTACTTTCTTTTTTGTTTAGATTTGTTTTGCTTTTGCTTTTTCATGGTTCCTCCCATTCATTCTAATTCTTCTATACAACTTGACTAATATGAAAATATGTTTAATAAGAATGTATGTATAGAGCCTACATCAGATTGCACACCATCAAGGAGGGAGGAGAGGGAGACAGAGAAAATTTAAAACTTATGGAAGTGAATGTTAAAAACTAAAAATAAGTAAATTAATTTATAAAAAAGAAATTTACATTCTAGTGGAGTGAAGAACATGTACACAGAATATTAGATACATATATACGCAAAATTATTTCCAGATAGAGGAGCCTAGCAACCAGGTAGATCAGGAGAGACTTTGTATAGGAGGTGATATGAGTTAAGTTTTGAAGGAAACTAGAGATTCCATAAAGCATAGATGAGTAAGAATAAATGTTTGCTTGCTCAATCGAGGATATGATGGAATCTGACAAATTCATATGAAAAAAAAACTTGGAGTGGACCGTGCACTCAATATGAATAAACAATGTGATAGAGATTCGATTGTGGAAACAAAGTGCCCCAAACAAAGCAAATGTTAGTCTCATTGAACTCTCCACCAACCAGAATAAATCTGAAGGTCTGAGTATAATCAGTTCTGGGCAAGGCATTTTAGGAAAGACAAGCTAGTTATGTCCCCAGGATGGTCAGTGGACTTAAAACTAATTTCATCATTGCAGACAACAGTGATTTGTTGAAAGAGCTTGGGATGTTTAGCCAGGAAAGGAGAAGACTTAGGGTGGGGGGGAGCACCTGACAGCTGATGTCAAATATTTGAAAAATATCAAGTCAAATTACTTGATTTAAATAAGAAATGACTCACAGAGTCTTTAGACTCTTGTTTGCTCCCAGAAGTAAGAATGAGAAGCCTGGAGTAGCTGCAGAGAGATCTACATTAGCTTCATATAAGAAAAGACTTCCTAATAGTTGGAATTCTCCAAAAGTGAAATGACTTGCTTCAAGAGGCAGTTAATTTCCATCGCTGGGGACCTTTAAGCAATATCTGTATGGCCACTTGGAAGGTTGCACATGGGTTTCTTTCCCAAGTGTAGATTTGACTAGATGTCTGAGGTCCCTTCTAAGTCTCAGACTCTATAGATTCAATTAGCTCAGGTTGTCATTAATGCTTTGATTCAAAATGAGCCTCTTATTTCTGTTTACTGTTTGCCTCTCTTGTTTCCCAGTTGTCTGAAGTTTGCAGCCTCATTCAAAAAGTGAAAGCATTAAGTGAAATTTGTATTCTTGTATGCAGAAGCAAACCAAGGCCCAGAAAACCTAAAAATTGCTTAAATGGCTCTGGCCCTCAGTTTTCTCAGATCTGTAAAACAAGGGAGTTGAATGAGATGGTCTCTGATGGCCCTTCCAGCTCTGTATCTGTGATCTTGTGAATTATTGACCAGCACATGGTGACCTGGAAGCAGAACTAAAAAGAGAGCCTATGGTTCCTGTGTATGTAAACTTGCAATTCATCTGGAAACACAAACTTGAGGTTTGTACTTCTGAAAGCCTTGTAAAATAAATTCTATACTGATTTACCTCCTCAGGCCTTCTAATTAATTTTGGCTTTTTCAGTCTTAATGACAAACCTCAGCCTCTCCACCTAGTGTCCCACCCAAGTCAAGAAAAGTCACAGGTCTACACTCAGCTTCAGATAACATTAGGTTTGCCCACTCCTTCATATGGAGGAAACATTAATTAGATACTCCAGCTCTTATACATGTCTGTTTAACTTATTTCAATTTTGCTACATAGCATTTCTATTTCCTTTTCCTCAGTACTTTATTGTTCTGGAAATGTTCCTATCATCACAAACTGAATGACCTCTTATAGGCCTCTCCCCTCAAGTCACTATTTCCTTTATGGGTTAAATAGGCATGGTATGTTTTGTGATGTGGGTTTTCAGCTTGGTTTTTTAGATTTTTTTCCCCCATGTAGCAGACTATGGCTAATGAAAAGCATAGCTCATGTAAGCGCTATACAGTTAGTGGTAACAGGATTTTTACCCATTATCAAAATTCATAATTTTTTTCTGAGTAGGAAAGACCAAATAAAACATGACAGAGACTGAAAAAGGAGAATTTAGATGAGATGGGATTAGAAAGAGATTTTTCACCACCTCAAGGTCAGTTTCCACCATGAGAGTGCTAGGTTTGGGAGTCCTGAAGACTTGAGTTCAAACACTATCTCAGTGACACTCAGACACTCACTAACTGTGTGATTCTGGGAAAGTCAGAACTTTTTCAGCTATAAAATGGGGACCCACAGGGTTGTTGTGAGGATAAAATAAGATAATATTTATAAAAAAAATGCTTAGCCACACAGTAGGCTCTTAATAAGTACTCGTTTCCTTCCTTTCTTCCTAGAGAAGACTGAACTTCAATTCATAGGTGGTTTAGGACAGGAGTTCTTAACTTCGTTTTTTTCTCATGGATCTTTTTGGCAGTCTGGTGAAGACTTGGCACCCCTTCTCACAATAATGTTTTTAAATAATTGAAGAAAATGCTACATTCAGCTAGAGGTTTGTGTCAATCAAAGATATATTTTTCCCATCCTAGTTCTTGGACCCCTTGAAATCTACCCACTGACCATTTGTCTGCAGATCCAGGTTAAGAACCCCTGGTTTAGGTAAATTCAGAGGTTATCATGTGCTTAAAATTTTTTCAGTGCCTTTTGTCATTCTATCACATCAAAATCTAAGTCTAGCCCTCCCTCATCCCATACACAGCAAACCATCTTTTGTAATAAAGATTCAAAAAGAAGAGAAAAAAATTCAGCAAAACCAGCCAACACATTAACCATGTATGAGAATACATATAATATTCTGTGTATGAAGTCCTCCACTTCTGCAATAAAGTAAGGAAGGTGTGTTCTTTCAGCCTTTCTCCTGAGCCATAATTAAGTCATTACTATTACACAGTGTTCAGTTTCATTTTATTAGTCCTTCCATTTGTGTTTTTGTTCATGTCTGACTCTTCATGACCCCATTTTGGGTTTTCTTTACAAAGATACTGGAGCAGTATGCCATTTCCTTCTCCAGCTCATTTTATAGATGAGGAAACTGAGGCAAATAGGATTAAATGACTTTCCCAGAGTCATACAGCTAGTAAGTGTCTGAGGCCAAGATTAGATGAAGATGAGGCTTTCTGACCCTAGGCTCAGCACTCTACCTACTGTGCCACCTAGCTACCCCTACGTTGTTGTAGTCATGAGATATACTTATTACACTCTGCAGTAGTTCACATCATCATCATGAGCATTTATATAGCACTGTAAGGTAACAAAGCAGCTTACGCATTTTTATTTGATCCTCACAACAACCTTGCAAGGTTTTTATCCCCATTTTAGAGATGAAAAAACTCGTGAAGCTCAGATTAGTTAAACTGTCATTTGCCCATGGCCATATGGCTAGTAAATGTCTGAGGCAGTATTGGAGTCATTCTAACTCCAAGTCAAGGCACTATTTGCAAACATGTAAGACTTCAAATGCTTCTCTGAATTTTTCACTGTGATATTATATATCACATAGTAATATTACATATCACATAGTAATATTCACTTAGCATAATTTGTTCCTTCTCCAAATCAAAGTACATCTACTTTATTTCTCATTCTTTGCTACCAGGATAGATTCCCTATAGGAAGTGCCAGGAGCTGAGTTTTGTAGGAAACTAGGGAATTCTATGAGGAAGAGGTAAGGAGGGATAAATGTTTGCTTAATCAGGAACAAGATGCATCTAGAGAGAAACCCATGTGACAAATGGACCATGAGCTGAATATGAATCAACAATAGAGAACTCAATGTGCTGAACAAGGGAAATTATAGTCTTGCTGAACTTTTTTCCACTCAGACCAAATCTAAAGTACTGTAATCAGTTCTAGGTACCATATTTTAGGGAAAACGGTGACAAGCTGGTAATATTCAGGGGATGATTAGTAGACTCAAAATTTAATCTGATTGTTGCAGCCAACAATGATTTGTTCAAAGAGCTTGGGATGTTTAGCCTGGAAAGCAGAAGACTCAGGGAGGGCAAAAGTATTGCATTATACTTTCAAAATGTAATCCCAATTCTTATATTTCTCCAAATACCCCACCACCACCTCCAGTGATCTGCCATTGTGAATTCCTGCCCCTCTACTTGACTTTGGCTTTAGATTTCCACTATTAAAGTCACTTATAAAATAGAATCATAGAATAAAATCTCAGGCAGAAACTGCAGAAGTCAACTATACTCAACCATACCTAAGCTGGGACCATAGCAACCATGTCAATCAATGATCTAGCCTCTCACCAAAAAATACCTGTTATATTTCTCTGGGCAGACTGTCAAAAGTGTCCAAGGAAACATCACATATGTTACCTGGGAGCAACAATTAGCAATAAATTAATCCAAGTAGGTAGCTACTACTTTGAAGGCAGAGAGAGTCTATCTCTGAGCCAGTGCAATAAAAGACAGGTTAAAGGGCATGTGGCTTTCCATAGAGAAAAAGAAACCAACAAACGGTGAAATCACAGTGTGGGCAGTGGCAGGATGAAAGGAGGCTAAAACAATATGGAGGAATGAGAGGAAAAAACAGCAGACCCAAATTATGCAAGCTACAGCAAATCCCATTATTTTTATTTATTTCTTTATTTTTCTTCATAATATTCTACCAACAGTTTCTCTGAATTTTATTGAGATTTCTTCCCATATAATGCTGACAGGGGGGGAATCCATAGCCTCAAGACCACATGTCTTGTGGCTCTCTAGGACCTCAAGTAGCCTCAAGACTACATGTGGCTCTCTAGGACCCTTTAACTGAACCCAAACTTCACAGAACAAATCCCCTTAATAAAAGGATTTGTTCTGTAAAACCTAGACTCAGTCAAAATTCCACCCAAGGACCTAGAAGGCCATATGTGGCATCAAGACCACAGCTTCCCCACCCCTGCTAGACTATCAAAAATGTTAACTTCATATATGCAATCTCTGCTTTTCAACACTTGACATTCCACTGTTCCATTCATTCAACACAGTCTAATTAACACCTATACATCACTTCTCTGTGGCTCCAAGCATTCATTCCATCATTTCTACAACAGGGCCCATGACCCTGGGCAATGGGCAGTAACTCAGGGAAGCAGCTGTAGAGAAGGATTTGGTTCTGTCAGCTATTCCTTAAAAAGCCTTGAGTCCTACCTGAAAGCCATGATCAAAAAAAGAGCCTAGATATCATCTTTGAAGAAATTATAGAGGAGAACTGCCCTGAT
>CM053623.1:251779154-251804072 GCA_028646595.1 Phalanger gymnotis
ATTTCAGTCTTCCAATGGACAGAATTTTAAAGAGATAATCTATCTAATATACCCCCACAGAGCCTTTCTGAATCCTAAGAATTCCATGGGGAAACTTCTATATTTCAATACATGCATTCATGCCCGTTTAATGGGACTCATAATTTTAATTCAACTAAATTAAACAAACATTGATTAAGAACTTACTCGCCACAGGGTACATAATAGGTGCTGAGTTTACAAGGACAGAAATGAAATTGTCTTTGGCCTCAAGGTCTTTATAGTCTGTTAGGGGGAGAAGAGGAAATAACATGAATACTAATAAGTAAATGTAGGACAATTTGAGGTGGGAGAGAGCATTAACAACTGAGAAGGATCAAGGACTACTTTTAGAAGACAGAACCTGAGAGATTCTGGGAGGCAGCCAGGGCAGTGAAAAGATAATTAAATTCTTTGTTAAGTCCTTGTACTCTCAGCCAGTGTGGCTAGTAGGGTCAGTGATGGAAGGACTGAAACATTGCTGTCTTTGATCAGGCATTAAATCCCCAAGCGTAACATTGTTTCCTTCGGAAAATTCAATGCCATTTCTGGGGATGCAATGCAATAAAAAAGTAAGGATTGCTTGTAATATTCACTGAGCTAGAAATAATTTAATCATCAAATCCAAGAACATTATTTTTTTTATTCCCTAAACTACCTGGCAATGCATGCCTCAGTTTGTTGTGCTTATCATTTTTTATTTTGGTTTTTTAAGAACCTATAAATTTACTCAGATCAGGAGTCCTACCAACCAAACCTTAGCACCAATGCCCTCCCCCCCCCACCCTGTGAGCCCCAGTTCTTTTTTGTTAAAAGAGCTTACCAATGTTAACTGAGAAAAAATTCAAGGTATTTTAAATACCCTCTATCTACAATTATGTTCTCTTGACATAGTTTTTCTCCATATTGTAAATCTGAAATCATTCCTTTCTTCTTTAGCAGTTACTTTTAACCTTCCAAAATAAAGAGCCTTTTATTGGGATGAAGTCATTCTTTCTGTCTTGCTTATATCTTGTACGTTGGTATGGCTGACTGAACCCATATACTGTCTGTTCTAGAGAGGGGTCAGGGACTGGAGTCAAGCAGTTTTATCAAAACCTCAATTTTTTGTTCATTTGTTTTACTGCATTTTATGCAAGATCCAAAAACTTTTGGGACACCCTGTATTCTACTTTTAATGTCAAAAAATAAAGTAGGAAAACACATTTCTATAGGACTCTTTAAGAGTCACAAAGATGTTTCTTCCCAAAACACCATTGGGTAGGTATTGCAAATATTAGTATATTGTTCAGGATTTTTTAGTAGTGTCTTGCTCTTCATGAAACCCCATTTGGGTTTTTCTTGGCAAAGAGTGGTTTGTCATTTCCTTCTCCTGCTCATTTTATAGATAAGGAACTGAGGGTTAAGTGACTTGCCCAGGGCCACCCAGCTAGTAAGTGTCTGCAGCTGGATTTGAAATCATGAAGTCTTCCTGACTTCAGGCCCAGCACTGAGCCATCTAGCTGCCCTTCTTTTACAAATAAGGAAACCTGAGGTTCAAAGAGATAGTGACTCATCCAAAGTCATACAACTAATGTCAAGACGTTCTCATTGTAAGATCAATTCTCTTTCCAATATACTGTGTATTTTTTTACTGCCACATTTTGTTTATTTATCACTTGCTAATAATACCATTTTTAAAAAGTGAAACTAATTTGTCAATTATATCTAATGTATCAATGTAATACATGTAATGTATTACATATATATGCAATATATTATATGTAATAAATATGTAATATGATATATTGATTGCAGCTAATACTATATACGATCCACTCTATAGTTTCCTTCCTTTCTGTTAAGAAATGGATTGCATTTTAACCTCAAACACATGGAACCAACACTGGTCATTTGACCCAGAATTAAAAAAAAATAATCTTTCTACCCAATAACTGACAACAGGAAATTTGTCTTAATTGCTTTTTGAGGAACTTGCTTCAGTATTTTTCCCCTTGCATTATTCTTAGAAATCTAATGTATCCAATTGAACACAGACTCACATGGCTGTAGTTTGTTTTGTTTGGTTTTTACTTTTTTGACTAGAATCAAAATGAGTAGTAAAGGAAAACCATGACACAACATCTAGAATTGGACTGCATGGTTTCCTCAGTCAAGAGTTAATGAGAATTTATTATACAGAATTTTTGTGAGGAAAGTGCTTTGTGAAGCTTAGAAGTGCTATGGAAATATGTTGCTAAAATTAATAATGTCATTATCTTGTAAGGACCAATCAAAAAAGTTATACTAATGCCTTTTGTTTTTATATCATATTAATTCCTGAATATATCCCTTCCCCTTCTCCTACCTAATCTTTTCCTTGTAATGAAGATTTCTAATTAGCAAAACCACATTGGTAGAGTGTGTGTGTGTGTGTGTGTGTGTGTGTGTGTGTGTGTGTACAAGGGTCAGAAGGAGATACAGAAAAAGTTATATTGCCATTGACACTACATATTTAAATGTACTTTTTGCTATACAAATGATTAAACACAAAATAACAGTGAAAAAACCCTAAAATATCCCAATGATGTTATCACTTTATTGTTTAAGACCTGGAATGAATGAATGAACGAATGAATGAAAAAAAAATTTATTAAATACTTACCATGTGCCAAGCACTGTGCTAAGCACTAGGGATTTAAAAATACAATTGAGACAGTCACTTAACCTCACTAGGCCTCAGTTTCTTCATCTGTAAAATTAGAAGTTTGGAATAAACTGGCCACCAAATATCCTTTTATCTGTGATTATTAAAAAAAAAGAGCTAAAGCCTTGAGACATGATCAGTTCACAAACACAATGTATGAAGAGAGACGAGGAAAGAACCCAAGACTGAGTGGTAAATTTATACCCACCATGATTTAATGGGATGGCCTGCTGTCATCACAAAAATAGAGGGGTTGGGTGGGAGGAGAAGAAGAAGAGGGAAGAAGGGAGAGGAAGGCTTCTGTTTCTCATTCTTCTCCACCCCCAACCCCATTCCCGTGAATAAGAGCCAAGCTTGAGCTTTGCCACATGACAGTGTGAAGTTGTAAAAGGAGCCCAGTAGCCTTTGAGGATAGATTTTCCCTGGGCCAGAACAGACTCTGCAGAACGGTAAACAGTGTTGCATTATAAAGTCTGGTCATGGGATACTTATGGGAATTTTTTTTAATGTGCCTAGAAAAGAAGAGGCTTCTACAGGACTTGGCACAAGGGTCTATTTGGCTTTGGGTACATTTTACCGCAGGACCATGTCTCAGACTTTTTTCCATTTAATAAATCCCAAAGACCCTCCTCATTTTCTCTTTTTCAAAAGGTTATAACTGAAACATAATGGGATTCTGATTGTGTTTTGTTAGCTTTTAATATAAGCAGTTAGTATGAAATGAGTTAGCAGACGTGAATCAATTAACCAGTCAGTGGGGCTCCTTTTTAATGAGGGGCATCATCCATTTCTAAATGTTAACTGGAAATGTGAAGACCATGGCAAGGTCAGGTCACACATCTACTTTTTCTGTTGCCCCAAAGATTAAAACGATACAAAGGATCAAGGGAGGTAATGGACTCAAATGCAGAATGAGATTTGCATTTTTTTTACATTGCCAATGTGATTTTTTTTTCCTTTATTATGCACACTTTTTACAAGGGTTTTCTTTTTTTTTCTTTGGGGGGTGGGGATGGTCAAGAGAGATGGAGAAGAGAAAAAATTTAAAAATAACAAAAAAATAAATTCTAGTCCATTGAAAAAAAGCTTAGGGAAAAAAAAAGGATCAGGCTGGTTCCTTCCACTTCCTTGTATCAAGTTGGGATTGGAACGGAACAAAATATGCCTTAAACCTCCCACCCCACCTCTTGCAAGTAAAGTACATTATTGGCTAACTCTAGAAATACAGCAGAAATCAAGTCTTTTCTCTAATGAGAACTCCATGGTTTTCAGTTTAGTCAAAAGGATGAGCCCCAAGCTATGTTGAGTAAACTGGACCTCGGCCCCTTGAGCCTCTTGGCACGGTTGGTAAGAGCAGGAAGTCTTTGGGAGCTAAGCAAACCTGACTGCCTCTAGGATAAAATACCTCCTAGAGTATTTAAAACCCCTCACGTCTTTTGAGGTTGATTACACCCTTTTATACATTCTACTTCTAGGCAAATTGGTCCGCTCAGTGGCCACCGCCCCCAGGACTACCCCGCCACAAACACACACACCTCTATCTGTAGTGCTCCATCCCCCAGTTCGACAGCTTTCCACAGACCTTTCCCCCGCGCTCGGAATTCTCTTTTCTCAGCTCAGCCTGTCAGGACTTTTAGCTCCTTTCAAGACTCAATTCGTGTTGCTGTTGTTCAGGCATTTTTAGTTATGTCCAACTCTTCATGATCCCATTTGGCGTTTTCTTGGCAGAGATACTGGAGTGGTTTGCCATTTCCTTCTCCTGAGCATTTCACAGATGAGAAAACTGAGGCAAACAGAGTTCAGTGATAGTGACCTGCCCAGGGTTATGTCTGAGACCAGATTTGAACTAAGGAAGGGGGGTCTTCTTGATTCCAGTCCCAGCCCTGTGCCACCTAACTGCCCTCCACTCATGTACCACTTTGCCACAAAAGACTTTCCCTGACTCCCCCAGCTATTAGTGCTTTTCCCAGAGGATTATCCGGGCCTTCGAGCTTACATTCTATTTGGGGGAAACAGTATACCCATTGTCTTGTCTATGATGTGGGTAGCAAAGATCCCTGGCTCTGGAGTCAGAAGAGCTGGGTTCAGTTCTCATCTCTGATGCTTAGTACATGTATGATCTTGGACAAGTCACTTAACTTCCTTGGACCTCAGTTTCGTCATCTATAAAACGAAGGAGTCAGACTGGCTGGCCTCTGAGCCCCTTCCAGCTCTAGATTTATGATGTTATTAGTGTACTCTATAAAATCAGTTGTCTCTTATGCTGCCATGCTGTTCATATTGCCAGGGGGAAACTGGAAGTATCTGCAACCCAGAGGTCATAGCCTGAACTGTGAATCTGCTTTGGCAATACTCAGAGTACAGTGGTTCAGGAGGTTTCTGTGTATGTACTTTGTATCTACTTATCTCTGTACATGTTGTTTTCCCTCTTTAGATTAAAAGTCACCTCTAGGGCTTTGTAGCAACTGAAGAGAGTGTAACCAATCCAGTTGCATTGTGATTTCTTCCTGTCTTTATCAGGTCTGGCTGCTGCCTTTTAACAGGAGCAAGGATAGGATAAGCACCATTCATACTGAGCCTGAGCTAAGGTTGAAAATATTCAGGGAAGCAAGATGTGATATAGATGTTAAGGAATGGAAAGAGCACAGCATTAGGAACCAAAAAGCCTAGTTCAAATCCTGGTTCTATCATGACTTGTGTAACCCTGAGTGAGCCACTTCAAATGAGAAGACTGGACTTAGCCAGCCTCCAAAGCCCCTTCAATGATATGCATTCTGTAGCTTCAGGGTCTAAAATTCACATTTCCTTTTTCCTAGTAAAGGGACATCCATCATAAGCTGAGATTTATACATTTTCCTTACCCTCCATCTTTTTTTTCTTCTTGAATTGAGGTTGGATCTATGTAGTGGTCAGACATATGCCCACTTAAAAGCACTCACTTCAGCTTCTAGCAAGGCAACATGGAATTTTGTACTCTTTGCCCCCCCCCCCAATAGACTAAAAGAGACACAAAATGTAAGGGGAAAGAGACGAATCTCATTTTCCCCCATTGTCATTTACTAGCTGACCTGATCAGTGTCAAGCCCAGCCAGAAAAGTGCCAAATGCTGACTGACACCTCAGCCAGCTTCAGGCCAAAGATGCAGGATGTGTCTTATGTTTCTCCTCTCCTCCACTGATTAAATACCAGGTGAAGGTCTGAGTAGCAGCTTGAGAAAGCATAATGAATGCTCTAGCTTTAGAAAGAAGGGGAAAGTTCAGCTCCTCTAAGTATAAAATCACAGGGTCAATAATAGCTATTAATATAGCTGGGGCAGCTGGGTGGTACAGTGGATGGAGAGTGCTGGGCTTAGAATCATGAAGATCCGTCTTCCTAAATTCAGACCTGGCCTCAGACACTTACTAGCTGTGTAACTCTGGGAAAATCACTTAACCCTATTTGCCTTGGTTTCCTCATCTGTAAAATAAGCTAGAGAAGGAAATGGCAATCCATTATCTTTGCCAAGAAAACCCCAAATGGGGTTACAAAGAGTCAGAAATGAATGAAACAACCCAACAACAACAAAAATCTATGTATCTCCTTAAAGCTTGTATAGCATTTTGCATGTATTATTTCATTTCATCCTCACAAAAACTTTGGGGTCTAAGTACAGAAACTTAGAGATAAAAAGGATCATAGAAACCAACTAGTCCACTTCCCTAATTTTATGGAAGAATAAAGTAGGATCCAAGGAGAATAATTAGCTTGCTTAAAGGTCTCTGGCAAGGATCAGAGATGGTACTTGAAAGTAGAACTGCCAGACTCCAAGGCCCAATAAAATAAGGATACTTATTCTTATCATTTTACAGATAAGTAAACTGAGACTTTTCATATTAATTAGGTACTCCTTAGGAACTTGAAAACAATAAAGAATCTATATTCTATTGCCATCACCTTGTTCTTTAGAAGACTACATTTGTTAAAGATTTAAACTTAAATTATAATTTATGTTTAAGGTCCTTTGCTTTGGAAAAGCATCTGAGATAGAAAAGGTGCCCTTTGACAGAATCCTAAGACTGGTCCTGTTAAGGTACATGAGAAAACTTGGAGAAGAGTCTAGAAAGGGAGGTAGGATGAAGACACATAATGACTTCATTACAATTTGCTTTGCCAGCACTAAATGCTAAGTGCCATTAAAAATCATCTTACTTTGGATTACTGATAATATCGAGCTTAGAGCCATATGTCTAGAAGGGCAAGTGAAATGACTTCATCTTCTTGGCCTCCTGAAAAGCTAGACCCTTCTCCAACTTACAACACCCCTTCTCCCCTGCTCTTGAATTACCTAATGATTTCTTCTTAATAAATCTTGTCTGGACAAATATCTAGTATATAGGAACCATTGCTTATACTTCCTTCATATCCCTTACAGCTCCTAACACAGCACATTCAGTAAATGATTAACTGATTGACAGACAGCTTGGCATTTAGGGTTCATTTGTTGTGCTTGTTCAGTGATAACTTTCCAAAAGGCTGACTAATGTTAAAGAAATAGAGGCTTGCACTGAGAGGTCTACAATTCGCAGAGCCTCTGATTCAGTGTGTTGTTGACCAGGCCTTACTTGGGTGGGCTGGCAGCTCAGGTTTGAAAGTGGAACAAAAAAACATTTGTAAATCATTCAACAGTTGACAGCAGAAATTTTACTTAGCCACAGTAGGGGAATATCATTTGGGGCAGAGAAAGGGTATTTGGCAAGAATATAGAATTGATTCAGTTGGGCAGAGCTTCCTTAATTCTGTGTTGCCCATGCTGGCCTAACCACTCAGAGGGAAGGCTTTTGTCCTGGCTTTTGTATTTTGTGACCCAGAAAGCTATGTTCAGGATCTGCCTGAGGTTCCCTGAGCCAATCAGTACTGGAGTGAGGTTTCCATATCTTTTAAGGAAAACCAGACTAGCCTTCAAGGAAAGGGCCTTATTGCTTCTACCACACAGTGGTTCCCAATCTGTGGGCCCTGTACCCATGGGGAGGAGGGGTGACATGAAGTTATTGAAAGGAACCTGTAATTTAGTTACATATTTTCTCAATCAACAAATACTAATATCATTAATAGTATCATGGAGGAAGGGGGAGTATATGAAATTTTTTATATTAAAAAATGTTCATACACTTGAAAAGTTAGTACAAGCATTCAGTTTAACCAATGTAAGTGATAACTTACTTATAATTGGATCATAGAATCATAGATATACTTATCTAGTCCAATCCCTAATTTTACAAAGGAAGAAACTAAGGCCTACAGGAACTAACTTGCCCAAGGACACCCGGGTAAAGGAAAAGCTGGTGATTATTCTTTGATCCTTCCCTTGATTAGGAAACTATTTGCCATGTAGGTAAGACCAACAAATTTTAACTGTTTCAATGGTTTCTATAATACCTGGTCTCTACATTGGTTGTCTGTTGCCAATGTGCATGAAAATATTTTTGCTTCTTAGAATTTGAATTTCATAACAAATGTCCTTCAGTCGGGGGAACATAAATAAATTAATAATGCCCACTATAGAACATGCACAGACATCAGTAGCTATATTAATAAGTAAATCTTTTTCCCCATTAAGATCTTTGTGAATTGGAAGTTTACTTTGTCCTCCCTTCTCTCCCTCTCACTCTGTGGAATATGTTAGCATTCATTTTTATAATTCCAAGAGTAAAAGGAGAAGGGGAAGAACCAAAGAAAACACAAGATAATTCAGGTCCTTCTCCCAAGCCCCCTGAGAAAATTCATGCCCATATCAACTTGTCGGTATCCTGTAAGTGTGCATTGCTATTTATGTTGTAAACTTTGCTTTTGGCCCTCAAACAGCTGAGGACACCTCTTCTTCTTTTCCTAACAACAACTTGGTAGATAAGTTTTTCTCTAGGCCTGGACAACTGCATAGCACCTGACACCATAAATATGACCTTCCATATACCCCTTGTTAGCTAACCATGAGTCAATTAGAAAATGTTCGTCACACATTCTCACTCCACATCTACCAATTACTTTACTCAAAGATCCCAAAGCCCAAAGACCTGGAATAGATATAGCAAACAATGTTTACTTATTCCCAAGTAAACACTATTTCTAAAGGAGGTGCTATCTCTGAAGTATGTGAAGAGATAGAACTTTTCTTGGTTGGTTGTTGTCCTTCATTCTCCAAGAGGACCAAAATGACATCACTATGCTAGAGTCAAGTTACAATGTGTCTGACTGTCTGATCAGACCAATTTCGAGCTTGGAATGTTCTACCACAGGTTGGTCACAAATAGTCCATGTGAACATTTGGGGTGGATTCTCTAAATTTGCACATCTCATATTTCTTTTGAGCTGCTTCAATTCTGCTTTGCTTATAGAGCACAGCACCTTATTTGATGAGGGCACACCATGCTGAGTGGTCCTGTGCCAGTATCTCCCAAGTCACACAGTCAATTCCAAAGTTCTTAAGAGAGACCTTGAGAGTGTTCTTGTATCACTTCTTCTGACTACCATGTGAACTCTTGCCCTGTGTGAGTTCTCCATAAAATAATCTTTTTGGCAAGCATGGAAAAAAGACTATCTCAGAACTTTTCATATACAAATAAAAGGAAGATATTGAAGCCATCTTTGGAACTGCTTACACCACCCCTTTGTGGGGAAAAATGCCATACCGTCAATCCAGTCTAGACAAAGATTTAGTGGCCTACAGGATCCTACTCCTGTCTCTAGCTGACTAGAAATAATATCCTCAGAGTCAGGAACACCTGAGTTCAAATCCAACCTTAGACACTTATTAGTTCTGTTATTCCGGG
Source organism: Phalanger gymnotis (assembly GCA_028646595.1). NCBI lineage: Eukaryota > Metazoa > Chordata > Mammalia > Diprotodontia > Phalangeridae > Phalanger > Phalanger gymnotis. The sequence goes on from CM053623.1 coordinate 251,788,665, forward strand.
AAAGTCACTTAAAGTCTGTTTGCCTCAGTTTCTTTACGTGTAAAATAGAAATAAGAAGTGAACCTACTTCCCAGGGTTGTTGTGAGGATCAAATGAGGTAATGTTTAATTTGAGGTAATAAAGTCCTTAGCATATACTGGGCACTTAATTTCTTTCCCTTTCCTAATAAGGTTGTTGAGTTACCATATAAGTATTTATTTGGAAAGCCATTTGCCACCAAATGAAAGAATTTAAATAGACAGGACTAAACGATCAAATCTCATCATTTTAAAATTGACCTTTTCCAATTTTTGCCATGAGTGGTCCCCACTAAGAACTTACTATGTAGCAATATTTTGTGATTCATCCAAAAGTTTACTATTTGTTAACCACCCTGGTCACTGAGTGATTTAAACAGAACTAATCATCTGTCTAGTCACACTCAGTCTTACCAGGAAGTTCTTGAATTCCTAATAACTTAAAACAGAAATAGTTCAATAAATCACAAGCTTCCAGGAAGTAACTCACCTTTTGAAAAAGCATACACTCCCTTCATTTGGGTGCCTTAATCTTTGGTCTTTTTCTTCATTTTGGACTCACTGACCACTCTCCTCGGCCTCTTGGATCCCTTGAAATCATAAGATCATAGACTTAGAGCTGAAAGGGACATCAGAAGCCAATGGAGTTCCCTCAGTTACAAGACGAAATTTCTTTTTGTAGAATTTGGTTGTTCAATTAAGTTTTCCTTTATTGTTTCACTATGAAGAGATGAATTGGGAAGAAGAAATAAAAAGCACTAGAGGTAATTAGGCAGCATAATGGATAAGGAATGCTGGACACAGAGTAAGGAAGAATGAATTCAAATTCTGCCTCAGACAACTATTATCTGTCTAAGTTTGCACAAATCACTAACTTCTCTAAGCCTTAGTTTCTTCATCTGTAAAAAGAGAATAATAATAACACTTGCCTTCTAGGGTTGTTAGAAGTATCAAATGAAATAACATGTGTAAAATGCTTTGAAACTCTAATGTATCATATAAATATGTTTATTATTATTATTATTATGGAAATACATATTTCTTTCATAGCAGAATAAATCCGTTTCCAAAATTATCCCACTAAAAATTTCATAAAGGCAAAAAATGTAGTAAGAGTAAACACAGATCTAGTTCCAATTCATCTACAAATGGTTATACTTAAAGTTAACACTCCTGTCTACTCTTCCCCACCTTTTAATGATACATGGGCTAACTGTCCTAGGAAAAACATCAGCATGTTAGTTTGTTGAAGATGGTTTGAATCTGGGATGTGCTAGGCTGGGGGTGGGGTTCTTTCAGAGCCCATTATAGCTTCCTTTCCTCTCTTCAACGTTCTCAAATATGGACAAAATGCTGGACGTTAAGGATGTGGTGTTTGGAGTTGGCCAGGCTTGTGTCCCTCTTCAGAGTCTTCTCAATCACCTGCTGTGTGGATGTCAGTTCCTCTTTAGAGCCCATGAATGAGATTTCACAAAATGAGGAAACGTAGGACAGATTCCAGAAGATTATGTTAAATGGGCCTTGAGATGCTGGTATTTCTAGAACTCTAACAGCCTACATGACCATAGGACTTTTTCCTTGTATAAATGTTTGCTTGCTAAAAAGGAGGGTACTACAATAAAATATTATACTATTATAAAATTATTTAAATAAGCTCACCTTCTTCAGTGTTCTTCAGTGTTGCCATAATTCAGCATTTCTTCCCCTTAAGATCATTTTAAATACTCAAAAATTTATTAAAATGCCACCAATCTGGAAAACAATTGGGAATTGTGCTAAAGTAGAGGTTCCATGGCTAGGCATGTACCCCAAAGGGTTAATGATTAGAAAAACAAAGTCATTATATTCACCAAAATATTTATACCAGCACTTTTTGTAGTAGCAAAGAACTGGAAGTAGATGCTCCTCAATTGGGGAGTAGCTAAACAAATTACGGTACCTGAATGTAATGGAACATTACTGTGCTATTAGAAATGATGAATATGGTACATGTAGAGAAGCATGGGAAGACATATGAATTTATACAAACAGAGCCAGGAAAAAATATACACAGTGACCATTGTTGTTTAGTCATTTTCAGTGGTGTCCTATTCTTTATGACTCCTTTCGGGGTTTTCTTGGCAAAGATACTGAAGTGGTTTGCATTCCTTTCTCCGGCTCATTTTACAGATGAGGAAACTGAGGCAAACAAAGTGATTTGCCCAGGGTCACTTGTCTAGTAAGTGTCTGAGGGCAGATTTGAATTCAAGAAGAGGAGCCTTTCTGACTCCAGGCTGGGCAGTCTATCCCCTGCAACACCTAGCTTCCATGTAGTGGCTACAGCAGTATAAACAGAAGTAGCAACAACAACAAAAGGATGTAGGAGCAAGAAAGAGAAAACTTTTTGTTGCCTGTTTTTTGTTTCTTTGTTTGTTGCATCCTGGGCAATTTGATCAAGAAATACTAAGAAGCTTTCTTAACTCAAACTCTGATAAAAGCAATTTTCAGTCCATATCCTTAAGATGAAGTTTTTCCTGCCTATTTTGAGCCTCATAGATTCAATTCACTAACAATAGTGTTAACCTATGTCTTAGATATAAAAGACATGGGTCTATTTCTCTAGTTCTATTGTTAAGAGAAATACCTGCCAATTCATTGTCATTTTAGACTGTAAAAACTTTAATTTACCTTTAAAAGGGGAAAAATGATGGAATGGGGAGAAATCATAAGGAAATAATAGGAGTTAAAATGCTGAAAGTATGTTTTATGTAGTCATTGTGTTCCTGAAATGCTACATGGTACAATAGAGCGCTGGACCAGGAATCAGGATGACCTGAGTTCAAATTTGACCTCAGACATTTCAAGTTGTGTGACCGTGAGCAAGTCACTTCAACACTGCCTGCCTCGGTTTCCCCACATGTACAATAGGGATAATAATAGCACACTAGTATTGTTGCGAGGATAAAATGAGATAATATTTGTAAGGTACTTTTCAAACTTTAAAGTACTATATAAATGCTAGCTATGATCCTGTTGTTATTATTATGCAAAATACATTCTGCTACATCTGTTGTGTAGAAAATAACAGTGACCTCAACTTGATCAGCTATGGTCTGGGTAGAGGGACCTAGCTTGGACAGCAGAATAGCTGCACCATAACCCAGGGTATGGGGCCACCTTGCAACCTGGAGGCTCCTCCCCAAAATAAACCCATACCTTACCCTAGCAACTGATCCTTGCACATAATGCTGATGTAGAGAGAATATACAGAATGCTGAATCATGAGAAAGTGGGGGTCAGGGGACTAACCTTGGGCAGTACCCAGAATTATGCCTTAAGCAGTTTCAAGCTATTTCAGGGTATAGGGCAGAGACAAAGACAAGAATATAAAGGGGATTAATGATGATCTCAAAGAGGATTAATGGCGGGCTCAAATGGTGGGCTTCAGTTTGGGTGTAACACATCTGAGCTTCTTTTTAGTTCCCCCCCATTTGTGTTATTCTGATCATTGGTTATTTTTTCTGATTTTATTTACTTTTCTCTACATCAATTCACATAAGTTTTTACACGTTTCTTTAAATTTCTCATATTTATTGCTTTTTACAATGCAATAACATTTCATTACATCCATATACCACAATTTAGCCATTCCCCAATTGGTGATCACTCTATTTTCTAGTAGTTTTTTAACTGGCACTCACTATTAGTACTTTGGCTTTAACTTAACTTTAAATTTCTTCTCTCTGTCAACTAGCTGATGTTCATTAGAAAAATACTTAAGGCAATCATGGAAATTACAACAAGAAATCTTTTGGAAGTGGAACTAATTTATCTGCTTACTAAGTTATCTACAATGTAGGTTCTAGGATTCTCTGAAAGCAGGGGAAACGTGCTAGTTACAAAGTTATTATAATGTATTAAAGAAGATACAGGCGGGTGATTCAAAATCCACATGACTTCTTAAAAGTGCCTTGACTTTAGTGTGCACACACACACACACACACACACACACACACACACACACACACACACTCACTCATTCATTCATATGATGAAAGAGAATTTTTCCAGACAGAAAAGCAACAAAGTTGTGGGGGTTTTAAACCAATAAGAAAATTCATTCAACATCATTGATTTAACTACTGTGTGGGTGTGCGGCTGTGTGGGTGTGATGTGTGCCCTTCTTATATGTGTAATGTTAGTTTGACATATGTCAAAGTAATGGTGGCTTTAGTGGAACATTGTTTGAGTTAGAATAATGAGTCCTATCAACCTAGAGAAGTCAGATTAAAATCAAATTACAAAAGATTTTTAATGTGAAATAGAGTAGTTAGAATTTTCTTCTAAGGGCAATGAGGATTCACTTAAGTTTCTTGAGCAAAGGGGATATGGTCAGACCTCTGCATTAGAATAACCAATATGGAAGCTATGTAGAAGACTGATTAGAGAAGGGATTATGAAGACTGATTAGAGAAGGGAGAATCAAGGAGAACAATTTTATTATAATACTGTAGGTGAAAGGAAAGGAGAAACAGGACTAGATAATTGCAGTGTGTATAGAGATAAGGTAATCGATGTCATGGAGGTAGAAGGGATGAGACTTGTTTACTGAATTGATATGGGAATGAATGAGAGAATTGAATCCAGAATGACTACCAGTTTGTGAACCAGGGTTATTAGAGGAATAGCGATGTCTCTATTGGTATAGCTGTGAACTGGTCCAACCATTCTGAAAAGCAATTTGGAACTATGCCCCCAAAGCTATTAAACTTTGACCCAGCAAAAGCACTATTGGATCTATAACCCAAAGAAATCAGCGAAAGAAGAAAATGACCCATCTGTACAGAAAAAAATATTTAGCCCTGTTTACAATGGCAAAGAATTGGAAATTGAGAGGGTGTCCATCAATTGGGGAATAGTTGAACAAGTTAATATGATGTGAATATGTGAGTATGCAAATGTGACGTATTACAGTTGTGCTGCTAGAAATTATGGAGGGGATGATTTTAAGAAAAACCTAATAAAATTTGTATGAACTAATGCAGAGTAAAATGAGCAGACCCAAAAGAACAATTTATACCATAACAATATAGTGAAGACAATCAACTTTTAAAAGTCTTAGGACTTTGATCGCTTAATGAATAAACATTTATTTAGTGTGTATTATATGCCAAACACCATACTAAACACTGAGGATACAAAATAGGGACAATATAATTCCTGCCATCAAGAAGTTTACAACCTAATGGATTGTCAACACAATGAACAGTCATGATTTCAGAGAACTCATAATGAAACAGGCTTCCTACCTCCTGATAAAAAAGTGATGAGCTCAGAGTAGAGATTGAGATTCTTTTTAAACATGGCTAGTACAGGAATTTGTTATATTTGATTCAATATTTTTTGTAACAGTGACTTCATTTTTCATGTTTTCCCAAAGTGGGGAAGGAAAAAGAAGAGTTAGGGATTCTGTTGAGAGATAGAAAGAGAAAGGGTGGGGGAAGGGAGGGAAGGAAGAAGAAAGAGAGAGAGAGAGAGACAGAGAGACAGAGAGACAGAGAGAGAGAGAGAGAGAAATGAAAGAGAGAGAGAGAATTTTCGAAATACACAGAAGAAACACAAAGACTTTCCAAAGGAACTAAAGACAAGCAGGACAGCTTTGAAAGTGATGTGCTGAATATATTATACATATTATACTTCTTAAAAAGAAACAAACTGTATGCAATAGAGATTCATGGTTTCACATAAATTCTTTTCTGTTCTACTTTGCATAAGGAATTGTTACCTTTTTGGTGTTCATTAAATTAAAAATTTTTTTAAAATTTACATACTACCCAGAGATACCCCCCAAATGCTGATGCCCTCGAGAGAAATAGGGAAGCTAAGAGGAAGGGTGTATTTAAAGGAAAAGATGATTCGTTTAGTTTTGTCCACATTGAACTTCAAGTACCTATAGGAACTATTGGTAAAGCTATCAAGTAGGTAGGCGGGGCACAGCTGATCCGGCTAAGGATTGCTGGGTGAGTACCTCCTATCAGCACCAATGCCCTAACACTGACCCTCCCCTACCACTTCTTGCCTGGGGACTAAAAAATAAATTAGTACTGCCGTTGCTTCTACAAAGGTCTTTATAACAAGCTGCCTTACGGTTCCAATCAGAATCTTTGTGATTCTGTGGTCTGTCTAGGCTCATTACCTTCCCTATCCACCGTGCTTCCCTCCTTCATACTTGTCCATTTCTGCCCCATTCTTCCCCAATCTCATCCCACTCTCCCCTTCCATTGTGCTTTCTTAAACCCTGTTCTATTATGGATAAACTGTCCTTATTAGACCTATGATCTCCCTAGGAAATTAAATTGTTTGTTTTTTATATTTATTTTATATGTATTATTACAATATACCTAAACATTTTATATGACAATCATAATGAATAAACTATGTTGGGAAAAGTTAGAAACTAGAATTTGGATATCTTTTGCTTTGATAGATAAACAAATGGAAATGGCCTAGTGAGCTTAACCTTTCAGTTATTTAATCTTCATAGACCGCTTGAACTCTTTTACTTATATGATGATTTACTTTTACTTATATGATGAAACTGCTTGTCTTTAATTACAATTCAAGAACATTAGCACTGTCTCAATCCTTGCTACCATTCATTTCATAGTGTTAATGTGACTTGGGCCGTGAACCATCGTTTAAAAGACAATAAACTTGCCCTAAAAAATTCTCTAAAACTATAAAAATTCTGTTGATGAGGCCCTCAAGTTGAAAAGTGTCCAACATCAATGAAGAAGAGTTTGACTTGGTGAAATAGGAGAGGACAGAAAGGTCTGGCATGGTCCACGGGATTACAAAGAGTCAGATATAAGTGAACGACTGAACACCATAATTATGGCTTAGTCTTAGTAAAAAAAACAGTAAGTTCTTCTGGCTCTGGATCTCCACTTCTCCACGTGCAAAATGAGGGGGTTCAAATGGAATGGTCAAAAAGGTCTTTCCTAGTTCTAAGATCAAGTACTTATTTATTGACTGGAGAAAAAAGGAAAAGGAGTAAAGAGAAACAAAAGGATATAATAATATATCCTACACTATATTATTATTATTACAATATAGAGAGAATTTGTATGTATGTTCAAAAGTGTATTGTATACACATACATACATATATGCATATGTGCATATATATATAACTATACCATAATAATAGCACCTACTTTCCAGATTACTGTGGGGATAAAGGGAGATAATATTTGGAAAGCATTTAACGAATTTTACAATGCTACATAAATTCTCTCTATTATTATTGTTATTTTTGCCATTAATAATAATAATATACTCTATGCACTAATACAAACTAGCAAAGATATAAGTCTCCTGGAAAACACTAAAAGGATGCCAGAGTAAATTGGGTGATTAGTTTAAGATAAAATTTATGAAGATTAATCACCCAACCTCTTCTTATTCCCAGAGAAAGTCAGACAAACCTAAGCTGTGAACTGGGGAGAATTTCTCGAAACTGAATGTGGGATGAAATATATTTCTAAGCTTTCCTCTCTCCCATTTACATCTCTTTGCTTCTCCCTCAGTATCAACATTATCTCTTATAACTGCCCATCTCTAATTATAACAGCACAATGTAGTGGAAATATTCAATTCTCTTTCCTCTCCAGTGAGTCCCACTTTTCCCTGGGGCTCCTATACAGCTGCCCAGATTCATGGCACCACCCTTGCATTTAGATTCTTTTCAAAAGGGAAACAAACATGGAAGTTTGATGAGGCAAACCACCCTACCACCACCCTCCAGCATTTTGATGAGTGCCACTTTCATCTCAGAAACCCATATATATATCCAGCTCTACGGTACTACCCTGAGGACTTGAAGTCCCCTGAAACAGAAACATACTTGGGGTTTCTAGGAAGATGACCCCCAAAAAACCATCTAATGAGTCCCCACTTTCATCTCAAAGCATTATACTGACACCCAGCTTTATGCTACTCACTTGAGAACTTGGACTTCCCCAAGGAAAAAAAACAAAAACAATTTAGAGTTATTGTAGAAGCAAAGCCCCCTCCCCATTGGACTAGAACTTTCCAAATAACTCACAGTAACAACAGAGGACGAAAGCAATTAAGCAAGCAGCCAGGTATTTATTAAATGCTTACCATGTGCCAAGCATGATGCTTAGCGCTGGAGATGCAAAGAAAAAAGTGGAACATCATCTACCCTCTTAGAGCTTACATTTATTTAATGAGAGAGATGTACACATACAGAACATATACAGAATACAGGCAAAATGAATTCCAGGTAGTTTGGGGAGGGAATGTGCCAACAGTAGAGAAATGGAAAAAAGCTTCAAACTCAAGATCATTTGCTTCACCATAATTATGGCTTAGTCTTAGTAAAAAAAAAAAAAAAACAGTAAGTTCTTCTGGCTCTAATGAGTCACACAGGTGATCCTCTTTTTTCTAGGAAGTTAACAATATTAGGAAGACTCATCTTCATGAGTTCAAATCTGGTCTCAGACACTAGTTACATGATAAGTGGGCAAGTCACTTGTGTGTAATGTGGCATGGATCCAGTTTGATACAGGCAGCCAGGATCCATGGCCCATAAACACTAACACTGTGCTTACACCATGCTGACACATCATTATGTAACCAAAGATAATGTAAACTTATAAGCTCATTGTTGGCATGCCGCCTTCTTTGTGTGTTTCTCTATATATCAAACGAGCGCTGGTCAGTAGGTGTGGATGGATGCTCCTACTCCCTGTCTCGACCGGCCACCTTGAGAATAAAGTATGAACTTCCTATCTATGTCTCCACTGCCATTCCTTGGGTCTGGCCAAATCTTGTATGAATCTGCCTGGAGCTGAGCTCCTGTGTTACATTACTTTGCCCTGTTTGCCTCAGTTTCCTCATCTGTAAAATAAGCTGGAGAAGGAAATGGCAAACTGCCCCAGTATCCTTGCCAAGAAAACTCAACTCCATTGTCATTTTTCTAAAGTTTGTTATGTCAAATATGGAGTGGTAAATGATAAAGGGAGCCTCAATAATCCTGTTCCCAGGTCACCAGATTTTTTTTTAACCAGATATGTGATTTCATCATTTTAGGGAAATCTTCCCTATACCTCCTCTTAAGGAAGCTTCCTCTGCTGAATCAGTTTATAGCTTTTCTGCAATTTATAGCCTTAGAGAGCTCATCTAGAGTACTGAGTGTTTTTAGTGACTTGCCCAGGATCAGTCAGTATGAGATAGAAGCAGTATTTGAACCCCATTTAGGGTTTTCTTGGCAAAAAATATTGGAGTGTTTTGCCATTTCCTTCTCCAGTTCATTTTGCAGATGAGGAAACTGAGACAGAGTTAAGTGACTTGCCATGGGTCACATAGTAAGTGTCAAGTGGCTGGATTTGAACTCAGGTTTTCCAGTCCCACTCCAGGCCCCACACTCTATCCACTGCTACCTAGCTGCCCAATGGAGACCCACTGGTAAAGGTGATCCAGGTTCAAGAAATCCATTCCCACCTCCAACTTTTCTTCATGAAAACATAAACAGAATAAAACTATCTCTCAAGAGCTCATCTTTAATCATGTAATACGTCAATTAAGAAGATAAACTGGGCTACTCAAAGTAGGAGGAAAGAATTTTGGGAAAGAAGAGTTTGCAAACTGACAGAGAAATGTGGGTGCAATGTGAATCCAGGAGAGTTGCCCTAGTAGTGACCAGGCATGCCTAGAGCACAGGATTCCCACACATTAGGCTGGCTGTTATCCCTCCAGAGGATCTGATTAACTCCCTCAAATCTAATGGTTTGTGAGGATTTGCTAATTTTGGAGAAACTGCTGTAGACCCTGCTAGTGGCAAGCCTCCTGGATATGTGTTTGAGCTTAGAGACAAATTTGAAAAATCTGCTTTCAAATTAACTTCACCCAAAGTTTCATAGACAGGTGCATTGTTCTGAAGGACTCAAGGGAGGTGGGTTTTTGGTTTTTATTTTTGTTTTTTTGCTTTTGCCTCTTTGTATTTTGATCTAATATGAAGAGGCATTTGGCAATCACTGATATTTCCTTCTTTTATCACCCCTAGATGGGCACACAGATGTAGATATACCAATTAGAGCCAGGACCATATGATGATAGATTTAGAGTTGGACAGGATTTTAGAGGTTAAATTGACTCCAACACCCCTCACTTACAAAGGAGGAAACTGAGCCCCTGAGAACCAAGTTGACTTGCCAAGTGTCTAAGGTAGAAATCATAGGCTCATCTTGGCAGCAATCGAGTCCAAATTCTTCATCGTACAGATGGAAAAACTGAGGCTAAGATAGATTAAATGACTTATCAAGGGTCATACTCTAATGTGTGTCTGAAGCAGGGTTTGAGCCTTTCTTCCTGACTCAAAAACCCAAATCTTATCTGCTATATTTTATCATACTGCTTCTAGACTCAGATCACTTTGAAAGTGAATGGATAGACTTAGTAGCACAGAAACAATATAATAACTCACATTTACAGAGTACCGTAAACAGTTAATCAATAGTCAATAAACATTTATTTAAAAGTGCCTACTACGTGCCATGCACTGTGCTAAGCACTGGGCTTGGAAAGAAAGACAAAAGACACCGGTCTCAAGGAGCTCACAGTCTGATGGAGGAGACAATGTGTAATTATCAACAAACAAGCTATATAAATGATAAATAGGAAATAATCAACAGAGGTAAGATACTAGAATTAAGAGGGATCTGGAAAGGCTTCTTGTAGAAAATGAGATTTTAACAGGGACTTGAAGGAAACCAGGAAGGAGAGCATGACAGTCATGATCTGAGATTCCTGCCCTAGGTATTCTTCTGCAGGATTCATACTGGACCACAAGCTGGAACTGAGACCTTACTCTGTTCCTGGAATTTGTTGCTCCTTGTTCTGAATTTGCCCATTCCTGGTCATAGGTCCCCGTCTCAGTCTACCCTGAATCAGTGACCCAGAATTGGGAAATGGGCAACAAAGCTACCAGTTGGTGCTTGTCACTATGTTCTGCCCAGGTATGGGTCTGGGGCCTCTTCTTGCCCTGGTGCACAGTCTCTCCCAGGATGCTGTGGTGGTATTCATAGCGGCACATAGTTTAAGACTTAGTTACTTTATAATTAATTCACAGGATAATGAGGGAGTGCAGGGTGTTATAGTAAATAGAAATCTATCTGGAAACCAGGAAAACCTGGATTCAAGTCTTTCCTCTAGCAAATATTGGACACATGACCCTGGGCAAGTTCTAACTTCTCATTACTGTAGGCAATTTCTAAGAGCCTGAGTTGGTAAAGGGAGTATCCTCATCTGGGAATTCCCTACACCAGTGGGATTTTAGTCCCTAACTCTGTCCTAACTGTGGGAAAAAATTAAAAGCTGTTAGAGACCAGACTAACGTCTTCAAGCTGCTTAGTGGGAAAAGCACTAAACAGTGTCTGTATACCTTGATTTTTATCTCAGCTCTTCCACTAACAGCCATGAGGCATTAGGCAAATTACTTAACCTGAACCTCAGTTTCCTTATCTATAAAATGAAGGGACTAGTCTACATAATTTTCAAGTTCTCTTTCAGCTCAAACATTCTATGATCATCAGTTTCTCAGTAAGTATGGTACTCACTTATTTATTGACTCAGCACCGATGGATAGGTGGTAAATGGAAAAATAATGGAAATGAGAAAACTTAAGGAAAGTAAGTCCAGCAGATTTGATTTTTAAATTTTATTTATTCATTATTTACTCACTAGAAGATAGATGGGGGGGGATGAAGCAATTTTGAAAGAGTTCGCAGAAGTAGCATAATATTAGTAGAGAAAGAACAGGATTTTGAAGTCAGAGGATCTTGGTTCAAATCCTTGCTCTGCCACTTATGACCTATGAGAATGTCACATGAACTCACTAAGCTTTTATTTTCTTATCTGTAAAATAGATATAGTGCTGGACCTAGTCAGGAAAACTCATCTTCCTGAGTTGAAATCTGGCCTCAGATGCTTACTACTTGTGTGACCCTGAGCAAGTCACTTAACCTTGTTTGCCTTAGTTTCCTCATCTGTAAAATAAACTAGAAAAAGAAATGGCATACAAATTCAGTATCTTTTGCAAGAAAACCTAAAATGGAGTCACAGACACAAAAGGAAACAGCTGAATAGCAACAAAAATGAGAGCTTTGATGATCTCTAATATTCCTCCACGCTCTAATTTCTAGCTAGAAAAAATAGTAGGGTCCAGTTAAAGACACCTTCCTAAGGCTGAGGAGATATGTGTGTATGTGTGTATGTATACATATACACATGCATACAGGTATGTATATATATATATATATATATATATACATGTGTATATATATGTACGTGTATCTAGATTGTGGCTTTTATTTCTGTGTGTACAAATACATGTACTTATATATGTATGTGTATTGTATATATGTGTATATACACATACACATGTGTATATACACATACACACTTTTGAAAGCCTCAGAAAAGGAAATTTAAAAAAGAAGAAATTTATGATAGAGAGAGCAAATGATAAGAATGAGTCTTTGTCAGGAGGAGGTACAGAAAAATACCCAGGTTCATTTTTTTTTTTGCTTTTTTGCAGGGCAGTTGGGGTTAAGTGACTTGCCCAAGGTCACACAGCTAGTACATTCATCAAATGTCTGAGAACAGATTTGAACTCAGGTCCTCCTGACTCCAGGGCCAGTGCCCTACTCACTGTGCCACCTAGCTGCCTCCAGGTTCATTCTAAACCCTAATATTATCCATCAAGTAACTTGGAAAGTCCAGATCAGAGAAAGACAGAGGAGTTGTGGGGAATTTAGGAGGAAATTGGGTGTACTAAAGCAGCAATTGGTTGTGAGAAAAATTATATGTGTTTGAATTTGATTTCCTCCTAAAATTCCTCACCATTCTGTCTTCCTATATCCTTCTTTCTTTAATATCCATCCATTTATACATATTATATTATCCATAGAGAGAGATGAGATGCCTAATTGTGAACACAGATTAGTCATCTTATTTTCTCTACATAAGTTTTTCTGTTGCAAGAAGAGAAGGAATAAACAGGGGTGATCTGTGGCAGAGATTCAGTTAAGGGGTAGCCAGTGGAAGAAGAGCAAGAGAGAGACTTAAAATGGGAAGGGAGACCAGAGAATTATTAGGATTGACCAAAAGAAACCTATAATGAAATTGTTTGGGAGCTGTTAATATGAAGTACAATGGAGCCACTTTCCTTCTCTGGGGCTCAGATTCCACTCTTTAGCATGAGGGACCTCATTATAGATAACCTCTAAATCTCTTCCAGCTCTAAATCTGATGAGCCAATACACTGAATAAGAAAAAAACAAGACAGTGACTCTCAGGCATCTTCCAGCTCTAACATTCTAAGTCTATGACTGGGACTGAGCTGGCCCAGATTGACCAAAATATGAAAAGTCAAGCTCTTTGGAAATTAAGTGAGCCAAGTGTTATTTCAACCACAGTTGCTATGGTGAATTTAAATAAATAGTCTCTCCATGAGAATAAAGAAGGGAAAGGGAGTTCCTAGGATCAGAAATCAAGGATATTGGGATAGTCAAAGTACTAGTGCTAGGTAGAAAGCCATCCTCAAAGCCAAGAAGATTTGGGTTCAGGTCTTATTTCTAACACCTACTGGCAGCTTTCTGAGACTGTAGGTTACAGAGAAGGTACTGACCTGGGAGTAGCAGAGGAAGATTCTTCATCTGGAAATCACAGATCCATCCAGTCACAATTCATTTATTCTCCAATTCAACAAGGATTTATTAAGCATGTAGTGGGTAATGATCTTGTCTTAGCCTCTACAGAAAGCTATTAAGCCTAAAGTTCATTAAGGCTAAAGTCTAGTGGGGGGATAAGAGATAAATACAAATAACTGTATTATATAATGTTACATAATGTTTATTGAAAAAGTGAAGAACCAAGTGTTAAGTGAAATCTGAGGTAAAAGATCATTACTGGTAGAGAATTAGGGGAGTCTTTTATAGAAAGAAAAAAAAACAGTTTTCTCATTGAGCAGTCCAGTTTAAAGTGGTAGGTCTAATTCTCATATACAAAGCACTATTTTAAAGAAAGTAATTTGGGGATTTGCTGATTTAAAGGAAGTCTGGGGAAACTGCCCATTTTCTCAATTGAACTAGACTGGAGTTAACGACAGGATGCTTGCAACTTAGAAAAATACCTCTGTTCCTCTTACTGTTGTTTCAGGTTTCACACTAGAGTTGATGATGTATTTGTTTGAAATCGAATCACGGTCTCCTTTATCCCAGGCATCAAGATGCTGTGTGCTAGACACAGGAAAAGGTTCCCTTTGTTTAGTCAGGGGTAGGAAACCTGCAGCCTCAAGGCCATACATGGCTCTCTAGGCCCTCAAGTGTGGCCCTTTAACTGAATCCAGTCTTCATAGAACAGTAAAACTTGAACTCAGTCAAAAGGCCACACCCAAGGACCTAGAAGGTCACATGTGGCCTTGAGGCTGCAGGTTCCCCACCCCTGGTTTAGCTGGACTGAAACATTGGTCTCTTTTATTGGATACAACCATCACAGCTCCTTTCTTAAATAGGGAATGCAGAGAGCAGAACATTTGGATCAGCTGAGCAAGAAAATATGAATATAAATTTTAGTACTTGTGCATGCCTATCTGGTTTCAACTCCAGCCTTCATTTACTGAATGGTGTGTGTCTTTTCATTAAGGCCCCAGACTTCTGGTTTACTTTATTGGTATTTCTTTCTACTGCTGGTATGTTTTTTAGACATTAAAAAAACCTCTAGATTAATCAATGTGTACTGTCATTTCTGGCCAGTTAAAAACTGTATTATATCTCAGCCAAATTTGAGTTCCCTGTCACTGAGGATTAAAGTAATCGGTAATGAGGCAGTTGTACATTGTGGGTTTTTTTCTTGATTTAAAATAACAATTTTAATACATACTTTGAAAATGAAAAAAACATAACTGAATGAAATACATGCTTCATGGTGACCTTACAGCATACGCAACATAACAATCTTTTCAAACAGCTGAAAACTCCCTGCCACTCTTACGATTTCCAGAAGGAAAGATACTCCTTAAATGGGCATAAGTGATGTGTGATTGGTAAGAGAACTCCAAAGGAGGCTGAGTCACAGTGACCTGTTGAAGCCAGACGTGCAGACGTGTGTGTGTGTGTGTGTGTGTGTGTGTGTGTGTGTGTGTGTGTAGAAAAGAAGAGAGTGTAGGAAGAAAGAGGGGGAGGAGGGCAGAGGGGAGAGGCTGCAACTTTAGCAGAACGTTTGAACAAGACAAAGAACAGTTCCAGCAACCAAATAAGGAAGTCAGTGCTGGAGTATTTCAGAATAGAAGCATGTTAGGGATTTTAGGAAAGCTGGGAGAAAAAAAA
>CM053623.1:251804572-251844096 GCA_028646595.1 Phalanger gymnotis
CAACAAAATCATCTGATTTTTCTTCTCATGCCCATTTACTAACATCCCCCACCCCTTTTGTGTTATGGATTATGGGTGGAAAGTGGTGGAGGGTCTTACTTTTTGTTTATTTTCCATAGATAGTTTCAATTACTTCCCTAGTTCCTTACTCTAGCCTTTGTGGTCATCAACTAAGCTAATAATTTCTGTTATCTTCTCATCACAAAGCATCTAAGACCCAGAAAACATATTTCCATGTTTTTTTCCTAGAGGTAGATTATTGATCAAAGACCTTTCAAATTTGGATGTGTAGAGAAAATGATACAGAATTACTTTTTGATAAAGAAATTCTGGGTGGATTTTTTTATTTACTTTTTAATTAATAAGCATTTATTTGATCTTCATCCTACCTTTTCCTTCCTTACCCACAATTGATATAGAAAAAATAGTAAAAAACCAAAATCCTTGTAACAGATATGCCTAGTCAAAACAAATTCTCACATTGGCCTTGTCCAGCCGTTGCCTCTATGTCAAGAGGTGAGTAGCATTCTTCATGATGGGTTTTCTGGAATTTGCTTTGGTCTTTGCGTTAATCAGAATTCTTCAATCTTTCAAAGTTTTTTTTTCTTTCACAATTTTTATGTTATGATATAGATTGTTCTACTTCTGCTCACTTCACTCTTCATCAGTTCATACAGGTCTTCCCAAGTTTCTCTGAAACTGTCCCTTTCTTTGTCATTTCTTAGAACATAATAATATACCATTACATTCTTATCCCATAATATGATGAGCCATTCCTCAGTTTAAGTATCCACTTTATTCCAGATTTTTGTCACTAGATGGAATTAAATAGATAAATAAGTTGAATTTATTATATTTCTGCAAGAGGCCACCTACCTGTACTAATCCATGGCTGTTCGTTTGAACTTAAGATTTCTTTTTGAGAATGGTATTAAAGTGTCTAAAATTATTCTGCTTCTAAAGTCGGTATAGTTCTTCTATTTAAAAAACATGGAAGATCACTATTAGGCAAAATGAATGTACATTCTGAACTCAAGATGTGAGTTTTGAATGGTAAACATATAATTCCTTATTATGGTTTTGCCAAAGGTTACAGTCTTAATAGAGTCTAAGGAACTCTATTAATGTGTGATTCCACCTACAGTTTCATGAACTGACACTGCAAATAACAGATTGATTTTTTAAGTAATCATAATTCAGACTCCAGCAACATTTATGAGTACAAAGAGTTCCATTTCTCTTCTCCTTTCACAGTATCTGTCTGTCTGACTCTCTTTCTCTCCCTCTCTTTCTTCTTCTCTCTCTCTCCTTACTTTGAGTAAAATTGTGTACAAGTCAGAGAGGTGTCTTGACCATTAAGATACAGTTACTTATTTTTCCTTTGAAAATAAAGATTGTACTTGGAAGTTGTTCCTTTCTCTTTTCCCTTAACAAGTAGTACTCAAGGACAAATAATGTCCTTTTTTAATCACTTTATAAGATCCCACTCCTCAATTTTGTAAAGCATCCCACGTTGAGGCAAAATAATTTAGACAGTGATATTCTCAAAATAATTATATTACATGTGTAACACTACACTTAGTTTCAGGGTTTAATGCTTGTTGTTTATTTGTTTTAAGAAAAAATTACATCCAGAAAATGAATCGAACAAAAGTCATTCTTCAGAAGTGTGCTTTGTCTTTAGAAACATTTTTTCTTTTTGTAAAAAAATAGATTCTCCTCTTTATTATTAACTTAATCATCAAGAAACACAAATATTTCAATATAGAAAGGACAAAAAAATATTATGTAACACCTAGAAACATTTTGTTTCAAAACTAAACTCTCAGCAGTTGAAATCTGTAATTGTTAGGGTTCTTTTGTCCTGTTTCAGTTTGCCTTAATAAATCAGATTTTATAAATATTTGTTTCCAATGCTAATGTTTTTCCTCTCTAGCTTGGTGTGTGGTACCAAGCAGCTGCAAGTCTATCAGGACCATCTTCTGTATAATTAGTATCATTTGGTTTTAGTGTTTGACCATCCCTTCCTTGCTACCCACATTAGGCAGCAATGCATAGAGAATAATAGGTAAAGGCTTAGCATACAGTGGTGGGATTCAGCCGGTTCATACCAGTTTGTTAGAATCGGTACCTAATTTTAGGTTTAGTTCCCAGAACCAGTTGTTAGTGGGGGCGGGGCCTATGCCATCACATCAGTGGTGGGGCTGTGCCTAGACTCTGTTCAGTGGAGAACTCATTGTTAATTCATTTGAATCCCGACACTGTTAGCATGCATTACTCTAGAAAATGCATATTAGATACTAATTCATAACATTTGTCGCATTTCCTTGTTAAAACACCAATTTTAAGGTATGAAGAGCCATAAATATGAAAATCATAGTTATAAGAGCCAGCTTTGGAGGGGGGATGGAGAGGACTTTCAAATGGGAATGGACTTTTTAGGTAGAGAGAGGGCAGCAAAATCTATGCTCCAAAAACTCCAGGACATTATAAGTCCACAGGAAATCCCTTAAGTCTCTCTATTAACATCATACACAGTGCTTTTGTGAAGACCCATGGTTAGCCTTGTTCTGTTTGACATTTACATCAATGGCTTGGAAAAAGGCATAGATGGCACACTTCCCAAATTTGCAGATGATTCAAAGCTGCGAGGGATAGCTAACATACTGAATGACAGTCAGGATTCAAAAAGATCTTGATGAGCTGGAACATTGGACCAAATTGAATGATGAAATGAAAGAGGAATCAATGTAGTACTTCATATTTGGGTTCGAAAATCATCTTCACCAGTACAACATTGAGGAGGCATAGATAGAGAGCAAATTTGTCTGAAAAAGATCTTAAGAATTTTATTGGACCATAAGCTCTACATAAATCAACAGTGTGTTAGAGCAGCAACAAAAGATGTAGGTATAGAGTCTAGGAATAGAGATTTGAAAGATACCCAGTTGTGGGCAGCCAGGTGGTACAGTGGATAAGGGTGTTAGGCTTGGAGTCAGGAAGACTCGTCTTCCTGAATTCAAATCTGGCCTCAGACACTTACTAGCTGTGTGACCCTGGGCAAATCACTTAACCCTGTTTGCAAATGGCAAACCACTCTAATATATTTGCCAAAAAAAAACCCAAATTGGGTCATGAAGGGTCAGACACAACTGAAACAATTAAACAACAACAGATATCCAGTTAGACAATATCTGCACCATTCCATTTAAGTCTGGGTCCCACATTTTAGAAAAGGCACTGATAATCTGGAGAGTGTCCAGAGAAGGGCAGTCAGAATGGCGGAAGACTTTGAGCTCATGCCATATGGGGACTGGCTAAAAGAATTGGAGAAATTTCTCCTGGAAAAGAAAAGACTTTGACTGAACATGATGGTTATCTTCAAATATCTGAAAGGCTGTAGTGTGGAAGAGACATTATCATACTTGTTCTTCTTGGTCTCAAGGGAGGGTCAATGGGTAGAAGCTGCAAAAAAGCAAAAAAGTGCCTGGCAATTAGAGCTATTCAACAGTGGAATAGACTGCCTCTGCGAATAGCGGGATCCCTGCCACTTGAGAGCTTAAGCCAAAACAGGATGACAGTTTTGCCAGGGAAGTTGTAGCAGGGATATTAGAATACAGGATGAACTAGATTGCCTCTGAGCTCCCATGTAACTGATAGTCTGTTAAGTCAGCAAGCATTTATTAAGCACCTGCTATATACCAGACATTGTGCTAAGCACTAAAGATAGAAAGAAAGGCAAAAACAAAACCAAAAAAAAAAAGTCCTTGTTTTTAGAAAGCTCATAATGAGCCTGTGATCATGTGCTAAAGTTTTCACTACTTTCCTATTCTCTCCACCTAAGACAAACTTTTGGGCTTATCTCTTCAGAACCACTTGCAGGCCATTTTAGCTAGAGTTCGTTAGGGCAGAATAACTAGAACCTGTCCTCAGTAAGGGCAGATACCTCTTTGGGATAGTTAGATGATGCAGTGGAAACCTGCCAGGGCTGGGGTCAGGAGGACCTGAGTTCAAATATGACCTCCAACACTTACTAACTGTGTGACTCTGGGCAAGTTACTTAACCCTGTTTGCCTCAGTTTCCTCATCTGTCAAATGAACTGGTAAACTACTCCAGTTTCTTTGCCAAGAAAAACACAAGTGGAAATATAAAGAGTTGGACATGAATGAAATGAATGAAAGACAGCTCTTTAGTCAGTCACCATAATCAGCTAACAAAATCTAGGCAAATTGCCTCCAAGCTAAGATTAAATCTTTTCTTTAGGACTACCCTCAGTTATGGATTACTATCTAAAGTAGAGTTAGGCACTCCCAAGATCCTCTCTTCTTCTGGACGTAAATTAGCTGAGCTCAAACAAAAGGTAAGCTAAAGGAGCAAGTTCATTGTTTTCACCAGATCTATCAGTTACAAAGTCCCAATGCTCTTACCATTTTGTACTCCCTGCTATACTATAAGGTTCATGAGGGAAAATACCATATCTAAACTATTTTCCCCAATGATTCTTGATTGTTATTTCATAGAATGAAAATTCTCTTTAATGATTTATATTAGTTCTTTGAATACCCCTGAATCTGAGTTCTGTTAAATGAAAACCACTAAAATTTACTATCTAAAAATCACATGGTCATGTGACCATTCTTTCATTCTTAGAGACCATATGCAAACCATTTCCTTATTGGCAAGCAATTTTATATGGGCTCTAAGATTCCCTTAAAAGTATTATTGCATGGTATATCTATAGGAAGACCAGTAAAACCAGGGTTACCACTTCTGACCTAGAGTATAACATGTTAAATAGCCTGCAAAAACCCAAACTTTGACAGCATGAACAAATTTCATATTGCGAAATTCAAATGTTTGTTATCATTACAACTAAAAAAATGATTGAACAAGAAGAAGTCATTTTTCAGCTGTCTGATTCTTTATGGACTCCATTTGGGGTTTTTTGGCAGAGATACTAGAGTGGTTTGCCATTTCCTTCGCCAGCTCATTTTACAGATGAGGAAACTGAGGCAAACAGGGTTAAGTCACTTGCCCAGAGTCACACAGCTATAAGTGTCTGAGGCTAGATTTGAACTCAGTTCTTCCCGACTCCAGGCCCAGGGCTTTATCGGCTATACCATCTAACTGTCCTAATTCAAATTACCTTTTACTTATTTTTCTTTGGGGGGGGGCAGTGTGGAGATTGGACTGAGATCTGTGATGGTTGGCTAAAAGAAGAGTGGGCAGAACTAATTTTTTTCCATCATAGGAAGTCATTATTGTATATTTTGAGATGTGTTAGTGCTAGTCCCCATTTACCCTATATGTTTTTAAATATTTCATTAATATATTTTATGATAATCATTTCCCAATGATCTCTACCTCCATAGTACCTCCTTCAAAACAACCAAAAAATAGTAAAGTTTTTCAACATAATGACCTTAACTATCAGTATGTAACACATTATGGTCATCATCTACTACCGCTTTGTTAAGAAGCAGAAGAACCACTTTTCTTTTTCTTGGTATTCGTGTGTATCACTTCCCTATTTGTTATAACTTCATTTGATTCTATAAAATAATCAATGGGGTTTTTTATTGGTACTGCATGAAATCTATAATTTAGCTTGGGAAGTATCAATTTTTAAAAAACTTATTTGTTCAACCTAAGTATGAACATGAGATGCCCTTACATTTGTTCAGTTCTTTGCTTTCTATCAAAATCATTTTGAAATTGGTTTTGTATGGGTCTCTTGAATGTTTCAGTAAGTTAATGCCCAAATTTGTCATTCTTCTATCATTTTCTTCTTGATTCTTGGTGGTGCTATATAGAAATGTATGTTATTTAGTGGGCTTATCTTATTTTCCATTACTATACTTAAGCCATTTATTATCACTGAAACATCTTGCAAAAGAGTGATTACCACTTAGGAAAAAGGTCATCTATTTTATTCATTCTGTGTCTCCTAGAGGAAGGTAGTCTAATGCAATGGAGTTTTGGGCCTACATCTTTCCCAGTGGGTGCTATCTTAGGTGATCTAGGCAAGCACTAAACCTTCATTACATTAGCAAATCACAAAATCGTTAAATGTTAGAGCTAGGAGAAACCTAAGAGCTGGTCCAAACCATTCGTGTTACACATGAGAAAACAGATCCACAGAGATTAAGTAATTTGCCCAACACCATACATTGAGTTAGTGACAGTCCCAGGTCTCCTGACTCCTAGGGCCGGTGTTCTTTCAACTACTCTTGTCTCCTAGAGATGAATGTGATTTCTCTACTGCCAAATACCAACACTTTCAGTGGCTAGACAGCTGTTGGTCGGTATGCTATTTTTCCAAGTGAGTGATCCTAGACCATCTGTTGGTAGGTGCCATTATCCACTTTGTGGGCAAGATTTTCTATCTATCTAGATATTACATTGGTTATTCAACTTTGATTTGTATTCATTTCGATGCGAATTTTACAAATTTTACAAATATGGTCTTGAAGTGATGGTGGCAGTGGTGGTGGTGATGGCTGTGAGCTGGTTAGGGCTTATATATGTTAACTTGATTTTGAGGAAACACTGTGAAGGAACAGTAAATGAAAAGGAACCTCTTTCTTCCTGAAACTCAGGGAGATTCCCTAAAGCCAGTGACTTAGACTCCAGGTGGTTTATGACTGAAGTAAGTGAATAGGATTCTGAAATACATTCCTGAGACATTGCAAGGTGACTGTGACACATTCTTTACCCTAAGGGGCTCTGAATTCAGGCATTCTATGACACGATTAAGGCAGCAAACTCCTACTTGGACGACAGTATTTTATTTTCTCTCCCCTTTAAAAAAAACAGTTCATATTTCCCTATCGTGTTGTTACTTGTCCTGATATAACTTTATTATACACCATATTTGTAGATTTTGTCGCACCCTTGAAAGAGTAATCAACTGAAAGCTTACCTCCCCCCCCCCCCCACACACACACAAAAAAGCAAAATATTTAACTGCTGCTGCTTCAGGGCTTACATTCATTCCAATAAATGCAAGCAGTTTCCTTTCCCCCTGAATGGAAAGCTGCTGCCTGGTTTACCACTGATTTCTTTTCAGGCTGTAATGGAAACAGACCAAAAAAGAACCTTGGAAAAAAAGGGGGATGGGGGAGTGAAGAAAAGAATTCACTGCGGTGCAGCCAAGAGCTCTATTTGTTCAGAGGGGAATGGGATAAGTTCAAAACCTAACATTTTTTTGAAAATCTTTGCAGTTCTGGAAAACTTATTTAAACGTTGTTTGACTAGGTAGTCTCAGAAAGAAATCCTGTGGATTGAGAGGGTTGGGGGGTGGGGAGAGGGCCTGATGCAGACCCAGTTAAGTGTGGAAGAAAGTGGGCAGGGCAAACCCTCCACAAACCTGACAGTCGCTCGGCTCTCCGGTGGGTAGGGGAAGGGAGGAGGAGGAGGAAGAGGAGGAGGAGGGAACAAGTAACGCCTCTTCTCCTCCTAGCTGGGCGCGGATTCCAACCACTCAGAGGAGGGAGGACTTTTATTCTGAAGGCCCGGAGAAACATTAGCTTTTAATGAAGAATCACTGAGTCATGAAGTTGGTGTTCTCTCCTTTGACTAATCTGTATATATTATTGAGTACCTTCTAGGCTCCGAGGCAGTCCCCCAAAGTGCCAGCTTGGCGGGACCTCTCTCACTGCTGGTGCTGCTGCTGGTGCTGCTGGGTGGGTGGTTTCTCTCCCCGCACCTCCCCCGCCTCCCCCCCCCCCCCATTCTCTCTCTCTCTCTCTCTCTCTCGCTGCTCAACTTAAAAAAAAAAAAAAAGGAAAAAAGTTTAGAGTGGTCCCAGGATCTAAGGATTTGGCAAGGTAAGGTGAGGGGATTCTGTTATTAAGCGGCGATAATCGGTGCCTTGGAATTTTGCAAACTTTACTCTTTTTTTTCAGGGGGGATGAGCTGCCCGGGAAGTGGTGGGAAGGAGGGCCGGCCGACCACCAGGCTAGACAATACTCTTCTGAACCACTGGGGAAATGGATAGGACTTTTTTTCTCCCGAGATTCTGTAGCTTATAAACTCCATATCTATCTCTCCTTCCCTCTTTCTTTCCATCTTCTTTCCTTTCTCTCTTCTTTCCTTCCTTCCTCTCTTCCTTCCATCTACCTTCCTTTTTTCCTTCTTTCTTTTTCTTCTCTCCTCTCTTTTCCTTCTCTTTCTCTCGATTTCTTCTATCTCCTCTCTCTTTCCTCCTCCTTTCTTTCTTTCCTCTCCCATTTGATTGGATGGAAGTATAAGTCACCATAGCCCAGGATCCTGGAGAAAAAGTAGCATCTTTCCTTTCCAGGACTCGTCTCTTTACTGCTGCTGCCTTCCATCCCTCTTTGCTACTGCTTTATGGGGGAAAGGGTTGGGAGTGGGAAGGGAGAAGAGCATAGCCGGGTAATGTTGTGTGAAGGAGTTGCGGGTTGGGGCCTGGAATGGGGGAATCGTGTTATTGATTTGAACCCTCTGATCTATGCAGCCAGGGGCTTCTGTATCACACCACCCTCTCTTTCCTTTTATATTGCTCCCCTAGACCTGAGACTGTGCTACAGGGAAAGTTTGCAAGTTACTTTGGGAATTTCAGGAGTAGGCAAGCCCAAGGCATTCCTCTAGAGTCTGGCACTACGCTGGGGATGTCCTAGGGAAAGGTTGGTTGAATTAGCTAGCAGATCCGTGTGCGTGTGTGTCAGTGTGTATCCATACAACCCCAAAGATGCGGCAGCCCCGCTGGTGCAGCTGTTTCTGGTGCCTTGTTTCTGAGGGAGTAGGAGTAGAAAGGAGCCTACATGAAAGTTTCCTGGCAGCGTCATGCTAATGAGAAAGGACTTAGACTTGGACATGCCTCTCCTGCATAAGGTTATGCTTAGAGAAACCTCGAGTGGATTGCACCCCTGCACACTCCCACCCTCACCCCACTTCTTGTTTGCATCATTCCCTGCTTGAGCATTAAATGGAAAGAGAATCTCCCCACAAAACTAAGCATAGTGCTTTGGGGTAAATGTTAAATTTGGAGCTAGAGGACTTGTTCAAATTTCTGTTCCTGTCATATTCTATTCCTGCTACCTTGGGCAAGTCATTTAACCTCTCTAGGCCTCAGTTTCTTCGTTTTGTAAAATGTTGGCGGTCAACTAGATGACCTCTAAGGGGCCTTTCAGCTCTATATCAATGATGGTTGAAACTTCCTCCCACTTCATGTGAAGGGGAATGTCTGAGAGACCAGACAGTTGTTTATAAGAGTTTGGTCACTGTATTCCCTGCCCCACTCCTATGTGCAATAGGAGTGTCTCATTTGTTCTGTGGGTTGCTGGGATTTGAGAGAAGGGAAGAGTGAGTTATGGAATACTTAGAGAGTTAACATTAGTCCCCTTTTCACTTGCCCGTGCCCCATCTTTCTCACTAGTTACAGACCAGAGCAAGCCAAACTCTAGCACATTTTACAAGATTCCACTGTGTGGGTTTGCATTTTTGCCAGTGTCCAGTTCTTCCCCAGCCTCATCTATAATTTAACAAGAATGTCAAACTTAGTGTTTGGCCTGAATAGGCCTTAGCAAAGGATAGTATTATACCAAGATTGAGAGTCTACTTTTTCAGACTACTCCAGAGAACTGATAACGTCCCTGATCCCAAGGCATTTAACTAGAGGCCTATGGGATAACTAGCTTTTTTTTTTCCTCTTCCAATGAAGGAAATGGAGTAGCCAAGTGGTCTAGCATTACTGAAGTTTTCCTAGCTTGCTCTAGTAGCTCTGAGTGCCATCCAGACCACTCAATAGAAGCCACTAAATCCAGCCACTAAATAGAGGGGGAAATTGACCAATTAATTGTTTAGTGGTTTACATCATCTAATGAGGATTTTGGTTTGGGGGGTGGGGCATTTGGAGTTTAAAATATGATGACAGCAAGCATTTCTTCTCTTTTTGGCACTTATCAAGGAAGAATGAAAGAAAGCAGTGCCTGAAGGAGAGAAGACTTTTTTCCCTCTTTGGCTGGTGCAATTTGATTTTGGTTTTGTGGTGAAAAATTTGGGTGCACTTAAAAAAAAACTGATTGTTTCACGACCTCTAAAACAAGGGATGTTACAGCAGGTCTGTGTTTTTTTTCTCCTTTTTATTGTAAGATCCTTAGGGCAGGGGTGCAAATCTTTGATCTTAGTGTGATTTTATGCACACTGTGCCATAAATAAATAATAAAAGTAATAGCTGAACAGTCAGAGCTGTTCCAGCTAACTTCTGGTTGTTAGACTCT
Source organism: Phalanger gymnotis (assembly GCA_028646595.1). Classification (NCBI taxonomy): domain Eukaryota; kingdom Metazoa; phylum Chordata; class Mammalia; order Diprotodontia; family Phalangeridae; genus Phalanger; species Phalanger gymnotis. The sequence continues at coordinate 251,814,818 of CM053623.1, forward strand.
GAATACCATGCAAGAGCAGGCTAGTGTTTTTTTTCTTTTTCTAATGACTTTGTTGTCTCTGATTGTTGATTCTAGCTTAACAAAGGTGTTGCCCATACATCTACTATATGTATTTGTCCACCAAAAAGTGCTAATATTTAAGATACTTAATGTTTAATACTTAATATTAAACTTTATATTAAAACTGGACAAGATTGATTAAGAAAGGTGCATAGGAAGAGGGTGGAAGACTAATGTAGTCATGGTTTTTGTGATAATTAATTAGAGGATGGTAAAATTCTTGGTTTAACATATAAAATGGCAGCCAAAGCTGTATCAGAAAAATAGGATGTTTTCCTATTATAAGAAATAATATAATATATCCTATATATAAGAAAGCCAAGCAGGGCAGTAAGCTTCAAGTGAGATTTCCTTATCACAGTAACATGTTACTGTATGTTACTGAAATTCAATTTACTTTGTTTCTTTACTAAATCCTATTTACTGAGTTTTCCCTAAGAAGTCAGGCATTATTATTAGTTGTTTCTTCAGTTTTAAAAATCAAATCTTCAGTAGTAGAAGGAAGTCATACTAGCTCCAGAGGAAATATTAAGGCCTTTTATTTTTCTTTATACCATTGATAACCAAGCTATTCATTTAACAGGTAACCTCTCTATTCTGTATGAATGTTATCTTCTTCACTTGTGTCCATTCCCCCATTCTCTGCATTCATATAGATGTATGTGGGTGGGATGTGCGTATGTGTATATTTTTGTAATACTAGTATTGTCCTATCTCCTCCAATAGATTTCAGGCTTCTTGAGGATGTAAATGGATCACATAATTTAGAATTAGAAGGGACTTAACAGAGCATCTGCTTGAAAGACAAAATTTCAGGGTTAAGAAAACTGACATCATGAAAGGTTACTTGCCCAATATCTCACACAAGAGGGAACAAAACTGAATTTCAACCCAGGTTTTCTGACTCTCAAGAGTGTTACTTCCATTACACCAGGCTAGTTATTCTAATACTTTTGCATTTCACCAAGGATTGGCATCATGCTGGGCTTATGGTAGCCCTATGTTTCATTGACTTTTTTCATTTTTCAGTCGATGAATATGTGTTCCATTGTAAATGTGTTTTCAGAAGTGCATGAGAACCAGAAGAAAGCAGTTTGACCAAAGCTAAGGCAGAAGAGACATGGTTGACAGGGTCAAATGCTGCAGCAAGCCAGAGAGAATGAGGACTAAAGACATTGATGGAAAAGTTTCAGTAATGTGAATAGAGCCAGAAGCCAGTTTTCAGTGTGTTGAATCATTGTTGAGGAGGCAGAGATAGCAAATATAGATTATTCTTTAGAGATGTAAAGAACCAGTCCATTTCCCTCTTTATACAGACCTAGAGAGGTTAAATAATGCCCAAGGTCTTAGCCAGGCCTTTTTGTTTTGAATTCAGCATTCTTTCTGCTATGCCATGCTACTTCTTAAGCACAGATCAAGACTTAGGAAATGACTATATCTAGATAGGAAATGTTGAAGTCAGAGAATTAGGAAGAAAAAAAATCCAGGACAATAATGTATCAGCCAATCAATAAACATTCATTAAGCACCTACTAACCAATTAGGCTTTGGGGATATAAAAACAGACATGAATAAATCTCTGCACTCAAGGAGTTTGCAATCTATAGATGGGGGAGAAAAAAAAGTACGCATATAAGTAGATAAGAGCCAAGGCAATAGAGAATATCACAGACTGGGTGGTCAACAATATTAAGTCCTGCGTGAATATCTAGAAGTACAGGGACTGAGAAGGAGACAGAGAGGGCTATTTGATTAGACTGGTGGGGATAGAAGCAAGATTATAAGTGTTTGGGAAGAGTACTTCTTTTTCAAATTCAATCTCTTCTGAATTTGCATGGTGATCTAATTTATAGTTATTCAAGCTATCTACCAGCATATATGAAATGGCTAGATTCTTTCTCTTAAACATCTGCTTCATTCTGGATCCCTCCTTTGATTATTAGCAAAACTTCAAATTTATTTTTGGTGCCTGTTTTTCCCCAATAGGAAAATATAGCATCTAAGTTCCTGTGTGTAGCTTTAGGAAGCTGCTAATTTTTTTTTTTATTGCTTACCTACCATACATATTTTAGTCCACTTTTGTCTTATATACTAGAATCACCATGGCAGCACAATGTTAAACAAACCAAAAGTGCTTCCTGAGTGAGTGAGGAATCCAGGCATTTGGATTTTCTGTCAGCACCTTTCACTGTACTTGTTTTAAAACTAAAATTATGCCAGGGTTGTTGGAGTTTTTTTTTGCATTGTTGGAAGATTGAGTAATGACCCCCTGATTTGACCACTGACGTAGTTGGCAGAATCTGCCAAACGGCCCATCAGGTGAAGTAGAGCATGTCCCATGAAAGGCATTTGGGAAACGAGTTCTTTTTAAAGTTATATTGATATCTCTTGATTTTATACCATAGTACTTTCCAGATATAGCCCTTCCACAGACACTGTCTTGTAAGAAAGAAAACAGTTAAGCAAAATTGGTACCCACCACAACCATATCTCAGTGTATGCAACATTCCAGACCTAAGATCAGTTGCCCTCCTCTCCTACACCTTTCCTACAGAAGGGGAAAGTATATTTTGTCATGTGTTTTCCTGGACCAAAATTGATCATTACAAGTAATCAGTTTGAGGACCCTTTTTATAGTACGTGATGATTGGGTATATTCTCAACATCAGTTGGTACAAGTCTTCCCATGCTTTTTTGAATTCCTTATATTCTTATGATACAATAGTATTCCATTACATTCTTATACCAAACATTCATCAATTCCTTCAACTGATGGGCAACGACTTTGTTTCCAGGTGTTGTTTTTAGTTGTTTGTTTTGCTACCCCCGAGAACTGCTTCCATAAAAATGGAACCTTTGTTTGACTGTGACCTCATTCAGATATAGCCCTAGTAGTAGGATTGCTAGGTCAAAGGTTATGAGATTAGTGATAATGTTTGTATAAATATGTGTATGTATGTGTAATTCCAAAATGGTATATCATTTCTAAAGCAGGGCTCAAAAACTTGTAAAGTCATCAGCCCTGTATATCTTCACAGAGTAAGAATTGGCTATATTTGTACTCCTCAGGGCATGATGCAATTTGGTATAGATTGTCATGGTTATATTTTACTTGTTCTAGTTATGTTACTTTTTAAAAGTTGTAAATGAGCCCTAGTATCATCAATGCTCTAGCTTCTCAATGTGTCGAGCTATTTTGTTTATCAGAAGATCATTTGAGCTTATATAATCATCAGTAATAATGGGGAGTATATTTTAGGCAGCTGCAGTAACACCTCCAGGACAGCAGACTGTCTGTCAGTAATCTCCAAACGTACTGGTACGTGAGATTCTTATAAACCCCTTAATGGCAAAAAAAGATCAACAAGAATAAGAAGGCAGTTATCCAAGTCCATCCGTCTCTTGGCCCTTTTAGGATTCCATGTAGCATCAATTTAGTTCCTCCTTTTACAATGCGGTTTATCTACGTGACAGTTCTGTATTGGAAAATCCAGCATCCAAAGCAGCTGACCCTGCCAGCTTCTTTCCTTGCTCATCCTAGTGCCCAATCCAACTATCTTGAGTCAGAATGCAAATGGATGATAAAAGATGGTCTTACAATCATCATAGGAAGGGGGTTCTGTCTATATTTTCAGTTTGGGGTTTTATAGATGCCTAAATACAGGAGTGGGGAACCTTCAGCCTTGAGGCCACATGTGGCCCTCTAGGTTCTCAAGTGCAGCCCTTTGACTAAATCCATACCTCACAGAACAAATCCTCTTAATAGAAGGTGCTTTCCTAAGCATCAAGTATTTGTCCTCACTATTTAGATTATTTTATACCTTTGATTTTATTAGTTCCAGGAACTCTGGTGTGGGAACTCCCTCCACGGATTTTGGTCATCACCTTTAAAACTCATCTGTAACTTTTAGTCTTAAAGAGTTGAGTGGGTTCGGAGGTTAAATGATATACAACTAAGATTTCTCAGCAGCAGGACTTGGAACCCAAATCTTCCTGATTCCCAAACCAGCACTCTAGTCCAAATCCAATGCTGTCTCTCACTCAGGGGAAATATTAGCTCAAAAAAATGTCAGTCTACCAATTGTTTCCCCTTGAAAACTTCCATAAAGGGCAATTGCATTACTTTCCAAAATTAAAACACAGATTGCAAGTTAGCCACTGTAAAAATGCAAACATTAAACAGAAGAAAAATTTTAAGAATAAATGCCAAAATTTTAAAACCCAGATTAGTTTGCTTCAGAGAAATTATTCCAGTTTAAGACTACTGTTTGAGTTACCATGAGAAACCAGCAATGACACACTGGGCCAGCCCTAATTGCGCTAGTAGCTTGGCCACCAGTCCTGGTACAGGATCTACAGAGAAATATATACAGTTGACAGTGACATGTGCACTGTCAGAAATTTTCCTAAGAAAAGTATGGTCACTGTCTCTCAGGATGTCCATTCATTAAGTGTTCATTTCTATTAAATGCCATTTTTGCCACACACTCTACCTCCCAAGAAGCTTGCTATGCTTTTAAATCCCTTACCATTTTTAAACTCTGTCCTAGAAAGATGAAGTAGAGTTTCATCTTTGAGGACATGATGCCCCAAACTCTTGAAACTCTTAAGGAAAATTATTGCCCTATCCCATGTCTTTTCTTGTGTATCACTTAAGTAAGTTATTATGCTATGTGAGGATCTACTAAAAATTCTACTAACAAGTTCAGACTCATTATGGTTTTATATTACATTATCATAATATTAACAATTACTATAATACTAATAATCTTATATTTATTAAAATTTTCCCATGTAAAAAAGCCTTCAGAGAAACTGGCGTATTTTTCCTTGAGTTAATATTTCCCTATAAGTACTAAATGCATATTTCAATCCTATGTGCTTGCTAGGTACATATCCTTGTTTATAAGGAGGAATGTGTGTGTGAGTTGTTGGGTATATACTACTGCCAATATCAAAAGATTCTTGGCTTACTGGAATTTGTTTAAGTAAAATACATGTCCATGAATATACTGTCTAGTCCTATGGATACTAGAGAGAAGTCTTGATGACAGCCCTTGATTAGAAGAGCCCAGAATGTTTTCCTTCTGGAGCAGCCAGGTGGCGCAGTTAACAGAGCACTGGCCCTGGAGTCAGGAGGACCTGGGTTCAAATAGACACTTGACACATTTACTGGCTGTGTGACCTTGGGCAGGTCACTTAACCCCAATTGCCCGGCCTTCCCCCCTCCAAAAAAAAAAAAGAAGAATGTTTTCCTTTTGCTCCTCTGCCTCTTGGGATTCATGGTTTCCTTTGAGAATTAACTCAAGTGCTACCTTCTATAGAAAGCTTTTCCTGATCACTCTAGCTGCTGGTGCTTTCTTTTCCAAAATTACCTCACATCTGCTTTGTTTGTGCATGTGCCTACATCTGTGCATGTGTTCTTTTCTGTAGACTGTAAATTCCTTGAGGGAAGTGACCGTTTTGCTTTTGTCTTATCAACTCCAATGCTTAGTAGGGTGCCTGGTACACAGTAAATGCTTAATATATGCTTGATTGAATGTTGATCTGGAAGAACTCTCATAGCACTTTTATGCATCTGTCATGTTCTACTTTGTATTAAATTCGTATATGATACATCCCTATGGGATATAGGGCTTTGTTAGGGCATAAGCCATGTGTCACTCATCTTTGTATCCCCTTCAGGACTTAGCAAAGTGCCTTGCACAGATTAGTCTCACAGATGATTTGCGGAAGGAAGGAAGGAAGGAAGGAAGGAAGGAAGGAAGGAAGGAAGGAAGGAAGGAAGGAAGGAAGGCAGGAAGGCAAGAAGGAAGGAAGGAAGGAAGGAAGGAAGGAAGGAAGGAAGGAAGGAAGGAAGGAAGGACCTGAAAAAATATTAGCATTCAAGAAGAGTACAATCAAACTTGAATCACACATTTTGCTATGAAATGTTTACATAAGTCTCTAGAGCTTTCATTAGAACATAGTCTTGTACTTTATATGGAGAATCTTGACTTTTATGTAGCACCTTTAGTATGTAGTGATTTAATATCCGGTGCAGATTGCTAAAAAAAAAATAGTTTAACGTACTTCATTTAAAAAAAAATCTAATATTCACAAAATTGTTTAGCTATATTGTTAATATGCAGTCATTTGTAAAATCAGCAAGATCTATGAAAGGAAATTCTGCTATACAATAGTCTCTACTATGTTCTTTGTATGTGGTTTATCTTTTTTTGTGTATGTAATGGCTTTTGGAATTTCTGTTGACTTTTGACTTTGAGGTGAACTCAGCTTTTCTTCAACATTTAGTTTAGATGAACTTTCAATAATAATATCCTTTCTATCTTTTGCTACTTGGATCATTTTTTAATTGTTCACTTCTAATTATGTAGATAATTCCAGAAAATCATGTATCCACCAGAATGTTTAAGACATTCAAGCTTTGGGGAAGAGAGACCAAAGTTTAAAGTATTTGAAAGTATCGGGAATGTGAAACTTTCGTGCATATATGTTTTATTGAATTAGACTGGAACTGAAGGTCATCCTGTAGAAAGGTTCCCATACATCTGGTATTGACTTTGACCACCTCAAAATCGAGCTCTCTTTCCATGACTGCCTGGAGTTATCCTGTGAAAATTTGAGAATACTTTTGTGGCTTGGAGGTCCACTATGATCTGTCCATCTTAGGTAACACTACATGGCATAGCTCATAGTTTCATTGAGCTACAGACTCTATCCCTCTGCCAAGACAAGGCAGCGATGTAGGTATAATCTACTATGTTTCAGCAAAGAAGAGCCTCCCTATCTTCTTGCCTTATAGGAGGGTAACACTCCCAAAGATACAGAAATTGATGCCCTAGCCTAAGAGGAAAAAACTGGATGTGATGTTGCTCATTCTTTAAATAAGCACCATTTTTTTAACATTTTAAATTACACGTTAATGTATAAATCACAAAAAAATATGAGAACTAAAAGCATTTTTTCTTTTAAATCCCACGTGTTCATTACCCATGAACTGCTGAGAAAGGTGGTACAATAGTTGTGCAGTTGCAGCATATGCATTTCAGCATGCAAAGGCAAGGAGGATGAAGATTGTCTTATGTAACTTGACTCGAGCTTTAAAAAGCATGTCTGACATTAAATCGATGGGATTAGTATGTCCAGGGAGGAATTCCAAATCAAGGGAGGTTTGCTGTTTCTGAGTCACATATCTTAATAATTAAGGATTCCTTATAACCTTTTTTGGACCTTTTCACATGGCTCTTATTTTAGGAGACATGGCCCTTGAATATGCTGAAATTTGAAAAAAAAATTTGGTGATTTATGAGATCATGCAAATAATAGGGCAATGGGGAAGAAGATAAAGTTTTCCCTTAATTTGCTGCCCAAAGACACCACTTTTGCAAAGGATATAGCAACCAGAGAGGCATCAGGCTAAGAGAAAGGTCTGCAACACTGATAGCATTTTCCAGAACAACTGTTCGTGCATGGGTTAGGGAAGCAATATGGGAGATTCCCCCCCACCCCAGTCACCTAGACCATAAGGCCAGTAAGTATGGTGACCTGTTCACCTCTTGTCTTCCCCTATCCTCCCAGCAAAACCTCGTAGTCTGGTGTCTCCTTAGTCTCTCTCTCTCTCTCTCTCCTAACTTTTCATTTATTCCATTTAGCTCAAAGCAGAGCTATTCACATAGTGCTTTTCCACAGACTCTGATCCTGTTTTTATTTGTGGATGTTCTACTCTAAATAGGCAAGTTTTCATTATGTACCTGAATAGTACAAAAACCATGGGTATATTATAGGCACTTGCTGGTCCTCACAAAGGATGCTCTATCTCTAGTCTTTCTACGCTTGGATTAGCTGTTTCACCTTCCTGAAATGTTCTCCAGCCACCTCTCCCTTATAGAATCCCTGGCTTCTTTCAAGACTCAGTTCACCTCATCTTTGGCAAGAGGTTGTCTCTCTCTGTTAGTACCTTTTCTGCTCAACTTACCTTCCGTCCACTCTGTAGGCATCTTGTACCCCTCCAGATTCAGGTTGTCTCCCCCATTAGAATTTAGTGTAAGCTCCTGATGACAGGGACTGTTTGCTTTTTCTTTGTCTCCCCAGAGCTTAGCCCAGTGCCTGGCACATAGTGAATACTTAATAAATACTTGCTGGTTGATATTACAGTCCTATCACTCTCTCCTATTTACATATTTTAAAGTTCTTTAGTATGCTTCAAAGGCCTCTTAGTTACAGACAACCTTATATCAATGCCAGCTCTTTAATTCTGTAGCCAATGAACAAGCATTAGGTAAGTGCCTATAGCGAGCCAGAATTCTTTTACTTTTGCTGCTCATACAGCATATGTGGTTGTTGCTCAGTCATTTCAGACTCTTTGTGACCTCATTTGGGGTTTCCTTGGCAAAGTTACTGGGGCAGTGTGCCATTTCCCTCTCCAGCTCATTTTACAGATGAGGAAACTGAGGCAAACAGGATTAAGTGACTTGCCCAAGGTCACACAGCTAGTAAGTGTCTGAGGGCAGTTTTAAACTCACAAACCTAAGTCTTCCTGACTCCAAGCCCAGTGCTCTATGGGTGGCGCCTCCTAGCTGCCCCATATAATATATATGTGTCATAGAATTATTATTCCTCACGTTATTATTCTTATCATAGAATAAATTAGGTGATGCAGTAGTTACAGCATTGAATTTGGAGCCAGGAAGACCTGAGTTTGAATGCTGCCTCAGATATTTACTGGTCGTGTGACTCTGGGCAAGTGACAACCTCTCTCAGCCTCAGTTTCTTCATTTGTGAAATGGACATATAAGAGTATTGATTGAGATAATATCTATAAAGGGTTTTGCAAACTTTAAAGCATTATAGAAGTACTAGCTATTTTTATTGTCATCCGAAGACTATAGGTCTACTATGTCTTTTAAGAGATGTAGCTTAGGGTTGAAAGTTCATATAGTATTTTAGAACCCCCACAAAAGAGCAAGATGGAAATTGGTATATGAGATATGGCCAAATTTAATTTAAAGGCATCTATGAAGCAATCAGACTAAAAAAAATGTATTGTAGTTATATTTTAGGTAAGTATATAGCAAGTCTGGGCCTAAAAAACTGGCAATAGCTTGCTGAGCCCAAGCCACCTGAGACATTTCCTGTGCTGCAAACAATGTTACGGAAATTGAATTTCCTTGCCAAATCTACCACACCTTGCTAAGGTCTGGGCATCTCTACTATTGCCTAAAGATAAGTGGAGTACATCAAACAAGATTTTGTCAAGAGAAGTCAGTGATAGCCTTTGGATATGTTAGGATATATGTGAAAAAGAGGGGAAAAGTGTAAATAATGGGGGGAGGCATTCTTGTTAACATCTTTGAAAACAGGCCTGTAGTTGACTATCTCAAGTAAACCCTGCCATTTGAAAGTTATACTTATATAGCTGTACACAATATATATATTGCTGTACATACATATGTATATATGTACATATATATAGATATAGATATATATAGCTGTACACATCAATACCAGAAAATCACTGGCAGAAGAGGCAGGAGCCTTCTTACTACTATCCTTTGGGGGCAACAAGAAATAGATCCCCTTCAGAAATTAAACGCTGTGACGGAATATAGTCCTGCCCCTATCCTCCACAAGATCTCACTGTGAGGATGCTGTGGTATTTTTAGATCGTGACATTCTAGTTTTTAACCTGAACTTTCTGAGATTATCTAAACTGTGAGTGGGGGATTTTCCCAATGCGGAGTCGGGCAAGAAGCACCCCACCCAAGCCTGCTTGGCTAATGCAGCAATAAATTTTTAAAAAGCAAAGAAAAAGTTTGGAAATCTTTCCAAATGTTTGAAAAAGAGAAAGAAAGCAATTCTGTCTCAGCAGTGACGTGACAAGAACGCTGCTTGACCGAGAGATGAGAAAGTGGCTCACGCCTGGACAGTCCTATTTGCAGATGGCTAATTCTCCACAAATGAGTCATGGTACTCTGATTATTTATCAGTCTTTCATTCATATTGGGGGAGTCCTTTGTATCCTCATATCCTCTTGTCTTCATTAAAACCTTGCCGGCTCACACAAATCAGAAAATGGTTATTCCAAATGTTAGTAGAAATTTCAAATTATAAAACATTTCTTGCAGTTTTAACTTTTAAAATTGTTTCTACTAACTCAAACTGGGCAGTTAGGTGGCACAGTGGATAAGAGTGCGGGGCCTGGAGACAGGAAGATTTGTCATCCTGAGTTCAAATCTGGCCTCAGACACTTACTGGCTATGTGACCTTGGCTAAGTCACTTAACCCTATTCTCGCTTGCCTCATCTGTAAAAGTTCTGGCCTTGACTCTTACTCTTTATATGATACTGAGCAAACCAATTAACCTCCCTGTGCCTGAGTTTCTTAATCTATGGAATGGTTGTTTTAAGGAAAGCACTTAGCAAACCATCAAGTACTGTATAGATCATTATTATTATTATTATTATTGTCAATGTAAAATATTAATCAAGACCTTCAGGAATGTGCTAGATTTAGATTTTTAGATTATTACGATTTTTTCTTATTTACCTTTTTCAAGAATTAATATATCAGTGTGCATATAAACAAATGTTTCTAAATTGCTTGAAAACAATTCACTCAAGCAAATACTTTGGAAATCTTATACTATAAATTTTCTTTTCCCTTCTTTTATAATTCTTTTTCATAGATTGGAGAGAAACCTAAGGCTCCAAATTATCACTGATTTTGATTAATGGAAGTTTTGATGTTCTTTTAATTTACGAGAACACACTTTCACCATAGATTGACTATCATACTCCTTCCCTCCAAGATTTATTTTATTGCTTCTTTCTCTTATTAGCTATATTTTTTTCCATTTCATTACCTAAGTACTCCTACAATATGAACTCAGCTATTAAAGGATTTGCTTTTAATGCTCCCAAAACCCCAAGAGCCACATGAAATTCCCAGTGTTACAAATGATTGACTTGGGTTCATGGAAATAAAGCTGGCAGAGACCTTGGAGATTACCTTGTAAAACCCTTTTGTTTTCAGATGAGGAAACTGAGGCCCACTCTGACTCCAAACCAAGCTATCTTTCCACTCCACTATTTAGGAAGGACCTAAGCAAGTATCTTGTTTTGATCTTCCTTGATATCTAAAGATAGCCTTCATTTTATTTTAATTTAGAGGCAATCAGGGTAAAGTGACTTGCCCAGGGTCACACAGCTGATAAGTGTCTGAGGTTGGATTTGAACTGGGTTCTTCCTGATGGCAAGGCCAGTGCCCTATCCACTGTGCCACCTAGCTGCCCCAGGATTGCCTTTAAAAGCATTAGATTTGATGTAAAAGAATCTGGATTCCACTGCCTACTTTGGTAGTGCCTACCTGTGGCAAGTCATTCAACCCTTCTGGGCTTCAGTTTCTCTCATCTATAAAGTGAAGGGGTTAGACTAGAAGACTTAAAGTTTAATCTAGATCTAAAAGTTTTTATGATTCCTACACATTTAATATTCTCTTCCAAGTAAGCCTAAACAGTTTTCCTGGCTGTTGTAGTTGTTGTTTCAGTCATGTCTGACTCTTGGTGACTCCATTTGGCGTTTTCTTAGCAAAGATACTGGAATGATTTGCTGTTTCCTTCCCCAGCTCGTTTTACAGATGAGGAAACTGAGGCAAACAGGGTTAAGTGACTTGCCCAGAATCACACAGCTAATAAGCATCTGAGGCAGGATTTGAGTTTCAGGCCCAGAGTTCCATCTACTTTGCCACCTAGCTGTCCCCTTCTTCTGCACATTCTCACAAACTTCTCTTCAGTCATTGTGATTAAGATCTGATTGACAAATAAAGTATTCCTTTAAAATGAAAGAAGATATGAAATTACTGTGGGAAGGTCAATTAACCTCCCTGAATCTCAGTTTCTTATCTTTAAAATACAGGGAATAATACTTTGACTACCTAACTTACAGAGTTTTTGAGGATGCTTTGTAAATTAAAATGTTATTCCCTGAGTTCATTGGTTTGCCACCATTAAGTTATAAAGACAGGATCCTTTGTAACCAATACTAAGGGTACTGCTCTCAAGAGGAGTGCCTATGCTATGTCTTCAACCTGTAGCTTGAAGTTGGCATGACACATGTCCATGTAATTAGACACAGCATGTGCTGCCATGGATTTTTAAAGGATCTCTTCCAGTAATTAAGATGACATTCTCTAGGATACTGTCCCTTATTCAAATTCCATTTGTCACCATTTACCTGTTCTAGAAATCTACAGGCTTAAGTCAGTGAAGTGCTACTGTCATGGAAACTTCATGTCCAGTAGTTAAACTTGTTGAAATAGAGATTTTCTCTGGAATGAAGAGATCGGACCTGCTCCAAAATCATGCATCTCCCACATACCATTAAAGATAGGCAGGAACTCCATTTTTGTTTAGTAGCAGCTGTGCAACTGTGCAGCCTGATGGTGCACCGGATAGAGTAATAGCCTAGGAATCAGGAAGACATGCTCATGAGCTAAAATCCAGCTTAAGACACTTTTTAGCTGTGTGTCCCTGGGCAAGTCACTTAACCCTGTTTGCCTTAGTTCCTCATCTGTAAAATGAGCTGGAGGAAGAAATGGCAAACCACTCGAGTAACTTTGCCAAGAAAACCTCAAATGGGGTCACAAAGAATTGGACACAACTGAAGAGCAAAGTAGTAGTAGCTGTGCAGTTAGCCCATTTAGAAAGTTAAAGTGACCACCCCAACACTACCAATGTTTAGGATGCATGAGTTTCTGGGGGGAAGGGGAAGGGAAATCTTGAAATTAAAGAACCCCTTTAAGGTGGGTAGGAGGGTGACAGGGCATCATAGAATCCAAGGATTCAGAGCCCCTAATACCACACTACACTACCTCTCAAGAAAGTCTTGGATTTACAAAATTTATTTCAAAGATTAATTAGAATATCAAACAAAAACATGCTAATAGGTATTTTTAAATGTTTAGAAAAATCAGACTATAAGACCTGTTATGTGCTAGGCAGTACTTTGTGAAATAAACCTTTGAGCTCTGACCTGAGGAGAAGGATACAAAGATAGTTTTAAAGTCTTTTTCCTCCTATCCAGACTCTGATGTGTGGTTGACTTTTCACATCAGTACAGACATAATTGAACTTCCAGGAATTCCAGCACTAGAGTAGTTTCAGTTAATCAGGATGGGGAGGGGGGTGGGACAGAAAGGGAGATTAGAAATTTTTCCAACTTTTCTTTCAGGGTGTGAGAATTTTTTTACTTGGAGAAGAATATGCTGATTAAACCCTTACAATAGCAGCTGACATCTAAACATAAATTAGACCTAATTGGTATTGCTCCATTTTTCTACACATGAACATCCATCTCTACTTGGGCAATAACAGTTGACTTTTGTCTTTGAAGTTCTTTGGCAAGAGATAGCATCTGAGGAAGAGATAAACCAATCCTGGAGACAGAGTTCAGATATAATAGGTTCCAGACCTCAAGATGCCAATTGTGCAAGAGTTTTCTTCTGAAGACCCTTGGGTCGTGTTAAGTGCTCAGGACGTTTTGTTGTTGTTTGCTTTTTCAAAAGGGATAGATCAGATTTTTCTTGACCGTGCACAGCAGCAGGGAAAAGGGTAATGTTTTAAGATGAGCTCTGGAGTGCCTGAGCAAGTTTACTTATGGGAGACTGGTCAGGGAAAAGGAGAGAGAGGAAAGGAAAGTGTATACTTTGGCATCTGGCAGTTTTTCTAGTAACAATGCATTCATTGACAAAGCAGAATAGAAGCCTTCATGTCTGTTTTTAAGGGACTGAACTAAGGAATCGTTATGTAGATTTGAGGGCTCAGAGTTAGACTAATATTAATGTTAATTAACGTTTCCAATTAACCTTTACCTGGATTTATTGATTACCAATTATTACTACACAATGATAAAGGCTTCAGAATTCCTTGGGTTTTGTTCATTAAAAATATCTTGATGTACATTTTGTGTTCATTAATATTTTAATATGTCTCCATTCTTTTGCTGCTTTAGCGCTAATGACACTTTGTGGAGTCATCAGATCATAAAACGCTAAAACTATTGCTTTATATATTTGAATGTACAGTGAAGCCTCGTTAATTTTGGCTTTGCTAAATTGGAATTTGTAGTGATTTGGGGAGTATAACTGTGAAAATTTTTTTTTTACTTTTTGACTATATAGGGGGAAAAAAAGGTGAGTAAATTAACAATGTAGACAAGGTGTTTCCTTCAGAGCTTCAGAGGACCCAGGATGTTACTGATGTGGGTATTTCAAAGGTGCAGAGCAAAACCCATCATGCCTTCTCTTCACCAGAGGATTTTTATCTGTGACCTTGTAAACTTCCTTAGAGGAACTACTAAACAATTCTAAGGTGTCATGGGTAGAGAGAGATGTGTCCAAGGAACCGTAAAGTATTGGGGAAAATATCTAACCTATTTAAAAGAAAAAAAATATTTTCAACTATCAATTCATTTACAACTTAATACTAACAATAAACTATTAATTTGGCAGTCTACTATGTCCTCTTCATATTCTTTTTTTCTGTTCCCAGCCTGTGATTAAATTGGAATTCCCAGCGTGGAAATTTCCCCAACTGATGAAGATCAGCAACTCACTGGGAAGTTAAATGACTTACTGGTGATTGCTTAATGGTCTGAGTCAGTGGCAGAACTTGAACCCAGGTCTATATGTAATTCTGTTTATCAGTTCTTTCTCAGGATGCAGATAGCATCTTTCTTCATATGTCCTTTATAGTTCATTTGGATATTTATAATAGTCAAAATGACTTATTCGCTCAAAGTCGTTCTCAAAACAGTATTGCTGTTACTGTATGCAGTGTTCTCTTGGTTATGCACATTTCGTTCTTCATTATTTCATGCAAGTCTTTCCATGTTTTTCTAACATCATTGAGCTTACCATTTCTTATAGTATAGTAGTATTCCATCACAACCATATGCCACAAATTGTTCACCCATTGGGTCTTCATGACTCTGTCCCCCCACTCCACTCTGCTTCTTCTCTGAACGTAGTAGATGATTAATGTTTCCATAAGTGATCTTCAGTGGAAATAAAACAATAAACCTGCATTACTTTAAAATAGTCTTCGTATGTGAATTAAAGTCTACGTTTTTCTCCCATTCCAACATTGATAGCATTTCAGGATGCCTTTTACAAATGCAATAGATCGAATAGTGTTTATTAAACACTTACTATGTGTCCAGCATTGTGCTATGTTCTAGCAGAGGTTCCAAAATTTATTTAGCCTACCACCCCCTTTTTAAAAAAAGATTACTCAGTGCCCCCTGAGATTAGGTTACCCCTTATCTTTATTCAGTGCTCCTCAAGTGCATGCAAGGTTACTACTGCCCCCCAGGGGGTGATATTGCCCACTTTGGGAACCTGTGTTACAGATACAAATAAGAACAAGCAATGCAGTTTCTGCCGTCAGGAAGCTTAGATTCTAATGGAGGAAAACAAAACAGCGAAATGGGGAGTGGGAAGAAGATAAGGGTGGTAGCCTTAGTGCAGGCAGCATGGTGTGGAAATAGGTTCCCTTGACATTAGGTAATTTACCAGCATTTCCCCATTTGCCCAAATACATTCTGAGATGGGAATAGGGAGAACCTGTGATTTCATCGGTGCAAGGAATTCCCAGGTGAGGAAACTTTCCTCTCTCAATTGCACCTCCTCTGTAATTTATAGTCTTGCAACATTGCCTAAAACAGTGGTGTCAAATTCATATATTTACAGGAGCCACTAAACTTTATACAAGGATGCCTAAGGAAGCATATTGACTTAGAAATAATGACATCTTAATATCATCAATGTTGTATCATATTTCCATTGATTTTGTTAAATATTTCCCAATTACTTTTTAATCTGGTTCCAGGAGCACTCAAGAGTGTTGCCTCAGATCCCTCTGACCCTAAACACTAAGAGATTAAGTTATTTGCCCAGGGTCACTCAGCCAAAGTGTTGGACATAGGACTTGGACTCAGGTTTTTCTGGCTTTGAGGCCGTTTCTCCATCTACTATGCCATATTATCTCTTTTAATATTTAAAAACACTCTTCCTTTCTCCTTTAAAAAAAAGAAAAAGAAAAAAACTTGCTGTTTTGATATGTAGGCCTATAAATATAAAAAATGTTGCCACTCAGCCATAATCAGTAGGACATGTGTTTTGAGTTGTTTTTCTAGTTGTAAAGAGGGAATACACAAAGCCGTTTATACTTTCCTACCTTGAGCTTTTTGTAACTCATGACAAATAATCTGCAGGATGACCTGAGTTATAGGTGTCATCATTGCCTAAGGGACAAGATTTTCCTGTGTGCAAAGCTTAACTGGCCTGTAGGTGGTCACTTAGCCCTTGACAGTGACCTTATTAGCACTGTGCTCTATAAGCAGCTGTTAATTGACTGAAAAATGTTTTTTCTCTAATACTTGTCAGGATGGATTGAGAAGTAACAATAATAATACTTTGTATAAGTCCACGTTCTGTTGGCTGACCTTAAATATTGCAGAGCTACAAGTCTATAATTATCCCCTCTGAGGAAAGGCAAATGGGAACTCTCTAGGAGAGATGGTCATCAGTATCTTTTGGAATGCCTCTACTAAATTTATGTCAGAAAATATGACTAGAAAATTCAGTCTTGTAATTCAGCGGAGAAGTGGATTTCTCTTATTTTAAAATTCTAATTTTAGGTGGTAGTAATGGCATGGGTTCCACAGAACAGTGTCAGAAACAATTGGTTCTTGTATTCTGTTACCTCTTCACCACATATACTGTACCACATTTTTTTCCTCTTTCTCTTAGCCTAGTCTTTCTCTCCTTCATTTGTCTCCTTCTGGTTCCACCCACTTCTACTTCTGTTGACCTATCAGTGATGCAAGCAGTCATTGACCTAAGAAGTGTATTTACTCTTATTATAGTTTAATATATTTGGAATCAAAAATAAACCACGCAGGCATTAACTTCCTAAAGCTTCAAGAATATGGAAGAGAGAGATAGTAGAAATGGAAAGCCTGGTGCACTTGAAGTCAGAAAACCTGAGTTCAAACTACAGCTTCACATCTTACTAATGGCTAGCTTCCATTTCTATAAAATAGGGATAATAATACTGGCATACTCTTTCTTCTCATCACTGCTTCTTGGCTACCTTCTAGTTTCATCAAGAAGCCCATTAAGGCCCCCCCTTAATGCCAGTGCCTTCCCCCTGAAATTATCCCCAATTTATTCTGTATACATCGTGTTTGTACAAAGTTATTTGCTTGTTATCTGTCCCATTTGTTTGTGACCTCCTGGAGGATAGGGACCCGGTTTTGTCTGTCTTTGTATCCCCAGGGTTCAGCACAGTGCCTGACACATAATAGCCACTTAATAAACATTTGTTGAGTTGACCATAGTCCACCATTATAGAAATGGGAGTTGTAATGGTTTGGTATGATCTTCACAGATTTACAACTGCTTTATTTAAATTCTCTGTGCTGTTTTGGTTCATACCAAGCCAATTGCTGCTGAAGGCACTAGTGTCCTGGTAGGCATTAATGAGAGTGTCTAGAAACCAGTCTCTTTTCTCCCCTCTGGGTAAGAAAACTGTTTGTGCTCTCCAAATCTTTAAATTCTAGTTCTCTAGCGTTATCTTGCATAATGTTCTAATTTTCACCCCACCTTCCCAGCTAAATCACAACTGTATGTCAAAACCTTGAAAACTTATTCCAACAGTCTTGTTAAGGAGATGGTAAAGAGACTTGGGGGTAATGAAATTTCCATCAGCATATTGTAAAAGCCAGATTCTTAACTGGGAAAGTTTATCTGGGAGTCATCTGCCCCCAAGTATATTAGATTATGACTGTGCAGCTGAACTATGGTAGGGGTCAGAGAACCATTATCTTCCCATAATCCTTGTGGAGAAAGACGCCTGGTATGTTTGTTTATTTAAGGCCACATTCTAATGTCTTGATGTCACAGGTATGATGATACACAATTTCAGAGTGAAAAAAACCACATAAGATGGACAAACTGATAAAATTAGATATTGCAAGAGGCAGACATGGATAGAGGGGGTGGGGAAAAAGGGAATAGAGAGACAGAGAAAGAAAAAAACAGAGAGTAGGGGATGAAGAGGGAGGGAAGGAAGGAAGACAGGAGGAAGGGAGAGAGAGAGAAGAGAGAGATGGGAAGAAGTAAAAGAGGCATAGTAGAATTTGAATCCTCCTCTAGCTACTGAAGAGTAGGTATTTAATATCTATAAAGAGATAGTTTACATATGTATTAGGAGTTTATATGCATATTTCCATTTTTTCATCATTGACCTCAACATGAGCCAATCAATAAATGAGCTCTTGTAAAATTATTTGTCTTTTACTTGACCTTGGGCATGTCACGTATATAAGATCATGCATGAGCAAGAAGTGACTTTGACTTCTATGGGCCTTAGTTTTCTCAATTGTAAAATTAGGCATTTGAATCAAATGATCCTTCAAGTCCCAAGCAGTCCCAAGAGTCTATGGTTCTTCATTATTCTTATTAATATCTTTGTTTTCCCATTGTTCATCTTTCCCAAAAGAAGCAGTGCCAAGAGTTTCACATTTTTTCACATTTCTTTAAAGTGCATTTTCATTACTTAAGGGAAGGAAATAAGCATTTATATAGTGCATACTATGTGCCAGACAATATGCTAAGTGCTTTACACATATTATCTCATTTAATTTTCACAACAGTCTTGCAAAGTAGATGCCATTATCCTCATTTTACAGTTGAGGAAACTAAACTAAGTAACTTGTCCAGGTCACACAGCCAGTAAGTGTGGCCTTTCTGACTCCAGGTCAGGCACTCCACCCACTATGCCACCTCCTTGCCTCAGAAATTCTTTTGAGCAAATAGCAAAAACTTTTCCCATGCTTAAGGGGAGAAAGCAATAGTCAATTAATGATCTAGAGTTCAGATCTTGTGACATTTGACAGAACTATTTACAGTAAGTAAATTTTGTTGCTAGCTCTGGAATCTTATTTTTAAAAATGTACAGAGGGCATTTAAACAAACTTGTTTTTTTAAGTACTATAAGTAACCTCTTTTCCCTGCGCACGCGCGCGCGTGTATATGTATATACATATATATAATTTGGGGAAAATGATCTGGACCTGTGATTTCATTATGTAGACTCTAACCATGCAGATCAGTGTCTCCTCAGTAACTAATAATTTGAGAAAATTGTATGAGGCACTGAGAGATAAAACAACTTGAGACATAAGTCATATATGTCAGTAACAAAAGTCCAGGTATTCCTGACTTCAAGCCAACAAGTATTTATTAAGCCCCCACTAAGCGTCAGGCACTGTGCTAAGTGCCAAAGATGCAAAGAAGAGAAAAAAAAACAGTTCCTACTCTCAAGATGCTCACAACCTAGAGGAGAAGACAACTATGGATAAACCAGAATTATACAGGATAAATTGGAGGTAATCTCAGCAGGAAGGCACTAACAGTAAGAAGGAGCAGGAGCAGCTTGTAACAGAAGCTGGAATTATAGCTGAGATGTCAGGGATGCCAGGGAAGCCAGGAGGCAGATGAGAGAGAGAATCTTCTCTACAAATGTGTATACATATACACACATAGACAGAATGGTGGAATTTTTGAGATATAAAAGATGAAAGAGCTCATAGGGTCATAGATTTAGAACTAGAAGAGCTCTGAGAGCTCATTTAATCCAATTTATCTCATGAAGAAACTGAGGACTGAAAAAGGAGAAAAGATTGTCCCAGGTCACGTAGTAGGTCAGGGCTTAAGCTGAAACTTATGTTGTCTGACTCCCATATTGGTGTTTCTTCCCCAACAGCACACTGTCTCATAGTTCTCATTTCCAAAAGCAGTGGGTTTGTGGAACTATTAGGGCCTATGTCTTTCTTTTCCCTTCGTTCTAAAGACCACATCTTGCATTTTTAACATGCCAGCAGTGTCACAGACCTAATTACACTTTTGTATTGTGTTTTACAAGTACTGGACAGATCTGAATATAGGTTGTATTTTTCTCCCTTATTTTTTTGTAGGAAGCTTAAGTGGAAACTAATAACTTGTATTTGTTTTTCATTGTGTGCCTATACATTTTCCTTTTAGAGATAGAATTTTAGGAGTATAACCTCTATACTGACCAATTTAATTAAATAAAAGAGTGTAGAACTCCAAAGAGGATACTTAGAATGAAGCTTTAAAATTTCTCTTTTCTCATAAGTGTTTTGAATGTTAAGAGAAAGATTAAATATCATGCATTGACCTACTATCTAGTCCGAGAAATGCTTCACAGCTGTTCTCTGCAGAGCTACAGGCAGCCCCTGGAGTTAGGTCAGGAATAGGCCTTCTGCCAATTTCATACATAGATGGGGAGGATGGGAGAACCAAGAAGGAATGGGATAGCAATGTTGTAATGGAGGGTACAGGATTTCTGGATTCTGGTCTCTGATGTTCATAAAGTAAAGCTGCCTTCTAGGCGTGCTCTGGTAGAAAATGAGATAATCCCTACGTGCCACTACTTAGGTCAAGTGGAAGCTCTTCTCGCTTGTCTTCTATATGTAGTATATTAATTTGCATAGCTATGCTATTAGAATGGATGTGAGAGTACATAAGAGAATGCCAGTGGAATTTTTTTCACCAAACTTCATTTTTAACAGATGTGTTTTCTCTATTTCTAAGATGACATTGTACCTGGGGACAGCCCTACAAGTCTGGAGGGAATCAACACAACAATTTACAGAGCAGCAATGATGTCATTCTGTGCTCATCAGCTATTCCAGCCAAGATGTATTATGACCTGAGCTTAATTTAGGCTGAGTAAATGTGATTGCACTAGGTTTCACCTTTTTATTGAATGCCACTCCAGTCTCCTTCCGATCAGTCTTCTGTGGAGAAGGAAAAAGAATGAAGATGCTGCTAAAAAATCATCTGGGGAAAAAAATTCAAATGATGTGAGGTCTGAAAGGACTGGGCCCTGGAGGCACTCTAGCCCAACCCAATTTCGCAGATGGAGAGACTATGCCCAGAGGGAGAGAATAACTTAGAATCCTGGATATTAGGACAAGAAGGGACCTTAGAGATCATCTAGGGCAGGGGTGGGGAACCTGCGGCCTCGAGGCCACAAACGGACCTCTAAGTCTTCAAGTGTGGCCCTTTGACTGAATCCAAACTTCACAGAACAAATTCCCTCAATAAAAACAATTCTGTGAAGTCTGGATTCATTCAAAGGGGCACACTTGAGGACCTAGAGAGCCACATGTGGCCTCAAGGCTACAGGTTCCCCACCCCTGAAAGCCAACCCTTTTATTTTACAGATGAGCAAACTGGACCCAAAAGAGGGAAAGCCACTTATCTAAGATTGCAAAGTCAGGGTTGGAATCCACATCTTCTGATTAATCCAGTGCTCCTTCCACTCTGCCACCAAAATCACACAGCTAGTTAATGATAGAGCCAGTAAGTACTCCAACCTCAGGATCCTGATAGCTGGTCCAAGGCTCTTTCCACTGCATCAAACTACCTCATGTTAATTTGGAGGATGGGGAGGATCAAAGCATTTACATCATAAGTAGACTATAATAGCCAAGATCATTCAATTAAACAAGCAGGCAACCATGGAGGCTACAAAAGTGACTAAGACTAAGGGAGAGAAGGACAATAAATTTTAACCCCACTGCCTGTCACTGTCTTTCTACCATACCTTATCAATTACAGGAAATTTGCTTTTGCTTTCTTGCTTTGTCTTGCTTTCTTTGACTGTGATTTGAAATTTCTTTTTATTGAAAAAAAGTATTGATAGATTTATATGAAAATTGTACTTATTCAATAATTTTCACCATTGCTTTATGAGAGGGTCTTGTGCTTACCCCAGGGGGATAGGTGGGGCATGGGCCACGGTTGAGAAAACTCTGTATTAAAGTTCAGCTATTTAGTAAAACATGACAGCTAGAATCCCACAGTGGTGAAAATAAGAACCCTTTGGCAGCCCCACTTAGGTTGCCACATTTTTCTTTCCTTTGTAGAAAAGATGGAAGTAAGGCCCAAGTTTCAGTAGAAGTAAGAAAAGGAAGCTTACTAAGTATAAACTAAAAACATTTATTTATGTCAAAATAAGATTTAGCCCTGAAAGGGGCAGTCATTTTACAAAAAATGTATAAGAAGGCATTATTTGCTTTGGTTAAGTTCACCCTGGCTCTCATTGATTGGCCAATAATAAGTCTCTGCCCAAGCCTTACTTGCTCAAACAAGCCTATTTTCTTGGGTTCTGATGGCTCAGTGAGTGAAAATAGCAATTGTTTCTGTTCTGACCAGTAACTCAAAAGGTCTTTCTCTCCCAGATTGACTCTTTTGTGAAGGCAAACTAGGTCTTCTTTTGCCTCAATTCTTAAATTATTGAATGGGTGTTGCCTCAGGAAAACTGAGACCTGGGAAAGACTGTAGCTTAAAAAGGCCACCTCTCCCACTGCAGCCAAAGCCATCTCCATTCATCCTGACCAATGTCTTGCCACTGGACCCTGATGGCTCTGGAGGAAAGAGCAAGGCTGATGATTTTGCACAATTCTGCTTCACATAAATCCAGTTCAAGACATCACCCTCCTGATGTCATTGATCCTCTTGAAGAACAAAAGGACAAACAGCAACAATTTTCCTGTAATCACACTATATCCATGATCTTTTTTTTCATTAATAGCCATGGAAGACAATTTTATATTAATACCATTGAGAACGTTTTGACTTATTTACTGTTCACCCATTTCTCACAATAAGCACAATGCTGAGCTTATGCCAAGACTAAAGGCTACATTTGAGTTGGAATCAGCATGTTCACACTTTGTCCTTAGCTTTGCACTTAAGTTATAAAAGGTTAATATTTTCAAGAAGAGCTTATTCCTTGATTGTATTTAATAGTGGTTTACTAGGAGTCCACAATTAAAGAGATAAAGGGAAAGCCTATTATCAAAACTGCTATTTCCCGACCAACCACCATGATTCAATTCTGAGACTCTTCCAAGAGTTCAACAGGAATAAATAGTAAAGGATAGAACGGAGTAGTTAGGTTATTATGGCAACATTAGTCTTGAAGTAGGTCAATGTACCCCTGGTTGAAGAAAATCACCCAATCCTAAAATGAATAATAGGAGCTTTTGGTTCAAATGGAAGAAAGTATCCCTCTCAAGGTTTTGATCAAAGTATCCAGAAAACACTGCTAGGGTTGGCATTCAGGGATAGAGGAGGAAAGGATTCTTCTTGGCATCCACATCTTTCTTAACATCTTCAAGCTTTGGTGCAGTTTGGAATGTTATAGTTTTATTCTAAACTGCATAGCTGGTGAAGTACTTCACAAGAGTTTGTAAATCTTAAATTTCATGTGAGAAAACTAAATCAGTACTTTGAAATGGAAATATCTAGTTGAAGGAAAGATATGTCTCTAAACTTTGTCATATTTTGCTAATATTCCTTCATGTCAGTCAGAGACTGAATACTGAGACTTAATGGATTTTGGATTAAATTTATATGGCAAATCCTGTGTTCATAGCTATAAATATAACAACTCATTTTAAACACCTTAAAGTCTATAAGACAATTTTCTTAGGACTGGTATGTGAGTGAAGAAGTGAAAATAGCCCCATTTTACAGATGAGTAAACTGAAGTTTAGAGATATTAAATGCCTTGCTACAAGACTTGAAATCAAATTTCTGACCCCAGGGATGGTACTTTTTCCATTACAGCCCATTATAATTCCTACTACTCACTAATCATTTAATGAACAAGCATTTATTAAGAGCTTTCTCAATGCTGGGATACAAAGAAAGGCAATGGCAAAGGCAATGCATCACCATGATACTTAGACACCTTTAAAATATATAGAACATAGAACTAAAGTCAGAATCTCTTCTTATGACTTTTATGTTGATTTTTGTTTATATTTTCTATGATGGTAATACTGTGTAATGGGGCAGCTAGGTGGTGCAGTAGAGAGAGTACCAGACTTGAAATCGGGAAGACCCATCTTCATGAGTACAAATCTGGCCTTAGACACTTACTAGCTGTGTGACCCCTGGGCAAGTTGCTTAACCCTGTTTGCCTCAGTTTCTTCATCTGAAAAATGAGCTGGAGAAGGGAACGGCAAACCACTCCGTTATCTTTCCCAAGAAAATCTCAAATGACTCAACAACAACAAACAACAACAACCACCATGTAGTACAATATAGTTAAACTCTGACAAAAGAGGCTGATTCTTCTCTGAACATGCTTTAATCCTAAAAAAAAAAAAGTTCCTCATTAAGAACCAAACTTTGATTGTTTAGAGCAAAATGTCAAGTTTGGAAAAGGTTTCCTAATAAGGAAGAATGATGTAATGTTTATGGAGGGTGGCCAGCTTCTCTCCATTTATTTTATTTATATTAGCTGAATTCCAGGGGGAAATGCCCCACAAACCATGAGTGCTCCTAACTATATTTAGCCAGACTAACTTAGTAATACTGGGAGGTTTTGTTTATTATAGACTCATCAACCCACTGTAAGATATTATTCCAGGCATCTTATTTTTGCAAAACATAGTTGAGCAAGTGCAAAAATGGCATTTCTTAAGTGCCTATCTGTTAGAATATGTTTAGCTGAAATATTTTTCTCTGAGATACTGATGCCTGAGTTAAAGGATGGAAATATTTCATGTTTGGTACTCTTACTCAGCTGTTTGATGAGGAATATTAACTTTAGGGATCAGTGAGGGATGCTTCTAGCATTCTAGGATGGAATGCTGTGTTTGGGAGTGTGCTGTACCTTTGCTATGAGACCATCTTATCCCAGAAGTTTTATACCATAGTCTGAAACCATTTAGATTTTCTGTATCTCCTATATAAAAGCAAAGTTTAAGTATCCAAATGGAGGATAGCAGCTGGATACAATGGGAAGACATTGGTTCTAGTGTCAGAGGAACGGGGTTCAAATCCTGATATGATACTACTTATGTGATCTTGGGCAAGTCACCTCAGTCTCCTCATCTATAAAATGAAAAGCTTGGACTAGATGGCCTATGTGGTCCCTTCTAGCTCCATGATCCTATGACCTACAAGGTACCTTTTTTTCCTTTTCCCAGTTTCATTTCTAGCTCTATGATCTAATGAATTGCAGACTACCCAGCTCCCCTAACCTTCAGTCTTAACTATTGAACAATCAGAGGATTCCTTGCCAGTGACACCTGTCTTTGCAAAATGCAGCTGACAAAAGTGACCTTATCTATACAAATTGGACATATGCAGTGACCTTGAGTGATGTAGTTGAAGGTAAAATCTCAGTCTTCTCTTATGAAGCTTATCCTGTTGCCAAAGGGATTATCCTTCACTACTCCTAAAGAAATGTTTTCAATGTTAGAGG
This sequence comes from Phalanger gymnotis, assembly GCA_028646595.1. NCBI lineage: Eukaryota > Metazoa > Chordata > Mammalia > Diprotodontia > Phalangeridae > Phalanger > Phalanger gymnotis. Next base: position 251,840,253 of record CM053623.1, read on the forward strand.
CAATGCTTTCAATATACTTATCAATGGCTGGGAGAAATTGTTAACATAGAGGATACCTAAAACGTGGTTTAGGATACCTAAAACAAATAGTATCTTGCCTCACTGTCATGAATTCAATTCAGTAAACACTAAGAGTGGGCTGAGTTCAGAGTACTCCTATGTTGGTCACTGGGGGGAAATACAAGATGTAAATAAGATGTCAGTCAGTCAGTAAACATTTATTCTATAGGCCAGGCACTATGTTAAAAACTAGAGATGCAAAAGGAGGCAAAAGATAGTCCCTGCCCTCAAGGAGCCCACAATCTAATGGGAGAGAAAACAAGCAATGAAATAGACTATATATATAGTATAAACAGGAAATAATAGAGGGAAGGCACTAGGATTAAGATGTAGTTCCTACTCTTATGGTACTTACAGTCTAGTACAGAGATAAAACATTTGTAGAGAACTTGAATACAGGATAACATAATACATAGTTTATAGAGGTGAAAAACAAAGCCCTTGGTGAAAGGGCGGAAGGAAATCTATTACTGAGTGGAGGTGGCCATGTTTGAGCTGGTGAGGGAGGACACTCACTGCTATCAATCATAGCCCATAGTAATACCTCTATTCTCCAAGGAATCTCCTTCATGCTCTTAGGACCAGGTTTATATACTGCAGGAGAGCTGGTGAGTACTTGTGTTTTGTCAAAGGAGCAATAACTGCCATAGAGTGAGAAGAGGTAAATGAACCCAATGGAGTGGGTAGGGTCTGACTAAATGACTTCGAATCCAAATCACCAGCAAGCAAGACTGTCAAGTTGGACATCTTGGATGTGTTCTGTTACATCCCTGGTACCTTCCTCAGGAAGATAGCAGGCTTTCTATTAAGTCAGATCTCTGAGATGTCTTCCCTACAGCCCCATTCATCCCACTTGAATCCATGTGTTCATTTCTGTGCCTTTTTCATTTCTAACTCTGAGATAATAGGATTCTAAGAATTCCATTTCTTAAGGGGCATGCCCAGTAAAAGCATACACACAAACTCTGTATTCTATGCAAAAACAGCATAAACACTAATTAGCAACTAGAGAGTAATAATAATAATAATAGCAACTGGCATTTTTATAGGATTTTAAGGTTTATAAAGTACTTTGCAAATATTATCTCATTTGGTACTCTCAACAACCCTGGGAGGTAGGTGCTATTATTGTCCCTATTTTGCAGGTGAAGAAACTGAGGCATACTGTGGTTAAGGGATTTGCCCAAGATCACATAACTAGCTAGTAAGTGTCTATGGCCTGATTTTAACTTGGGTCTTCATGATTCCAGGTCCAGCACTCTATTTAATGAACCACCCAGCTGCCTCTAGTTACATAGGCAAGGTAGACAGCTACCCAGAGTGCAAAATATCCCGGGGGCGGGGAGCGGACACACAAACATGGGCATTTTAAATGGACATTTAAATAACATGTTTTCAACACCAGAAAATTCCACTCACCATAACCTTTATTTTGTTATAAATCACATTGCTACATCCTTAGACAAGCAACATACCGGGGACATAATTTTTAAGCCTTGCCCGGAATACAGAAATGCCTTGTTCTCACTCTATTGATATCAAATATTCTTTTTTTAAAAGTACCCAATCTTCATGTCTATAAGCTGCTGGCTAAAATAAGAATTAAACAATATGCTTCAAGTGATAAAATTCTTATTCAGGAAGGTTCCTTGAATGCAGGAACTTTGCCTCATTTTGACTTGTGATTTCAGCAACTAGTACCATGCCTTCCACACAGTAGATGATTAATAAATACTTATGATTTATTAATGACATTTACATAAACTCATCTTACATGCTTAGTTGTTAAAACAAAAAAAGCTGACATAACATTCATTAGGGAAGTGGATTATGTTTAATTTTAGCTCAGCAAGGGTGCCAACTTTTCCTCTAATTATTAAGCTATTTTGATCAAGTCTCAACTTTCTTTGGAATAACATTTGTTGATTTCAAAAAGTAGAATAAAGTAATTCCTGTATCATTAGATGCTTTGATGGATCTGTGATTGAATGAGTACAGAGCTTCATTCCACCAATACAGGGAGAAAACTCCACCATGCCTTCCTATTCCGTGCCCTGCCCTTCTCTTTCATAGCTCCCTGTAAATCCTCCGTGGGTGATAGATCCTGTGGGCATCTCAAATAATAATCCACCAGCCTACAAATGACTACATATCTTCCCCCAGGATAAAACTTCACACATAGTTCAATGATGAAGTACTGACTAGACAATATACAGTGATGACTTAACAAAAAGGTATGTTAACTATTTGGTTTAATCAAGATTTTTATCTGAGAGATTTTGACATAGTTTAAATGGATCTCAGAAGTTATTAAGAATATCCAAGTGTGTAGAATGGTAAGTACTATGAATCAATTCAGTTAACGTTTGTTCAACCCCTTCTGTATACACTGCATAACACAAGTTTTGTTACCATCTTGGCATATCAACAGCCTGAGAAACATCATTACCCTATGCTTTTTCTATATCTATGCAATTATATTTATGAGCCCAATTTAGAAAAGAGAGGCCCGAAGTCAAACCTGTTTTGGAGTGTCTGCGAAACTGATTTTCGTGAACTGTCTTTTTTTAACCCTCTAGCTGAGAAATTGATTCTTCTTAGCTAAAAATATTAGTTCATTTGTCAACAACATGTTGGAGTCTTTAATGTCTGATGACCCGCATTTTCATTTTCCCATGGTCTCTTGCCTTTTACTTGATTGAAATGTTTTCTTTCTTTTAAACCTCATCAGAGAAATTACAATATTTTGATTGCAGGATTAGTTTCCAGAAATATTTTAAAAGCTACTTGCCAGGCAAATACAAGTAAGGCAATTACAAATATAGTGGACTATTTCCTGAGGTGCCCTCATTAAAATTCACTTTTGTTAAAAATAAAAAAGTATAGACCTTGAGAGCTAGAGTTACTAGACTGTCTTTGAAGCCATTAAGATACAACCCTGATGCATTATCTGGTGTGAATTTTTAAAATTTTTTTATTTCTACTGTTTTAATTAATAAACATTTCAATTAATCCCTAACACTGCTGAGCAAAATGAAAGAAAAAAGAGAAAAAATGCATAGTCCAGCAAAATAAACTCCCACATTAGCCATGTCTGAAAATACATCTTTTTCTGTGTTTTACGTTCATCTTTCTTGCAGGAAATGAGTTTCATCTTCCTTCTTTCAAAACTGCTTTTCCTTATGACGTTATTGTCATTGTATAAACTGTTTTCCTGGTTCTGTTTACGTTGCTCTGATCCATTCATAGAAATCTTCCCAGTTTCCTCTGAAATTATCCATTTGATCATTTCTTTAGACATAATATTGCATTACCTGCATATACCACAATTATTCTCCAATAGGAAGATACCCTTTAGTTTCCAATTTGTGGCTACCACTGAAAAGTGTGGTAAAAAGTATTTTTGTATGTATAGATCCTTTTCCTTCTTTGACTTCCTTGGGGCATAGACCTAGTAGTAATGTATCTAGGTCAAAGAGTATTCACAATTTTGGTAATTTTCTGTGAATATTTCCAAGATTCTTTCCATAATGGCAAGACTAGTTCACAGTTCCACTAGTAAAACACTAATGTACCTCCCTATTCCACAACCTCTCCAACATTTGCCATTTTCCTCATTTGTCATCTTTGCCAGTCTAATAGGTGTGAGGTGACTCAGAATATTTTGTCATGTTTCTTGGTAACTTGAAATTCTTCCTTTGAAAACTGCCTATTCAAGTCCTTTGTCTTTTTGGCTATTAGGCAATAACTCTTAGTCTTATAAATTTTAATAATAATAACAATA
>CM053623.1:251844596-251860512 GCA_028646595.1 Phalanger gymnotis
GGGCTTAGCACTTAGCAAGATTCAATGAAATAGCTGAATCACTCAAAGCAAACAAAAGCCAAACTCCTCAAGGGCACCTGTTGAACTAAGTGCTAAGGAGCCCTTTTTAATGACACAAGGGATCTTTTAGTTTATCAAACACTATGCTACTATGTTAATTTACTTTTGTATGTTCTATTTATTGACATCTCTTTTTTTTAACCTGTAACAAATCATGTAAATAATTGATGCTTTACAGTATAATTTGAGGTCTGGTACTGATACACACACATAAACACACACACACACATGCTTTTCTTTCTCATTTTTTTCCTCATTATTATCCTAGAGATTTTTCACCTTTTGTCCCATTATATCTATCTTATTATTATTTTTCTAGGTTTATAAAATATACTTTTGAGTGTTTAGTGTAGTGATGAACAAGTAAATTAATTTGGGTAGTATTGGTCATATTTATTATGTTGGCTCAACCAATCCAAGAGCTTTTCTATTTAGGGCTATTGTTATTTCTTCAATAAGTGTTTTATAGTTATATTCATGTTGTCCCTTGGGTGAGTCTTGGCAGATATACCTCTAAATATTTTATAGCTTGTATAGTTTTGTTTTTTAATGGAATTTCTCTTTCTAACTCTTATTCTATTTTGTTGGTTATACATAGGAATGTTGATTATTTATTTAGATTTATCTTATAGCCTGCTACTTTGCTGAAGTTATTAATTATTTCCATTAAATTTTAATTAACTCTAGCGTTCTCTAGGAATCTGGTGTGAAATTTAAAATTTAGGAACCAAGGATTTGTGGGAATAATAATTTTATTAATGGCCACAGTCACAGCTTTATACCCTTTTTTAAGGCAGTTAATTTTGGGAATGCAAGTATAAACAAATCCCCTAATTTACTAATGACCTTTGGTTGAGACCATGGATCAAAGAATTATGGATCAAAAAAATCACATATATAGAGTAGAAAGGAACCTTGGAAATCATCTAATTCGGGCTTCTCTGTGGGAGTCATGACCCTCCTAGTTCAACTCTGTCATTTTACAGATGAGAAAAAACTGAGGCCAGTGGAGGAGAATTGAGGCTGTTGAAGGTCACATTGATAAGGCAGCAGAGCCCAGATTTGAAGCTAGAACCTCTATCCAAACTAAGGATCATCCCAACTATGCCATGCTACCAAGTATCATGGACAATTTTGTCATACTGGAATATACAACTGACAAGCTAAAATAACTTGTTTTATACATAAATAACTTATATATATAAATACAAATATATAAATAACCTTTTTACTTATTGTTTATATTGTTGTAAACAAATGTTACCATATCATACCAGCAGACTACATTAAATGTACAGCTAAATGTACAGTTACCATGAATTGTGTGTAGTTTCCACAATGATCAAGTTTCTGACAAATTATTCGAAAATGTACTTTATAGCAAAAGAGACTTTGTTGAAACTTGCCTGATTTGGAGCATATTTGTCTTTGGAATTTTTATTAGTCTGTTCTTACTAAAAATGATTAATGGAATTCTTTGAATTGTAAGTGTTTTTGCTTTAAAAATGACATTGTTTTGATAAAGGGCGATTTAACAACAATAGTTTTGTGGAAAAAATCAATGTATGTGTTGGAACTAAAACTTCAAGAAGTGGTATATAATGTATATACCATCAAGGGTATAACTATGATCAGTTAATCAACAAGTCTTAAGTTCCTACTGTGTACTGAGCATTATGCTAGGTGCTGGGGACAGAAATGCACACACATGGAAACACACACAAAGGAACAGTTTCTGACTTTGAAGAGCTTACTTCCTAATTGGGTGACAGAAAATGAACACATTAATATATGCAAAATAAATGCAAGGCAGTTAGGGGACAAATTGCTAGAGGAACAGGGTTCCCTTAAGGATGTATTTTTGAGCTAAGCTTTGAAAAAAACAAAAGATTCTGATTCTAAGAGATGGAGGTAGCAAGATCATGATTTACCGAGGACACCTTCAAACACACAGATAGAAAATGGAGTATCACGTGTAAGAAACAGAAAGAAGGCCAGTTTGGCTAGATGGAAGACTGTGTGAACAGGAATAATATACAATAACCCTGGAAAGGTAGACTGGAGCCAGATTGTGAGGCATTTGAAAACCAGTGTTTATATTGTATTCTAAAGGCAAGAGGGAGCCCACGTTGCTTGATCAGAGGAGCAATATGGTTAGACATGTGCTTTAGAAATTTTCTAGTGGTGTGGAAGACAGATTGAAGATATTGCAGTAAGGCTAGGTGAAAGGTTACAAGGACCTGCTTGAACTAGGCTTGCAGCCATGTTAGGGAAGAGAAGGGAATGGATGCAAAATACTAATGGTGTTAGACTTGGCAAATGACTGGATGTGAGTTGTAAGGGAGAGGAGCATGTCAAGGATAGCTACTGGGTTGAAAACTTGGGCGAATAAAAGGATAGTGGTATCCTCAACAGAAATACAGAAGTTAGGAAGAGAATAGCGTTTGAGAGAAAAATAATGAGTTAGTTCCTGATCAGGACAAGACCAGCCATGATTCCAAGACTCATGATGAAACATACTGCCCTATTCTTGAAAGAGAGATAATAGACTCGGGAGGCAGATGGAGACATATTTTTTGGACGTGACCAGTGTAGGAAATTTGGTTTTGCTTATTATGCACATTTGTTACAGGAGTTTTGTTTTTCTTTTCTTTTTTTAAGGAAGGGGGGAGGTAGAAGAGAAAGAGAAAGTAGAGAAGGCTACAAAGATTCCTATATGTTTAGTATCTTACTCAACAAATGAAGCTGATTGAGCAGTTTATGTCACCCATAGTCGAATGCAACTTGGAATACAGTGACTTTTGATGCTCTGATTGGGACAATGAAAACCCAAGCATTCTTGGGGATAGCCTCCTGCCCAATCTATTTACTTTGCTTCCTATGTTAAGATTATCTTCTATTAGTACTTAACTTTGCTGTTACCAATTCAGCTTGGATATGATCCAGGACCTCTGCTGACTTAGTAAGTTTCTAAGTGCCAAACTACTCCCTTAGAGTTTTCATTAAAATGTTGGGATTATGAATTTACCCTTAAGAAGTAGAATCACTGCAATTTAGAAGGGGTTTTTATTGTTCTTAAGACAGTGAGAAAGAGAATGAGCTGGTTGTTCTGGTGTTTTAATGAGGGTAGGCAGGGAATTGGACCTCTGCCCTGGACCATGACTGGTAATGTAAGCAGGGATCTTAGCTCTCAGGATTTTCCAGAAAAGCCTGCTTAATATGGTGGAGAAAGCACTAGGGTAAGACTCACTTTTGCCCCACGCCTCCTTTGAGTAATCCTGGGCCTCTCTCTGCCTCAGCTTCCTCTTTTTCAAAATGGAGGACTTGAGTAGATGTTATCTAAAGTTCTGTCCAACTCCCAAATTCTATGAAACCTTGGCAGAATGGAATAGGAAAGACAGGTTTTTTTTAACAAACTTTTCTGGCTTTTTTTCTCCACTTAGGACATGTTAATGCAAGCTTAAATTCTTTGGAATCACATTCAGGGATATAAAACAGATGTAGCCAAACAACTGCTAAGTCATTCCAATGGGTCCTTCTCTATGGCCACCAAAACTTCCTGGGGTTAGGCCTCCCTAGAGACTCATGAATTTAGTCCAGTCCAGAGCTGGAAATGACTAACTCTTGGATAACTGATAGATTTCAAATCAATAAGTAATTATTTAATATCTCCTATGTGCTTAGCCGTATAGTTGGATTCTGTAAGTACAATGTGGCCTTCTTAAAGGCCAGTTCTATTTCCTCTAGGTATCTGTATCCCAAGCACCCTTATACACAGGCACTTAATAAATGTTGACTACTACAGAATAATAGTAATAGCTAACATTTAACATGGTGCTTTAAGGTTTGCTAAATGTTTTACATGTATTTACATGTATTATCTCACAACCACTCCGGGAAGTAGGTGTCATTATTATCCTCATTTTACCGATGAAGAAACTAGTAAATGTCTAGAGCAGGATTTGAACTCAGGTCTTCCTGCCTCCAAGACCAGCACTCTATCCCCTGTGCCATCTATCTGTCAGTCCTAGCTCTTAAGACACTTAGAATAATAATAGTAAGAACTTACATTTCTGTACAACTTTAAGGTGTACAACTCACTTGACTTACAACCTCATGAAGTGGGGAAGGCAAGTGTTCTTTATATATGGACAGAGAAAGGCACTCAAAAACTTTCAATGACTTGCTCAGAGACACACAACTAATAAGCAGCAAATTTGAACCCTGATCCTCTGCCTTGTTCAAATTCAGCATTAATCCCTAATATCTATGGAGAAATTTTCTCTCCAGTTATAACAAGGATTCTATGCAAGTAAAGCCAGCCCCGTTCGATCACCCCCTCTCTCTCAATTCAGGCTTTCTCTTTCTGAAATACCCAGTAAGTCTTGGCCTAGATTCAATATTAGTTGCCTTGTATTGTTATTTTTTTAAAAGATACACCCTTTTACTGTTATCAAAGGAGGAAATCCAGGAAAGTTTCCTGGAGGAAGAAGCATTTGGGTTTGGCTTTAAAAGAATTTTGTCAGCAAAGAGAAGGAAGGCATGTGTAGGGTACAGCCTGATCAGAAGCATGAAGGCAGGAATAATACATTGATTTCAGGAGGAACAGTTTGGTTGTTCAGTTTTGCTGCAGCATTGGCCATGTATAGGGCAGTAATAAAAATAATGATAACAACTATTTAGATAGTGCTTTACAATTATTATCTTATTTGATCCTCACAAGAACCCTGGAAGACAAGTGCTGTTATTAGCCCCATTTTGTAGATGAGGAGACAGCAACAAATCAAGATTATGTGACTTGCCCAAGATCACACAACTAGTAGGTGTCCGAGGCTGGATTTGAACTCAGGTCTTCCTGCCTCTAGGCCCAGCATTCTATCTACCACCTACCTGTAAGTAAGATAAGAATATCAAAAAAGGTAAATGGACCTAGTTTTGTGTGCGTTAAATGCCAGGCAGAGGTGTAAGAACTTTACTAGGAAAGCAATAAGGAGCTACTGAAGATTTTTGAGCAAAGGAGTGACATGATCAGATTTATGGGTACACTACAACTATTTTTTAGTGGTACAAGAGTGGTTGGGAGTAGGGGAGAAAGAAGAGTGCAGGTAGCAAGACTTAAAAGAAGGCTAACATAATGCAGTCTCAGCAGGTAATAATGAAGGCTTCTACTCTGGTGTTGGCACTAGGAAAAAAGGAGATGAATTTGATAATAGCAGCCATAAATATGAGCAATAAGGGGAGAAATAAAAGAGGGATAGGGACTAGACCTTTGAAAAAGAAGGAAACTACCAATATAAGTCAGTGCCTTCTCTGCAACTTAGAGCCTTAGAGGGTTGATGAGGATTCTGAGGTTAAGTGACTTGTTTAGGGTCAAATAGCCAATACATGTCAGAGGCAGGACCTGAACCTAAGGTCTTTCTAGCTTCAAAGCCAGCTCTTAAATCACTAGGCCAAAACATTAACAACTAAAGTTTCAAAACATGGGACACAGAGTGAATGGAGATGGAATAGCAAAAGAAAAGAGCAGGCATATGAGAAAAGCTTTCATTTAGAAATGTGGAGCTCAGAGGTGCTATTGGAACATTCAACCAACCAACAAGTATTTGTTAGATCCCTACTATGTGCCAGCCATTGTGTGAGGCTGTAGTTGTACAAAGGCAATAATATCAAGACAGTCACTGTCCTCAAGAAGTCTCATGTTTAATGGAGCTAACCCATCTATTTGGGCTTTTGGAGTTGTGAACCTGAGCTCATAAGCAGTCAAGGACTGGAAAGGGAGAACTGGGGGTTACTTGCTTATAGATGGTTGTCAAAGTCCTGGAATGCCTTTGATTGCCAAAGGAAAAATGGGTAGAGAGAGGAGAAAAGATTAAAACCTGAAATGTATATCATGCTTTAAGGTTTACAAAGCACTTTCCGTGTGTCCTCATTTGGTTTTCACAACATCTCTGTTACTTAGGTACCCTTGGTACTGTTCCTCCATTTTACCAAGAAGGAAATTGAGGTTCAGAGAGGATAAGAGAGGTTTGCCCATGTTCACACACAACTACTTAAGTATGGGAGGCAGGGTTTGATTCTGGGTCTCCCCTGACACCAAGTCATGTTCTTTCCACTACATGTCATGTAAGGGATCAGCTAGAAGATAAAGGGCTGTTGAAGAAGATTAAGAAGGATTGGTTAAAGAGGTAAAAGGAAAATCAGGGAGAGGCCCAAGAAAGAGCTCGGTATTGTTAAATTGCAGAAAGGTTAAGGAGGAACAAGGAGAGGGAAAAAAATTGGATTTGGCTCGCCCAAGTATCCATTGAGTTTTTTTTTTCCTTTTATGGACATAATGCCTGTCTTATTACTTGGATTTTTAAAACTGTTGAAAAATTCTAGAAATAATCACTACTTCTAAATTTATAGCAGACATCACTTGCTGAAAGATCATCTATATAGTGTTTACCATGCTAGCTCAAAGCATCATCAAAAACCCTGATTGTGTTATGGAAAACTGTTATCTAGTATAGTTGGGGAGTGATGTATTTTATATAGCATTAATTTTACTATCTTACATGGATTGCCCATTTTTAGAGAGTTTGAATACAATAAAATACATAACACAAAAGCTGTCCCAAACATAGTCTTTTGTGGGTTCAGAAGGCAAGCCTGAATTTCATAATGCCTTAATGTCATCATAACAAAGATCATTTATCATCATACTATAAATTTCCAGAAGTACTAAATAACAGCAAAAATTCCAGTTGATCCCGAGCCAGTTATTGGAGTGTTTACCATACACAGAGTATTACATATAAACATGTTGGAAGCTTTAGGCTGCCATGAGTGCCCTCATATTCTCTCTCTCCCTCTCCCTCTCTTCCTCTCATTTCTCTCTCCTCCCTTTCCCTCTTCTCCCTACCTCCTCCCCCTTCTTCTCCTTTTCCCTCTCCCTCCCTCTTTAGTTTTCCTGAAGAGTAATTGCACTGAATAATTGGCCCATTTTATTGAAGAATGATTTTGGCTCTCCTCATTGCTTTTTTCCAAGGGAGGCTAGTTCACTCATTGTTGCTCTTCCCAGGACAGAGTTGGATGGACTTCATTTATTGTTGCATCCATCAGATTAACTTCCCATAGGTGAAAGGCCATTTGACACCTTCTTATTGAATTGCATCATTTGGCCCTTAAAGAATGTCAAGGTTAGTTGCTTATGCTCTAAAAAAGGTCAAATCCATTAAAAAAAATGCAACTCTTCTCTGTAGTCACTGGGTTCTTAATTCATGATGTTATGCTAAGGTTCTGGAATTTGCCAAGCAGTGTTTAGAATTTTGTCTCCAAAAATTGCTTTCCAGTTCCTTTCTCCTTTCCTCTTAATTGAAAGTCTGGAATTAGCAATTGGCCAATTGCCCGATTAACACTGCAAAAAAATTGATTTATTTACTTTAGCTATTAACTTTTAAACTATCAATGGAAGACATTTAGGGGAGATGGAATAATTTTGAATAGCCAAGTCCAATGGTGCATTCTTGTAAACATTTGCCTTTGTAATAGCTGGCTATGCAGGAAGTGCTAGTTACAGTCTATGCTTAGTGTAAGTGAGGAGTCTTTCTTAGTTGTAATGTAAGCAGATTAGCAAATTGCCAATGATCTAGGAATCTAGTATACTACTTCTAGCTTTTTATCTTACTAGGAAACTGAAAAATCCTCCTACAAAAGGCATTGGTTTTTTACAACTCAACATAAGGCATTGTGGTATAATGAATGGGAAGAGTACTAGATTTGGAATGAACAGACCTGGGTTCAAATTCTGGCTCATCGAGTTTTACCCTCCATTCACCTTTTTCTCAGCTTCCCCATGGTAAAATTAAAGCCCCTTCTAGCTCTAAATCCTGAGCTCTTTAATGTTCCCATGAGTCTTTTTTTTTCAATCCTAAGCATTTTAAGGATCCATCTCTAGAGGACAGATCATAAATTAATCATAAATTAAGTGAATAAAAACTGAATTACTGACTGCCCTGAAAGAAAGAATGGTTATAGCATTTTAAAGTAATTAATTATAGAATTTTAAAGGTGGAAGGGATCTTAGAGCCAACCGCCTTATTTCGCTGTTGAAGATACTGAAGTCTGAAAAGATAGTAACTGGCTCAGAGTCACACAATTTTAGCTAGTTACAGTTGCCTTGGCTTTTGTCTAGTGAAAACTGTCATACAGTGGGAATTGATGCAGGAAAATTTACTTAGTGATATAAAAATCAAGGTCATTTCTGAGAGTTCTGGCTCAGCTGTTTAGGGCAGTTTCTTTTTCCTATTTATTTCCTTGCTCTTTTTACTAATAAACTTGCTGCCACATGAGGAAGGTGAAGGACAAAATTGCAAAAGTAAAAGTGTTTGGGGTAGCTCCTATCCCATGCAATTCACCATATGGTCATTTTTAATTGCCTATCAGAAGACAGGATATACAACACTTGACATCTCCCATCTCTGCCTTTGCATAGGCTGTCTCTCTACCACCACCACCCACCACCTTAGAACATTCAGTTTTCACTCCTGAAAAAAAAACAAGGTCAGAGGACAGTTGACCTAGATCATATTTGAGGTGTTAACTTTTAGATGCAAGGAGCTGTTTCAGAAGATCAGAGGATCATAGGTACAGAAGGAATCTTGGAGATTGTCTAGTCCAATTTTCTAATGTGAGAGAGGAAGAAACTGAGTCCCAGGAAGATGAAGTGACTTCTCCAAGCGACAGAGGCAGCATTTGAACCCAAGTCAGTGTTCTTTTCCCTTACACCACACTTCATCTCCTAGTAACACATTCAGGGACTGCTTGGATAGGAAATGCTATTTTTTAAAAATCCTTATTACCATGTAGCCAACCAGGAGACACATTTGCATTAGTGGCAAGGCATGGACTCCTCCTACACATTCTTTTATTTGTGTGTAAGTCATTAGAAACTTGTGGTAGAGTTTAAGCAACCCCTTAAAACCAGACATCCCTATAAGGTTCCAAGTCCAGACATCAATGCCTTTGATTCCAGCTCCAACACAGGCATTCAATTCAGCCTTATTAGTAGCACCACATTGTATCTTTATGACCTGCTAAACAATGAACCCACACAAGGGAACCATTTCCTCATTCTGTACAAGGGCCAATTTTGTTATCTGAGTGGTACAGTGTATGTTTTGAGGGGAAAAAAAAGTGGCCACAGTATGTTACAGTGATAGGGAGAATGAGCTCTATCAATGAAAAGGAATGGCCTAGAGATAGTTGAAGTTCCCACCAAGTACCGAAAATTTCACTGAAGCCAATTTCCTTAAGGTAAACATAAACTTGATGCCTTTCGACTGATAACCAAACAAACGGAAAATGGGCATCAGTACAACTGGCATTACTAAAGACATGATGAAGTAGTTCACCAATGCCAAATTAGGAGCTGTGTTACTTACAGGGTTCCCAAATGCTGTCATATTCTGTTGGGAGTTTCAATACTTAAAGCGTCCAAAAGAGAGCAAATAATGTTCTGACTATCTTTATGAGGACTAAAAATTTCTAAAACCCTGTTCTTCATCCCTTGGGCCAAAACACAATTCTCTACTCTATAACTATTTTGAAAAAAAAATGTCAACCAAACAACAGATTTATTGTGCATCTACCATAATATTTTACATACCATTTCATGGTTTGTAAAGCACTTTATAACCATTTCATGTAGAACTACAGGTATAAGTATATCCATATTGTAGATGAGAAGACTGAGATTCAGAGAGGTTGATTTACTTATCCAACATCCCATAGCCAGTAATTGACAGAGTTGGGACTCAAACCCAGGTCTAAATCTAGTGTTTTTTCTACTACATCCCAGCTTCCTGCCCTTTCTCAGTTCTACCTTGAATGGGATACAAAGAAGCATTAGACCTGGCCTTACAGTTTACAGGACACATGCTGGTGAGAAGATAAGTAATAAGACCAAACAATGAATGACCAGTGCACATGAGTGGACAGTCCATGCTATTAGAGTTCAGAGAAAGAAAGAGAACCCCAGATGAAAGTGATAGAGAAAGACTTCATGGAGGATTAAGTGAAATATAAGTTGGGTCAAGAAGGGAACAGGAAGGATCCCAAAGAGGCAAAGAGAAAGAAGGGAAATGTACATTCCAAGAGGAGAAACACAAGAGGAAACATGTAGAAGAAGGAAAGTATAAAATTTATTTGGGGAACAATGACCAATTTACTTGGTATGGAGAAATTCAGGGAAGGGAATGATTTTGCTGTTGTTGAATCCTTTTTCAGTTGTGTGCAACTCTTAATGACCCCCATTTGGTGTTTTCTTGGCAGGGATACTGGAGTGCTTTATCATTTCCTTCTCCAGCTCATTTTACAGATGAGGAAACTGTGGCTAACAGGGTTAACTGACTTGCCCAGGATTACACAGCTAGTAAATGTCTGAGGCCAGATTTGAACTCAGGAAGATGAGTCTTGCTGACTCTAGGCCCAGCACTCTGTGTACTATGGCACCACCTAGACATCCCTAAGAGAGTGATATAGCTAGGTAGCCCTTTGAACTTCTGAGGAGACCTGGTGTTAAATCTCAACTTCCCTACTAACTTATATGTGACAGGAGGAGGAGTCTCTTAACTTCATTGTCTCCTCTGTAAAATGAAGGTGATTTGACCATTTTATCTCTAAAGTCCCTCAACATGATTCAAGGTTTAAAAAACACTATAGTTAGAGGAACAGTGTTCAAATCCTGACTCTGTTAGTTATCTACCTCCATGAGCATTGGTGAATCCTTTATCCTTTCTGCATTTTTGTTTCCTAATGAATAAAATGAAGGTGTTAAACCAGATGTTCTAGAAGGTTCTTTCTAGCTCAGCATTGGTGACCCTTCTAGTTTTAATATTCTTTATATTATAGCACCCAACTGAGTAGGGCCTTGTATATCAGCCTGAGGATTTTCAGTGTTATTTTGCAAAAAACAGGGGCAGAGAGAGAAAGGGAAAGGAGTAATGTGACAAAAGATTGTGTTACAGTGATATTACCGCATTTGGCAGGCTGGATCAGAGAGGAGAGTGACTATAAGTGAGAGGCTATTTACAAGGCTGTTATAATAAACTAGGCATCCATGAGGTGATGAGAAATAGAACTAGGTTGATGTCCATGGGAATGGAAAAGAGTAGATAGGACTAATTCAAGAGAATGGGAAAGAAGAATTGACAGGACTTGGTGGCTAATTGGATAAGGGAAGCAGGGAAGAGGAAGGAGTCAAAGATGATAATGAAACTTTTGAGACCCTAAAGAAGAAGTTGGGCAGAAAGCCAGTTAGTCAGGGTTTGGAGGAGATAATTTTGGGTTTAGACATGCTGAATTTGAAGTGACATCAGGGTATTCAGAAAGAAATGTCAGGTAAGGCCATAGTGCTGCTAGAGTAGAAAGAAAGTAGAGCTCCCAGATCTCTTTTCAAATTCTGACTCTGCTATTTACTAATGGTGCCTTATTGGACATGGCACTTCATCTTTAGGGGTCTCAGAGGGTCAAATTTTACAGAGAAGTTTCCTTACATGTTAAAAAAAAGATGTTGGACTAGCTGGTCTCTCTCTGCCCTTCTAGCTGTGAATCCTATATAGAGATTTGGAACTGGTTTTCTGGAGCATGGTAGGTACTAGAAATGTAGACTGGGTTGTAAGTCATCTACATATTGGTGATAGTTGAAGCCACAGGAATGATTGAGCTCTTGGAGGGAAAGTGACCGTAGACTAAACCTTAGGGGAAACATGCACATTTATCAAGTAGAAGAAGGAAGAGGAAACAGATTGAAACAAAAAGGATTAGTCTTAGAAGGAGAAAGTAAAACAGGAATAGTCCCAAATAAGAGCAATGGACATGGGGTTAGAAGACCTGGATTCAGAATCACACTTTACCCATCACCAGCTGTGAGACCTTGTAAAAGCATTGAACCTCGCCATACCTCAGTTTCCGCATCTGTGAAATAGGGATGATGTTGCTTATAGTGCCAACCCCCATCAGTTTGTTGTGACAATAAAATCTGAAAACATACAGAAGACCTTGTAAACTTAAATTGCTACATAAAAGTTAGTAGTTAATGTTGGTATAGTAGAGGCAAGGACCAAAAAGCAAGTTGGTGGATGTTAGGTTAGAAATTCTAGATACAACCTAAGCCCTCTTCTTGAAAGAAGAGACTAAGTTTAAATGGATTTCTTAGGAGAAAGGAAGAAAGAAAGAGAAGGAAGGAAAGAAAGAAGGGTGGAAGGAAGGAAGAAAGAAAAAAAAAGAAAGAGCATAGTGTTTGCCTTGGGCTATAGAATCCAAAAAAAGTTTAAAATGGGAAAAGAGGTGGAGGCTGAGCTGCAGCTCCTGAGCCCAATGTGAACCAGGGATAGTTCTGATGTTTTTCCACAGGAGTATTGGCACTGTGCAGTAATGGTGTGTTTCCCCTTAGAATTATGGTGGCAATGTCTACAGAATTCCTTCTCCTACTTCTGGATTGCCCCTGGATCAATTCAAATGTAGTTGTATCCATACTTAAAAAGTTTCAAACATATAAATCAGAGGACAGTTGTTCACATCATAAAAGGCCTCTTCATTTTGCAAAAGGATTTACTGTATAATTTCTTTCATCAGGGAGATCCTCTACTGTGCTGAATTTTAGAACATTCCTATTATGTAAAATTCATCTGTATCAGTGTGTGTTTGTATGTGTGTATACATATATAGCAAAATATGTGTATGTATACACATATAGAAATATGTTCATATGTGTCTATGTATATATACACATATGTACATACATATATGTACATATACGGGCATCTAGGTGGTACAGTGGATGGAGTGCTGGGCCTGGAGTCAGCAAGACTTATCTTCCTGAGTTCAAATCTAGCCTCACATACTAGCTCTGTGACTTTGAAAAAGTCCCTTAACTCTGCTTCAGTTTCCTCATTTGTAAAATGAGCTGGAGAAGGAAATGGCAAACCACTTTAGTATCTTTGCCAAGAAAACCTCAAATGAGGTCATAAAGAGTTGGACACAACTGAAGCATCTGAACAACAACAATTTCATATATGTATATACACATATATGTATGGATCAGCATCATTCTTAGATTTGGCTGATGGTTTTCTAAGACAATCCATTATGAACCATTTTATTTATTTTGCTTGTAAACCTTAAACACTCTAGATCAGGGGTTCTTAACCTGGGATCTGTAAACTTGGTTATTAAAAATATTTTGGTAACTATTTTAGTGTAATTATTTTCCTTGTAATCATTTGTATTTTTACTTTGTGCATTTAAAAACATTTTGAGAAGGGGTCAATAAGCTTCCCATACTGCCAAAGGGATCTATAATACAAAAAAGTTTGAGAATTCCTGTACTAGATAAATATGAATTATCATTACCAAATGTAGGCCAGTGAAAGAGTGATTAAGTGATTAAGTGATAACACATAGCTAGTTAGGGTATAGAACTAGAGTGAGGAGCCTGGGATCTGATGTCTGAATTTTTCTATTTCTACTTGTTGGAGTCAATCTTCCTAGATGTCATATGCTGGAGAATAATTGGTTTTTTGTTTTGTTTTGAATAATATAGTTGAGACATGTAGAAGGTAAATCAGCCCTTCATGGTACATAGTTGTACAGAGAAAACCTTATTCTTCAGCAGAAGAATGTGGGGAATACACCAGAGGAAAATGGAGGGAAAAGCATATTCTTAGTTCTTAAGTTGGAATGGAGGCACTTGGCTAAGAAGGTGATGCCCATTTCTTTTTAAATATGATAATTTAGCTACTCACACTTTTGTTCAGTATAAAAGCTAAGACGCAGAAAGACCCTCCGGGTTCTTGCAATTCATCCTTAGAAAGTTTGGTTGCACTGTGCTAGCTGTGAAATATTAGATTAATCGTTCTTTGCATTTATCTTTGGGACAAAACAGTTAAACACATCTATCTTTTCAAACATAAGGTAATTTGCAAGCAATCTAGTAATTTTGACATAGTGTGTTTAAGGCCAAAAAGTTTCTCAGTATCTGTTTCATAGGGAGTTTCTTTAGAGTCCCAGCTAGAGTTGTCTACGCCCAGGTATTGAAGAAAAGTGTTGAAAAACAATTTTCACTTTAGAAAAATGTGTGTAGGAAAAATGGACAAGCTTTAACTCTTTAGGAATTGATACCAGATCTTTTCAGTGGACAGGAGTCCACATTAATCCCTTTTATTTTCACTGAAATAGGTTTTAATAGTCATGAGCTCTAATGCTTTCCTATTCTTTTCTTTAACCTTTTACAGCAATGGGAATGAAAGTGAGTGAAGACATTTTGCTTGGGGAGTTTGTTCTTTCTGAAACTAGCCCATGATCTCTGCCCAGAAAAACAAGAAAAAGCTAAGCCCAGTATGGCAGTGCTTCACTTGACTCAATTTCATCAGGCGCATCAGCATTGTCCAAGCAGGGGAAGAAATGTCCATTCTGCTTTTTCAAGCACTGCCAGTCATTCATCACATACAATTTATTCCAATGTACAAATCTGTTTTCTTGACCAGGCTGCAAATATTTGGTTTGGATAACATCTTTGCATCCTGCACAGGCCAAAATTACCATTTATGCTCTGCCTCTATCACGACTATAGGATAAGCCTCAACATCTGTGGAGCCAGATGTAGGATTTAACTTCTGAGGAATAGTCATTGTCCTCAAATAGCAACCTCCCAAATATCTTAGTCCTCATGCTAATCAATTAAGGACATTTCCCTTTATCCTCAGAATGTTGGTTCGCAAGAAGATTATGAATTGATCAGTAATTGCTATCCCTCTCACCATACACAAAATGATTTGAGATACAGATTGCCTTCATGTACTAAGACAGAAGAACACTACTTGTTTGTGTTTTGGGTTGGTTTTGGTTTTTTTTTTAGTCAGTGAGCCAAGTATAGCTTTTATTCTAAATAGAAAGGACTAATTTTTCTGAGTAGACTCCTGTCTTGTGCTTATTTCATTCAGATCTGTTTTCCTTTACTCCCTCCTATTGTAACGAACTATGTTTTGTCTGAGTTACTACAGGAACTGAGATCTGAGTTACTTGAAAGCTTCCCATTTGTCAAGAAAGGGTTCAATTAGGTGACCTAAGGTCCTTTCCAACTCTTTGATTTCAAGCTGTGTCTGAAGTTGAAGCACGATATAAAATTTTAGTTCCACAGATACTTACTAAACACTTCCCATCTGTGAGGCCTGAATGCGCAGTCTCCACCCTCAAGGACCTTACAGTCTAATAAAGTTTGAGATCTGTTTGAGCTCAGATAAGATAAAGGTAAAATACACTTCTTTGGTCTAGAACCAATAACCATATATTATATAATTATAATTCTACTAGCATATATTTGAATTTTTTGATCACTTGAGGGTAAAGTGAGCCCCAGACAAAGTATTGTTTAAAAAAAAAAGTTGTTTGGGAGTAAGAATCAAGGATGGTTTAGAATGAATAAGTGTCAGAGGAAGGGGGGACTCCAAAGGGGTAAAGCTTTGTCATCATTCTGTATAGGAAAAAGTATACATTTCTTTGCCATGGTCACTTATAATACTATACTTATATTATTAGTCCATAAAGTATTTCTGTCCCTCCTCTTTCCTCTCCTTCTCTGCCTGACCCTCAACTTTGCAATTAATTTTTGAGATGGCTTGGTTTGTATTTACCAGAACTGGCACTCTGGATGTTACCTAATGAAATACAGATGCCATCTGGTTGATATTAATTTATTATTGTTGTGTTGTTTTTAGTAATAATGATCATTCTTTAGATTGTTTATATTATGTTCACCATATGTATAATAAATGTTAGGTCTTATAGAAAGCAAATGGTTGGGTATAGATTCCCTGAT
>CM053623.1:251861012-251881192 GCA_028646595.1 Phalanger gymnotis
CCACTTAATTCCTCCCACCAGGTGGGCCTGGGGCCAGAAGCAACTGCAGCTGTAGTTCTGTAGCTGCCCCACCTCCGCTGCCCCTGGGGTGGTGGCCAAACCCAAACTCTATCCCAGTCCCCAGCAGCTTCTCCCACTAACCTACTCTGTTGTCCTTGGTGTTTGTGGGTTGAGAAGTCTGGTAACTGCTGCAGCTCACTGATTCAGGGCACTAGGGTACGCTCTGTCTGGCTCCTGGTCTCGGTCTGCACAGCCCATCCTGGGCTCTGCTCCGCTCAGCTCCACTCCCCTCTGTTCCCAGCTCTGTGCGGGATAGACCTTACTCAGAGACTATCCAGGCTGTCCTGGGCTAGAGCCCTGCTTCCCTCCACCACTTTGTGGGTTCTGCACTTCTAGAATTGGTTCAAAGCCATTTTTTTATAGGTTTTTGGAGGGACTTGGCGGGGAGCTCATGCTAGCCCTTGCTTTCCAGCCTCCATCTTGACTCCGGCCCCGCATGCTTTTTAATTTTATACACATTGTATTTAGTTTCTCCATTCATTCCTTGTCTCCTTGGAGAAATCTTCTATGATATTGATTGATGATCCTTGGTCAAATTTATTTTCCTTCTTGCAGCTTGCAGAATTCCTTTCTTGTCACTGTGTTATTGGAATTTAATATTGTATCTTTGAAAGTTAAATTTAAAAATTTTCCATATCTGAGTTGTACTAGTTATTTGTATTTTGTCATTTGTTTTAGATAATTCCAGAAAGGCTTCTTAAATGATTTCCTAGAATGTAGTGCTGATATTTTATTTTTCTATTACAGTAAACCTGAGGTTGATACATTTTGACCTATTTTCCATATCAATAACTTGTATTCTATTTGGTCAATGCTATCTGATTTTTTTGACAGTCATAGGCCTACCACTGGTTGCTTCTATTTTTTCAAAATTTCCATAATGGTCAGTAAAAAATTATTTCTTCCTGATCTTTTCAAGCCTATTTTGACTCCAGTCTTAGGTCCTTTCATGATTTAATTTTTTAAGCAATTCTTATGATTTTCTTTATAAGTATTCTTACTTAATTTCTTTGTCATCTATTCATTTAAACTATCTCTTGGGATATCTTCTTATATTGTTTATTTCCCTACCTTTGTGATTTCTAGTACTTTAGCTGTCTTAATCACCCCTTAGTTTTGTTCTGTTTTTTAAATTTGTACTGGCATTCTGCTTTGCTAACTTTCTTTTCTTTTTGTTTTTAAGCGAATGTTAATTGCCTTGCATAGCTTTTAGCCATTATTTTTTCTCCCTTTTCTTTAATATAGCTAGTCTTTTTTTAAAGGAAAACGTGAGAAGCCTGATTATATTGTAATTTCATCCTGCCATATTAATTGGAAATATATTTTTAGTCCTTAAATACAGGAGGATATTTCAATTTTTTGTGGATCTATTATTTGTCTACTCTATCAGTACAGATTGAAACTTCCTTTCGCCTTGGTTTGCTGTCTTTGTGGTTTGCTATGGCTGAGGAAGAAAAAAACCCCAGCCCCTAGGGAAGTCAACCTTATGAGGCACAAGGGAATAATATGGTGTTTTAGGGATTTTATTATGGCAACATATGTTGGGTAGATTGAGACAGAATTAAAGGCAGGAAGACCTTTGGTTGCACTAATGTCTAATAATGAGATGATGAGGACTAGGACTAAAATGGTGGTGATGAGAATGGGAAAGGAAAGCGTAGCTGAATTGATACATTTTGAGGGAAGGAATGAGAGAATTTGGTTATAAATTGGATAAAAGAGGATGAATATCAGGCAGGAGTCAAAAGGATTCTAAGCTTTCTACCTGGAAGAATATTTTAGTAGTAGCAACAGAAATATAAGGCAGTAAGGAATGAGTATGGCAGCCAGAACCAGTATTAGCAGGGGGCATGGAAGAGAGAATGGTGCACATAGGATGAATGAGCTTTCCTCTCATAAAACTTCTGCCAATTGCATTTGTTTGGACATTTAGTGATTGTTAAATGAAAGGCTAAACCATGCTAAGGCACACACAGTGCAAGCTGGTTGTGGGTATGCCTTCCCAAACTCTCTGCATGAAGTCCTCCTGCTATTCCAGGACTGAGCTTTTCTCTGTACTTAGACTAACAATTGTGCATATTAAGGATGCCAGTCTCCTCCTTGGCCCTAACGGCCAAGGCTAAATGATGTTTCATGAGGGATCCAAGTGAAACTTATTTCTTTGTTTAAACTCAGATCTCCAAGTAGAGAAAAAAGATTATCTATCCTACTTTCCAACCCCAATTCACAGGTTAGAAGCAATCTATCAGAAAATAAAAGGAAGAACTAGTCTACAAGTATGAGGGATAACTCTTCAGAAAAGATCTGCAAAAAAAGAAATTGAGTGACTGAAACCAGAAATCTGCACAAAGACCTCATACACAAACTTTATGCCAAGACAAATGCAGCTCATGAAAGATCTCACATAGTAAATAAAACAGGGTAAATACTCTTGTTTCAAATGAACAAAATCTATTATTGACCTGGTTGTTTTTGCTTCAATACTATGTCAGCTGTCATTTTTTTTTTAGCAATATTTATGTGGCTGGAAAAAACACACACTAACCACATATACATACAAAAGCATCTGGAAAGTAAAATCTTCCAGATGCAGCCACTGTCAAATCACAGAAGGTATTTTTTTTTTTTTTTTGGCTACTGAATCAACCCTGAGAATATCCCTCCCTTGCAAGAGTATTCTAGGTTAGTATTGTCAGTACATATCAGGAACTCCCAAACCTCCAGAGCACAACTTGGATTTAAAAGATTATGTGTCTGTCTACTAACTGAAAAGTCAGGGGTTTTTTCCCCTCCTAAAAATTCTCTTTGTCTCTTATTCGATGAAACATGGTGATGAGTCAAACTCAGAGACATAGTGGTAAGTTCATGTGATCATAGATTTAGAGCTGGAAGGGATTTTTGAGGTCATCTAATGCAGCTTCTTCATTTTTTAGATGAGGAAATAGAGACTCAGAGAGGTTAAGCGAGTAGTTGCCCAAGTTCTCATGGTTACTATATAGCAGAGGTGAGATGTAAACCCAAGCGCTCATTTAAAATTCGACAATTATTATTGCACTATGTTAAAGATATTCCTTGACATTTAGATTAAAGGATTATCTGAAGGTATCTATAAAGTGAATTACTGCATATGCAAAGTCTCATTTTCCTATTAACTACTTACAAAGTTGAAGTTATGCCCCCATAGGAATCTATTTGGCCAAGATGTAATTAAAAGCACACTTGGAAATGTAGAAACTTGTAATCACATATTTAGAAGAAAAGTCGATGACTTCAGAATTGATTCTGGACAACGTGTCACCTAATAGGCTCTCTAACGAGTCAGTCACCAACACATTCATATATGTATTTACTTTCTAATGCATTTAGTAAATGTGCAGATAAAGCTGTGAAAAAACTCGAATAATATGATGAAAATTTCCCTATATGCTTCCTACCTTCACAATTGAAAACAAACTCTGAGATATGCCATGACCTTTGAGGTTGAATTGTCTTAGAAGTAAATAATTAAATATATAAGGGTTTTCTGTGAAAAACAATATACGTAAAACTAATATATAAATATATAAATATTCAAAAATTTGTATAGGAGCTTATGTTAAAAAGAAAGTTAATCAATTCACTGGAATATGTGTCTTCTCTTCCTTTGAATGAATTGCCATAATTGGGTTAATTCTACGCATTGGATGTTAATGTTTACTCTAAGATTTAGGAGTTTAATCTTTCCTGTGTTCCCTCATTTCTCTTGTCACCTGCGGGGCATTAAAATGGCTTACTATGTGTGTTCCCATTAAAGCACAGTTTCAACAGTAACTAGAAAAAATTCCTTGGACCATTTGGTGATGCCCAAAGTCTACTGGAGAATCAGTCATGTCTAAGCATACATTACTGCAGGAGGTAGTTCAGTCCTGGGCTAGACCTATTTCAGATAGTCTAGATGGCAGAGGTTTCAGGATCATGTTGTTTCTCAGCTTTCTGTTTGGCTAGTATGGTAGTAGGGGTAGGGTAAAGTAAGTGGGAGGGAAGCTAGTAGTGACTGAACTTCTTGGGAAGCTCCAAACACCAGTCTTGGTTTTATCGTAGGGGAAGCTCGGGGCAGAACCCCAGCCAGTTGGTATTCAGATATTCATTCATTCATTCATTCATTCATTCATTCATTCATTCATTCATAATTCAGTATGCCCCAAAGAAGCCCCAATACAGTATAGATATCCTACTGTTTTCCACTTCTAGGCCAAGTGGTTCAAGAGTTCAAGGTCATGAAGTGGGGCAATGGATAGAACCCTTGGCCTAGAGTCAGGATTACTCGAATTCTAATGAGGCTTCTGACACTTACTTGCTGAATGACCTTGGACAAGAGAGTTAACCTGTTTGCCTCAGTTTCCTCAAATGTAAAATGTGGATAATAATAGCACCTACCTCCCATTCCTTCACTTTGGTCCTTTCTGAGCTTTGGAAGTAGTCTTTTTTTTTTTTTTAAATCAGAATTGTTTTTGGACTCCCTCCCCTGAGGCCTCCACACAACATTCTTTCAAAATTAAATCTTCTTATACAAAGAAAAAAAATAATTGCTAAGCAAAAACAGTGTCCATATCTGATAATGTATAATGTAAGGTACAAATACAACATTCTGCCTTGCTGATCCCTAGCCCGGTGGCTAGGATTAGGGAAATATTTTTCATGATCTGTTCTCTGGGACCATCATTAGTTTTTTATTTACTCAGAGCTTATCTTTAAGTGACCTTTTCATTTACACTGTAGTCATTATCTTTTAGTCAATAAGGATTTACTATATACCAGGGGACTGAGAGATGCTCTGGGAATACAAAGAAAGGCAAAAACATGGACCCAGCCCTCAAGGAGCTCACATTAGTTATGTATGTTTTTTCCCCTTAATTCTATTTATTTCATTCTGCATCCATATATACTATGTTTCTTTGAATTTCTTGTATTCACAATTGCCCACTGAAAGAGTGTCAAACACTGGACACTCCTGAGTACAGCTGAATCAGATTAAAAAGTAATTGGAAAATATTTGACAAAATAAATAAAAAATACAACATAACAGAGATAATGTTAATTTGTGGTTTTGTAAGTTAATATGTGGCCTGCAGCAATCCATTCTATTAAGTCTGATACTACTGGCTTTACATTCATAGATCAGACTTTAAGCATTCTGCAAATGATAAGAACCCACTTTAAAGTACTCTGTTGTTGTGTTGCTCTGTGTGTGTATTTATTTTTTTGGTATGCATTAGACCTCTCTGTTTTTTATATACTCCATGTGCTACATGGGAAGTAGTTGTTTTCAAAGAGCCTCATCTTTTAGAGGCCAGAGAATACGCAGTGGCACTTATGTTATGGTAAGAACCAGGTGAATCAGTACTTCTCATGTGCCTGACATCTGAGTTAATATGCTGGAGGCAATGCTCTAATTATACATTTCAAAGCCCACAAAAAGACACTATTCCATTTTTAACACACAAAAAACCTCTGAAACAAAAAAAAAACTATAGAACCATGATTTGTGTCATTTGGTGGATGGGGGTGTGCTTCTAGCTACTCGAGTGTCATTTGGTGGATGAGGGCATGCTTCTAGCTACTCGAGAAAAATAATTGTTTTCATTCAGTTGTCTCAGACTCTCTGTGATCCCGTTTGGGGTTTTCTTGGCAAAGATACTTGAATGGTTTGCTATTTCCTTCTCCAGCTCATTTTATAGATGAGAAAGCTGAGTTAAGTGACTTGCCCAGGGTCACACAGCTAGTAAGGGTCCGAGGCCTGATTTGAACTCAGGAGGATGACCCTTCCTGCTTCCCAGCCCAGTGTTCTATCCATCACGCAACCTAGCTGCCCAACAAATAATTGAGCATGATCTGTTACTTCGGCAGGCTCTGTGAATAGGGACTCATTTCTCAATTAGATATAATAAAGTGGAAGAAATAGGTAAATATACCACCATAAGAATGGCTAAGGTGGTGCATTAGAAAGAACACTAGGAATGGAGTCAGGAAAACCTGAATTCAAATGTGACCTCAGATATTTACTAGCTGTATGACCCTGGATGAGTCACCGGACCTCTGTTTGCCTCAGTTTCCTCAAATGTAAAATGGGGATACTAACAGTACCTACCTACCTCATAGCGTTGTTGTGAAGACCTAGTGAGATAATATTTGTAAAGGGCTTTGCACAGTGCCTGGCACATAATAGGCCCTACATAAATGCTTATTCTCTTCCCTCCACCCTGGAATTTACTGTGCTGGAAGAAATGACAAACATGATGAATATAGAGAAGCATGGTAAGACCCATGAATGAACAAATGAAAAGTGAAATATACAGAGCCAGGAAAACCATATATTCAATGCAAAAATGTAATGTAAAAATGGAAAGAACAGCAGCATCAAAACAACTGAAACTGAATGTCATAAAAGCATAAAAACCAAACTTGGCCCCAAAGACGAGATATAAAAACAAGGCAACCTGACCCCCATTCTATGCAAACAATATTAGGCTTTTTCAGGGTGTCAATTGGTTTTGTTGAATTTTTTTCTCTTCTTTCTAATTAAAAAAATTTCTTCATCGTCATTATCATCATCATAATTAGCATTCATATGATGCTTTAAGACTGGTCAAGCATTTTACCTGTATTATCTCACTAGATCCTTACAACAACCCTATGAGGTAGACATTATTATCTTCCTTTTACTGACGAGGAAACTGAGGCTGAGAGGTTGCCCAGGATCACACAGGTGTCAAAGACAGGTTTTGAACTCAGGTCTTTCTGACTCTAAATACAGCACTCTAATCTCAGCACAACCTATTGCCTTGATATAAGAGAATAGTTCAAAAAGATGTCTTTTTTTAAAAACATGCTACCATGCTACTCTTATGCAAACATAATCCCAATTATGTGATCCTTCAAGGATCCTTTAACACAGTGCTATGAAAATAGCATGTGTTCAATCAATACTCATTTGTAGCCTACTCAAATGCTTGAGTAATTTGAATAAAACAATCCAGCTAAAACTGTAAGCAATATTTTGTTTGCTCATTTTGAAGTTGCTGTTTTGGTCTGGAGATACCAAACATCAAGCATGTGATTAAAATTCACATTAAAATGTGAATACAAATCAAAATCTTTGAAAAAAATTAATTCCTTGTAGTGTCACTTGATTTTTTATTATGAACTTGACTAATAACAATCTATCTAAAAATGACCATATCTGTAGACAAAGAATAGAAAAAGAAGATTGTATATAAAAGTTTGAATCTTATGTTACATATAGCTATGTTACACATACCTATGTCCCTTTCTAAACTTTCTTATTTTTAAATGTTTCATTGATGTTCTTTCCTTTTTTTCTTTTGTGACATCACTATTTCTATTCTTCCCAGCTTCCCCCTCCATTAAAAAAACAAAAATCCTAACCAAATGAAAGCCCTCTCTTGTTACAAATAAGTATACTTAAACAAAGTAAATGTACACATTGTATTTGTCTGAAAGTATATGTCTCATTCTGCACTGTTAGTTCCTCACCTCTCTGCCAAGGCAAAATCTGAAAGTCAAACTGGTTCCTCTTGGTAACTAGTGTGACCACAGGCATATATCCCTTATTCTCTGTGTGACTATTTCTTTTAAGCTGAATGACAATTTGGTTCCTCCTACCTATTCCCTATGGGAACGAGAGAAGAGGGAGGAGTAATGAGATAATGTCTGCACAGTGCTTAGAGTTCCTGGAGAATACAAGTGATTATTAATACATTTCTAGTGGCTACAGGCTCTGGCTTGTGGAAGTTTTGGGGATAACATTTCAAAGCCAAGGATCTAATTATATGAAAGGGACAATTACAGGTAGAAAGCAGTGTGTGGCACTCTCCCTGGCTATGTAGCACTCCCATATGAGAAAAGGTCGTGGGAATGTGAAAGTGGCTGAGAAACTTGGTGTAACCCTAGTGATGGTGGAAGCATAGGTTTTACCCCCATAGACTTAGAGGAGGGCAGGCCAGCTGCTTAGCCTTAAGGAGAAACAGAAATGTTTCCATTTTCCTGTGTGTAATTCCTTAATCCATAAGACTCCAACCACCACTTGATTTGCATCATCAGAGGAGAAGGCTAACAGCAAATGGAAGCAAATGAACCATCAGCAACAGGGATGCAGAGGCCATTAATTTTACAAGAATGCAAAAAGATTCCTTCCTGAGGCTGTGTTCTCCTCACTCCCCTCTCCTTCCCCCACCCAACCCATATGAATGGTTTAGTTGACTTAACAGTGCTACGTTTGTGTCTGTCAACAGCTTTGTGTGGGGGGCAATATTTTCTCTGCCAGTGACCCTGGAAACACCAGTGAAGAATGTGACTGACTGCCTGAGGAAGGAGAGCAGAAAAGTTGGACCCGCTGAAGTTTCCTGAAGCCAAAATCAGTTCATGGTTGTTTTGCTCAAGGCTGCTCCTAGTATGAAGGGAGACTTGAGCCATTTAAAACATTTTATTACTTTTATTTATTTTCAGTTTTTTAATTAGAGATTTTTAATAACCGACTGGCATTCCTAGTTTTATGAGTATGAGCTACAGGATTCCACCTTTGCAGAATGGGAGCTTAGCACATATACAGCTATTGATTAGGGCAGGGTTCTAATCCAATTAAACCTGGACTCTGTTAACTTTTTTTTTTACAAAGAATTTTGATCACCGTATTGCAATATAATGGGGTTTCTTTGTCTTCTTATGCATTTTAATTTTATGCATTTAAAAGCATGATTCTGAGAGGGGCCCATGAATTGAAAAAGTTTGATAACCCCTGGGTTAGAGGCATCTTTTGTTTTCAAGAGAAACGATTTAATATGTGTAAGCTTATGATGGAAAAGCAGGTTCCTTATGGCTTAGAAACTGCAGTATCTAAATCAGGCATTTGACTTTTTTATGTCCTAACCTGTGATGCTCTACCTTGATATTTTCGCTACTGTCATCCTCTTCCAAAACAAACCAAAAAAAGATCCCCAGGAACTCTCTGCACTGTGTGTGTGTGTGTGTGTGTGTGTGTGTGTGTGTGTGTGTGTGTGTGACGCACACACATATATGCCTATACTTCCTGCCTTTTCATTTTCTTTTAAACCCTCTGTAATCTGACTTCATTATTGAACTGAAATTGTCCTCTCCAAAGTCACCAATGATCTCTTGTCAATTCTAATGGCCTTTTTCTTAATCCTCATCCTTAACCTCTCTGCAGCATCTGACATTGAGAACCAACATTTGCTCCAGGATAGGCTTTCCCTTCTGAGTTTTCCTGATAGCCCTGTCTTGATTTTCCTCCTACTCATTAAACTAGTTTTTTTGTCAGTATCTTTACTGTGTTTTCAGCTACCTAGTTAACTTGGGGTTTACTGCCCAGATTTCCTTCTCAAAGACCAAGCCTTAAACCCAATTCACTCTGGATTTCATGGATTGTACAATAGGTCCTTGCCCAAGCACCACTTAAGGGTTATTTTTTGGGCCCTCCTGGCTCAGTGAATGTAAATGTTTCTCTTTTGGCCAGCAATTCTGAGGGTCTTATTCTCCCAGTTTGATTTTTTTTATTCATTGCCAGAGCTAGTTCAGTGTTTGGGAGGTTCCGAATGAAAGTATGGGAGGGAAGAGGGAATAGACTGATTACCAAACTGAAGGTCTACATAGCCACTGTGCTGACTTCATTGTTGTATGCCCATTAAACCTGGCCAGTCTACCAGTGCCATGCCAGGAAATTGAATCACTTCCACTTGAATTGTATTAGGAAGATTCTGAAGATTACCTGGCAGGATAAAGTACCAGACACTGAGGTCCTTACTCAAACTAAACTGTCAAGCATTCAAACTCAGCTTCAGAGAGCACAACTCTGAAGGGCTGGCCAAGTTGTTCAAATGCGAAACATACTCTTGCCTAAAAGATTATTTTATGGAGAACTCACACAGGGCAAGTGTTCACATGCTGGTCAGAAGAAAGATACTCTCAAGGTCTCTCTCAAGAACTTTGGAATTGATTGTGTGACATAGGAAACACTGGCACAGGACCACTCAGCATGGTGTGCCCTCATGAGAGAAGGTGCTGTGCTCTATGAGCAAAGCAGAATTGAAATAGCTCAAAGGAAATGTGGGATGCGTAAATTTAGAGTATCCATCCCAAATGTTCACATGGACTATTTGTATCCAACCTGAGGTAGAGCATTCTGAGCTCAGATTGGTCTGATTAGCCACAGTTGGACACATTGAAACTTGACTCTAGCATAGTGATGTAATTTTGGTCCTCTTTGAAGAATGAAGGACAACAATCGATCAACCAAAAGGGCCATCCTTTGATAGGCTTCTTAAAGAGGCCTATTCACTGAAGGGGCATTGCCTCACTCAGTGAGAACTTGAAAAGACCTTAGCTTAAAAGGGCCAAGGTCTCCCACTGCATCCTGGACTGTCTTCAATTGTCCTGATCGATATCTAGCCACTGGACCGAGATGGCTCTGGAGGAGAAAGTAAGGCTGGTGACCCTGCACAGCCCTCTCTCAAATCAAAGTCAATTACAAGTCATGTCATCATCTCCCTGATGTTATGGTCCTCTTCAAGAATGAAGGACAAAGCACACTGCTATAACATGTCTACTAAATGTGGCTGTCCCCTGAAGTTCTGTCATAGGACTTTTCTTTCTACAGTTTCTCAGTTCCTCATCTCATCAGAGGCCATGAATTTGATTATCGTCTCTGTGATGACAATTCCCAGATCTTTTTATCCAGTTCTGTTCTCCTAGTCCTGAATCACCAACTCTCTATTGAACATTTCAAGCTGCAGGCCCTATAAGTATCTCGAACTCAACAGGTCCAAAACAGAAGTCATTATTTTCCTCCCCAAACTCACCTCTCTTTTCAATTTCCCAATTACTATGAAGAATATCGCCATCCTGTCAGATACCTAGGTTCTCAACTCTAGTGTCATCCTTGACTCCTTTCTCTCTGTTGATCACCCCACATATTCAATTAGTTGCCGAATCTTTTTCATTTTTTCTTTATGGCATCTCTCACATATGCCCCCTTTTTTATACATATAGTCATAACCCTAGTTCAAAGTTTCATCGCCTCTCATCTAGACTATTGCAACAAACTTGTAACTGGATTCTTTACCCCAAGCCTCTCCCTACTCCCATTCATCTTCCAAAAAAGCTTCCACAATGATTTTCCTAAAATATAGGTATAATCATGTCACCTCCTACTCAATAAACTCCAGTGGTCCCCTAAAAAAAATAGAATCAGACATAAATTCTTTTTTTCACTTAAAGCTCTCTCATGGCTACTGCCTAACTTTCCATTCTTTTAACAAACTCCAGCCAGAATGGTCTCCTTGCTGTTTCTCCCATACAGTATTCAATCTCACATTTCCATGCTTTTGCCCTGGCTGTCCTCGGTGCCTGGAATGCTCTCCTTTTTAATCTTTGTTTTGTAGAGCCCCTGTTTTCCTTTAAATCTCAGTTCAAATGTCACCTTCCACAGGAGACCTTTTCTGATCCCCCAGCTGGTAGTCTTTTCCCTTCCAAGTCTACCTTCTATCTAAGTATTTATTTTATATGTGCTAATTTGTGTACATGTTGTCCCACCTTTAAAATGGAAGCTCTTTGAGGGCAGTAACTATTTTTTGATGCCTAGCACACAAGTAAACACTCAAACAGTGTTTACTGGTTGATTGAGGGATTGAATATGGAACTCCCAATAAGGAAACTCCTTGTACCGGTACAGATTGTCACCTGCTCTGGAACTGGGTCATTGGGAGGATAAATGACTTAATCGAGGTCAATACCCACTAAGCGTCAAAGACAGGACTTCTTGACTTTGAGACCACCTCTCTCTTCACTATACTAGTTTGCCTCACATCAGGTATTTGATTTTGGGCTAAAATGAGGCAAGCTAAAGAATCTAATAAATTTAACTTTGGGTCATCTTGCAAGACTGCTTCATGTACTGTAAATCCATTGTTTGCAGTTAACACTTTAAGCTTATCTAGCTGGAGAAGCCACTCATTTAAATAGAATTACATTTGCCAGTTTAATTACAGGGTTTTTTTGGTGAAAAATGTATGAGAGTAGCATTGAAAAATCTTATTACACAATGCACTGGCACTTTTAAAGAGACCAGATGGATTGTGAGTCAAGGCAAAGCTGTGCTCTAGTTCTGGCTCTGTTACTAACTAGCTATATAATCCTTGGGAAATCATTTCAAGCCTGGCAGGGTACTGCATGCCTAGAATTCTTCTAACTTGGGAGGCTGAGGTTTGTGGATTTCTTGAGCTCAGGAGCTCTGAGGTGAAATAGGGCTAAAGCTGATCAGATATCCATACTAAATCTAGCAGCTAGGTGGCACAGTGGATAGAGTGTTGGGCATGGAGGCAGGAAAACTCCTCATCTTGAGTTTATATCCGGCAAGTCACTTAAACCTGTTTATCTCAATTTTCTCACCTGTGAAATAAGCTGGAGAAGGAAATGGCAAACCACTCTAGTATCTTTGCCAAGAAGACTCCAAAAGGGATCATGAAGAGTAAGACATGACTGAAAAATGACTAAATATTAAACATCAGCTCAAGAACTCACATTAGGATTAAAACTGATCAGATGTCCACACTAACTCTAGCACCAAGATGCTTTAGCACCCTGGAATAGGGGCCAGGAGGCTTCCAAAGGAAGGACAAAGTGGTCCAGGTCAGAAATGGAAGAGGTCAAAACTCTTGTTCCTATCATTAGTGGGATCAGACCCATGAGTAATTGCTTTACTTCCAGCCTGGGCTAGAGAGGGAGACCCAGGCTTAAAAAAGTTAAGAAATAATAATCACTCCACCTCTGCAATGTTAATTTCCTCATCAATAAGAGGAAAGTTTTACACCAGATGACCTTGCAAGGTTCCTTTTAGCTTTGGCATTCTATAGTGTAGACTAGGTAACGGGGGCAGGGTGGCGAAGGGGGAGAGTATCAGTTTAGGAGTCAAGATGGTTCAAAACCTGATTCTGCCATTTTCTATAGAAATAGAAACATTCCATTTCTATTTGACTCTGGGAAAATCACTTAACCTCTCTGAGCCTCAGTTTCCCTATCGCTAAAGTCAGAGTTGGATTAACATCCTTCCAACTCTAGGTCCATGATACTATAAATGTACCTGTTATAGAGTAAATAGAGTGAGGTTAAACCGTTATGAGGACACCAAGTGTAGGTGTGTGTAGACCTCCGTGAACAACAAAGTGCTGAAACAATATAATTGAAGGGCCATACTTACACAGGGGTAATACTTTTTGGAAGTCCTAATGCATTGACTGCGATGGGAGTAGGCTGGGATGGCAACATGGAGCTGAGGAAGGCTGCTGGTGTTTGATTGGAGTGACCAAATCGAGCATTTGGAGAAGGGCAGTAAGAAGGTAAGGGAGCTGACCCTGGGAGAGGGGGAGGAGGGGGAGGAGGGAGTGGAAAGGAATCAGACATAGAAAAAGCTGTGTTTGGACTGAAGACTGGAGGAGGAGGGGGAGGAGGAGAGGGAGAAGAAGGAGACCACAGATATTCCCCTTCAGAGGGAAATGGTTGAGAGAAGGGTGGTACAGGCACACGGCCAAACTGTTTCTGAGTAGCAGTTGGAGACATGGGAGATGGGAGGCTGGAGGTGGAGGAACTAGAAGAAGGAGTCACATAACCCGAGGCAGGGCTGATGTTCTGAGCAGCAATGAACTGTTTGGGCCTAGCGTAGTTGAAGGAGCTGGAGGGCTGCATGGTGGGAGAAGAATGGGAGGTTAGAACATTCATCTGATCTGGGAAAGGGACAGATTGGCTAGCCTCAAGCTCTTGGAAAGATGGTGGAGGAGGGAAAGGTGGGGATGGGGGAGGGTTCTGTGGGGCGCTGGACTGCTGATGGTATGACTGGCTTCCCTCTTGTTCCAGTCTAATTTGGTTCTGCAGTTGTTGTATTTTCAAAGGGTCCCTGTGGGAAGAGCAGAAAATAAGAACATGTCACTTAAGCTTGTGAACACAATAACCTCTATATAAAAGTTTCAAAGTTCACAAGTATTAGAATGAAATGTGTTGAAAATCAAGCAGAAATCACTACTTATCTGGAAACTTTCTTGAAGTTTTACCTAAAATGATCTAAACCTTCACTTAGGGTTTCAGATGGAAATTTTGCCAGACTTCTGGAGGGTAAATTTCACTTTGACTCTGCTAGAACCAGTGTGAGAAAAATCTCCTTTTCCTTCTCTTTCTAGCCATTAAAAAGTTAATGAAATAAAAAGTTAAAAGGTCAAAAATTATCCATAGTTTTTTTAGTTTGAATCCAGTTTTGTTGGAGAATTAGAGTCAATTTCATTTTGCCTTATTCAGTCCTCCTAAAGATCTTTAATATTCCTTTGGATAAAAAGAAAAAAGGCTTTCAGACTAATAATTTGTTTAGAGGAGAGAGTCAAGTTTGAATAGAAATACAAAGTGATGACTACTT
The DNA here is from genome assembly GCA_028646595.1 of Phalanger gymnotis. NCBI lineage: Eukaryota > Metazoa > Chordata > Mammalia > Diprotodontia > Phalangeridae > Phalanger > Phalanger gymnotis. Next base: position 251,875,543 of record CM053623.1, read on the forward strand.
GCTAATTGTTTTAAGGATTATAATTAAGAGAATAAGACTTATAAGAATAAGACAGAATAATTAAGAGAATAAGTTTCTTATGGAATTTTGTTACTTTGTTGTTCAGCAAATTCTAGATAATAATTTACTTATCACTTTCAATCGTACAGCAGTCACTCTACAACCTTTAAATACATGCACAGCATTTAAAACATTCAATTCTGTAATTATCCATTACTTATGCTAAAATAAATACCTGTTATCATTGGTAAGTAAAACACATGCAAATGAACTGTGGCCAATTAAAAAATGTTTCAAGAGTCTATAATTAATCTCTGAATGAGACATTTATCTTTAATACAGTTATGATCAACAAATAGTCTCTTATTCATGAACAGTGTCCCAAACTCAGATTCAGAAGTGTTTAATTTGGAATTCCCATTATAGCTAACTACAAGCTTACAATCAGATTATGAGTTAATTCCTATACTCTCAGTTGACTAGCTTCTATTTAGTGTAATTATGTATTAACCATGTTTGAAACTGGGCACATTAGTGAAAAGGTACTGACTTGTGGCTGTTTACAAAAACTTCAACAGAAGGTGGCACTATAATATAGGTGAATAAAAGATGAATAAAAACTACTTCATGGGAGGGCAGTTACATTTCTTCACTTCTTCTGACAAAACTGTTCAGATACAGAAATACTTGTTTTCTCATCTTTAGCTGTTTAACTACAAAGTAACCCAAGAATTTTAGGAATTCAAAGTGATACATAGAAATGGGGGGCAGGAGAGAGAGCTTTCAGAAGTCTTAAAAGACTTCAGGAAGATTTCAATAGTAAGAACAGAGGGGGAAATCAGCCAAGGAGAATGGAAGTCCTTCTTTACTCCATAGTTTGAATCTTTCATCATTTAGCCACTTCAGCAGTAAGCACTTTGGTCCTTGGCTGCTACCCTTATAAACTGGTGAGAAACCAAGGTAGTCTTTATTTTCTTGGTAGGGGAAAAATGTAAGTAGAAGCAAGCTCAACCCTAGCATCAAAGAATCCATTAGCTGTAACTCTGTGTGGTCCTCATGTTGAAATCCTTCTTTATACATCCATGTCACAGCTGGGAATTCACTGTTCCCTTGACACTACAGATGTCTGTGTGGTTTCAGGATGCTTTGCAGCACATGCATCCTTTTGGCATATTTATAGATACATGTTTTAGGACAGGCATAGAAATAGAAGAACCACCCACCCTAAAGCCAGGCCATCTATCTTCATAACTTATCTTGCAGTACTCCTTTCTCCTCTTACTTTTTCCTGTATGCTTCCTTTGCCATGGCCTCCCAATCCTGGCACAAGGGCATTTAAAAATTGAAAGGTCTACAGCTCAACTTAATGAGTTATGTCTAGGCTGGGGAGTGACCTGGTATGGCAAGACAGCTTCTTCAAAGCTATCTCTAGATGGATGTTTTCCAGGGATAAGCAGGCCCCAAATGGTCAAAGCCAAAGTTATGTTTTTAAGCCTGGCCTAGCACCAGCCAACAGCTGTTCTGTGGTGGCTATAAAGAGGTTGCCATGCCACACCCTCTATCTGATGTGGGGATATTTAAAAAATTCTGGAGAGCTCTAAGACCCTTGTACCAAGCTTAAAGAGTATTTCCAAAAAAGGCTTTCAGGAAGCCATCATCAATATATAAGCATCACTTTCCCCCCCCCTAGTCCTAGTTTTTTTCATTGGACATGGCTAGTCAGCCAACCATATGCAAGGCCACTAAGGGCTCACCAGTTTAAGTAGCCCTTCTAGCCAATGGCTAGAGGTCTATTTCCAAGTGCTCTAATTTAATCAATGCTTTGGAAATTATAAACAACCTAACATTTCTTTTTTTTATATCTCTTTTTGAAATTTTTTTTTGGCGGGGAAAGGCAGGGCAGTTGAGGTTAAGTGACTTGCCCATGGTCACACAGCTGGTTTGTGTGTCAAGTGTCTGAGGCTGGATTTGAACTCAGGTCCTCCTGACTCCAGGGCTGGTGCTCTACTCACTGCACCACCTAGCTGCTCCTAACATTTCTTAAGATAATAAAGATAGTCAGCATATACTTCAGCTTATATTTACTGCAGTGAAATTAAGTTGGTGTCCTGTTTTCACATGGGTCCTATTTTCAGTTGCTCAGTATTTTAGCATGGAAAAAAACCAGAACACACCCCAGAGACAGAGATAACATTGGGAGGAAGATGAGAAAAGGGTGGGGGAAGGAGGACAGAGGAAAATTGAGGTAAGAGTAGTATTTGAGGCCTACATTTTTTTTTCATAAGGGCTGTAGATGACGTAGTGCATAGAGTGCCTGACCTGGAGTCAGCAGGATCTGAGTTCAAATCCAGGCTCTCACACTCACTAGCTGTATGATCTTGGGAAAGTCACTTAACCTTGTTTGCCTCAGTTTCCTCATGTATAAAATGAACTGGAGAAGGAAATAACAAACTATTCCAATATCTTTGCCAAGAAAACCCTAAACAGGGTCATGAAGAGTTGGATACAACTGAAAAACCACTGAAAACCAACGATTTTTCATATCTGGTTTCAGCACAAATGATAATTTCTGAACTAAAACAGATTTGGCCACATCTGACAGTGAAAAAGACATTCCCATACTTATTTTTCAATTGCAATGAAAGAATGGTTTCAAAGGTGTTGAGCTTACCAATGTGAGATGCTATGCTAGGTTTGGAGGGTAGATACATGGTCTCTAACCTCAAGGAGTGAAAAGCTATATAGTAGGATAGAGCTAGGAGCAACAGGCAGAAGTTGCAAAGAGACAAATTTAGATTTAGAGATAATTTTCTACTAGTTAGAACTTTCCAAAAGTTAGATGAGCTGCCTCTAGAGGTAGTGAGATTTGAGATTTTAAATCAAAAGCTGGATGATTAGTTTTCAGGTAGAGTTCAAAGAACTAGGTGTCCATGGAAATCTCTTCCAATTTTGGCATTCTGGGATTCTGAATCTACTTGCAATAGAGTACACGCAGAAACAATGAGAGACTAAATGAAGGTGATAGCAGGAAGAATGGAAAGGGGGAGGGGACTGATGAATGACATCTGTTTGGGAGAAGGAGGAAGGAAATCAAAAGAGAGTTGTAAGATTAAAGTGTATTGAGGAAGAATCATAGCATGTTGGGTGGAATTCTTGTGGCAAACTTTTGAGAGCCCATTAGCAAGAAATGCATAGGTCGGGCAGCCATGGATAGACTGCAAACTGCATCAGTGGAGGCAATGTTCAAATAGATGAAATTAAAGATCCATTTGAGCAGCCAGATACTTGACTAATCTTTGTCTCTTCAGAACAGAGCTACCACAAAAAAGAGAATCCATTATATCCAGGAGAGGACAAAATGCTTAGGAACTACCATTATGCATATGAATACTATTATACTCATTTATCTTTACCTATCTAATCCAAATTATTTTCTAGATGAGATTTTGAAATATCAATAAAGATAAAAAGAGGCAATATGACGTTTCATCAAAAACAATGCTTCACTTTTATAATTTAAAAGTTGTTTCTTCCCTCACTTAGTAAATATTGTTATTAATTTACCAGGTAAAATAAAATTGTATAAATTCATTGAGTAATGCCATCCTAATTGAAAATTTGACTACTGAAAAAAATCTTCCCAAACCTTTCCATCCAACCTGGGGAGGAATGGAATGAGAAAAAAAGAAGTCTAGCCAAATGAATTATTTAAATTGTCTAGAAAAGATGGAGATCATCAGCTGGGTTGTATATATACATTTATTTCACAAATGTCTAGAAGAAGGAAGGAATTTCTAGCTGTTTTTAAACTGACTATGGGGCAAAACACTTTTTCAAAATTGAAATCAATACTTTACCCAGGGAATGCGACAACATATAATTCTTTGACTCTATGGGGGAAAAAAGGAGAACCTAGGCTTATTTATTTAAAACAAAAGTAAGACATATCAGTGAAGAGTAATTGAAAAATAAAGCAATGTTAAAAATACAGATAGCCCCTGATACACATTATGTTTTACTTTCTATCACAAGTGAGGAGTATGATAATAACTTTGGGAATGCATTTTAAGAAATGTACTCCTGGATATTCCCCAAGAACAAATACTCTGGATTCCTTTGCTAAAGACAATACATGCTTTCACTCACAGCCACAAAATGTTAAGTGTCCTAGAAGAAGGTCTTTAGCATATGGAAAAGAGCCTTTAGGGGCTTTAGGGAAGAACATGGACCAGAAGCAGACAGGATGAGAAGGCTTGGACAGGTCACAATTTCTACCCATGGAGGGAAGTACCCAGGCTAAAGATGCCTCAGACTCACTGATGTATTAAAATTTCACTATTTCTAGTATTATCATTCACCACCACCAGACAATCATATGATTTATAGCTAAGGTACCACTGGTCATGTAGTCAAAATAACTCACAGATGAACCTGAGAGCTAGAGAGATGAAGTAACTTGCTCATTATCACAAAGCAATATGAGAAGCATGTGTCAGGTACTTTGTTAGGCATAGGGACACAAAGCCAAATAAAAATATTTCCTGCCCTCAAGGAATTTATATTCTACATGGGGAAAATAGCTTATACACAGATAAATGAATATAAAATAGGTACAAAGTAAGAGGACACGTAAGGTAGTGCAGTAGATAGAATTTGGAGTCAGGAAGACTCATTTTCTTTCATTGGTTCAAATCTGGCCTCAGACACTTACTAGCTGTATGACTCTGGACAAGTCATTTAACCCTGTTTGCCTCAGTTTCCTTATGGAGAAGGAAATGGCAAACCACTCCAGTATCTCTGCCAAGAAAATCCCAAATGGGGTCATGAATGGCAGATGTGATGGAAATGACTAAATAACAAATATAAAATAAAGGTCAGGAGAGTCCTCTTGAGCTAAGTCTTGACCGTTCATACCAGACGTGAGAAACAGACTAAAATAAAACCCACTCAATTAAGAGGTTAGAGATAGAGTGCCAGTTTCGTTAGTGGCAAAACAAGGTCTCCTGATTCCTAGAGAAGAGAACTCTCTAGGAGATGCACCTGGAAAATTCTCTAGAATTCCTTTTAATAATAATGCTAGAATTTACTACACTGTAATCTCCAATTCTCTAGAATTCCTTTTAATAATAATGCTAGAATTTGCTACACTGTAATCTCCAAATACCATGATGAGATATAGAAGTTACTTCATGATTGAGCCTTCCAAGAATGCCACCTAAACCTCACATTCCTCTGTGCAGGCTTTTCAGGAGTCCACTGAAGGCTGGGACACACCTCACAGGACAGAGTTTAGTAGTTTTCAAAGAAATGAAACCCTAACAACTAGCTCCAAGCTTCAAGTGAGGCTTAATTTTAAGGAGGAGTAGGTATAGGGAAGAGTGGTTAAGTCAGGTAAGCAGGTAGGGTATTGTATTGAGGACAGCAACTAGTATAGAAGGTTTACCTAACCTTAACCCTAGTTGTAACCACAATTTAGGGTACAATTTACTTAAGAACTTAACTTTTTAGAAATTATCAAGGAGAACTGCCCTGATATTCTAGAGCCACAGGGCAAAATAGAAATGGAAAGTATCCACAGATCACCTCCTCAAATAGATCCCAAAAAGAAATCTCCTAGGAATATTGTCGCCAAGTTCCAGAGTTTCCAGGT
>CM053623.1:251910432-251925155 GCA_028646595.1 Phalanger gymnotis
GAATGAATCTTAAATCTATTTGAATAAAACACTACCATTCACAAGTCTCAAATGCTGGGGTCAGCTAGAAGTCTAGAATGTGTGTGAGGAGGGAATTTCAGTGTGTGTGGTATTTTTTCTTGTCTGAAAATTGAAACAGTATAGAGCAAGTTGAAATGGACCGAGTCTGTAAGAGTGATGGAAATGGCAAGTAAGCACCTATGGGAGCTGGTTTCATGGATACTTGAAGGAAATAAAGCTTGGAGAGAGGCAAAAACAGACATGTGCCATAATGTATTTTACTTCATGGTATATATATGGTCATGGCAAGTGGTAAATATCAATTTACTTCTCTGCTGACCCTCCTCTAAGAAGGGACTATGTTACATGCAGTATATGAAGATGTTAGATTTAAGGCTTCTTTCCAAATGCAAGGTGATTCGACATCAAACTGGACTGGGCAGATTCTGACTAGACTTGGAGGTCTTAATTCAGAACTAAGCCATTTTAGTGAGGGAAAAATAATTAGGCCGAATGAGAAAACATGAGGTTTTTATGGTACTTTGCTATGAAAGGAAAACACTGTATTCCTTATACAAAGAACATATATCTTTCATTATTTATAATAAAAATGTTGAAATCTATCTCAGCTCATTTATTCAAGTCAATACTTTGTTTTGTTTTTTTTAAAAGAATTTTATAATTGTGTACCACCCCATATATTTTGCATTACAGCTACACATATATTGCTTTGTACCTCTTTGTAAGAACACCAGCCAGGTTTTAAGTGATTGATGGACTTTCGCACATAGGGTAGCTATTGTTATCTGCAGAGTGATACTAGTTTTCTGACCATGCTCATACACATGGCTCGTAAGAATTTAAGATGCAGTACACAGTCTGTCCTGGAAGTATCCTACCTATACTTTAGAAATATGTCATATATCACTTGCCAAATTTTTCTGAATGTGACTTGCTAATTTACTGGTTTTTAGCTTCACTAGCATTATTTTGCCACCTTGTATTTGTATTTATAAAGAAACAATGTACTAGTATACTACTTTGGATTGTCGTGTTGATATCATGTGGTTTTAACATCAATAAATATTTAACAAGTAAGATAGTCGTCTATTTCTGAAGCAAGCTATTCAGTCTTTCTTAATGCAAAGGTGCAATGTCATCAGTGTCATTAAAAGTATATTCTAGCACTATTTTATCCAAAGGAATAGTTGTCTAAACATTCTACAAGTGAAACAAAGCTGGGGTGGGGGGAGAAGATGGCGATCTCACTCCATGATAGAATCGAGACACAACCACTTTAAAATGTTGGGCCACAACTAATAAGGTAAAAATGAACAGACAAACATAAAATAATGCCCTCTGGTTCAAAAGATCAACTTCACAAGTGTAGGATGGAGCAATTCTGGCCATAAAAGGAGTTCAGTAGGAGTCCACAATATGTCATGGTTGCCAAAAAAGCTACTGCAATCATGTTTTGTTGTTGAGTCGTTTCACCCATGTCTGATTCTTCATGACCTCATTTGGGGACTTTCTTGGCAAAGATACTGGAGCAGCTTGCCATTTCCTTCTCCAGCTCATTTGACAGATGAGGAAACTGAGGCAAACAGGGTTAAGTGACTTGTCCAGGGTCATACAGCTAATAATTGTTTAAAGCTGGATTTGAGGATGAGTCCTTCTGAATCCAGGGTTGGCACTCAATACACTGTACCATCTAGCTGCTCCAAAACAATCATGAGGCAACATTAATAGAGGTATTCTGAACTGGTCAGATCATATCTGAAGTGTTTGGAACTGGACCCCACAATTTGGAAAGGACATTGACAAACTGGAGTCTATCCGAAGGAGGAAAACCAGCACGACAAGGGCCTAGAGAGTATTATACCAGTATCCATTGAAGGAACTGGGCTATTTAGCTTGGAGAACAATAAACTAAGGGGAGAGTTATCTTTAAATATTTGAAGAGTATCCTAAAGAAGTAGGATTATACTTGTTCTGCTTGGTCCTACCTGACAAAACTAATTCTAGTTAGAATTACAGAACTAATTACATTAACTAATTAATGTAATTACAGAAGTTTAAGATGGACCTGTTTTGGCTTGATGTGCAGACATAACAATTAGATCTATTCCACTGTAATGGGCCATCTCAGAAGATGCTGTGCTTTTCTTCATGTGAGGTTGTCATACAAGGACTGAATGGACACAAGGGGAGTTGTAATGTAGGCTCCTATTAAGATACTCATTGGACTACGTGGCATCTCACGTCCCTATATATATTGGACTACGTGACCTCGTACGTCCCTTCCAACTTAGATTCTGTAGATCACTCAGATTGGGTTTATGGTTTACACGAGGCATTGGGATCCTCCCATTCACTGACCTTGTAGCATAGCAATCAGTCAATCGACAAGCACTTATTAAGCACTTATTGTGTGCTAGGTACTGTGCTAAGCACTTGGAAATACAAAGACAGGCAAAAAACCAAGTCTATACTTTCAAGGAGAGCTCATATTTTAGGACTAGCAATATTTATAGGAATGTTTCTCCTCTCAGTGCCTCTTTTTCCTAGTCCCTTTCCAGAGAAAATTTGTCCTTGCTTTTGCTATATAAAAATGACATTAACACCCTCAGAGTCCCTAGCTTTCTGAGAAACTAATGCTTGAGTGTGAACCCTAGATTGAGTTTTTGCCTGTTTTCTTAAAACAACCTAAATTCTAATTCTAATTTCTTCAATTAAAATTTGAAATAATTTATATCCTAAAGCAACACATAACTGAGGAAAGAGATTTCATTTACAGAATTTATGAAGCTGTTAAAGTAAAGCAGATAGTATAAACAAAATCCAGATTTTTTTTCAAATTATTTATTTTTAGTTTTCAACATTCACTTCCATAAGCTTTTGAGTTTTCAATTTTCTCCTCCTTCCTCTCCTCCCTCCTCCCCAAGATGATGTGCACTCTGATATAGGCTCTATGCATACATTAATATTAAACATTTTCACATTAGTCATGTTGTAAAGAACCAATGGTAGGAACTATGAGAAAAAAGAAACAAAACAAAACAACAAAAGGAAAAAAAAGATCAAATAGTATGCTTCCATCTGCATTCAGACTCCATAGTTCTTTCTTTGGATGTGGATAGCCCTTTTTCCATCATGGGTCTTTGGGAGTTGTCTTAGATCCTTGCATTGCTGAGAAGAGCCAAGTCTGTGAAAGTTAGTCATCACACAATGTGGCTGTTACTGTGTACAATATTCTTCTGGTTCTGCTCACTTCACAGAGCATCAATTCATATAAGTCTTTCCAGATTTTTCTGAAGTCTGCTTGCTTAGAGTGCAGACCAGGAGAGCAGTAACCATACCTCTCCCAGAATCACACCACCTTGAAATCACCAAAACTTGCAGACCCCCCCACTCTGAAAATAGCAACATGAAAAGGACAGTGCCTCCCAGAGTGTACAGGGCCCAACTTTAACACAAAGTTCAAAGGTAAGAAATAGGCTGGAAAAATGAACAAACAACAACAACAAAGAATTTGATTGTAAAAAGCTATCACGGTGGCAGGGAAGGCTAAGACATAAACTTAGAAGAAAACAACAATGTGAAAACAGCAACCAAAAAAGCTCACAGATAAATGCCAGTTGGACCCAAGCCCAAAAAGAATTCCTAGAAGAGTTAAAGAGATGAGTGTGAGAAGAAAAATTGGGAAAAGAAATGCATGATGCAAAAAAAGAAAAATACTAAAAGAAAATTAACAGCTTGATAAAGAGGCACCAAAAATACTGAAGAAAATAACACCTTAAAAAATAGACTTGGTCTAATGGTAAAAGAGGCACAAAAATCCATTGAAGAGGAGTCCTTAAAAAGCAGAAAAGGTCAAATGCAAAGGGAGGTCCAAAAATTTACTGAAGAAGAGAACTCCTTAAAAAGCAGAATCGCCCAAATGGAAAAAGAGATACAAAAGTTCACTGAAGAAAATTATTCCTTTAAAATTAGAACTGGGCAAGTGGAAGCTAATGACTCCATAACACATCAGGAAAAAATTAAAAACAAAGTCAAAAGAATGCAAAAAAATTAATAGAAGAAAACATCAGAAAAAAAATTGTCCTGGAAAATAGATCAAGGAGAGATAATTTAAGAATCACTGGACTGCCTGAAAGCCATGATCAAAGAAAGAATCTAAACCTCATATTTCAAGAAATTATCAAGGACTCCCCCTTACTGAGAGGTCTCCGATATCTTAGATCCAGAGGGTAAAATAGCAATTAAAAGAACCCACCAATAATCTCCTGAAAGAGATGCCCAAATGAAAATTCTCAGAAATATTAATAGCCAAATGCCAGAACTGCTAGGTCAAAGAAAAAGTACTTCGAGCAGCCAAAAAGAGATAATTCATATGTAGTGATGTCACAGTCAGGATCACACATGACTTAGTGCCCTTATGTTAAAGGCACAGAGGATGTGGAATTATGATATTCTAGAAGGCAAAGAAGCCAGAATCACCTACCCATGAAAACTGAGTATAATCTTTCAGGGGGAAAAATGATATTTAATGAGATAGAGTACTTTCAAGCATTCCTGATGAAAAAATGTATCACTGAATGGAAAACCTGACATTCAAACAGAAAAAGGTAAAAGGAAAGAGTAATCATAATGGAAAATCATATGGGAAGATGATACTTTTAACACCTAAGAACTTTATCATAATTTGGGCAGTTTACATAAACAGAGTGCAAAAAAAATCAAAACTATCTATAGTCAAACAAAAAAGTTTTAAATTAGAGAAAGGCAAATTAAAACAACTCTGAGATACCACTTCACACCTACCAGAAATGACAAATGCTAGGGGGATAAGGGAAAATAAATTTACTAATGAACTGTTAGTAGAGTTGTGAACTGTTCCAACCATTCTGGAAAATAATTTGGAACTATGCCCAAAGGGCTACAAAACTGGGCATACCCTTTGACCTAATAATACTACCACTAGGACTATATCCCAAAGAGATCAAAGAAAAAGGAAATAGACCTATATATACAAAAATATTTATAACAGCTCTTTTTGTGGTGTCAAAGAATTGGAAATCAAGAGGATGCTCATCAATTGGAGAACAGCTGACCGTGTTGTATCATATGATTGTGGTGGAGTACTATTGTGTTATAAGAAAAGACAAGTGAGGTAGTTTAAGAAAAAAATATGGCAAAACCTATATGAAATGAGTGAGAAGAACTGGGAAATCATCGTGCACAATAACAACAATGTTGTAATGATTATCAACTATGAAAGCTACTCTGATCAACACAATGATGCAAGACAATCCCAAAGGTCTCAGGATGAAAAAAATGCTATCCACCTCCAGAGAGAGAACCAATGTGCAAATTGAAATATAATTTTCTTACTTTCTTTTTCTTGCTTTTTGAAAACATGGCTAACATAAAAATGTTTTGCATGATTTTACATGTATAATTGATATCATATTGCTTGCCTTCTTAGTGGGTAGGGGAATAGTAGGAGGGAGGAAGAGAATTTGGAAGTAAAAATTTAAAAGGAAAAGAATGTTAAAAAACAAATAAATAATGAAATTAAAAAAAAAGATCTGCTACTGTCTATATATACTAGGCCTGCCTCTTTCCCCTCTCCATTATCCTTTCCTTCCTTCCTTCATACCTTCCATCCATCTATCCATTCATAAGATTCTTTTTTTTTAACAATCATTTAATGCTGAAAAGGAGAGAAAGCATACTTGCGTATTAAAAAAAAAAAAGTTCTATCAACTGGTGAAGCATGTAAGATATTGCCTTGGTCATAGCTGAGTATTTTGATACTAGAAAATGGTGGGGGGAGGGCGGGGGGAGTTGTTAAAATGAGCACATGAAGAAATTTTCTGATGGAATCTGAATCTAAACAAAATGAACTGTAGCATAAAGATAAAGACCTTGTAAACAACCTTGTCAAAGATATATAATGGTGCCTCATTTATATATGGGCCATTTAATAGTTTAAAAGGTCAGAGAAAGAACTTTTACTTATTAAAAACTGGAAAAATGTGAATACAAAGAAACAATTTTAAGGACATAAAATGATATGCTGCACTGTATAGAGAACTTAGATTTATAGGGCATTATTGTCCCATGACTCACTTGCATATAACTGTTTAAGACAGAGTAAAATTAAAAAGAGAAAAATTTTATAATTATTTACATGCTAAAGGATGATTTTTAAAGATCTGTTGATTTAATAGGGGAAAATCTGTGATTATCTTACTTTAAGTAAAAGGTGTGTCTGAGTGCCAGGAGGCTCTGATTTAAATCACTAAAAGGTATAGACGTAAGGAGCTGAGGAGCGCTGATGCAAGAACTTGGCAGAAAAGACAGATTAAGGAGAGTAAAAAGTATTTTTGTCAGAGCTGTTTGAAGAGACCAGCAGCAAGAGAATTCAACTGACCAAAATACTTCAGTTATATGATTCCTGATTAGAGACTCAAACCAATTAGATAAATGCTTCAGGACAGAAATTGTTCTTCAGCTCCCCCAACCCCAGCTTACAAGAGCTGAATCCTCTGATAAGTACTTGTGCCCCTTTTCTGCTCTCTAATGTTAAAAAGGGAAAAGCATAAAGGAGAAATGCAGGTTATACAGCTGTTTTGTGTATAGGAGCGGAGGATGAGATTCAATTGAATATAGAATCCTGGTGAGTGAAGAGACCATTTTGTCTATACTCTTCTCTGCTTGACTCTACTCCTACTTCTAATCTACACCAAGTAGAATCACCATTGGATGACCTTTGGGGATGCCATCCAATTCTGAAACTATAGGCACCAAATGGCCAAAGTGGAGCTCAGTTTGGCCTAAGCTCAACACATTTGTGTTCTTGTAATTTGTCATTCCGTCTGGAATAGAGGAAAACCACCTGTCCTTCCAGTGTGAGTCTTGAAGATTCTTTTTATGTTCAGCAAATGGGATCAGTGAATATGTTGGATTTCTAAAAATCAGCATGTTAAATACAAGCCAGTTCCTAATTGAGATTCCCAAGGCTAGAATTGATAACAATGAGAGACACATGCTGAAGCAAGGTTTCAAGTTTCAAGTCTGCATGGTTGATATCACCCGTGGCATTCTCTATCCTTTTGCTCAATATACAGAGCTTAATTTCTAGGTTGATGGCTGTTTTAACAATCCTGCTAGCAGCTATTGTGGGGGTGAAAGACCAATACAAGCCCAACAACAAAAATGCTGCCAAAGCTCAGGTTCTTTTGATCTGCTTTACTAAGGAAAGCAACATTAAGGGGTTGACCATCTCACTTTAATCCAGCATACAAATACCATTCGCTTAGTTCGAGGGAAAAAGCCATAGTTACCAACATCTAAGTTCAGCCCGGGAGCTCATAACAAGGACTGGCCCAGAGTCATGCGCACCACCACGGCTGTGGGTAAGAGCTTCGAAAAAGAGAAAGCCAACCTCTGGTTTTAGGTCTTTCTCAGGGTCAAGGGTGAGTCACACAGGCAACTCACCCACGTGACCTGAAATCATCACAAAGAGGCGACCTAAACCCATGTAGTCTAAAAGCCTCTGATGTCCCAAACATGCCACTCAAACCCATGTAAACTAGGCCCTCCCCTGAGGCAAGTAGGTCACCAAGGACTCCCAATCTAATCAAAGAAACAAAGGCCAAACTCTTCAAGGGCACTTGGTTGAACTGAGTGCTAAGAGCCCATTTGGATTGCCGACACAATGGCTTGGATGAGATGGGGAGGTACCTGTCTGTGTTGAACTAGAAAGTCACCAAACAATCAGTAAGTTATCTAGGAATTCATGGGACTGGGCACACTCCAGTAAGTTCATCATTCTATGCTGCTTTGAGTGAAGAAGCTCACCTTCCTTGCCAGGAGTTCAGCACAGCTGTGACTACTGGCCCAGCTCCTAATCCAGGGAAGCAGGAGAAGATGGGTTCATACCTTGTCCATCAGATGACTGTGGCAGGTTCGTGGTCTCAATGCTTAGGTCACTCTCATTTCCTGACACCAGACTGGTGCATCTTCAGGATTCTGTAGTCAGTGTTCCTATCATGGAATGGGTTAGGTCTCAAAGGGCTGGTGGTGAACAAGTGCAAACAAGTGTAAAGTCTGGCATCTGCAGGCAGGGGGAAACCCTCAATGTCTGTGCTAGTGTTGCAGCATCAATGTCCCCAAGTCTGACATCAGCAAGAGAAGAAAACCTCAATGTCTGCACACTCCAGTGACATGAAGCTTAACACAGGGAAAGCCCCTTAGATCCATAGCTATTACTTTTCCCAATTTCCTCTTTTTCACCTTCAATTTTTGAGCTTCTCCACTGACATACATCAGCACCAGAATCAGGCTTACCCAACCAGGATCTATCTGGAAGATGCAAACATAGAGCAGAGTCCATATCTCACTTTTGGAAAAAGTCAGAGACACTCCCTGTAAGTAAGGTGGATTTTAGTGTGTGTAAAGTGGATTTTTGTTATTCTTTCTTAGAGTTTAGTTCCCCAGGATCCATGGCCATAACAATCTCTATTTCCCAAGCTCATGACTTGCAAAAATCTCTACTACGCTTGAGCAGTCTTACATAATCATAAATAATATAAACATTTGTGCTTAAAGTTGTAAATATCCACTGTGACTGTACAGTGAGATAATGTAAACTTGTGAGGCTGTTGCTGGCTAGATGCCTTCTTTGTCTGCTGCCATATACAGCAAGTGGGCACTGCTCAGTGAGTGGGGAACCGTTAGGGTTGAATACACAAGCTGGAATGTTGTGTGTGCCTTGATTGACCCCCATTAAGACTTGGGGGGAGGGGGATCCGTGTTTGCCTCAACTAGCCCCCATTGAGGCTTGAGGGGATTTAGGGGAGTGCACAAGCTGTGCCTGTCTCAATGAACCCCATCGAGATGTAGGAGTAGTTGCCACCCCTTCTTGTCAGCCCCTGAAAGAAGGGTGATTAGGGAATGCTGTAAGAGATGATGGTCCCATTACCAGCAACCCCTTTGAGAAGAGTAGACTAGAATAAAGTAAGATTATTAGCCCCTCTGAAGTTGTCTCCTGTCTGACCTATTAGAGGTTGGAGTACAAAAACCTCCACTGTCTCCCATGTGTTATCTGTCTTATACTCCCTAATGAAGGAAACTCCCTGTTCTCAAAGCTTTGTGGGTGATGTCCTAAAGAAACATGGAGTCTGTCCCTACCTGGACATAGGTCTTTATACCATAATAATAACAGCTAACATGTAGCACTTCAAGGTTTAGAAAGCATTTTACTTGTCCCATTTGACCCTTACAACAATCCTTCTATGAAGTAGGTGCTATTATTATTCCCATTTTGCCAATGATGAAATTAAGGTTTAGAGAGGTTAAGCAATTTGCCCAAGGTCATGCAGTTAGTTGTCTGAGGCAGGATTTGAACACAGGTCTGGCATTCTGGCTCCAGGTCCTACACTCTATCCATTAAACTGCCTAGCTGCTCACAATGATAATGATGATAAAATATAATTCACTTTACAAGTTTCTCTCACGAAGTGGGAATAATCTGTAAATGTTTGAAATGTAAGTAACAAAACACATCGATATGGTTTTTTTAAGTGTGCAAGAACACCATGAAAAAAAAATTGTTCTGCTCAAATGACATTTTAGAAGTTGGTTTAGAAGAGTGTAGCAGACTGGGGGAGGGGCTCTTAAAGTGAGCTATGAGCCTGACAAAAGAAAATTTATTCAATGAAGTTTTAAGTAAATAGCAAGTTACTTCTGAAGAAGGTTAGGAATCAGGTAGCACAGGAATCAGCTTCTGTAATATCAATTAAGATGGGACTTTCTTACTGTTTTAAAATGATTAAGTGTCTTTGATTGAGTGCTAAACCCCAGGCCCAAACCCCTATCTACTAGGTGCTAAGTCTATGTGAGCACGAAGCTCTCAGGATCCTCAGGGGAGCTGCTAAGACCAGAGCCAATAGTAGGCACCTAAGTTCTGGTCGCTCAGGTGACATTTGATGACGTCTGAAAACTGTATAAAAAGGAAGAACAGAGCTATTTGCTTAGGGCTCTCACTCTCGGCAGTGTGCTGATGTGGAGACTCTGAGCAGCTGTAGTTAAGAGCCCTCCAGCTTGTAAACCTGGATGTTTCGACTTTGTTAAACTCTGGATTGTTGAAACAGCTTCCAGCAACAGAGTTTGCATGAATGTAAACCATCTTCATGATCTTTTTCCTTTCTCCCTTTGCTTTGTTTTACTTTTCTTCTATGAGGAGAAAAAGCCATAGTGAGATTAAACCGAATTGGGTAGATTGCAATTTAGAAGGGAAGACATAGCCTTTCCTAAAGGCAAGGATAAGACGATGACCAAAAGATCTCTGGTTCATTTGATGCACAATCCTCATGTGGGAATGCGCTCTTTAATTTTTAATAGCATTTCTCTGAGAGAATACAATCTTTACAACACGGATTCCAGGAATACACGGATACAAAAAGCAGAGCCTACTTTATTCTGCTCTTCCAAAGATGTGCCTAAGAAAAAAGGGGCAGAGATCCCTTTAACAAGATGGTTTAGCACACAACACATTTTCTCATAGAAACAACATCAAGATTAAGAGGTCAATTTCTAACAAGGACTCAGCATCAAATAAATCTTACTTAACTACCTCAATCCTGTTAAAAGACCAGATCAAAGGCTGAATGAAAAACCTTTGGAAATGGAAATCACAAATACCAAAGCTGGGGGTTTTGTGTTTGCTTTTCAATACCTGAAGCACTAAAGAAATTAGAATTGGAATGATTTTTACCCCTGATTTCAGACTGTAAGAAAAGGTACACTGAGACTAGTCCATTGTTATCTGCTTAACTCTGATAGGGAAACTTAAAAGTTATTTTAATCAGTGATTAGTAACAGTTGAATAATGGAAGATGTATTCAATTTGTACTTTGAGTGTTTATAATCCTTTAAATCTTGCTCTGTATTGCATTCTTTTATTTGTAACTATTTGTACAATTTGTATAAATTATATATTTTAGCTATTTTAAGATTTTTGTAGAAAAACCATTATTGACTTAGTAATATGTTAATCTGCTCTTTTAGTCACACTGAAAGAAAACTTAGCCACACAGTTCATGTAACCATACAGCACAGTGTTGATCAGGTAGCAGCCATGGAAATTGTAGTTTTAATGACTCAAAGGAAAAAGACTCTACAGACCTACAATCCTAACTAGATTGGATAGGGAGGAGAAAACTGAAGTTGCAAATATGGAAGGATGATGGAACATATGCTCAATAGTTAATAGGGAAGTCTGGAAGAAGAAAGGGCTAGGGGTGAAGAGGAGAAGATAATTAATTTTATTTCAGGCATGTTGAGTTTGAGATGCCTATGGGACATACAATACAAGATGTCCAAAAAGCAGTTGGTGATATTGGACTGGAGCTAAGCAGGCAGATTGGGGCTAGAAACCTAATACCAAGCATAAGTCACCCTTAAAAAGGTAATTCAGCCCTTTCCCCCAAGATGGCACTGAAGGCGAAGAAGGAAGCCGTTGTCCCCCCGAAGACGAAGGCCAAGTCCAAGGTCTTGAAGGCCAAGAAGGCAGTGTTGAAGGGTATCCACAGTCACAAAAAGAAGAAGATCCGAACATCCCCCATCTTTTGGCGACCCAAGACACTAAGACTTCGAAGGCAGCCCAAATACCCTCGGAAAAGTGCCCCTTGGAGAAACAAGCTGGATCACTATGCCATCATTAAGTTCCCCTTGACCACTGAGTCTGCTATGAAGAAGACTGAGGACAACAATACCCTAGTCTTCATTGTGGACATCAAAGCCAACAAGCATCAGATAAAGCAGGCAGTAAAGAAGCTGTATGACATCGATGTGGCCAAGGTCAACACACTGATCCGGCCTGGAGAGAAGAAGGCCTATGTCCGACTTGCTCCAGACTACGATGCGTTAGATGTTGCCAACAAAACTGGAATCATCTAAACTGTCCAGCTATGCCACTCCACCTACAATAAAAAGTTTTCCAGTATAAAAAAAATAAAATAAAATAAAAAGGTAATTCAATTAAAGAGATACTTATGAAGTGCCTACCATATGCAAGGCACTAAGTTAGGCCTTCTGGGTACAAGAAGCAAAAAATGAAATCTCTATCTTCGGAGAGTATACTTTCTATTTGAGGAGAGACAGCACTTACTATTGAGGTTTAGGGGTGCTGGGACCCCAAAATAGCGACATGTGGTTCCTGCCCGAATAAATTCCACCCAAGCCTTCTTTCAGTCAAAGACAAGGTTTATTAAAACAAATCTGCCAGATTCTTAAGGGATCTGAACATTTGTATAGCTAATTTAAGCGGACCAGATTGAATCTGAACACTTTCATGGAGGCCGAGACGGACTTTACATACAGAAATACTGTGAGAGAGACCTAGGGTTGGCCAAGTAGTCTGGGGTGACTGGCGGAGGGGTGTAGGAGGATCTTGATGGGAGTGGCCAGAAGTCCAGGGTGACTAGAGGTGAAAGGCCAGGAACCAAGAGAATGGGATTTAGATAGGATCAAAGGTGAGAAGTAGCTGGAGGCAATCCAGAGGTAATAGACAAGTAAGGCCTGGGCTAAGTTAAGGGTAACAGAGAATTGGTCATAGTGATGAGGTGCCTATACCCCATCACTTATCAAGTGGGAAGGAGGGGATCAAGGGAAGCCTCACAGAGGCAGTACCACTAAAATGAACCTTGAAATGGTATAAGTAAGGTGGATTTTAGAGTGTATAAAATGGATTTTTGTTATTATTTCTTAAGAGTTCAGTTTTCCAGGATCCATAGCCATAACAATCTCTTATTCCCAGGTATTAGATATGAGTTCTCACAATTATGGTTCAAAACATCTCCACCACACTTGTGCAGTGTTATATAATGATAAATAATATAAACATTTGTGCTTAAATTGTAAACATCCACTGCATGCGTGCAGTGAGATACAGGGATGAGATGATGTAAACTTGTGAGGCTATTGCTGTCAATATGCCTTTTTTGTCTGATGCCCTATAAAGCAAGTGGACACTGGTTGGGGAACACTTAGGGATGAATGCCAACCTGTGTGTGCTTTGACTGGCCCCCATCAAGGCTTAGGGAGAATCTGAGGCTTGAGGGGATTTAGGGCAGTACACAAGCTGTGCCTGTCTCTACTGACCCCATCCAGATGTAGGTGTAGTTCCCCCCACCTTCTCGACAGCCCCTGCAAGAAGGGTGATTAGGGAATGCTATAGGAGTTGGTGCTCCCATTATCAGCAACCTTTGGGAGAAGACTAAAGTAAGATTATTAACCCCTTGGAAGCTCTCTTCCTGTCTAATCAGATCAAGAGTGAACCTGTGCTAGCAGCTATCCTGTGTGCTAGTGTTATCTGTCTTACAGATGGAAACGAGAGGGAGTCTATTCCAGACATGGAGATTGCTTATACAGAGATGCAGGAGAGGGATTGTCAAGTTTGGGGGGGGGAGGGGGTAGCTAGTAGTCCAGTTTAGCTAGAATAGATAATTTGTGAAAGTAAATATTAAATAAGGCTTAAAAATAATTGGAAGCCAGATCACTGAAGGCCTTGACTGTGGAGTTAAAGAGTTTATAATGTATCCTGTATCCAAAGGGAATAGTAAATAAGAAATAAGGCTGAAAAATAATTGGGAGCCAGATCATTGAACTTTAGGGTTAAGGAGTTTATAATTATAGTATCAAAGGGTAATGGAAGCTACTAAAGAATTTTAAGCAGGAGAGTGACATGTTCAGACTGTTGGTGTTGGGACTATTGGTGTTGGGAACCCTAAAATTCAAAAGCAAACAACAAGGGTCCTGCCTCAAATGGATTCAACCTAAGCCTTCTTTCAGTCAGAGACAAGGTTTATTAAAACACTGGTTGGGGTGGGTGAGATTTTAAGAATCCTCGCTCTTGGCCAGATTTTAAGAATCTGAGCCATCTAATGGGGGCAAAATGGACACTTACATACTGTAGTCAAGGAATGGGTCTAGATGGAATTAAGAAGTAGTAGTCGAGGGTGGGACCAAGATACAAATAATGAGGGCCACAATGAAAGGGCAGCTAAAAGGATTATACCTAAATGAGCCTCAGGTGAACTCCAGCCCCTGTGGGAGAGTTCAGGGGAAGGCTGGAGGGGAAGAGGAGAGTTTCCAGAACCTACACCCCATCAAGACCACAGCCTTGTACTTTTTTTTGAAGGTTTATTCATTCATTTTTTTTTAATACAACAGACCTTCCCCATGAACACGCGAACAAACCTGTTTAATATTTTTTATTATTTAGTTTTCAGCATTGATTTTCACAGGAGTTTGAATTACAAATTTTCTCCCCATTTCTATCCTCCCCACCCCCACTCCAAGATGGCATATATTCTGGTTGTCCTGTTCCCCAGTCAGCCCTACCTTCCGTCACCCCACTCCCCTCCCATCCCCTTTTCCCTTCCTTTCTTGTAGGACAAGATAAATTTCTATGCCCCATTGCCTGAGTATCTTATTTTCTTGTTGTCTGCAAAAACTTTTTTGTTTTTCTTTCTGAACATCTATTTTTTAAAACTTTGAGTTCCAAATTCTCTCCTCTCTTCCCTTCCCACCCACCCTCCCTCCCTAAGAAGTCAAAGAATTCAACATGGGCCACATGCGTATCATTATCACAACTCATGTTGTGAAAGACTAATTATATTTTGCTTCTTCCTAACCTATCACCCTTTATT
>CM053623.1:251925655-251951671 GCA_028646595.1 Phalanger gymnotis
GTTTTCGTTGTAGGCTCTATGACTTTGTTAACTTCTTCTGACTGTATATTTTGGTCTTCATCACCAAAGGATTCCAGAGTCTAAGACTGAATCTGGGTGCATTTTTGCTGCCTGGCCATGTTCCCAGCCAACTTACTTGACCCTTGAGTTTTTCAGCTGGGTATGACTGCTTGTAGACTAAAGAGTTTTATGTTCCAAGCTTGGGCAGATGTGCTGCCTCACCAGCATTCCTCCTTCCCCAAGAACCCCCTACCCAGACTGGGCTTAAATCTTCAGCAGGCTCTTTACTCCTGCTCTGATCAGCCACTTAATCCCTCCCACCAGGTGGGCCTGGGGCCAGAAGCTACTGCAGCTGTAGTTCTAAAGCTGCCCCACCACCGCTGCCCCAGGGGCGGTGGCCGAACCGCAAACTCGGTCCCGCAGCTTTTCCCACTAACCTTCTCTGTTGTCTTGCTGTTTGTGGGTTGTGAGGTCTGGTAAATGCCACAGCTCAGTAATTCAGGATGCTAAGGCACACTCCGCACGGCTCATGGTCTCAGCTTGTGGTCTGGTTGGTCAGCGGCCACGCGCACTGGGCTCTGCTTGGCTCAGTTCCGCTCCCCTCCGCTGGGAGCTGGGAGCTCTGTGCGGGACAGACCTTACCCAGAGACCATCCAGGCTGTCCTGGGCTAGAGCCCTGCTTCCCTCTGCCACTTTGTGGGTTCTGCAGCTCTAGAATTGGTTCAGAGACATTTTTTATAGGTTTTTGGAGGGACTTGGTGGGGAGCTAACACCAGTCACTGCTTTCCAGCCGCCATCTTGGCTCCGCCCCCCGCTATCCTGTTTTAGGTTCAAAGTGTTAGTACTTTCTGTTACTGGTATGAGAAGTGAATAGTATCAGGAAAAATACTTTTAAAAATCTATAATTGAGACTCTTTACACAAATGAAGTTCACAAACCTACTATACCTTAATAAATGGATCTTCATGAATTGCTGTGGCTAAAAATTTCACAAGTCATTGACTAATCTTCTGGTGATAAGCCTCTGGGCACTTGGCTAAGTTGATGGTTAAGTTGACAAGTCACATTGGTCAGCCGTCAGGCTTGTACTCAGTACTTTCAAGCTTAGCCTGACCTGCTGGAATCTGTCAGATGTACCCTTTACATAGGCTTTGGTGGAGGGTTAGAACAGCAGAAAACAGATAGAAATATAGACTCTATGGGAAATATAGTTAAGAACATACAGGGAAATTAATGAAAGAGAGGCTACATTTCATTAACTACCTTGGATTGATTAAAAATTTCTATTCTGTTTTACTTTATCCAATTGATTCACAAAGGTTGAAAAAGACCGACAAGAACTACACTTAGCTCCTCTTTAATTTCTTTTTCATTTGTAAATATCTGCTTCCTTCTTATGTAGTTTTTTTGAGGATTTAATTGTGTTAGTATTTTTGGTATGTGTACCATTTCTTAGACAAATTGTTCAACAACAGTTATCTTGGTGGTGGAAGACAGGTATAGCATAAATAAATGAAATCCAATTATCTTTATGTGAGGGACTTTATCCCTTTATTACTAAATCTTTTATCATAACTAATAAAATATGTATATAATATACATAAATTTATGTGTGTATATGTATACATTCCTTTTCATTTCTTCTAATAGCAGTAAAATCCAGTCAATTAACATTTATGAAAGCATCTACTCTGTACAAAATACTGTGCCAGGTCTACTAGATCTGTATCCCAAAGACATCAAAGAAAAGGGTATCAAAAGATATGAACAGTTTCCAGATGAAGTAATCAAAGCTATCTATAGCCATATGAAAAATGCCTTAACTTAGTAATGATTGGAGAAATATGAATTAAAACAATTCTGAGGCACTACCTCACTGGCTAATAGGACAGAAAAGGAAAATGACAAATGTTGGAAGGGATATGGTAAAAACGAGACATTAAAGCACTGTTAGTAGAGCTAAGAACTGATTCAACCATTCTGTAGAGCAATTTGGAACTATGCCCAAAAGGCTATAAAACCCCGAATACCCTTTGACCTACCAATACCACCACTAGGTCTGTATCCAAAAAGAGATAAAAAACAAAAAGGAAAAGTCCTTATACATACAAAAATATTTATAGCAGATCTTTTCTGGGGGCAAAGAACTGGAAATCAAGGAGATGCCCATCAACTGGGGAATGACTGAACAAATTGTGGTATGTCATTGTGATAGATTACTATTGTGCTATAATAAATGATGAGCCAAGATGGCTGCTTGAAAACTGGCATTCGCTTAAGCTCTCCCTCAAATCCCTCCAAACACCTGTAAAAAATGACTCTAAACAAATTCTAGAGCTACCAAACCCACGAAATAACAGAGGTAAACAAGTCTCCAACCCAAAATGACCTGGATGGTCGTTGGGAAGGGTCTATTCCACCATACTGGGAGTGGAGTGCAGCCTAGTGTGTGCCACACCAGGACAGACCAAGCCTGAGGAGACCAAGTGGAGCAGGCCTCAGGGCCCTGAATCACTGAGCTGTGGCAGTTACCAGACTTTTCAAACCACAAACACCAAAGATAACAGAACAGGTTGTGGGTGACAGAAGTGCACAGTCTGCCACAGCCCTGGGGCGGCAGCAGCACCAGCTGCTGCAAAAGCCCCTGGCCCACGCAGTGGGAGGACTCAAGCAGCTGATCAAAGCAGGAGTGCAGGGATCTCTTTGTTGATGCTGAGACAAGGTTCTCTTGCTTTGCCCTGCTTGGTAGAAGTCTTGGTTGATGATGCGTTAGGGAGGAGGAGCACTGGTGTGGCAGAGCTTTATGGTGGCTGTGGAGAGGGAATCCTCTTGGTGGTTACATGGCAGAAAGGAGTGCACAGACCAGAGCACAGGCCAGGAAAGGAGCATCATACCACCTCAAAGTAGACGTAGATTGGAAAACAGCAGCGCAAAACCCATGAAGCTTGGGCTGACAAAAAGCTCAAAAGTCAAGTAATTGGCTGGTAAAATGAGCAAGCAGCATAAAAGGACTCAGACTATTGAATCTTTCTTTGGTGACAAAGAAGATCAAAAGATACAGCCAGAAGAAGTCCACAAAGTCAAAGATCTTATATCAAAAGCCTCCAAGAAAAATACTAATTGGTCTCAGGCCATGGAAGAGCTCAAAAAGGATTTGGAAAAGCAAGTCAGAGAAGTAGAGAAAAACTTGGGAAGAGAAATGAGAGGGATGAAAGAAAACCATGAAAAACAAGTCAACAACTTGCTAAAGAAGCCCCAAAAGAATACTGAAGAAAATAGCATCTTAAAAAATAGACTAAACCAAATGGCAAAACAGCTCCAAAAAGCCAATGAGGAGAAGAATGCCATAAAAGGCAGAATGCCAAATGGAAAAAAGAGGTCCAAAAGACACCTGAAGAAAATACTGCCTTAAAAATTAGAATGGAGCAAGTGGAAGCTAGTGACTTTATGAGAAATCAAGAAATTATGAAACAGAACCAAAAGAATGAAAAAATGGAAGACAATGTGAAATATCTCATTGGAAAAACCACTGACCTGCAAAATAGATCTAGGAGAGATAATTTAAAAATTATTGGACTACCTGAAAGCCATAATAAAAAAAAGACCCTAGACATCACCTTTCAAGAAATTATCAAGGAAACCTGCCTTGATATTCTAGAACCAGAGAGTAAAATAGAAATTGAAAGAATCCACCAATCGCCTCTTGAGAAAGATCCCAAAAACTATGCCCAAAGAGCTATAAAAATGTGCATACCCTTTGACCCAGCAACACCACTTCTAGGGCTATGTCCCAAAGAGATCATACAAGTGGGAAAGGAACCTATATGTACAATAATACTGGGGAATGACTGAACAAATTGTTGTATATGAATATATGAATGTGAATGTATATGAATGGAATACTATTGTACTATAAGAAATGAAGAGCAGACCCAGGAGATCATTATACACAATTACAGACACATAGTATCTATAAGGATTAATTTTGATAGGCTAGATTCCTCTCATCGTTGCAAGGTTCAAAGACAGCTCTAAAAGACTCATGATGTTGAAAAAGCAATGCACATCCAGAGAAAGAATTATGGAGTCTGAATGAAGGTTGAGGCAAACTTTTTGCTCGCTCTCTGTTTTTTTTTTCCCCTTTTTTTGGGCGGGGGGGTAATTTCTTCTTTCTCATGATTCATTCCATTGGTTATAATTCTTCATTACAACTGGACTATTATGTAAATAAGTTCAAGATGAAGGTATATGTAGAACCTACATTGGATTACATGCCATCTTGGGGGTTGAGGGAAGGAGTGGGAGGAAGAGAAAATTTGAAACCCAAAAATTTGTGGAACTGAGTGTTGTAAACTAAAAATAAAAAATAAATTTTTAAAAAGGGAAAAAAAGAAAAAGATCCCAAAAAGAAAACTCCTAGGAATATTGTAGCCAAATTCCAGAGTTCCCAGGTCAAGGAGAAAATATTGCAAGCAGCCAGAAAGAAACAATTCAAGTATTGTGGAAATGCAATCAGGATAACACAAGATCTAGCAGCTTCTATATTAAGGGATCAAAGGGCTTGGAATATGATATTCTGGAGGTCAAAGGAGCTAGGATTAAAACCAAGAATCACCTACCCAGCAAAACTGAGTATAACACTCCAGGGCAAAATATGGATTTTCAATGAAATAGAGGACTTTCAAGCACTCTCCACAAAAAGACCAGAGCTGAATAGAAAATTTGATTTTCAAATACAAGAATCAATAGCAGCATAAAAAGGTAAAGAGAAAAGAGAAATCATAAGGAACTTACTAAAGTTAAACTGTTTTGTTTACATTCCTACATGGCAAGATGATATTTGTAACTCATGAGACCTTTCTCAGTATTAGGGTAGTTGAAAGGAATATCCATATATATATAGATAGTGGGCACAGGCTGAGTTGAATATGAAAGGATGATATCCAAAAAATAAAATAAAGAGGTGAGAGAGGAATATACTGGGAGAAGGAGAAAGGGAGAGATAGAATGGGGTAAATTATCTCACATAAAAGTGGAAAGAAAATGCTGTTGTAATGGAAGAGAAGAGAGAGGAGGGGAAAAGGAATGTGTGAATTTTGCTCTCATCAGATTTGGCTTAAGGAGGGAATAACATACACACTCAGTTGGGTATCTTACCCTACAGAAGAGTGGAGGGGAAGGGAATAAGAGGGGGGGGATGACATAAGGGAGGACAAACTGGGGGAGGAGGCAGTCAGAAGCAAATACTTTTGAAAACAGACAAGGTTAAGGGAGAAAAGTGAACAAAGGGGGACAGGATAGAATGGAGGGAAATATAGTTAGTCTTTCACAACATGACTATTATGGAAGTGTTTTGCATAACAATACATATGTGTCCCACGTTGAATTGCTTGCCTTCTCAAGGAAGGTGGGTTGGGAGAGAAGAAGGGAGAGAATCTGGAATTCAAAGTTCTAAAAACAAATGTTTAAAAAAAGGATTTTTTTTTGCATGCAGCTGGGAAATAAGATATACAAGCAATGGGTTATAGAAATCTATCTTGCCCTACAAAACAGTAAGGGGAAAAGGGATGGGGGTGGGGGGAGTAGGGTGATAGAAGAGAAGGCAGACTAGGGAAAGGACAATCAGAATTTATGCCATCTTAGGGTGGGGATGGGGTAGAAATAGAGAAAATTTGTAACTCAGAATCTTATGGAAATCATTGTTGAAAACTAAAAATATCTGGAAAGATTTACATGAGCTGATACAAAATGAAATGTACTGTGTACAAAATAATAGCAATATTTTTAAGATGATCAGCTGTGAATGACTTAGCTATTCTCAGCAATACAATGTTCCAAGACAATTCTGAAGGACTTATGACAAAAAATGCTATCCAATCCAAGAAAGAACTGATGGTGTCTGAATACAAATTGAAGCATACTTTTTTTTACTTTCTTTCCCTTGAGTTTGTGTTTTCTTTCACAACATGACTAATATGGAAATGTTTTGGATGACTACACATATATAAACTATATCAAATTGCTTGCCTTCTCAATGAAGGGGGTGGGGGTGGGGCTGGGGAAGGAGGAAGGGAAAAAATTTGGAACTCAAAGTTTTAAAAACAAATGTTAAAAATTGGTTTTACATGTAATTGTGGAAAAATACAGTGTTATTTTTAAATGCTAGCAACTGCAATAAGAGAAAAATAACCTGAAGGAATCAAAATGAGCAATGAGCTAATAAAACTAACTCTTTTTGCAGATAATATGATGATATCCATGGAAAATTCTAAAGATTCAAATAAAAAGTTAGTTGAAATAAAAAAATGTTATAAAGGGTGAGATCAGAACAGGAAACTTTGTCTTAATCCTTCAGTTTCACCAAATATAAGTTTAAAACATCATATACTGTTGAAAAATATCATATCATAATGGCTTTTAATTTACACACGCCATTCCAACTATCTATGATAGGAGGAAAAGATCAGGTTGGGGAAAAAAATAAGATGTACTTGCTTCATAAATACTTGAAAAAATTAATAAGTTGGCAATAAATATTTTTGTTTTGTTTTACTCTATCTGATTTGACCACTAAACATAACTTCACCAAAACCCTCAAACCCCACCCCCGCAAATGATGGGCAGGATGATTTCTGAAAAACCTGGGAAGATGTAAATGAACTGATGCAAAGTGAAGTGAGCAGAACCAGGAGAACATTGTACACAGTAACAGCAATATTGTAATGATAATCAACTGTGAAAGAATTAAGCTATTTGATCAAGACAATGACCTAAGACAAATCCAAAGGACCTATGATGAAAAATGCTATTCACCGCCAGAGAAAAAACTAATGAACTGTGAATGCAAATTGGGGCATACTTTTTTACTTTATTTTTCTTGGAGTTCTTTTTTGTCTGTTTTCTTTTCCAACATGACTAATATGGAAATATGTTTTTCATTACTTCACCTGCATAACTGATACCAAACTGTTTGCCTTCTCAAGAAGGGAAGTGGGGAAGGAGGGAGTGAGAGAATTTGGAACCCAAATTTTTTTTAAATGAGTGTTACCTTTTTGCATGTAAAATGGGAAACATTTAACAAAATAAATTTAACAAAATACATCTTTTATGTATATTTTTTAAAATACTGTGCCAGGTACATAAGGAAAAAGTCTCCGCCCTCAAGGGGTTTACAGTCTCAAAGGTGAAAAATAAAGGAAAAGGAGAATCAAATGGCACAGACTGTATAATCAAATATGAAATAATTAAAATCAACTTCAAATGATAACTTTTTTAGAGGATTCAAATGAAGAATCTCAGAAGGTTAAGTATAAGAAATCTAGTCTTTTTTTCTAAAGACAAAAAAGAAAAGGCTTTTACATTTTAGAGTACATTGTTATTTTCAAAGGTACTTACTATACTGAAAAAATCATTTCAGATTTGTCAGAAAAGTTAATTAATGTCTTAACTGCCCATCCATCCCTTCAGCCCTCAGAGCTGGAGCCACTTTCAAGTACAATCTCAACATGACCTCATTAATCCACTGCCCAGGTAGCTCAGCACCCAATTAGAATTGTTATTGATTTCTCTCTATCCTTGCAGCCCTACTTCTAATAATTGGCCTTTTGCTTTGTTTCCTTATCACCATGCTCCTGTTCTTACTGTGCCCAACTAAGTCACTTTGGAAACTACCTTAGGCATTAAAAAAAAAATCATAGATTCTCATAATATTTGAGCTGAAAAGCATCTAGTCCAATCCTCCGATTTTATTTGCTTTATTTGATAATTGACATGGGAGATAATGGGACAAGAAGTCTTAGGTTCAAGTCCTGCCTTTGGCATATACTGGCTTAAGCAAGTCACTACAAAAAAAGGATCAGTGTTCCCAGACAGCTCTCTTAGACTGTAAGTTATAGACATTTTTGTTGAATTGAGTTTCTAGCCAGATCTGTATTAGTACAATGAATTCCTCAACAGTCAGTTCCCTACACTAATAAAATTATTGATCCAGTTCTTATACCAGTATCCCTCCCCAAATTTTTATATTTAATCAAATTCACAATACAAATAAATTACTACACAAACACTACTGACTAAAAAAATTATGACACCAAATGACTGTACAAATCTTTTACATGATTGACATCATATATACTTTTCAATATTTCTGCATAATCTCATTATTATGTTCATTCTTAATAGTAACTTTATGGCAGAGGTGTCAAACCCACACCAGGAAAACTCCCCAATGCACCAGAACTAGATTAAAATGTAATGGGAAATGCTTAACAAAATAAATATAATATTAATTTGTGGTTTTCTAAGTCAATAAGCTGTAGGAGGAATCTCTTTCTACTTGAGTCTGACACTTCCATTCTCTAGCACTAATTTACCACAGCCTACTTAACCGTGACCCATTCATTGGACATAGTTTGCTGACCTTTAGTTTTGGGTTTTTTTGACCTTTAGTTTTATACACTAGGAAATGGAGATCTAGAAAGTTTAAATGCCTGTCCATGGTCACCTAGTTACTGAGAGCCAGGGCTTAAGGGCTTCTGACTGTGAGTAGAAGGCACTTTCTTTCAATATCACCTTTTCTTCCACCCTAGTTCTTCCAGGAACAGGCCCCTTGGGAAATGGCAGGATGCCCCAAGCCTGAGCCCCAACCCCTGCTGCCAGGCCCTTCCTCTTGATGATCGATCACCTTCATCATTTGGCCTTCTGCTGTGTGTCTACTCTACTCTCCCAATACCATCCCGTATATACCTGCTCTCCACTGGTCCTCCATGCTGCTGATCACAGCTAGCACAGCCCTGGATTTCTTGCCCAGCCCAGCAGAGATCTTCTTTTTTTTATTTTTAGTTTGCAACATTCATTTCCACAAGATTTTCAGTTGCAAAATTTCTCCCCATCTCTCCCCTACCCCCTACCCCAAGAGGGCATGTATTCTGATTGCCCCTTTCCCCAGTCTGCCTTCCCTTCTATCACCCCACTCTCCCTCCCTTATTACCTTTCCCCTTACCTTTTTGTAGGGCAAGATAGATTTCTATACCCTATTGCCTGTATATCTTATTTCCCAGTTCCATGTAAAAACAACCTTTTTTTGAACATTTGTTTTTGGAACTTTGAATTCCAATTTCTTTCCCTTCTTCCCTCCCCACCTCCCCCTCCTCAAGAAGGCAAGCAATTCAATATAGGTAATACCTATATCGTTATGCAAAACACTTCCATAAAAGTCATGTTGTGAAAGACTAACTATATTTCCCTCCATCCTCTCCCTCCCCCATTTATTCAATTTTCTCCTTTGACCCCGTCCCTTTTCAAAAGTGTCTGCTTCTGACTATCCCCAAGCCCAATCTGCCCTCCGTTCTATCATCCCTCTCCCTCTTATCCCCTTCCCCCCTACTTTCCTGTAGGGTAAGATACCTAACTGAGTGTGTATGTCATTGCCTCCTTAAGCCAAGTCCAATGAGAGTAAGGTTCACTTATTCCCTTTCCCCTCCCCTGTCTTCCCTTCCGTTACAACAGCTTTTTCTTGCCACTTTTATGTGAGATGATTTACCCCATTCTGTCTTTCCCTTTCTCCCTCTCTCAATATATTCCTCTTGATTTTATTTTTTTAGATATCATCGCTTCATATTCAACTCACCCTGTGCTCTCTGTATATATATATATATATATATATATACATATATATATGTATATATACATATACATATGTACATTCCCTTCAACTACTCTAATACTGAGAAAGGTCTCATGAGTTACAAATATCATCTTGCCATGTAGGAATGTAAACAAAACAGTTTAACTTTAGTAAGTTCCTTATGATTTCTCTTTTCTCTTTACCTTTTCATGCTTCTCTTTATTCTTATATTTGAAAGTCAAATTTTCTATTCAGCTCTGGTCTTTTCATGGAGAATGCTTGAAAGTCCTCTATTTCATTGAAAATCCATATTTTGCCCTGGAGTGTTATACTCAGTTTTGCTGGGTAGGTGATTCTTGGTTTTAATCCTAGCTCCTTTGACCTCCAGAATATCATATTCCAAGCCCTTTGATCCCTTAATATAGAAGCTGCTAGATCTTGTGTTATCCTGATTGCATTTCCACAATACTTGAATTGTTTCTTTCTAGCTGCTTGCAGTATTTTCTCCTTGACCTGGGAACTCTGGAATTTGGCTACAATATTCCTAGGAGTTTTCCTTTTGGGATCTTTTTCAAGAGGCAATCAGTAGATGCTTTCACTTTCTATTTTACCCTCTGCTTCTAGAATATTAGGGCAGTTTTCCTTGATAATTTCTTGAAAGATGATGGTCTAGACTCCTTTTTTGAGCATGGCTTTGAGGTAGTCCAAAAAATTTTAAATTCTCTCTCCTGGATCTATTCTCCAGGTCAGTGGTTTTTCCAATGAGATATTTCATATTGTCTTCTTTTTTTCATTCTTTTGGATCCATTTCATAATTTTTTGATTTCTCATAATGTCATTAGCTTCCATTTGCCCCATTCTCATTTTTAAGGAATTATTTTCTTCATTGTACTTTTGGACCTCCTTTTCCATTTAGCCAATTCTGTTTTTTAAGGCATTCTTCTCCTAACTGGCTTTTTGGACCTCTTTTGCCATTTGGGTTAGTCTATTTTTTAAAGTGTTATTTTCTTCAGTATTTTGGGGGATCTCCTATAGCAAGCTGTTGACTTATTTTTCATGATTTTCTTGCATCACTCTCATTTCTTTTCCCAATTTTTCCTCTACTTCTCTTACTTGCTTTTCCAAATCCTTTTTGAGCTCTTCCATGACCTGCAACCAATTCATACTTTTCTCAGAGACTTTTGATGTAGGATCTTTGACTTTGCTGTCTTCTTCTGGCTGTATGTTTTGATCTTCTTTGTCACCAAAGTAAGATTCTATACTCTGAGTTTTTTTACACTGTCTGCTCATTTTCCCAGCCAATTACTTGACTTTTGAGCTCTTTCTCAAGGTTTAACTCTGCTTCCAGATTAGAGAATGCTCTGTCCCAAGCTTCAGGGGTTTTGCGCTGCTGTTTTCAGAGCTACTTGTAGACACTTGTAAACTTTTCAGTTCTTCTGAGCTGGTGTGATCCAAGAAGAGGTGTTTACTCCTAAACTGGCCTGTGTTCTGGTCTGTGAGTGACCTCAAGCACTCTTTTCTGCCTTAGAACTGCTAGGAGGACTCCCTCTCCACAGCCACTACAAGCTCTGCCACACCAGTGCTCCTCCTTCACCCCAGCACCACCAACCAGGATTGCAACCCAGATCCAAGCAGGGTAAAGCAAGAGAATCCTGCCTCAGCACCAGCAAAGAGATCCCTGCACTCCTGCTCCGATCAGCCGCTTGATTCCCCCCATTTGTGGGCCTAGAACTCCAGAAGCAGCCACTACTGCTGCCGCCCCTGCTACTACAGCCACCTCTGCCACCCCGGGGAGGGATCTTCTTAATGTCTAGTTCTTAAGGTCTTCAATCTGACCTGTCCCTATGCTGCCTTCATGGGAATTAAGCTAGCAGGCTTCCTATAACCTCCAGAGCAGAGGATTTTCTCCTACATCATCCTTTGATAATATATTTGCAGTTCTAAGAAATTCATATCCATCAGTCTTACAACCAGGCAACATTTGCAATGGATTATAAGTTGCTATAGGTACCACCATCTAACACAATGTAACGGAACCTCAGCATCCCTTAAACTCAAAGCTTTGGTTAATAGTTAATAATTAATTATTATATAATTATATAAAATTGTATATCATGATATACATTATGTATAATACATGATATTATGATATAATTATAATTATATTAAATAATTAATAATATTTAATTACCTTATTTTACTCATTCTATTAGCATGAAATTTTTGTCTCAAACTTTTGTCACATTAGGCTACCTATTCTGTATTTACAGGATGACACTGCCTCTGCATTTCTGAGTACCTACTTAGTCCAGAATATAGAAATGTGCACTCCAGAGAGTACATTTTTCTCTGGGCTCCCATTCATCACTCTCTCTACCATCTACTTTCTCTACCATGCCAAAGCATCCGTCTCTTCCTAGAAGTTCATTCCATTCCACTGGCTCCTTCCTCTGTTCAGTAAGTTCCTCCTAGACCCTCCTTGTTAAGGAAAGTACACGGGATAGACATGTTCACTTCTTCATTCTTCTCTAGGCTCCACTCAACTCTCCAGACTTCCTACCATGCCTCCTTGTCCCATCTCCTCCTGCTTCTCAGCTCCATTTTAGGTGTTGTCTTCCCCCATTAGAAAGCAAACTCCTTGAAGATGGGGAATGTCTTACTTTCTGCTGATATTTGTACTTAGCACAGTGGCTGGCAAATAGTAAGCACTTAATAAATGCATGCTGACTTAACAAAAGACAAGACATAATCGCCAACCAATGAGATTTCAGAATTGGTAAAGGCTGATAGGAAATGCTTTTCTCTTTTTTATTTGTTGTAATATGGCAGATGAGCAGAGCCAGCCTAGGAGTAGAGAGGACTCAGTTTCAAGTCCTCCTCCAACACATGCTGTGATCTTGATCTAAAGCAGTAGAAGGTATTTTCACAGTGGGACAATCTCACACTGATGAAATGAAGTACAGATCAATAAGTAACTAAAAAAAATAAATGTAGTAGATAGATGTTGGTAGAAAGTTAGTTAGTCAGGAATCAAAAAGACCTGAATTCAGATCTGGCCTCAGACAAGTTCAGTTTTTAAACAACACACTAAGATTTATGCCTATGAGAAGTGATAATAATGCAATATATTGGAATTTGATAGACCTACTAGATTACATGTTCAATAACTGTTCCATTCACCCATTCTCTAGTGGAAATGTCTTTCAAGTAGTAAACACAAACATTTTCCACCTTTACAAAGTATAGGGAAACTAGGTAACCCCATAGAAATAAAGTAATGTTGGTATAGGAATGTTTCAATTAATAAAGGAGTACTTACCAAAACAAAGTACAGGATGTCTCCTGTGTTAAATATTTCCCAGCCAACAAGATTTATCTACTAGGAAATTTATAATTGTTTTAAAAGCAACCTCAAGTGAAAAAAACAACCCAGGTATTCTTTGCAAGTAATTACTCTTTGAACAGTCAACTTTAAGATTTAGAGAATGATAAGGCACTTTGTGAATAAGTGATGCCCCTTGTTTTTCTTCCTTCTCACTATGTGCTTTCTAGACATTTCACTGATAATTGCTACTTACAAATGGGCAGGAAACATAAAGCTATATTTTTTTTTAGAGATGTTCATTTCTGATGCAATACAAATCTGTTTAACAGCCTGCCCCAGGACTCTTGAAATTTCCTATATATAATTAAACAAGTTTCCCAACCACTCAACATACCTAATCAAATCCCATGTTTTGTATAGAATTTCTTGGTACTTAGAAATGTTAGTATTATAAAATATGCATCAAATATTAGGGAATGGCCTCCAGAAAACCCACTACCTTCCTGAGATCATAGAAGATATTCTTAGAGTAGCAGAGAAGAGCATATAATAGATTTATAGTCGATCTTTAGTTAATAATAATTCACATTTACATAGATTTCCCCAAAATTTCAGAAAACAATAGTATAGTTCATCCATAACAGCCAATAGACTTTGGGTAAATTTTCTTGGTTGACTATTTTACCTAATCTAATCCTAAAATCAGCTTGATTTCAAAAGCGCAGATAAACCTTCCTGTTTAGGATAATGAAATGAAAGCAGTACCAAGATGTAGTACCAATGCATCTAATGAATGAGCTCACTTATAAAGACTAATGGCCTTGATACTCACTAAATTATATAGATTTGGACTAACGCAATAAAACCCTATATAAAAATTAGGGAACTCCCCGCCACAAACACAAAAACATTCTGAACGATCTCTAGTAGTCTACCAGTTTAACAACTAAAATGCTATCTTAAGTACTAGTTTCACTAGTTCAATCTTCAATTATTAAGGAATCCTAAAGGAAGAGTAACTCAAGTCATACTAATAATTATACTAATCTAAACAGTGGATAAAAATAACAGCTATCCTATACATCTGATACACTCAATATCAACTATCTTTAGTATTTGGGAAAAAAAATATATTTTTGACTTAATGACATGATTACACTGAAATATTCACTTCCATCAAAAGTTTAAATGTCATTCCTTGCCAAACTTTTTATATTTCCTAATAAGCCATGAAAGACTTTTTATAAGTTATATTATCTTTATAGTAATCAATATAGTACAGTCAATACAGAAGAACAATTAAGCATTTTAAAAAGAAAGCATTGGTAGAAAAAAAGAAAAGAAACTGACAGGTCTAATTAAAAAAAAAAATCAGATGTTCAGTACCTGGAAAACTGAGAGCGGACAAAATCAGGACAAAAACAAAAAAACCTATATATTTTCATGCTATAAAAATAAGTCTGAAGGAGACTCTATTTGTTAGCATCACTTCATAGAAAATGTAGAACTCCAAATGTATAATTCCAAAGATTAAGAAAAAATAGAATGAAAGAAAAAGAGGTATAAGGTATTTTTCTTCCCATCACTGTGTGTGTGTGTGTGTGTGTGTGTGTGTGTGTGTGTGTGTGTGTGTGTGTGTGTGTGTGTGTGTGTGTGTGTATGACATCCATAAACTTATACTGACCTGGGGCAATGACATTCACTCGAATTTTCTTTCTTGCTACCTCTTTAGCAAGAGAACGGGAGAAACCAACTAATCCTCCTTTGCTAGCACTATAAACACATTGGCCAGGATTTCCTTTTAAACCAACAACACTTCCTGCACAAACAGAAAGAAAATATTTTTTAAAAATTAGTGATTCATTTGTTAATTCAGTTAATTTACAATTGGAAAACTTCAGAATTTTTAGAGTATGCTTTAACATTTAGAAATCCTAATACTTTTCCCGTTAGAAATAGTATTAACTGAGAAGCAAATTCTGCTCTAAAGTGAATACCAACAGCTCTACTGGGCCAATACTTTGCTTGGTTCACTCATATTTACTCTCGTGGTTTCACTTATTAGCTGACTACCATGACAGCAGAGACCCTAAAGCTACAGCTGACAGTAATGACTTCCATGGAGACAGAGTTGACAAAAAGACAGCTCTGCTTTTTAGCAGAACATAAGGGAATAACTGGTCAATCACTTTAAGACAACCAATGTAAGCTCTCTTGTTAAATCTCTCAGCATGCTGGGGTGGAAAGAGCACTGCCTCGGAGCGAGAGGATCTCAACAACCTTAAGCAAGCTACTTAACTTCCTAGGTCACAGTTTCCTCATCTGTAAAATGAAGGATGGAATTAGATGACCTCTAAGGTCTTTCCCAACTTTGTCTATGATCCTATGATCCTTGAGTCCAAAAATGGAGAAATGCGGATTATATTAGAATACAATTAGTTGAATTAGAAGACAATAAAAATAAAAGAACTAAAGAGTAGTGTTTTAATGAATCAATGTCAACGAGGAAAGGAATTACCTAATGGCTCTTCCCAGGCTCTTCCTAGGTCTTTGACCTGTCCTAATTAAGATTTAACAGAACATAATCAAGTTCTAAAATATCTGCAAAGAACATTGGCCCAAACCTAATAAGATGAAATTTAATATACAGAAATGTAAAGTCTTACACTTAAGTTCAAAAAAATCAGCTATGTAAGTACATTGCTTAAACAACAGATCATGTGAAAAAAAGACTTGAGAAAAAGCGGTAGTGAATTGTAAGCTCAATGTGGGTCACCAGTGTATGAATGGAGGTCTGAGGGAAGGAGAAGAATTGAGCTACAGAGTTTTGATCCAAAAGGTAAAAGAAGGCTACTATAAGCTCCTAGGCAAAGCACTGACACAATGAAAATTCTAGGAAGGATGGCCTAGGGTAGAAAGAGTGAAAGACCAGGTGAATAATTAATTGTATTTTTATACTAGCAACTGACTTGTGATGTCAGTAGTGTAGAAACTTCCTACAAAAGCCCATATTCACAATGTGTCTGAGGCAAAACTCAAACCCAGGTCTTCTTGACAGGAAGGAAAGAAGGGAGGGTAGATTTATTAAGTACCTATTATCTGCCAGGCACTAAGCCAAGCACTTTACAAATACCTCATTTGATACTCACAACAACCCTGGGAGGTAGGTACTGTTATCACCCCCATTTCACAGCCGAAAAAACTGCAGCAGACAAATTAAACAATTTGGCCAGGATCATATAGCTACTAACTACTAGGGCCATATTTGAACTCAAGTCTCCCTGACTTCAGGCCCAGTGCTCTCTATCCTCTGTGATACCTTACTGCCTTAATTATAATATTTGTTTAATTAAAATGCCTTTAATTATAAAATTAGAGAAGTTTTGATGCATGTAGAATTCTAGATATAGAAATTGGCTTTGTAAAGATAAAATCTCAGTTTGGACTGGCTAATGTGACTTCATTAAGTTTTTGTTTGGGTTTTTTTGGTCAGATCTATGATTTCATTAATGTATGGGACTCCTGGTAAGGAAATTCTCTCTAACAATGCAGATCAGCAACTCCTTACGGTGAATGAGAAGTTAAATGATAAGCAGCCAGGATATGTCAAGAGATGGGAAATCTGAATTATCGATTTATTTTTAAGAAGTGCAGTATATTTTAGTAAGCAGCAATTACTTCCAACGACCTATTATAACTTGTATTGTCTTTCAGGGTCTACAGATGATCTGGTTTAATATATACATACACAGATCTTTCTAAAGCATAGGTAGAAAACCTATTTTTCTATCCAGAGTCACTGATCATAGAAAATGGTCCAAAGGCCAAAGAAAAAGGAAACCTAACTTTTATTATTTGACGTTTCATTTATTCACCTACCACTGATTAAGTGCCTACTATATTTAAAACACTGGTAAATGCTGAAGGAAAGACAAAGAAAATTATTGTGAGAAAAAATATAAAATATACCAAGCACCAAAATTTAATGTTAACAGAAAATTTAAAAATTCTATTAAATAAAAACAACAAATTATGTTATTTCATTTCTGGACTACAAGCTCCTTGAAGGAACACATTATATTAATCATTATATTAGTTTTTGTATTCCCCAGTGCCTTGCACAGTGTGCTAATATAAATCAAGGGTTTAATAAATATTTATCCAGTATGTTTTTGTGAATACTGTGCCTAGTTTAAAGAACAGGAACAGAGTAGGGAGGGATCACAGGATCAGAGATCAGAGCTGCACTAAGACTTTTGGGACACCTATGAGAAGGGCAATACTATTTTTTCACAGCTATCAAGTGAACCGCATTTCAAAGTCCATGCATTGTTGGATTTGGGGGATTCATTTGTGCTCATTAAATTCCTGCTTGATACTTGCCCCACAAACTAGAAGTTTCTCACTTCCATTGTAGTGTCAAAAAGGGTGCACCCTGAACAATATTACCTTTTATTTGTATTTTGAAATAGTTCAAAAATGACCTAGAAAATCTTACACTGTTAATTTATCACATTCATACATGCATAAAGAGTACAAAAATAAGTTTTAGGCCTATGTAAAACTTCACTTCAAATCAAAGTGGACAGAATTCAAACTTTCTTGTAATGTATCATATTTCAAAATTAATAAACCCACCTATATTAACAATAGAGCCTCCCTGTTGTTGAATCATATTCTTCAAAGCGGCTTTACATGTCAGCATGGATCCTAAGAGGTTAGTGTGAAGCTGGGACACCATATCTTCAGTTTTTGTTCTTAATAATAAGGCATCCCTACAAAGACCAAGAAGCAAGATTTTACTGTAAAATACCATTCCCACAGGGTTTATAACTTTCAAATTAGAGTTTCCAATGTTAGTCATCTGTATAGTACAGCTATACATTACCCAGTATGGAAAAGAGAAAAGGAAGAAATAAGCATTTCTTAATTATCTACTATGTGCCAGGCACTGTGCTAAGTTCTGGGGATACAAGTAAGAAAAAGACAGTCCCTTCTCTCAAGGAGCTTACAATCTAATGAGGGGAGACACAAAGGGAAACTGAAAGGGATAGGGGTGAGGGGAACTCCAGAAGGTAGAAGACATGATGAAAATGATGGTGGAATCAAAGTCAAGCCAAGCAGCTGTTAACAAACGAAGAGATGGCTGACACATTGAGCCTTCTGTAAAAGAAGGCTATTGTTCCACCCTGCAACCCTCCAATCAAAGGGGCAGAAGCAATTGAGTGTATTAATAGGGTGTAACTGGCAAAGCTGAAGCTCCATGATGATCGGTTTCCTGGTGATTATTTTATTTTTATTATTATTATTGTTATCCTGATGATGAGTTTACTCTGGGCAGGGTATGATGAAGGTGATGCTGGAATTGAAGCTAAGCTGAGAGACTGGCAGCAAATGATCAACACGGATAACCAAAATTTCACTATGTCAACATTTAAAGTTTTGAATGTAATGTTAATTCAAAACCGAACTTACATTAAATGTACAAATAACATATTCCAAGTACATATTAGATTCTGAAAGAAATCGAAAACTAACCTGTTTATGCCAGCTGCATTTACCAAAAAATTAACACGACCTAAATTTTTCTCCATCTCTTCAAATGCGTTTTGAACATCCTGCTCTTTAGCAACATCACAGCAAAGTGCCAAATGATTTCCTACACAAATACAAAGTGACATTTTGAAGATAATGTTTTATAGTTTTGAAGTATTTCAAATTTTTTTTAAAGGGGAACTCTTAAAGGTACCACCATCCAGGGTCTCTGCTTTATCATAAGGCATATTTTTTTAAGATATATAACTTTTCAGTAAACTAAGAGATTGTTAAGGTTAATTTTACAGTCTTAGCTAATTGGACATCTTGGGCCCATCTTCCACAATTCAATTTATAAAAATTATTACTACCACTTTTATATTCCTTATATTAGATTTTTCTAAATTTATGTCTAGTTCCTCTAAGTGCTACAAAAGGTACTCCTTTAGATCCTGGAGAAACTACTTGAGACACTGCTCTGCCCTCATGAAACTTATCTTACAGTTGCTGTTGATAAGTTTGGGGAGAATTTAGGCAATTAATTCACTCCAAAAATTCTCTTTTATATACTAAAAATGGGGTTTAAGGGCAACAAAAATGATTCAATGTTTCAAAATTTAATAGTTATTTTTTAATTTCCCATATTCAGTTAAAGATTTTAGAACGATCTATTTAGATCTAGATATCTGGCCCAGGCTCTCCTCTGCTTGTCCTACATCTCCAGCTGCTACCTACTGGACTTAAGTTTAAGCTGGACATGAGACAAATCTTAAACTTAAAACATCCAAAACAGAACTACTTGTCCTTCTCCCCCTAAACCTTCTCCAGACTTCTCTATTTCTGTTAAAGGCATCATCTTTCTTCTTGTCTCACAGCTTTGTGGTCAATATTCTAGTCAACTCCTTGTTCTCCTCATCCCCAATATTCAATCTTCTGTCAAACTTTGCTAATTCTACCTCCACAACATCTTTTATATCCACACTCTTCCTCTTTAATCACATGACCAACACCTTAGTTCAAGCTATTACATCGCTCCCAAATTACAAAGGTCTAATTAACTGCCTTGAGTCTCTCCCTACTACAGTACATCCTCTACACTACAGCCAAAGTTAAATAACTTTGTTAAGTCCCAAAGATCAGGACTCTAGCCATGTGACCCCCAACTCTACCACTCCCATGGCACTGTATCATCTCTTCAATAAACTCCTGTTTAGTTTCTATAGCCCTTCATAACATGGTCCCATCCTATCTTTCCAGATTTATTGTACACTACTTTCCTGCACTTAAATCCAGCCAAATTGGCCTTCTCTCTGTTCTTCACAAATGCCTCTATAATGGCTAGCCCCCATACCTAGGATGCTCTCCCTCCTTACGTCATCACCTTCTACATGAAGCTTTTCCTGATTCCCTGAAACTGCCAGTGCCTTCTCTCCCTAATTACCTTCTATTTATTCTGTATATGTTTATCTATGTACTTGCTGTCTACCCATCAGAATGTAGGGTCCTTGAAAAGTAATTGT
Organism: Phalanger gymnotis; assembly: GCA_028646595.1. Lineage (NCBI taxonomy): Eukaryota > Metazoa > Chordata > Mammalia > Diprotodontia > Phalangeridae > Phalanger > Phalanger gymnotis. Next base: position 251,945,661 of record CM053623.1, read on the forward strand.
TTCATTCCTGTCTTTGTATCCCCAGTACTTATAAGATAAAATATAATAATCGATAAATTGACTGATAAAATAAAAAGAAGTCATTTGACTGACTGATTAGACTATTACAGGCCATGGATTCTTCTGGGGGCTTGTTTCAAGGCAAAGAGGGAATATCTTAAAGCTCCCTGTTCTCAAAATATCACTTAACTGAATAAATGCTATTTTATGATTGAGGAAACATATAACAAAAAACTACAAATTCAGCAATACTTTTAAATGAGTTTGTATTTTATTCATTATTCATCACCATGGCAATTACATATTTGACAAATAGAGATATGTATATGAGCAAGAAACACTATTTATTTAGTCTTACATTTATTTAGTCTGTTTACTTATTTATTACGCTAATCACAGTGACTATTTTGTTGAAACCAAAGAAAGCCATGAAACTATGGCTCTGAGATACTACATAATTTGCCCCAAGTCAGATAAAGATGAGACTAAAGCCCAATCCTTCTTCCCAGTCCCCTGCATCATTCTCTACTCCTACTTCTGTGCCCTCCCTCTCCCTCTTGCCACCATCTTCTCCCAGGGTCCTCTTGATGCTACCTTCCCTCCACCCACATTCCGCATGCCCACTCTTCAACAATCTTACCTCTCCTTCCTTCCTACCAAAACGCATCTATTTGGAGAAGCCATCCTCTCACTTGGCAATTAAAATAACCAGATAAATTAAACCCCACTAGCCCATAAACTAGACTGTTCTTGGCTCAATGCACCTTCATTTGAAGTGTTAGCATTTTAATTGGAGACAGCTAGGTGGTGTATCAGTCCTGGAGTCAGGAAGACCTTGAGTTTAAACCTGGCCTAAGATACTAGCTTTGTGACCCTGGGGAAGTCATTTTACTCCATTTGCCTCAGTTTCCTTATCTACCGAATGAGCTGTAGAAAAAAAAAATTGGCAAACCATTCTAGTATCTTTGCCAAGAAAATCCCAAAAGGGGTCACAAAGAGTTAAGACATGACTGAAACAAGTGAACAACAACAACCTGAATGTTCAACCAAAGATATACTGCAGCCTTCTGTCTTTTCTTCTTTTTACTCCATTTCTGCCTCTTTCTTGGTCACTCATCTGTCTCTACCTGTTTGTCTATGCCTTTCACTCTCATTTTTTCTTCTTTGATCTTTCAATTGTCTTTGTGTCTGTCTCTATTTAGTCTGGTGGAGAAAAGACCTAAGATGGACATGAGAGCTATTTTGAGAATCTGAAGGGCTAGTCATGGAGAAGAGAGGGAAGGACTGGACTTGTTTTGCCTAGCCCCAGCAAGCAGAACCAGCAGTAATAATCAATCATAATCATAACTGACATTTATAAAGAGCTTTAAGGCTTACATGCATTACCTCACTGAGCAACTTGTGAAAGTTTTTGAGAGACAGAGTTTGGCTAGAAATAAAGAGGTCTTTTAAGCTTGCTGGGGTTGTTGTACATGGGGGTTCTGTTCAGATAGAGGATAAACTAGATTACCTCTGAGGTCCTTTCCAACTTGGAAATTTTCCTAGCTCTAGCCCACTCTTCCTCTCTACTATCTTTTCAAATGACCATACCAGTCAATAGATACTTTAATACATCAAACACTGATTTTATACAAGACACTGAAGTTGACATGATGCTACAGAAAGGTCCATATACAAATTTCTTCTTTTATTAGGTTCTTTGAGCTCCAACCAAATTGGATTCCTCAGTGTCTTGAAGAAAAGGAAACAAGCATTTATTGTCTACTACATGTCAGACATCATGTTAAGATCATTACAAACATTATCTCATTTGATTCCCACAACCTATCTAGGAGTTAGGTGTCATAGTTACCCCCATTTTACAGTGGGAGAAACTAAGGCAGAAGCTAAGTGACCTGTCTAGGGTCATACCACTAGCAAGTGTATGAGGCCAGATTTGACTCAGCTCTTTCTGATTCTCTCTATCCATTGAGCCACCTCACTACTTCATCATGTGACTCTCAAAACAACTGGTACTTTCCTGTCATGTTTTGCTCATGCTAATTCCAATACCTAGACTATCAGATGGCTTCCCTTCCCCCAACACCTGTTAAAATTCTCCCCATTCTTTAAAGCCCGATTCAATTGTCCTTATATAGAAACCACCTTGGTAGGAAGACATGAAGTGTTCCATGATTTCCCTCTTTTATCTTTTAAAAAATTATCATTATTTTTATTTTCTTTTTAAAATTTTTTTAAATTTTTCCCCAGTTACACCTAAAGGCAGTTTTTAGCATTCATTTAAAAAAAATTTTGAGTTCCAAATTTTTTCTCTCCGTCCCCTCACCCCCCAAAACAGTGAGCAAGTTAATATACATGTTATACAAATACATAACATATACATATGTTAATCATGCAAAAATTTACCATATTAGTCATATTGTGAAAGAAGATACAGACCCAAAGGAAAAAAAAAAGACTAGGAAAAAATGCAGAAAGTGAAAAATAGTATGCTTTGATCTGCATTCCGACTCCATCAGTTCTTTCTTTGGAGGTGGACGGCATTTTTCACCATTAGTCCTTTGGAATTGTCTTGTATGGTATTGCAGAAAAGTGCTCAGTCATTCACTGTTGATCATCACATACTATTGCTGTTGCTATGTACAATATTTTCCTGGTTCTGCTCACTTTACTTTGTAGCAGTTCATATAAGTCTTTCCAGGCTTTTCTGAAATCTGCCTGCTCATCATTTCTCATAGCAATAATATTCCATTACAATCACATACCACAACTTGTTCAGCCATTCCCCAATTGGCAACCACTCAATTTCTAAGTCTTTGACACTACAAAAAGAGCCACTACAAAAATTTTTGTACAAATTGGTCCATCCTCTCTCCCTCAGCCCCTCCTCTAATCTCTTTGGGATTCAGATCTATTAGTAGTACTGCTAGAACAAAGGGTATGTACAGTTTGATTACCCTTTGTTTTAATTTGCAATTCCCTAATTAATAGTGATTTAGAGCATTTTTTCATATGACTACAGATAGCTTTGATTTCTTCATTTGAAAACTGCTTATTCATATCCTTTGACCATTTATTAATTGGGGAATGCCTTGCATTGAATCAGTTCTCTATATATTTGAGAAATGAGGCCTTTATCAGAGACACTTGCTATAAAAATTGTTTCCTAGCTTTTTGCTTTCCTTCTAATCATGGGTGCATTGGTTTTGTTTGTGTAAAACCTTTTTAATTTAATATAATCAAAACTGTCCATTTTGCACCTAGTAATGCTCTCCATCTCATTTGGTCATAAATTCTTCCCTTCTCCATAGATCTGACAGGTAAACTATTTCTTGCTCTCCTGATTTGCTTGACATCACCCTTTATGTTTAAATCATGTACCCATTTTGATCTTATCTTAGTATGTGGTGCAAGATGTTTGTCTATACCCAGTTTCTATCATACTGTTTTCCAGTTTTCCCAGCGGTTTTTGTCAAATAGTGAGTTCTTATCCCAGAAGCCAGAGTGTTTGGGTTTATCAAACACTAGGTCATTATGGTCATTTATTGACGAATCTTGCGTAACTAATCTATTACACTGATTTTACCATTCTACTTTCTTAGCTAGTTTTGATGGTTACTGCTTTAGTTAGTTTTGATGATTACTGATTTATAATACAGTCTGAAATCTGGTACAGCTAGGCTACCTTCTTTTACATTTGTTTTCATTGATTCCCTTGACCTTTTGTTCTTCCAAATGAACTGTTATTTTTTCTAGCTCTATAATTTTTTGGTACTTTGGTATGGTACAGATCTTGATTTCCCTCTTAAAAGTGACACACCATACTATTTTCCATCTCTGTAATATAATTACCATATGTTACTATGTACCCTAGTAATCTTTGGGCCACTTCCATTCCCCTTCTAAACTGTAAGCTTTGTGAGGGAAGGGCCTGTATTGTAATTACACTATAATGTAAAGAGCTTTAGACTTAAAATTCTTTAGACCTGGGTAAGAGTCCTGATTCTGAATTTTATTAGCTGAATGACTTAGAGTAAATCACTTAATCTTTTGGGCCTCAATTTACACATCTTCTTAGTATCTTGTAGTATCTTCTCACAAGATTGTGTTATGAGTAAAGCACCGAAAGTACAAAATGAATTAAAAATTAAATTTTGAATCTCTCTTGCTATAAATACTCTGTGAATAATACAATCATAGAATGTAGAGGTATAATCCTTACAGATTATTTTCAGCCAGGTGAAAGAATAGGCCCAGAATGTTGCCTGCTAGCAGTTAAGCTATGAACAATCTAATTACATTTTCTGTTACACTATCTCGAGGAACAGCTAACATTTATGTAATACCTTAGAGGTAGGTGCTGTTACTAGTTGGATTTACAGTTGAGGACACTGAGGCAGAAGGTTATGTAATTTGCCCAGGGTCACCACCCAGCTACTGTCTGAAGCAATATTTGAACTTCCTGACTCAAGGTTCAGTACTCTTTACCTAGCTACCCCTATTACCTACACTACCCTGACTCTCTCAAATGTTGAACTGATGAACTGTATTCTCTAAATCAGGGGTGGGGAACCTCTGACCTTGAGGCCTTGTGGCCACATGTGGCCTTCTAGGTCCTTGGGTGTGGCCTTTTGACTGGGTCCAAGTTTTATAGAACAAATACTTTTATTGAGGGGATTTGTTCTGGGAAGTTTGGATTCAGTCAAAGGGCTGCACTAGAGGACACAGAAGGTCTCATGTGGCCTCAAGGCCAAAGATTCCTCACCCCTGCTCTAAATATATCCCCCTCACTCTGCAAATTGTTGCATTGATTTCACAGGAAGGATTCCCCTGTATGTAAGCTCCTTGGCAGCACTAATCGGATCGTTTTTTATTATTTCTGTATCCTCAACTGAGCACAGCACCTTCAGTAAGGACTTATCAAACTTACTATGTGCCAGGCACTACGGTCAGCTCCTAAAATAAAATGATAAAAATGAAAATAATCCCTGCCTTCAAAGGAGCTCAGGATCCTAGCTGAGCTGCTTCTGGTGGTCCTCCAGCTTGAACCCTGAAGGGAACTCGGGATTCTAAGAAGATATAAGGAGGAAAAATATTTCTGGCAGGGAGTACAATCTGTGCAAATGGGTGGAAGCAGGGAAGACCATGTGACTGAATGAGGCTCACCACTTCTGGTGGAAAGGAGAGCAATGCAAAACCCCTCTACAAAGAAAAGTTGAAGCCAGATTACAAAAAGCTTTAAATAACAAGCAGAAAAATTTTTAAGTGTGTGTTTTATCGTAGAAGCTCTTAGGAGCCAGTTCAGTTTCTTGAGCAGAAGAATGACCTGTGCTTCAGGGGCATCAATTTGACAGCTGTGTAGGGGAGAATGAAAAAAAAAAATGGATGCTGGGAGACCAATCAGCAAGCTATTATAACAGTCTGGAAAAGAGAAGACAAGTGTCTGAATCAAAGTGGTTGTGGTGTGAGTGGAAAAGACACCTTTCCTGTCCCTTTTTGCGTGTTGTTTCTCACTTTAGATTGTAAGCTCCTTGAAGGCAGGTAGCGTCTTTCAATTAATTGAATCCCCAGGGCTCAGCACAGCACCTGCCACTTTGTTGGCATTTAATGTTTATTGGATTGAACCCCAGAAATGTTCCGTACAAGACTCCGATTGGATATGGGGGTAAGAGGGGTGAAGAAAAGGTATAAGAACAGGCCCCGAGTCTTAATTGTAATAATGGAAAGAGCTCCAGACTTAAAGGATGAGTCCAAGGGCGTGGACATGGAAGGAGGGCCTCGTCCTAGAAAGAAAGGGATTGGTTTGTTGAAGGCGGGTAAAAATGCCTATTACACAATAGGCATTTCATTATCTCAAGGTGCACAGAACGTCCAGGGAGGGAGGGTGGGTCAGGATGGGGTCAAGGGTCAGAAGATGAAGTGTGGCCTGCCATTTGCGCGCACACACACACACACACACACACACACACACACACACACACACACACACACACACACACACACACACACAC
>CM053623.1:251952171-251968165 GCA_028646595.1 Phalanger gymnotis
CCTTGGTTTGCTTCTTGGGCTGCTTCAGAGGCTTCTTCTTACCACCCTCGCGACCGGACATCGTGCCTGCTGCTCAGTTTCCCCGAGCCCCCTTAGCTGCCGGAAGCGGAACCTTCTCATGAGAGGTGATTTCTAAGGACCTAGAAGGTAAACGCTCTGTGGCCAGCTATAGGAAAAGAGAAACAATATGCTCATCTCTACCCATGCCAAAAAAAAAAAAGTTTTCTTTTTTAAATGAACTGGTACCAGTTTCCTCAAGATATATATTGTCTGGCCTGACTTTAATTTCACTGACGTACAGTACTATGTACAGTACTATGCCACAGAGGAGGTTGGTAGCATCTCATTTTTCAGAGGCACAACATACAGATAATAATAATAGCTAGCATTTATTTAGTACTTTAAGATTTGCAAAGGTCTTTACAGATAATTATCTCATTTGATCCTCACAACAACCCTGGAAGGTAGGTTTTATCATTATCCTCATTTTGCACATAAGGAAACAGGCAGGCTGAGGCTAAATGACTTACCCAGGGTCACATAATTGGTAAGCATCTGTGGCTGGATTTGAGCTGTGGTATTCCTGATTCCAGGCCTGTGCCACCTACCTAGTCACTATGGACCCTTTTTTACTTTCCTGCTTATTTCAGACAAACTATTGACTTATTATATCACCAGTCACAAGCTTATTAAGTAGTGTAAATCTCTCTAATCTTTAATTGAATAGTGTCTTTCCTTTTATTCTTGATTTGTGGGCTATTTTACTATTGGTGAAAATCTAAAGGGAAAAGGTTTGCTCTGTAGTGCCAAGGCTAGCTCTATGATAACTACAGGGAGAGCCAAATGGGAACAATGAAGTGTACAATTTCGTGGTTTGAAGGGGACTTGTGGCTGGGAACCAGCAGCTTATGTCTCAACCCTTCATTAAAGTGAAGTACATCAAACTGAGTTAACTATATTTTATCATCCCATTTTCACCTTACCCACAATATATTAATATAGTCTAAATCTTAGCACACATTATTCTTCGAAATAAAAGGATATTATTCTTAGAAGTCTCCTGGATAAAAACAAAATTAATTCCAAAGGAAGCTATAAATACATAGTAGTCTAAGATTTTGTTTTATACTAGTCTTTGAGTGAAACATACATATTGGGGTAATCACATGAGATCTTGTGTATCAGGCATCAATGGAGCAGAGAATTAGGAAGGCAGCTGGAAGGGGAAGGAGAAGAAGGGGAGATGTGAACTTTCAGGGGTCTTTAACCTTTTTGTGTGTTTCATGGATTCCTTTAGCAGTCTGGTAAAGCCCATAAACCCCTTATCAGATTGTATTTAATGTATTTAAATATGTAAAATATACAAGATTACCAAGGAAATCAGTTATATTGAAATAGAGTTATCAAGATATTAACAAAATCACAGACCTCAGATTAATAAGTCCTGCCCTAGATAGGACTGGGGGGTAAAAGTAAAGACTTACATACATAAAATAGACCAGAACAATACGCCACTTCCTGTTGGCCAAGGCAAGGTGGGTGGGACAGCCCCTTCTCCGGTTTCACCTCACCCCAAACCCAGGGCTATAGGGTATCACTTTTGTGATTTCTTTGTCCCCTTCAAGGCAAGCTGTGATATTTATTTTACTAGACTTCCCCTGTAAAAGTGTCAAAGGGAGGTGGCAAACAAGCACCATAGATGATTAATGAAGATGATAAGCCTATTTCACAGATGAAAAAGCTCAAATAAAAAACTGTCAAATAATTTTCCTAAATCATATAATAAATTGTGCTTATAAATGAAACCCATTTTGACTTGTTTTGAATCATAGAATGTTATAGCAGAAGGGATTTTTATAGGTCATTTTGGCCAATACATTGCTGGCAAAACTGAGGCCCAGAGAGACTATGTCTTGACAAGTAGCCTTTCTGCTCCATCCTTATGACTCTAGAAAAGAAAGGCCTGCTGAATTCTTGCCCATTCTTTAAAGCCCACCCCAAACAACAACTCTTCCATGAGACCATCCCTAACCCTCTGTCAATAACTCTCATCTTCCTCAGACATGACAATGTCAAATGGACTAATTCCAGAGGCTGGGAACTTCCTTTGCCAAAGCCTATCACAATAGTTCAGCAGCTTAGCAGATAAACTTTAAAGTTGCCTAGGGAATAGAAACATTAAATGGCTTACCCATAGTCACACATTTGTTGTGTGTCAGCAGTAGGACTTGAACCCAGGTCTTCCTAACTCTGAGTCCAGCACTTTACCTACTACTCTCCATCCATAAGGAGCTCTGCTGCCTGCGTATTGACTTAGAAAACTACATATTAACATCTATAGTTTATTGTATTTTGTTAAATATTTACCAATTACATTTTGGGAGGCATGTTTAGGAAGCCTGTTTGATACCTCTCATCTACTGGCTTACTGTACCTCATATAGCACTTCATTTTGTAACCAATGCACTTATCATATAATACTATAAAATAGTTATCTGTGTTTTATTGTTCTTCTGACTCTAGAATATATAGTCCATGAGGGCAGGATTGAGTCTAATCTAATTTTCTACCTTTCCCAGTGTGGGAATTGTGGGATTTGAGTGAAGCACACTGACCCCAACTTGTGACTCAATTCTGGAGCTAGCTCAGTTCCCTTTCTATTCAATTATGGGTCTAGCCCGACTTCTGTCTTGTGAGAGAACTTTATTCAGTTATGGGAACTGGGAACTTTATTGCATGGTTTGAACCTGGCCCTGTGTGGCTAGGAGGCTGGACCACTTCTACGTATTGCTTAAGGACCCTTGACTAAGGACCTAGGTTATACTGACCAGAAACCCAGTCAGATCCAAGATTGATGCAAGGAGTTTTCTCACAATTATACATCTCAAGCAACCTGTATGTCTCATCTGAAAACTAGCCCTGTACTAATCAATCAGTTATTGTTTCCATGATCCTTTGATTGTTCACAGACACTCTGATTTCAGGGAATTGCATCTGTTCTCTCTCCCCCTCCCAACTTGGAAAGCCCTACTCTTTCCTCCAATTAGAAATCAGATTACCTAATCTCGTATCCTGGTTTGTATCCTGTTAATTGTTTTCATTTAATGTATAAAAATCTGTCTCCCCCTGTATTCAGGGTCAAGTGCTAACCCGAGGGGGCCTGGTCCTGATTTGTTATGCAATTAATATGCATTGCTTAGTTATTTGATATGCTCAGAAGCTCAAACCTTGGTTTCCTTAGTTACTTCTAATTTCACCCATCACACCAGTCCAGCTCAATGTTCTGCACACACTAGGGATTTAATAAGTGTTTGTAAAGATCAAATTGAATCATTAGGTTCAAAGCGAATCCGGTTGTTAAGAGAGAATAGGGTGTCAGTGTGTCTGAGGGTGGACGTTTAGGTCTGCTTGGAAGCAAAGAGAGGAATGAGATACTTTTGTAAAATCCAGGTGTTGGTATCAAACATTCTAAATAAGTCTCACAGAATCTGAAGGGTGTTTCCAGTTATTAATCAGAAATCAGGAACTGAGAATTCCAAATGATGGGAATCAAGCCCTCACACGATAAGGGCTAGTGAACTTCTGAAGCTCATATTTCTTGCTTTTTATATGTGACCTGAACCAGGGAACCCTTATAACAAGACAGGGATTGTTCAGTAATTTCTTCTCTGTCTCCTATACTGTCCAGTGTACTTGAAAATGCACATAGTGATGATCATTTAATATTAATTCAGTAACCCCAGTAAGAGCCAGAGCCTGAACTAATCAACCAGAAGAAGAGCCTGGACCTAACAGCTTCTTGGTTCTCTGAGTAAACTCAGAGAATACCTCTTCCTATGTCAACAAGGCCAGATGGGGCTGACTTAAGAGCATTCTTTCCTCTTAACTCTGTGGCCATCAAGGATGAGACCTTTAACCCGAGAAACTATCGTGAATAATGTGACTCTTTCTTATCTTAATATTTTATGAGCATATACTATGTTATGGCATGTTAATGGTAAATTAAACACAGAGATCCTAGGTTGTAATTTCAAATTGACACTCTATCAACTCTCTTATCTTATTGTATTTACAACCTATTCAATTAAGAAAAGTCCTTTTCTTGTATCATGGTTAAACATACATGGGGATCATAAAATTGAAGTAACACAGGCATGCTGAGTTGCAACTGTTCTAAAAACGTATTTAAACCTTCTCATACCTCTGTTCAGGCAATCAGATTATGTCTGGCTCCATACATGTATGTATCTGCTAGCTTTAAGGGAGTAAACAATGTGAATTTACTTACCACCTAGCTTGTTTGCCTACTTTTACCAAACTTTCAGATCAACAATAGGAATGCAAACACATATGGGAGTCAAGTGGTCCTATAACTACATGGACCACATCTCAGAGCTATAACTAGCACTGAGTAAATGAGGTCTTGCCCCAGGGTGGCAATTTCCAGGGAGGATGTTTCCTTTCCAGGAGGGCATACTTCTTCTGCGGGAGGGCGCTTCTATTCTTCCTCCTCACAGTGACCACCATCCTTGAGTCTTGTTTTGTGGTCCTATGGAGGGAGGTGGTGGGGTACAACCATCTCCACAGGACTTTCAAGGACAGAGACTATCCTCTGCATTCCTATGTCCCTCCTTACCCATTTTACTGTCTTATGCATGGTCAACCCAATTCCATTTGCCAAAAAATAAACAACACACCCACTCATCCACCACCACCACCACCACCACCACCAAACTGAATTTGCTTCACGCTCAATTTTGGAGTCCAGTTTGCCACATCCTCCCAGTCTCTACCACTAGCTAGAAACATAGTCTTGGGATTTCAACATTATCAAATGCAATGCCAATTTTTCAGTCAGTTTTTATTATACAATAATCTAAGTCATTATTTTTCTTTGAAATGAATGAACGAGTATTAAAACTGGAGGAAAAGTCTTATCATAGCTTTGCTATCATACCTTTAAAATAAGGGCTCCCTGGAAAAAAAAAAGGCAACGGGCTGAATGATGGAACCAATTTCAGGGCATGGAGAATATGGCTGTTAACAGTGATCGGGTCAGGAGAAGACCACAGTAGTGATTGTAACTCATATCGTGCAAACTGCTTGAATCCTTTAGCCAAACGACACGTCAAAGCCCAGTTGGCTTTTCTTCGCATTTCCAACTGTTTTACAGTTTGTGGTGTGAGTCACGTACTCCCCAGTACCTCCTGGCAGACTTGGAAAGCTTTCCGAGACATCAATTCCCAGGACTCAATTTTCTCTATCAGATTGCCACAAATAAATCTCATTTGATATCTCATCTCATAACAACAGTGAAAATGCTTTACGGCCATTGCCTCACTCCACTTCTGTGTTTAACTGTTTGACTGAGGACTTCATCTTCCTTCCCTGGGAAACAGAAGACCTCATTGTTATGTCCCTTCCCCCACCCTTCAATTCCCCTCTTGGACTGAGCCTTAGGGCAGTAAATCAGGATTGGAATTGTCTAAATACACCTAGTCAACTGGCTTAATGAGACAGGAAGTAGGCTGCTGGAGAAGACGAGTGACATTTTAACACGATGGCTTGCATCAGATTTTAATTCCTTTAGCATTAACAAATATCCATCTTTGGGAAAGTTATCAAAAGCTGTCTAGTTCTTTTTGAAGATGTCCAAAACCCCACTTAGCCCATTTGGATCGCATCATAAATAGTGCAGAGAATCAAACAACATATTAAGATGGGGGAATTTTAGCTGGTGGAACATAATCAAAATATACAGCCTCTAATAATCTACTGGAATTTGGGATTTTTTAAGCCCTCCCTTTGAATTAAAATAAAAGGCTGGGGTGGACCTCTCTCATCCCATGAAAGCCCTGACAAATCACTACATAATTGCATAATTGCATCTCCACCTTCTCCTGACTGGGTCAGGTGATATAGACAAGATCATTGTTCTTCCTGGACTTTCTGTTCACCATCTCCTTAGCAGTGTTTAAAACTCATCTCAAACCCAATGACAATCTCAGTTCACTATAATACAGTTAGCCTGCTACAAGCTATGTTGGAAAAAGGCTTCCCCCTGGGATCAGTCAGTGGTTTCATCAAGCACAACTGTGAGAAGAAGAAGAAGAAAGAAGGAAAAAAAACACCCTAGCTCACCCTGGACAAGGAAACTATGGTAACAAAATCATGTAAAGCAATAGTTATTATGTTTGTTCTTGGTTGTAAAGCACTCTCGTTGCCAAAGTGACTCAAACTCCAATGTGGATTTGGCCTAAGTGGAAAATTTTGAAATTTTACATGGTTCTTTTTTTTTCCTCTTTGCATGGTTTTAATGAGATGCAGATAATATGCACTAGTTCCACTTGGATAGTTTAAAACAGAGGTAAGCAACCTGTACCCCCAGCAGAGCAAAACTAGGACAGCAGGATTAGGACTTTGTCCCAAGGCACTGAGTTTAAAGTGTTAGCAGTAGAAAAAGCGAACAAATAAAACCTAGCAATTATATAACAAGAATAATTAGTTGAAATAAGAAGCTACCTGAGAAGGGGCTTCTCTGTTCTTTTTTTTTTTTGGAGGGGGAAAGGCAAGGCAATTGGGGTTAAGTGACTTGCCCAAGGTCACACAGCTAGGAAGTGTTAAGTGTCCGAGGTTATATTTGAACTCAGGTCCTCCTGACTCCAGGACCAGTGCTCTATTCACTGCACCACCTAGCTGCCCCTCTGTTCTTTTCCCAGATTTCTCCCATAATTTTCCTGGAGTCTCTGTCAGTCACCCACCTTCATGGGACCTTCTCACTGCTTCAGCCATCCCTGCCCCGTCCTTTGATTGAGAATGAATTACATGCTGCTTGTCCTGGGCACAGTTTGTAGCTCTTGCCTTGGACTCTGGTCAGTAGGGTGACCGTGGGTGGCACATGATGTAGTGTTGGTGGCACCCAGACATTCCTCATCTCCACACATCTTTATCTCCTCTTTCTCATTTTCATCTTGCTCTTATCAACCCTTCTATTTCTTTGTCTTCTCTCTTCCTTTTCCATTGACAATCGATGCCAGTGTCATTGGCATCCACGCGCATTTTTTATTTTCCTTGGTGGCACCCAAAGACATGCCTGATACCCCCTAATTTAAAGTAAATCCATAAAATGAGTGACTCAGTCTTTAGATTGTACTGACGTAACTGGGTCCAACTACAAGCCAGTACTGTTGGATAGATTTAAAGATGTGCAACTCTAGGCAATTACTCCAACTAGAACATGCATATACTTTGGTGACCTTGCTGTCCTGTCAATGACTGTTGTAGAGCCCATCTAGCAGCATCCTACAGGGGCACATTCTGACTATATGTACTTGGCGCTATCTACTGGGAAGGAGTTAGCTGGAAAAAGATTTATATTCAGACAAATGGGACTTCCTTCTTCAGGTGGGAGAAGATTTGCCTGTTCAGATTGTATGATGAGCTCTGCAAAAACACATTTAAATGTAGCATACTGCCTCAAACTACTTTTTAGTTTATGGAAGTGATTAAAATGTTTCGCACCAAACAAAGAATATCCTGGCTTCTCTATGAAGAGAGGCTCTTTCTGACCACTCAATGTTCTCACATCTTCCTCTTCCTACAAATTAGAGTAGATGTCACAATTCCCAACTCTTGTACTCAATCTCTTTATTACATTCTCCCCACGCCAGTCAATCATTTAATCAATAAACATTTATTAAGTGTCATTATGGGCCAGGCACTTTGCTAAGCACTAGAGATACAGAAAGATGCAAAAGACAGTCGCTGCCCTCAAAGAACTTACAGTCTAATGGGGGAGACAACATGTAAACAAATATATACCAAGCAAGGATACAGGATATTTATACAGGATAAATAAAAATTTAAATTTAAAAAATTTAAATAAATAATTAACAAAGGAAAGGCACTGAGATTAAAGAGGGATTGGAGAAGGCTTCCTGTAGAAAGTGGTTGAGACTTCAGTTGAGACTTAAAGGAAGCTAAGGAGGTCAGCAATTGGAGTGGAAGAAGGAGCGTTCCAGGCATAGAAAATGCCCAGAGCCAGGAGATAGAATGTCTTTTGGGGGCAACAGCCACAAGGTGAGTGTCACTGGATTGAAGAGTGCTTGTCAGCAAGTAATATATAAAATTAGAAAGGTAGAAGGGGCTAGGTTACAGGCTTTGAATGCCAAACAGAGCCTTTTGTATTTGATCCTAGAGGTGATAGATAAGGAGTCGCTGGAATTCATTGAGCAGAGGGGTGACATAATCAGACCTGCTTTTCAGGAAAGTCACTTTAGTAGCTGAATGGAGGATGGATTGGAGTGAGGAGAGACTTGAGGCAAGCAAACCCACCAGAAGGCTATTGTAATAATCCAGAAATGAGGTGATGAGGGTCTAAGGGAATATATTTGAGAGATGTTGTAAAGATGAAATTGACGAGCCTTAGCAACATATTAGATGGAGGAGATGAAGGGTGAGATATAGTAAGAAGTCTAGGAAGATACCTAGATTGTGAGCCTGAGGGACTGAGAGGATGGTGTTGCCCTCTACAGTAATAGGGGATGTAGGGAAGATAAGACATTCTTTACAAATTTACCAAAACATTAATCTTTCTTTTTTTGTTTTTGTGGGGGGCTGGGCAATTGGGGTTAAGTGACTTGCCCAAAGTCACACAGCTAGTACATGTGTCAAGTGTCTGAGGCCGGATTTGAACTCAGGTCCTCCTGACTCCAGGGCCAGTGCTTTACTCATTGTACCACCTACCTGCCCCAACATTAATCTTTCTATAGGTAAAATAATAAGCTTTCTACTTTTCCTTTCCCCTTTCCCTTCCTTGGATCATATTTAGGATGAGAAAGGTCGTTTTCTTGAATATTCTTATTTCACAGATAAGAAAACTGAGTAACCAAGAGGTTAAGTGCTTGTCCAGGGTCTAGTAAGTATCTGAGGTGGGATTTGAACCCAGGTCTGTCCTGACTGCAAGTCCATTTGTACCTACCAATACTCCTCCCTTCCTTCTGTTGTTCCCATGTTTTCTATATCACCTACAAATGCTTAAGGATGATGATCTACTAACATCTAAGTTCACATTCCTTTCTGTCAGGCAAACAATAAGTGGTCTCATTTTACACCTCCCCTCACCCCCCAAATCCTTCAACCCTTTCTATAGCCTATAGAAATTGGTCAAAGAATGAGAAGATTGTTTTTTCTTTCTCAACCCCTCCCACCTTCATGCAAGAGAATGTCTTTTATCTGTCCTCTAACCTCAGGAGGGGAAGAGATTTTTTTTCTCCCTTCTTTGACAGAAAATACCTCAGGAAGTACACATGTGGTAGACTCTTGCAAGTCTAAAATCACCTAAAAATCTAATTATTCAGCCTCCATATCACATGAAATCTTTGTATTTCAAGGGTTTTGTTCACCCCACCAGTGGCAAACATCCAAAAAATAAAGAGCCTAGAAGAGCTGTTCAGCTTCCTAAGAGATAGCTTACACCTGCTAAATTAGGAATCCACATATTCACAAAGGCTGTCTTCCTACTTTCTGATATCTAATTGTTCCAAGTTACAGAAGGAGCCACTACATGATTTCTGTATTGAATCCCTTTTCTCTGGGGATACTACCTTTTACTTTTTAATTTGCTTTTCTGGAATGGTTAACTTGTTCAGGCCTAAAGCACTCTTTAATAAAAGCACTGCTTTTCATACTAGCTTACAAATTGCCATATTGTAGGGCCTACATTTCCCTCTTGGGGCTCTTGTCTAAACCAGTGCATTGCCCACAACTAGTGGCAAGAAAGCCCTTGCTGATTTTCTTAACTAAACTCCTGCCTACATAACCTCCTACATAAACTCTTGCCAACATAACCAATTAATTTTATTGCTCTGGTTCAACAGCCAGACAATTTAAATGGGGGGAGGGGTGAGGGGGGGGTAGGGAGGAGTAGATGTGGCCAACCAAGGCAATTTTTTGACAAAATTGGCCTGTCCTTTGGTTAAACTGATAGACTCATTCTAAATAATCAAACTGGTAACAGTTTAAATTTTTAAAAAAAAAAACCTCCTTTTAAAAAAACACGATTTCCGTAATTATCCTTCTCTGAATCTTGGGAAGAAATAATGCCAACCACTGATGATTGGCATATGGTAGAATGTTTTGAAAAAAGGAATGCAATGGCATATGTCATCTTGGAACCCAAGAATTCACATTTCTGAAAATACCAAAATCTTAAAATTGTAGTGAGATAGATGCAGAGGAACCTGTCGGAAATTCAGAAGCATGGTTGCACAGACCTGTGCCCCAAATTCTAGAATAAAACCACTTTCATTAAAAGTTGGATAAGCCAGAAGTAGGAACGACAACAGGTATGGATTATTGCATGGAGTGAGTCCTTGCCCTGACCACCATAACTAGGAGAGCTCCAGCCATGTTGCTTACTTCACTCTTGTTTATTCTCCAGTCCCCTTCACCTCTACATCAGCTGCCTTGTGCCATCATCATTACCCTTCACCCTTTCCAGCTCCCTTTGTATTTTGCATTTTCCTATTAAAATGTAAACTCCTTTAGAATATTTTGCTATACCCAGCACTTAACACAGTGCCTGGCACATAATAGGTGCTTAATAAATGCTTTATCTAGCTATCTATCCATCTAATTATCTATTTTTAATCTATCTCTATCATCTAGATAGCTATCTTTTTGCTGTGTTGGTTGGCTGTGCTGTTTTTTTTCTTCTTTATTTATTCTTTGGTATGAGAAAGGGCTTGCTAGTTAGAGTAGGGAAAAGAGATGTATTTAGAAGTGAAGGTCATGGAAACACACAAGGTATTAAAACATTGTTCAAAAAGGCCACAAAGTGGGGCAGCTAGGTGGTGCAGTGAGTAGAGCACTGGCCCTGGAGTCAGGAGTACCTGAGTTCAAATCCGACCTCAGGCCCTTGACACACTAGCTGTGTGACCTTAGGCAAGTCACTTAACCCCAATTGCCCTATCTTCCCCCCTGCAAGAAAAAAAAAGGTGGCAAAGTGTGTAATGGTGTTTCCTAATCTGGTTCCTTAGAGGACTGCCTTGGTATACTGAATTTACCACAGAAGGAATAAAAATTGTTATGAACAGCAAACAAAAATTTGATTAGTCAGCAATGCATGACTCCAATCTGAGCTAGAGTTTGAGCTTTTACTACTGAGTATCACCTAATGCCAGGATTTTTTTTTTTAAATCTGAAATGTTTATCTTCCAGGATTAACTGACCCTCTTAGCTGGGGGACAGTTTCAACAGCAGGTGGTTTAGATGACTGATTTTACTCAAATCCCATCACAAGTTCAGCCCCTGTTTTCTCTTGTGGCCTCTGGATCATCCCTGAGTTATATACTTCTTCTATTTAGCCTTCAGTGTGGAGTCAGCCACCTGACTTGTCCCTTTCTTGGCCCCTCTCACCTGACCCTATCAGGCTTAATCTACATTGCTTACCTGTCTTCCCAATTCTCCACCTTCAGAGTTCTCCTGAAGAGAAAACTAAGATAGTCCTAGAAGCAAACCCACATACAAAAAGGCCTTTTAAAATGATTGTAAGAAAGAGATGGCTTAAAAAGGTAAGAGGCACTGTCTGTTCACAAAGCAAACAATTACTCTTACAGTGGGAAAGAGATTGATTTTTTAAAAATCTGTTGGCTATGATGAAATGTGAATAACTAAAGATCCTGCTAAGAACAGAGAATCACCTGACCTCAGTTTACCCTTCTGAAGAATGAGGACAAGAGCAACTTGCCATTCCTAAGTGGTGTTTGGACAACTAATCATTATTTGTCTGTGAAGCCCCTTTTGAGCTCCTCTGAGGGATAATGACAGAAAAGAACAAAGTATTATTATCCTTCGGGAAGCATAATTAAAATAAAATCTCATGAGCTCATCTTGATGCGTCTTTCAAGTTGATCTTGGGGTTGGTTATTTTAAAGAACAGAGGCCCTTGTGTCACCTGGCCTCCAGGAGTTCTATGACCTCTTTTCATTGTTAGAGTAGAGCAATTAAAATAACACCTAAGGACATCAGAGAGGAGTTCAGCTTCATTGGAGAAAAGATGCATTCCACTGTTGGTATTCCAAAAGAATTTAATTGTTGAAAGATCTGTCCTTTTTTTTGCCCAAAGCTTTGGAATTTGATATTATTTGCAACAATAAGTGTAACAAGAAACATTCCTCAAAAAAATGAAAAAGTATAGTTGCTTCCCTCAATGGGGATTCCTATTCTACTGGGAAGGGTACAAACATCTAAGAAGCAAACATTTTCAGCAAGGAGTCTGGGGAAAGTTTTCATAGGAAAGTAGTGCCTAAACTACACTTTGGAGGAAGAGAAAATTTTCAACAAATGGTAATGAGGCAGGCATGAAATCCAGGTCCAGTCTGCGTAGATGCAGGCAGGAGGTATCAAGACAAAACAAGAGAAGAGGCAGTAATTCAGTATGGATGGAACATAGCTTTGGGTTTTGAGGGAAGATTAAATAGCCATTGTGAAAATTAGGATAGAGAATCAAACAGAGTTTTGTGGAGCAACAGTGGGAGCCCAGATGAAGTAGATAACAGGAATTTTGTAGTGGCTCCAGCCCCATGATCTCATGATCTCCTACAGGGGTTAGGGGAAGGATCAGAGAAGGAGCAGAAGGAGAGGGTAATGCAGGGATGTGGAATAGTAGGGTGCGAACAGCAAAAGGTTAAGAGGGCAATGTATTCAAGGGTGGATGCCTAGTGGCTCATTGAACTGCTTGAGATTATATGAGGCCAGAATACAGTTGATGGACTAGAAGAACAGGAGTGGACTGAGGAATTAGAAGAATACAAAAAGAATACAAAAAATTAGAAGAATACAAAAAATAGGTTCAGGAAGGAGAGAAGCAGTGGAAGACATATAAGTTCAAAATTGTGATCAGACAGAAAAGTATCAGAATATAGGATCTTGGAGATGGAATAGTTTTGAGTTAAAGTGAAGTCTTAAGATGACCACTCCTGAGAGTGACCAAGGAAGAGTGCAAATGGAAGGCATGGAAGTTAAAGAGGTTGAGGAAGTGAGAGACCAGAATGTTAGATGGGTCATCGACATGAGTATTGAAATCACCAATACAGATATTGGGATATGAAGGAAGACCTCAAAGTCTCTGAAGAATTAGAGGGTGACCTAGAGATTAGTAGATGACAAGAGGATCTGGACAAGTACAGAAAAGGTAGCTAAGTGGTAGTGGCAAAGGACATATCAAAGGGGAGCAAGAACTATGCTTCTTGGAAAAGTGGGGGAGGTGTGGATTTTCCTGGAGTGAGGGAGTCATTCACAGCCTTGACCAAGGAGATACAACTTTCTACTCTCTTTCAGGTAACTAGAGATAATCCTGTTGTATGTTATTATTATTTGTCTCTCTAGTTCTAGGGTTCCCACCAGTGAGCTTTCCATTTCCATGGAGTCAGTTACCATAACACCATATATATCTATAGA
The DNA here is from genome assembly GCA_028646595.1 of Phalanger gymnotis. Classification (NCBI taxonomy): domain Eukaryota; kingdom Metazoa; phylum Chordata; class Mammalia; order Diprotodontia; family Phalangeridae; genus Phalanger; species Phalanger gymnotis. The sequence goes on from CM053623.1 coordinate 251,965,633, forward strand.
TATAGATATACATACTTTAACATTCTTTTTTTTTATTTTGAGTTCCAAATTCTCTCCCTACCTCTATCCCTTCCCCTGTCCATTGAGAAGACAAGCTATATGATATCGGTTATGCATGTGAAGTCATGTAAAATATATTTCCATATTAGTCATGTTGCAAAAAAAGCAAGAAAAATAAAGTGAAAAAATATACTTTAGTCTGCACTCAGAGTTTATCAGTTCTCTTTCCAGATGTGGATAGTATTTTCCATTGTGAGTCCTTTGGAATTATCTTAGAGCATTGTATTGATCAGACTAGATAGTTATTTCACAGATAATCAATTATAATTATTGTTGTCACTGTGTACAATGTTCTTCTGGTTCTTCTCACTTCACTTTGCATCAGTTCACATAAGTCTTTCGAAAGCTTAACAGTGTTCCTAAAAACAATAGATTTTTCTGAAACCATCCTACTCATTATTTCTTATGGCACTATTCCATCACAATCATATACCACAACTTGTTCAGCCATTCTCCAATTGATAGACATCCCCTCAATTTCCAGTTCTTTGCCACCACAAAGAGAGCTGCTATAAATATTTTAGAACATGTAGGTTCTTTTCCTTTTCCTCTACTCATCTTTGGAAATAGACTTAGTAATGGTATTGCTGGGTCAAAGGGTGTAGGCAGATTAATAATGCTTTGGACGTAATTCCATATTGCTTTCTCAAATGGTTGGATCAGTTCACAATTCTACCAACAGTGAATTGGTGTCCCAATTTTTCCACATCCCCACCAACATTTGTTGCTTTCCCCTTCAGTCATTTTAGCCAATCTGATAACTGTAAAATGATAACTTAAAAATGTTTTCCCATTTTCCTGCTTTCCTTATAATTTTGGCTACCTTGGTTTTATTTGTGCAAAAACTTTTAAATTTCATGTAATCAAAATTGTCCATTTTACTTCCTATTATCCTATCTCTTCTTTGGTCATAAACTATTCCCTTATCCATAGATCTGACAGGTAAATTTTTCCTTGCTTCCCTAACTTGTGATGTCACATTTTATGTCCAAATCATGTATCCATTTTGACCTTATCTTAGTATATAACATGAGCTATTGGACACCATTCCCTTGAATATAATATATCTACTTAATGATAAGGTAAAAATCAAAAAGAATCATGACATTTATTCATTAGAATAGAAAATAGAGATATAGAAAACATATAGAAAAATATATTAAAATATAGAAAAATATAGCAAATATATAGAAAATACAAAAATAATCATAAATTTTACTTAATAAAAGGCAAAAATCAGGAATGATAAAAATTTAAGTCTACCCATTAACCTGGGTCACACTTTTCCACCACTGAATGCAGTGTCCATGAAGGAAAGTGGGCATATACTTATTGAAACCTAGAAGGAAGCTACATGAGAAAGAAAACATACTCCCAGGGCTGTTCACAACTCTGGACTACTGGCCTTCATGTTCTTAGTCCCATCACTAACATCTGCACCATATGAAACTACATCTCTGATAGCTGTTCCCTTTCTGGTCCTCAATACTTTTCTGCTAGGAAAAGCTGTTTCTCTTCTGCTTTCAAACCAATCAAGTTGGGACACGCCCTTTTAGCACACAGCCAGCCTTAATGGGGTGCTAAGAAAATACGTTAGGCTTTTTCCAGTGACAAGCTTTTAGACCACGTGGGTTTAAGTCACCTCTTTGTGACGATTTTAGGTCACGTGGGTGAGTCGCATGCGTGACTCACCCTTGACCTGAAGAAGATATAAAACCACGGGTTGGCTTTCTCTTTTCCAGAGCTCTTACCCACAGCCGTGGTGGCACACATGACTCTGGGCCAGCCCTTGTTATGAGCTCCCAGGCTGAACCTAGATGTTGGTAACTATGAATTGTGTTTGATCTGTCTGTCAGTGTTTGTAATTTGTTTGTATTTGCTCTGAAGTTCAGAGTGCTGGCTTTTCCCCCTGAACTAAGTGAATGGCATTTGTATGCTGAATTAAAGTAAGCTTGTTAACCCCTTAACGTTGCTTTCCTTTGTAAAGCAGATCAAAAGAACCTGGGCTTTGGCAGCGTGCTTGTTATTGGGCTTGTGTTGGTCTTTCACCCCCACAACAGCCGCTATCCAGATTGTTGAAACACTATCTATCTTTTGTTTAACCTCCATTAAATTTTGAGCTCTCTAAGGACCTCAGCCTGATTTATAGCATCACAATAAAATTTTGCCACTTGACTTGAAGATAGGTTGAGTCCTAGAATTCTTTCCAGATGACACTACCCCATAGCCAGTGTGTTGGTAAGCAAAATGGGCTCTTAGCACTTAGTTCAACAAGTGCCCTTGAAGAGTTTGGCTTTGTTTCTTTTGAGTAATTCAGTGTATTTCATTGAGTCTTACTAAGTGCTAAGCCCCAGGCTCTAACCCCTATTAGGTGTTAACCTAACCTATGTGGATGTGAACCTCCCAGGGTCCTAAAGGGAGGGGCTAAATCAAGAGCCAATCATAGCAGCCTAAGTTCTAGTCATTCAGATGA
>CM053623.1:251975620-251996458 GCA_028646595.1 Phalanger gymnotis
AAAGGTACTCTTTTGATATGTCAATTCCCATATGAACTGCCAGCAGGATTTATCACTGCACAATTACATCATTACAACAACATAGCAATTTCATTTCAACTCAGTATCAGGTCTTGCAGACATTTCCAAGTTCCTCGATGAACAGGAGATATTGTTTTCAATGGCAGGGAAATCAGGGGGAATCCTAAGAATTACATGGTTCATTTCCAGGGCTAATCTGGTACAGAGATCACCTATAACTTTAAATCTAGTCCTCTATTCAGGGAATAAATCTGTTTTCGGTGAGTATGAAGAGGGACCAAGGAATCCAATGGCCTCTTCTCTACCCCCCTCCTCCCTAATCTTTCTGCTCTATTGACACTGTTGATCATACCCGTATTTTCTTGAAACTCCTCTCTCTTCCTTTCTGTGGCATTATCAGACCCTAATTCCTGGTTTGTTTTTTTTTGTTTTTTTGGCAGGGCAATTGAGGTTAAGTGACTTGCCCAAGGTCACACAGGTAATACATGTGTCAAATGTCTGAGGCTGGATTTGAACTCTTGACTCCAGGGCCAGTGCTTTACTCACTGCACCACCTAGCTGGCCCTCAGACCCTAATTCTTAAATCTGCATCCATCCCTACAATGATATGGGCTCCAGTCCTGGGTGTCCAATTGCCTACTGACCAGTTCTACTCATTTGCTCTGCAATTCCCTTAAACTAAACATATCTGAATCTTCCTTTTAAAATAAATTTCTTCCTCCCTCTCCCACTGCTATATTTTTTTCCAGTAGTACTTTCATTCTCCTAGGCACTCAGACTTGAAATTTAAGTCATCTCTGACTCATCTCTCTCTAATCCTTATATCCACTGAGTCCTCAAGTCTTCCTTCAAAATATCTTTGGCACCCATGCCTTTCTCTCTATTCTCATTGTTCCCACTAATGCTGGCTGTATTGTCTCCTTCTTAAGAGAGGCAATGCAATGTAGTGAAAAGAGCTGTGAGAAAGCAGTCAGGAGAGTCCTAATTTTAAATCCTCCTTCTGGCACTTAACTAGTTGAATGAGTACTAGTTCACTGAGAATTGTTCAAAAGGCACAGTCAGCAGGCTTGGGGCAAACATCCTTCCGAGAGATCCAAATAAAGGAAAACATAGAGTGAAACAATGTTAAATTAAATTCAAATTAAAAACAACTTAATTGCCTCTTTGAGCCTCAGTTTCCACATTTGCAATAATACCTGTATAATACAAAAACCTCATAAGTTTGTTATAAGAATTATGGGAGATATTTATGTGAAAATGAAGAGGTCTAAGGAAAATGATCATGGTAGGGAACCATAGGATTCTAGGGGTGTTCGTGACCCCAAAATACCGACATGTCGGGTCTTGCCGAAAGAATCCACTCAAGCCTTCTCAGCCAAGGCAAAACACAAACTTTATTAAGGATTCACCATAATGGGTTGTCTTTAGAAATCCCACCCTTCGTGATGCCTGTTTTCGCAAGCGGGCCAGATTCGATTGAATCTGAGCACCTTCATGGAGGCAAGACGGAGATTATATACACAAAGATTGTAGGAGGGATTGAGGGCTGGTCTGGGGTGACTAGAGGAGGGCTTTAAGGAGGGTCTTGAGGAGGAGTCTAAGAAGGACAAGATGAGGTCAGAGTCCAGGAACCAAGAGAATGGGATTAAGGGTAGGAAGTGGCTGAAGGAATATCAGGGTTGGGAAGTAACTGAAGGCATGCATATTGATAGTAACAATAGAGGGCAAGGCTAAGGTAGAGATTTTGGCCTAATGATAATGTAAGGCTTATGGCCTTAGGGGAAGGCCAGATCTAGTTGGAAGATTCAAGAAGAATTCAAAGAGGCTCCCAGAGACTGTATTCCAGATTCAAGGGGGTTCCCAGAGACTGTGCCCTCATCAGAAGGGTATATAAATGTCACTTTATGATGCCCAAATTACATTTATTTTATAATAACTGAATTCTGTAGACTCCCAGTGGGTGTCCCTGTTGTGAATCTCCTTCTTTCTCATTTATCCTGAATGATTACTATACTAACCTTTCTAAAAAATACTCTGAACACATTATTTATGGAATAATAATCTGTTTGCACAATCCAGCTAGCAGCTTCTGTGGGGGTGCAAGATCCACCAACAACCAGCACCCAGAAAGCTGCCAGCATCCAGAAAGCACAGGTTCTTTTGATCTGCTTAACTAAGGAAAGCAAGGTGAAGGGGTTGACAAGCTTACTTTAATTCAGCACACAAATATTCACTTAGTTCAGGGAAAAAAGCCAGCACCCTGAACTTCAGAGCAAATTACAAAGTACAAACATCAACAGACAAACCCAATACAGATCCACAGTTACTAATATCTAGGTTCAGCCCAGGAGGTCAGAACAAGGGTTGGCCCAGAGTCACGTGCCCCACCTTAGTTGCCAATCCACACCCACATAGGATTTACACCTAATAGGGGTTTGGGCCTGGGGCTTAGCACTTAGTAAGACTCAATGAAATACACTCAAAGCAAACAAAAGCCAAACTCTTCAAGGGCACTAAGTGCTAAGGAGCCCATTTTGCTTACCAACACATAATCCAACCTCTCCATTTTATAGAAGAAGAAGAAACATGAGAAGGGGATTTGTGACTTGCCCAGGGTCAGAGAGGTAGAAAACAGCAGAGTCAAAATTTGAACTCAGGATCTTTGACTCCGGAGTCAAAGTGTTTCAATTGTACCACTTGATTAGAAAACCCACTGCTTCCTGATTTCTGACCAAATGACATCTAAACTCAGATGATAGCTTTCAAGGCCCTCCATAATCTGAGCACACCCATTTTGTGCTTTCTGCTTGTCAGTCCTTTGTCCTTGTTGCCCCATCCCTGCCCCCTCCCAAAAAAAAGAAAAAAAAAGAGCCAAACTCATTCTTGTCCATCTGTCCTTCTTCATGTGGCTCTCTTCATTTAGAAACTCCACTCTGGAGTGCACTCCCCCCTCACCTTTGTCCTCAGAAGCCCTTGTTTCTTTCAATGCTCAGCTCAAACATTCACACTTCTACAGGAGGTCTTTCCAGTTCTCTCCAATGATTAGCACCTACCTCTCAAACCAACTTGTATACATTTTGTATGGCCCTATCCATGTACAAATAGTCCACCTCAGCTAGATTCCTTCAGAGCAGGAACTGCTTCTCTTTGTATCTGTAGCCCTCAAGACTAGCCTTGCCCATGGTAGATAGACCCTTGGATAATAATGCCCTTCTTTGATTGCTTGAGTCCTTTTCTGTTTTCATATCCAAATCTCATCCTCCACACGGCCTACTTCTTTCAGGAAGTATTCTTCCTTTTCCACTGCTGCTTACTCCCATGAATTGAATAAACATTTATTACTTGGAACTCCTATAGCATGTATAGCATATACCACACAGTTGGGTGCTTCATTATCATCCACCCTTATTGTTCATGCTCATTTTGTGTGTTATGTTGAGGTGACTATGTGGCACAGTATATAGAGAGCTAGACTTGGAATCAGGGAAACTTGAGTTCAAATTCAGCCTTAATACTTATTAGCTATGTGACCCTGGGCAAATCACTTAATCTCTCTTTGCTTCAGTTTCCTCATCTGTAAAATAGGGACAATAACAGCATTTGCCTTTCAGAGATGTTGTGAAGATAAAATCGGATGATAGTTGTGAAGTGCTTTGCAAACCTTAAAATGCTATGTAAATTATAGCTGTTACTATCTTAGCTCCTCTACCTAATTGTGAGCTTACTCAGAGCAGGAACCCGATTCATAAACTACTTCACTATGCCTCATAGTACCCAGCAAATTCCCAGTCAATTCTTGCTAATTGACAATTACAATAAAGTAGGGGGCATACCTGTTATGTGTGTTTCTCGGGTAGTTTTTCTTTAAGGATCCTGTTTCTCTCTGTCTCTCTTTCCTCTCTTTCCGTTTCTCACAGTCTTTGTCTGTCTGTCTGTCTCTTCCTCTGCCCCTCCGCTAAGCCAGCATTTGACAGTCAGTGGTAAAGCTGAAGTGATGGGCCAGACAAGGAGAAGCAGCTGAATGTTTTCCACATTGGTCCTGGAAGTCCATAAGCCAGATGAGTGTACTTGACGGTTGGGCCACTAGGCTGGCCTGGTGGTTCTTCACTTGGCCCCAGTCGCCTATACAGGGGAGGCAGAAAGGAAGACAGAAAATATGTGGGAGTCAGGGGTGAGGGGTTGGAGAGAAGAGAAGCATTGGAAACAAATTTGGTGGTGGATGCTAAAGTGCCAAATAGGGGTGGCAGGATGGTATATTAGGTTGAGTGCTTAAAACTTGGAGTCAGGTGAGCCTAAGTTCAAATGCTGCCTCAGGCACTTACTAGCTGTGTGATCACTTAGTCTTAGCCTTGGTTTCCTTGTTCATATGAATATCAAATGAGATAGTTTACCTTTTAAAGAATAAAGTACAAAGAAAAATCACATGTGCCCTGGCAGCAGGAATATTCCAGGACCCTGTGCTGAATGCTGACTTCCAAAAAGATTTGAACTCATTTCCCCCATGGTGAAACCACAGGATGAGTTGTAGATGGCAGGGGAGATTATTACAGCTTTTCTTGTGTTAAGCATTACTTTGGGGACACATTCCTCTTAAAAAGCTCCATTCACTTTGGCTTTATTATAGGGACTGACTGATAATATGCCAATCCCACAAATCTCTCTCAGTGGGTCCATAAATCACAGGAAACAAAAATCTCAGTTAAAAGGGCAAAACTTTGAGACTGGCTTTGATTCCCGCCACCATCACCACATCACAGAAAGCCCACAACTGCTGCCCCAGTAGAGCATGCGTTGCCTGCTATATCTGGAGTCTGAGCTGGGAGGGGAAGGCAGACAGCTTCTCACACCCCCACATTTCCTTCCTGAGTCACTGCCCTTCCAACCCAGCCAGGGTTGAAAGAGTAGTTTCTTTGCCCTCATCCAGACTCCAGGTTTCCTGAGGCATAGCTTTCTATTCTGAGAGATGGCTGACTTGCGCCAGTGCCACTGTTATGCCCTGCCCCCCACTCCAGTTTCTCCATCTTGCCCCAGCTCACCCCACTGATTTTACTCCTATCTCCACAGACCGCACTGTTTGTACTCCCATCTCCACAGACCCCACTGTTTGTGTTCCCTTCACGGAAATAAGCCTGCCTCAGCTTGTCCTACTGTTAGTGTCCCCATCTCCACGGAAATCTAATTGTGTTCTTTTCCCTTAAATACTCTATCCCTACCACTACTTGCGGCTGTTCGATTTGAGTAATTACTCCAAACAGTCGTGAGCTTCAATAAATCCACATCTAAATTTATATCCAGGTCTTGCTTGCTTTTTTTCAGCACAACACCACAAGTTGCTGTATAATGGTAGCTATATAATAGAATCCCAGGAGTGATGATCTAAAAGTGGAAGGGCTCTTAGAGGCCACCCAGTCCAACCCCATCATTTATAGATGAGGAAATTCACAACTAGGAAGGCAAAGTCATTTCTCTAAAGTCACACTGGTAAGAAGTGCTACACTGTCTAGACCAGGGGTGTCAAACAAACAGTCTGCTGTCTGAACCAGATTAAAATGTATTGAGAAAAATTTAACAAAATTAATAAAAATATAATAAAACATAATATTACTTTTGAAAACTAAGTCAACATATGGCCTTAAGGAATCCTTATAACATGGTTTAATGGTCTTGTTTCTATTTAAGTTTGACATTGATGAGTTCAGGGTGCACCCCAACATTGGGTGCCACCTGAAATGCTGAGGAATAGACATGCAGGTCCTATTGTCCTGAAAGTATTCATTTGGACAGTCTTCAAGTTAAAGAAAGGCATTTATTGGAGTGACACACCTAAGCAGGCCCACTTCCAAGTGGGAGAGATAGAGTATGGGCCTTCCTCCCCTAAGAGAGCAGAACATGGCTCTGCTTCCTGTAGGAGGCAAAGGCAGTTACTGGGGTTAGGTGTCTGGTTTAAATACAATTTTATGGAATGGAGGAAAGGGAACAAGAGAACAGGAAGAACAAGCACAGCTCCAAAATGCCTGGGATATCAGCTAGTCTGGAGGTGACTTTATCATACACATAAGCAAAGAGGGAGGGGAAGAGTTGTTCTGGAATTGGGGGTAAGTCCAAGGTGGTGGGCTTCAATGCATACTCTTCTGTGATCACTTTTCTGGCTGGTCACATCTTGCATCTTATCTCATATCTCACATCCTGCATCCTGCTTGTTTCCTCTGCCTCAAGCACTCTTTTCTACCTCATCAAGATCTAGAAGCGATAGAGAAAATATTAATAATATGGATTAAACTGTGTGTCATTCACATACATTTTTTCAGAGTCTTTAGTTAAACATTTCCCAGCACACCCCAGGGAGCTGTGTCAAAGATGATTGGCTATAGGAAATTGGGAGAATGGATTCTTGTGAGTCAGGATGGAAACATCTCTTCCTGCACTCTTTTGGGCTCTCTTTTTGGGGACCCTCTTCCAAGGGCTTTCTCTTCCTTAGACGTCCAGCAAGAGAACATGGGAATTGTGTGACAAGTAAAATGGGATCTTGAGTCAGAATGGGGGTTTCCAGGCTGGGGTAAAAAGGCAGTACTAGGAATAAAGACAGGCAAGGCATCTGAGCTGGCAAGGATTAAAGGGGCGAATCATGGTTTAGGCATTAGCCCTCCTTCCACCCTGCGTAAATTCCTGCCGTTAGGGGAATTATTTAATATGCCTTTGCGGCATACCTGATAAGGAAATGTGTTTGCAGAAGGTCTCACTCCATGTCTTGAAACAGCCTGGAATGCTTCAAAAAAAAATCAGGAAGTCATTCCATTAAGATTTTAATTTTCACTTGGCAAAGAAATGAAAGTGGCCTCAGTGGTACTAATGAGCCAGATGAGCTTCATATAGGAGTGACACAGCATTGCCCTGACTCTGAAATTACTTTTTTCCCAAAGGTCTATAATTTTACATTAAGCATCTAAACTTCTTTTTCTTCCTTAGACATGGGGAGGGGGGAAAAAAAAAACTAGCAAAAAATCCAACCCTCAATAGGGGAGGAAACAGAACAGTTATTAAGTGCCTACTATACAGTATTCTAAGCTATGCTAAATGCTTTACAACAACTTGAGAGATAAGTACTAATATTATGCAAATTTTATAGGTGAGGAGACTGAGGCAGACAAATGATAAGTGAGTTGCCCAGGGTCACACAGCTAATAAATATTGTGAAGGGAATTATGATTTTCCTAATACATGATATGATATGTGTATACGCTAATAGATTATTATAAAAATCATAATTCCCTTCACAGTATCCAAGTTCACATTTGAACACAGGTCTCTTGGACTCCGGGTCCAATGCTCTATCCACTGTACCTTCTGGCTACCTCAGATATGTTAAGAAAGTTGATACATCTGACCCACTAGAGATGGCACCTAACTGAATCATCATGCTCACAGTTCATTTGGGTGCTCCCAGGTGGGTTAAGAATAAGAATAATAAGAATAAGAATGAATAGTTTATGTTTAATAGTTTAAGATTTAACAAAGCTCTCTTCTCAGAGAACCAGGTGACAAGGGTTAAGAAGGGAGATTATTATCCTCACTTTGTAAAGGGGGAAACTGGCCTTGGAGGTAAATGAAACAGATGCTGGAGGTGAAAGAGTGAAAAAGCACTTATTAAGCACTTATTGGGTGCCAAGTACTGCACTAAGTATAGGGAATACAAATAGAAAGATTAAGACAGTCCCTGCCCTCAAGGCTCCCAAATTCTAATTAGGGGAGACCACATCTTTCTTGCCTTCTCGAATGGGTGGAGGAGGGGGCTAGAAGGAGGGAGATAATTTAGCTCTGAAAATAAATTTTTTTTAATTAAATTGAATTTTTTTACAAAAGAATTCAGCTGGAGGGAGGATGGAAAGGTCCAAGAATTCTTATGGTGCATAGGCAAGTCAAATGGAATTTTCCAGAGGTTTCAAGGGGGTAACTGAAGGTCAGAAGGTAAAACTGAGTGATGTTCCATATCACCAGAAGGATTTTAGGTGCTTTTGCTACCCCGCAGTACCAGATGAAGTCTGGGTAGACTGGCATCAGTAGACTAGGGGAGAGGGCTGGGAGAGATTGTCCCTGCTGGTGGCTCTTTAATATTATTGTGCTGTTAGCAATAATTAATAGGAACAATTCAGAGAGACAAGGGAAGATTCATATGAATAGATACAGAGGGAAGTAAACAGAACTAAGAAAATAATATACACTTCAAGAAAATAAATGGATAGAAATATGAGGAAACAATAGAGACCTAAGGAAATTTAATCATAATTTCCAAGAACCAGGGTCATGGAGACAAATTGAGAAAATGTATCTTTTTTTTACAGAGGTGGGCTGTGAGATATTGCCACATGTGGCCCTCTAGGTCCTCCATTACAAGCCCTTTGACTGAATCCAAACTTCACAAAAAAAAAAAAATCCCCTTAATAAAAGAATTTTTGTAAAACTTGCAAAGGCCACACCCAAGGACCTAGAAGGCCAAATGTGGCTTCCAGGTCCCAGGTTTCCCACCCTGGCATATCCTATTGGACTAAGTTGATATATTGGTTTGTTTTTGCTGAACTATTTTTGCTTTTGTTTTTTATTCTTCCCTACAAGGTCACTAGGACAGGAAGGGAGGTTAATATGTTTGGAAATGAAGGTGATACAAGAACAAGATCAATGATTTTTTTTTTTTAAAGAAAAAAGAAGTCTAGGCATGTTGAAAGGAATAACATACAGTCCCTACCTTGGTAAACCCAATGAAAACTATACCAGTGTAGCACTTACGGTTACAAACCACTTTCACACCTTGACCCTCCAAGAAGCACTGAGAGGTAAGGAAATCCTGCAAGCAACCACAATCATTTCCAAATGTGTCATCATGTGGCCAGTACTCCTGGGGGAACATGTTGTGACCCATTCACATCTCTCCTTCTGTGTGACTTGACTTGAAACTGTGCACTCTCTCAAAACATGCAAACTCATCCTTACCCTGGCTATTTTCTGTCCAGCATTCCTTCTTCTGCTCACTCCCTTGCTGCCTCTTGCTCAGAGAACTTGAATTAAATCAACACTAGCTGTGGCAATGGGGATGGTGAAGTTTAGGGGTGTTGGGACCTCAAAATAGCGACACACACACACAGGTCCTGCCTGAACGAATTCAACACAAGCCTTCTTTTAGCCAAAGAAAAAGTTTGTTAAAGATTCACGATATTGGGTAGACTCTCAAGGAATCTGAGCATCTGTATCACTGGCCAGCAGGCCAGATAGAATCTGAGCACTTTCATGGAAACAAGATGGACCTTGTATACAGAAAGACTGAGGGAGGAATCCACAGGTGGCCAAGTAGTCTGGGGTGTCTGGAGTCGGGGGGGGGGGGGGGGGGGGGGGGGGGGGGGGGGGGGGGGGGGGGGGGGGGGGGGGGGGGGGGGATGTCCAGGGCGGGTCTTGATGGGAGTGGTCAGTAGCCTAGGGTCACTAGAGGTCAAAATCTTGATGGGAATGATCAGTATCCTGGGGTGACTAGAGGTCAGATCTAGGGAGGATCTCGATGGGAGTGGCCAGTAGCCTAGAGAATGGGATTGATTAAGGGTGGGAATTAGCTGAACAGAGATTTGGCTATAGCCACAATCAAAGGCTTATGGCCTCAAAGGAAACACCAGATCAAGTGGGGAAATACAAGGAGATTTCAAGATGGGGTTTTCCAAGGCCCTTTAGACAAGGTGGACCCAAACTCTTTTGGGGTAAGAGGCAAAACCCATCAGGAAGAATGTGTCAATAGACACCCTTTCTAACTCACCATCTTTGGGATTTGCACATCACAACTACATTTTCCTGGCCACCACTTCCGTATATGTACTCTGTTCCCTGTTGAGGGCAGGGACTGTATCAATTTTCTATTTGGTATCGTATCCCAACATTTAGCATGGTGCTTGACATATAGTAAATACTTAATATACTTCCTACTTTCCTTTCTTCTCTTCTTTCTTTTCCTTGCCTTTCTCCCTTTCTCACTATCTTCCTTCTTCCCTTGATCGCTATGTCCTAAACATCCATTACAGGGAGTCCACCCAATATGCTGGGGCCTACCTCTAGGTCTTTGGACATTGCAGACAAAAATAGAGCACACAGACATCAGTTAAACTGTGTTTTTGCTACATGCCAGGTAGTCCAACCTCTTTAGCCACATCTCTCTGATGACATCTTTAATTCTGCCTCTTCTGTGCAGTTTCTCTTCTTTCCCTCACCTTGGGGAATGGTTCTCAAGTTAATGCAATTATGTCCCACTGCTCAGCTTTATGGTGATTTTCCTTAGCTGTGTGCCCTAAGTAGGTTTGGGAGAACACTTATATTGGACTGAACTTGGCCAATGCAGAGGTGCAGATGAGAAACAAGTACAGCTGAGCAGGGCTGTGTATTCCTAAGTTGAAACCACATCCCCAAATTACAGAGTTGCAAAAGACATGGGAACCTTCATCCTTAAACCGAGTGGGTTAGCAAGCCTACAGCTTAAAGCTTTTCATTTTCCCTGGGCTGGCTGCCAAGGCCAAAGCCTTCCTTCTTAACATATGTGACTGTCACTGCCCAGACTGCCTCTGCCTTGCCCAGTTAGCTTGACCCAAGGCACACATCCTTGCCAGCTCATGTCATTATTAAAGCTTTACCTTAACATCCTAATTTTAAAAGGCTGTCCTCCTGTGCAGATTTCGTTCTCCCAATAATGTTGATCCTTATGAGATAACTATTAAAAAAATTTTTTTTGGTTAGTGTGAAATGGTCTTTTTGTCCCGGCTAGAATTTCACCTTTTACAAGAAGCCTTTCTGATTTCCCCTAAATGCTAGTGCCTTCCTTCTATTGATGCTTTCTGCTTTATCCTATATTGTAGCCTGTTTGTCCATGGTTGCTTCTGTTCCCTTCCTCATTAGACTGTGAGCTCCTTGAGGGCAGGAACTATCTTTTACCTTTCTTTGTATGCAGAAGGCCTAGCACAAAGCCTAGCTCAGAGCAGGCATTTGATGTTTATTAACTGGTTTCAAATCGCACATAGTCAGAAACTTGTGCCATAGTTTAAAATCTAAGAAAGGCTCTTCTTAGAAATGAATTCTAACCAGAGGTATGTTGGTAAATGTTTTACAACAGACTATCTGAAAATGACCAACAGACTGTTAAGTCTAATTTGCATTATTTGATATTTCAGCCTTCACTTGTCTGGATAATCAACAGAACAATTCAAGCCCCGATTTATAGCACTTGCTGATTTCAAAGGCAGGTTTAAACTCTCACACTAAAAATTTAACAATCTGCTCTGTGAGCTAGTATGAACCAACTTCAGTATACTTCTAATTCTAACCCTTAATCAACTAGATAATATCAGAAGGCCTTTCTCACTCAAAAATCCACTATTTTATGATCATAAAACAGCATGGTACAATGAAAGTTAATGGCTCGGGAGTTCTAGCTGTGTTCAGATCTTTCCTCAGATGTTTGTTACCTGTGTGACCTTAGACAAGTGACTTAATTTCCCTGGGCTCATTTGCTTTTTTTAAAAAAAGTTTTATTCATGTTTTTACATTACAAACAATTTGATTACACCCCCTCCATCCCAATGAGAGGTCTCTTGAACAAAGTAAAACAATTAAGCAAAAATGATAATATTGTTCATCTGAAAGTACATATATCTATATCTATATCTATATATTTAACAGAAATCTATTTTCTCTGTCTCCCACCTCCCATCTGTGAGGGAGATGAATTAGATGACCTCTGAGGTCCCTTCCAGCTCTAGACCCAAAGATTCTATGATATTCTGTTTGATAGAGACAGACATTGGACCTACGATTTCATTGGTTCAGAGAAGTCCCAGATGAGGAAATTCCCTTTAGCAATGCAGGTTGACACCTTCTCTGCAACTTGATCTTACAGAGCAGCCAAGAGCCCTGAGAAATTAGGCCACTTTACTTTCTTCCAGGAATTGGTAATAGCTTGAAGCCACACCTGCATTCCCTTTGCCTCTGATTTAAAAAAGAAGAAACCGTGAAATGAAACAAGACAAGCGTAAAGACTGAACATCAAATTTTAATCTTGGACACTTAGGTCCATCTTCCCCCAAATCGTTCACATGGAAAGGCCAGAAAAATTGTCATTGTATCATTGCTGCACTGTTGTGTAACAAATTCTTGTTTCAAAACTTAACTCTGCTATCTTCAAAAAAGTCGATAGAAAAGCCGTACAATACATTATCTAACAGAACTATTAAGAGATGGAATCTTAACTGACTTTACACCATGAAAACTGTTCACAGAGGTACCTTAGCCACATAGCTTAAGATATGGAGAAAACAGACAGGTAGAAAAAAGAATTTTAACCTGTAGTAGTCTTTTTGCCTTTTTTAAAATCTTATTTTATAAAATGTGCTAATTTCCCCAAAATAAAAAATATTGTGACACACTGGTATCAACCTATATGTTTATGAAAGCTGACAACAGCTTTTTCCTAGCTAAAGTTTATTTCACAAAACCTTTATATATTACATGAATATCCAAGTAAACTATTTTAAAAATATTTAAAACAGAGAAACAGAATATACAGTGTTTCATTAAAAATGCTGAATTCAGGAATGTTCTCAACTATCACTCTAGAATTTTTAAGACCAATTGTACTTCTTGACCTCTCAAGAAGCCTTTTTTGAAAATTACATTTATCTTCCCAGCTGAAATTCTTTGAGTTAAAAAAAAAAATTAGAAGGCATTTTCCATTAGAAAACCATGGCAATGATGTCATTCATAACCATGAGATTTCCCACCCACCCCCCTTCCTGTTTTTGGGCCTATCCCAAATCCTTTGTGCTTTATGGAAAGCAACAAATTGAGAAGACCACTGATATCAGAGACAGAGAGAGAGAGAGATGGCTACCTAGATCCTTACCAGGGTCATAATGTGTGGGTGCATTTGCTGAGGCTGAGCCTGTCAGAATAGAAGGAGTATCATTGAGCCCAGGTGTCACATCAGCCAGACGGACAGATGGTAAAGGTGCATTCTCACTATGACACAGCTTAATGGATAATGGGAACCTCATCTTGCAGCAGAGTTCACTCAGATGTGGTCAGCAGTGACTTTGGGGTGGATAGAAGAATAGTGTTTATATTACAGTCCCTATGGGGGGCCACTCTGAGTGCAAACTAGCTACAACAGGAAACCACAATGAAATACACACACACACACACCATGCACCATTTATATGACTGTGGGAATTCGGTAATACATGCAAGACAGTGGGGGGAAGGAGGGAATCCCAATGGATTAAAGTTTCCATGGTTAAAAACTTAGTCAACTTTTCACAGTGCGTAACAGCCTTTAAAAACTTTTTTTTTTTTACTTTAACACAAGTGAACCACCACCATTACTGTTCAACCATATTTTTAACATCTTCTGGTCATGGGGATTACTTCGGAGGGAAAGAGCAAATTATATTTCATAGCCATTCTCAGCAAGTATGTTTTCTAATTTTACTTAATTTCCAACCCAAGGGACTGAGCTGCTATTCTTATAAAACCAAGTAGGCAAATTTTGTATTTGTGTTCTCAGGGCTTATCACAAGGTCTGGCCCACAGTAAGCACTTAATAGACATCTTTCAATTAATTTGTTCATTCATTATCCCATTGGACTGGGAGTCAGGACACCATGGTTCTACTCCTACTTCTGCCACTAACTGACTTTGGGACCTTAAAAAAAGTCACTCTTCCTCAGTTTCCTTATCTGTTAAGTGGGAGGGGGAAAGGTTTAATGAGATGAGTACTAAGGTCCCAGTTTGCTCTAACATTCTATGATTCTACAAATGTGTTTCTGATAACATTGTTTGTTGTCCTTAAGCCTCCTTCATATTTCCCTGATTATGACAACTATTCTGTGAACATACCCCACTCACAGAATTAGACTGAAAACTCGCATGGCAAAATTTCTGGAGCAAATGAGATTGAGCAAGAATCTCTTTCCGCTCCTCTCTTGGGTTCTCTCCCTTCTTCTCTACACCCTTGTTGGTGTGAATTTGGTTGTAAGTCTTCAGTCCTCCAGGAATATTACATTGTTTGGGATATGACTGTCATTTAAGAAAGGAAAGAGGCAAAGGCGATAACCACTATTTCTATCTTAGGGCACAAAATACAGTATTTTACCTGTTGAGATTTAATCAATTCAGTAATACACTATCATCATCACAACCTGACAACACTGACCCCTTTTCAAAAAGACAAGTTACAATCTTCCACACACAGTTTAAAAGGAGGAAACAACCCAAAAAGGGAAATGTACTCTTTGTCCAAAAGAATCACTTGCTCATCAGGAGAGAATCCAGCTTCTCCTTAGCTATCATTTCATAAATTAATAATCTCTTAAAATCATAACCCCAAGAATTTATCTATAACAAGAAGAATTCAAGTTTAAAAAATCAAATAAATTAGTTACAACCTTGTAAACAATTGTTCATTTTTGTTACAGATTAAAAAAAAATTGTTTTGTAGAAGAAATTAGACAGTACAAGGCACACATCACACATCAGAATCCAAAGGGAGAAGGCCACAGTTGAAGCCACCATCATCTCTGGTTGATGTTGCAATCATGCTTGCTGTGGGATGCTGCAGATCCATCAGTCTGGTTCTATCTTTGATCATCTGAAGACAGATGACTGTGCTCATTTTTTCTACTAAGATCATTGTGCTCTTTCATTAGGTCATGGGATTTGAAGCTTTCTAAATACAGTCTTCTCAGATGTTTTCCACAAAGCTCCCCGGGAAAAGGCCGGTCTTCCCATTACGCTGCAATGTGCCCTTAAACCAGCCATCCTCTCGCTTCTTGTGGACAAAGACAATGTCTCCTTCCTTGAGCTCCAGCTCGGCCTCGCTCTGAGGAGGATAAGAAACCACCACTCGGTGCCTGCAAGAGGGAAGGAGACATTTTTGTCAAGATTCTTCCAAAGCAGGGATGCTTGAAAACTGGGTACTCCACACAAACTGTGAGCTCCTAGAAATAGCTGAACAAGAACAGGAAATGAAGCTGTTCATAGAGTTTATAGAATTGTAGCCTGGGCTTCTCTGAGCATGTCCAGTTTTTCCAGCATGGAGCTTGCTGTATCTACTACTACATGAATGGGGGTAGCCTCCTTTGATTGGCAGTCTGTTTTTAAAAGTGGGAATCTTTCTGCCATCTTTCAGCTGAACAGCATAGATGCCACCATGAACTTAATAGGCCTTTCCAGTTTTAAAGATATAGGCAGCTAATTAAAGGCGGCTACCCTCATCCATGGTAGTACACACAGCAGGTTCCATGTCAGACAAACTGGGCATGCTCAAAGGCCTTCAAAGCCAGTTCCATTTTAAAAGCATGCTCAGGGAAGCCAGGGCTACATAACACTACTCAAAGAAAATGCACAGTAGCCCACCACTAACAGCTGTAACCGGCTTCTTTGCCTTGGTACAATATACACAGAGCCTTGCCCTCCTCCTTCTTGGCCTGTTCTGGAAGAAATAGAACAGCAGCTATACTTAAGGATGAGGTGGCTCACATCGATGCCCTAATGCCTTTATCAATCCCACACCTTACATGCTTTCCCAAAATGTTTTTACCCCATTCACCTTAGGAAAGATTTATTTCTCCCTTGCCTTTTCTTTGTCATTTCCAGGAGAGGTTAATAGGAACAGAGAAAATCTGCATCAATATACATTCACCCCACATTATTGCTAAGGGATGGATAGTCATTTGTAAAGAGAAAGGGGGCGGGGTAATGATTGAGTTTTTTCTTCCCCTTTTTTTCTCCAAGACAGAAAATGAGTTTATATCCTCATGGACACCACTCGCTCAAGATACAGAATGTTATAGCCCGAGAAAAGGCAAACAGAGTTAACTCCAACTTTCTGGTCTTAGCACTATGATGCCCTTAAGAAAGGAAACTCTTAAAATAGAAGCTGGTTGAGTTATTTCATTCTTTGTACCTGTATTATACCTAGTACAACACCTAATTCACAGCAGGCACTTAAATAAATTTTTGTTGATTGACTAAGAAACCTGTTTTGTTTTGCTTTTTAAGAGGATTCGAGCTTCATCAATCTGCATCATATAAAACCATAGTTCAGCTGAAGAAATGATTACATCAGGAGCATCAAACTAAATTCCCCTTTTAAAAAGATAGGCACAAGATGCTCAGAGAATGCAAGCAAAAATTTTGAGCTCAGAGTCTAAAAAGGCCTTAAGAATCATAGGTAGAACCATGTTATTCTCCTTATTCCATGGACTCATAAATTTGACCAAAGAGGCAGGATAACAGGACAACAGAATACAAAAAGACCTTGATCTGGACTCAGAAGAACTGAGTTGGAATTCTGACTGTATGACCCATGCGACCCTAGCAAATCACTTTGTTTACCTCTCTAAGCCTTAATATCTTCATTTGTAAAATGAGGGAGCTGAATTCCAAGGTTCCTTCCAGGTCATGATCCTATGACCTGTATTCATTATAAAAGTACTACTCAAAGGCTCAACAAAATGGCACATTTACATGATATCTACACTTCAACTAAACCCTCTAGGTTGACAAGAGCTACCCATTAGTTTAACATCTTAACATCTGTTATTTTTCTTTGCATCATAAAGTTAGAGCTGTAGGAGTCCTCCAGTACAATGTCATTTTACAAATGAGGAAACTGAGACCCAGAGTGATTAAGTGACTTGTCCAATGCTATAAATACCCACCAACCCACAGCACCTTGCTTACTGAGAGTTAATTATTTATGGGGCTATGGATAGCATGGGGGAGGACAAAAAGCAACTGAGAACAAGCTAGTTATAAAGAGGGAGACAGCCTCTAATAGCTGTCCCCCTTTATTTTCTCCAAAACTGTAAAAACTATCAAGTAACTTAGGAACTGGATGATGACAGAGGTTGTATATATACATGTGTGCATGCGTGTCCGTGTATCCATGTGTGTGTGTGAGTCCGTGTGTGTGTGTAAATAAAAAGGGTAAGAAGGCTCCTTCTGAGATTTTACTTGGAGCAAAAAACTTTGAACTACTTTACTATATGCCAGTAAAAGGCTTTTTGATTTCCTTAGCTACTTTCAGTATTAAGAATTTGTTTCTATTTATAAAATAATAAAATCATTTAAAAAATTTTTTAAAGAGCTGGGAAAGACCATAGAGGTTATCTCTATGTTAGTCCAATTCCCAACCAAAAAAGGACAGTAGAAATCTTACACTCAGATATGTACATTTATTTTGCTTATTTTTTAAGTAGATTTTTTCTTCATAAACTCTTAAAAATTAAGAAAAAATCTGAAAAGCGCCCAAATGAAAGTTACCACAATTTATAAGCATTTTCCTTTATAGATCCTAAGTATCTATAAACACTGTGGCAGCATGAGGGAGTATTAAGAAAAGGAGGCATGGAATCACAGGACCTGGATTCAAGACCTGGCACTGCCTATTACTAGCTGTATGATACAAGGCAAGGCTTCTCTTTCATACTTTGTGGGTTTGGACTGGATGATCTTAAGGTCTCTAGATGATAATGTTTCCCCACTCAAATACCAGGACTAATGATCTGATGTTGCCTGTTCAAATGGAGGGAGATGGAGGGAACCTAGGGACTATTTAGCAGAACTACAGAATGATTAAAGGACTGAAAAATGGTGATCTAGAGAAAGGCTTGAACTGGAATCATTTGCCCTAGGAAAGAGAAAGTTGAGGGGCTGGCTACTAAATAATCATACCTTGGATTTTTATAATTCTTTATAGTTATAAAGCATTTTCAGACACATTTTCTCATTCGATCACCATAAGAAACTTATTAAGACAGGTAATACAAGTTTTATTCTTCCCACTTTACAGATAAGGAATCTGAAGCACACAAGAGTTAAATGATTTGCCCAAGGTCACATAACCAATAAGTGATACAGCCAAGACTCAAGTGCTGGTCTGATGCACTAACTAGTCTAGAGCTCTTTCCACCATATGCCAGATGTGTACTTGTTTGATAAAAGACTTGAAAACTGTCAAGAATTAACTGTTTGCTTCTACAGAGAACAGCACAGGAGAAGGGAAAATAAGCCATTATGCTACAGCATAAAGATTGCTATGAGAGGCAGTGTAGTATATGGGTATAAGGCTGACCTTGGGTCAGGGGAGAGGATGACCCAGGTTCAAATACTACCTGAGACATATACTAGCTGTGGGACCATGGATAAGTCTTGGGTAACTCTCTAAGACTCTAAGTTACAGACAGGTTGCTGATCTGAATTGATGGGGAGCATTTCCACACAAGGAATTCCCCCTACACTGATGAAATCACAGGTCTGGACCAAAAAGAATAGTTAAATAGACCAGAGCAATTAGGCTGTGGAATCTCTTAAATGGAGGTCTTTAAAAGCAGGACAATTTCATGTTTCTTGTAGAATTGAGGTACGGTTCTTTTGGAAAGCAGAGAAATGATCATCTAAAAACCTTCTCCAACCCCATGATTCTTACACCTTAAAAATCTTGGAAGGAAGGTGTTAACAATTGCCGTTTATGCTGAGTTAACAATAAGGCACAAAGTCTTGCTCCTCTAAAAAAAAAAAGATGTGTGGCTCCACATTAAGATTTAATTGTTTATTGAATTTATCCCCAACTTCTCCTAAGCTGCTTGCTCTACAGTTTGAACAGAAAAAAAAAATAAATTGTCCTCTTTAAGAGTGAAGTTTTTGAAGACTGATATTTTCACTTAATAATATGCACCAAACCCATTTTGTCAAATTGTTTTAGAAGTAGAACTGCAGCTGGACTAAGGACAAAGCCTTCCTGCCAAGTCTCCACTAGGAGCAAATTTTCATTTTTAAGTTATAAGCCTCTTGAGATGGGAATGGGAAACCATGGGCCTAATGGAAACTTTGACACAGCCTTCATCATTTATCATATCATGACTGCCAGGTGTAGCCATAACAGCCTTGCCTTAGAAATTATCCTGTGAGTGTGGCTCATAGGCAGCTCAGATCTTGGGAAGGTTGGTTTGCAGAGAATTCTAACACAGAGGGATAAAGGAACAAATAACTGGATGTAACTAGAAGGTACTATCTTGGGAAATGTTGTGGTTGGTTTGGTTTTTTTTTTTGGTAGGCCAGTTATTTGCAGACTGACAACCAGCTGTGTGGGCACAGCTGCATAGGTTCTTCACATTTTTCCTGTCCCCATCTTGACTCATTCTAATAATCCTTGCATGTTTCAAGAGAATTGACCTCTTTTTAATAAAATTTTTTTAAAATTTTTTGCAGGGGGAATGCAGGGCAGTTGGGGTTAAGTGACTTGCCCAAGGTCACACAGCTAGTAAGTATGTCAAGTGTTTGAGGCTGGATTTGAACTCAGGTACTCCTGACTCCAGGGCCAGTGCTCTAATCACTGCGCCAAGAATTGACCTCTTTTTAAGATGTCAGGTTACGTGCCTTCCACAGAGAAGAAAATCATAAACTAATGCATGATTTGGTGATCAATAGTAGCTATAAAGAATATTCCCTCCTCACAAAAAAGGTGGTTGCCGGTTTCCCAGATTCACCCACCTACATAGACGATTGCAGTATTATTTTTTTATTCAAAGGATTTACCCAAATGTTCTTTAGTTACCACCAGAGAACAGATACATGATGACTTGAAACAGAGTGTCCCATGAAGAAATAAATGTCTTCTGAAAATCCTAAGATGATCTTTCCATGGTTTGGGCTAAGCCTTTCTAGTTCTGAGTTAAATGGTTTATAGATATTTTTTTCATCTGGCATATTATCTCTTCTTTTCTATGATGACATCCTCTCCCTCTCATATCACTATTTTGACCATTCTGGTAGTGACAGACTCATTAATCTTCATTTCCTCCGTAGGTCCACACACTTTTCTTTTTCTTCTTCATTCGGGGCATACTAAAGACCTCCACCCGGCTCCTGGAAAGTCTCCAAGCCTGTCATTTCTTATTGGCTTGTTCAGTAACCATTTACTGTATCGGCTGGTTACCAAGGCAATCTGATATCTAATTAAGGATTTCCCTGGCAATACCACACTAACTCACTTTATATAGCCTGCTTGAAGTCCAAGTAAATTATGTCCATTGCTGCACTCAGTCATTGTCACTGCCTCTGAGAAATTATTTGTGCTGGTTAAGCATGACTGCCTTTCTGTAAATCTATCTCTAACCAATTTGCACATTCCCAAGAGTTCTAGATTAGTCCTTCATCAAAGAGATGGGTTCCTTCCAAATTTAAGAGGTAGACTTGGAGGGATGTGAGTTATGTATGGAGACCCTTTAGATGGCTTATTATTTTATAGAGAGGAAATCCGTAAAAACTCATTTTTCCTCCTTTTGTCCTTGTTCTTCAGTGTTTTGTTTCAGCTTTCCCTCATTTCAACTCTCTAAATTACTTCTCAATCCTTCTTAAAGAAGTCCAAATGTCCATTTCTACATTTTCATCAATTTTCCATTTTTCTGCCTTTGAGATACAGAACAGTTTCAGGCCTCTTTCCCTCAGACTTCTTGGCAAACACAAAGGAATCCTTTTGTTATTCAGAGAATTCTCAGCTGTGACGCCAATAACCTCCAACACATTTCAAGGTTCATCTTTCCTTATTAAGGAGATCTTGTGCTTGCCTCTATTCTTTGACTGAGCCACCTCTTTCAGTCATTTCCCTTTGGTAAGGCAAAATGGGCTCCTTAGCACTTGAGGAGTTTGGCTTTTGTTTACTTTGAGTGAAAGTACTTTCAGCTGTTAAGTGCTAAGCCCCAGGCCCAAAGCCCTATCAGGTGTGAAACCCGTGTGGGT
>CM053623.1:251996958-252020489 GCA_028646595.1 Phalanger gymnotis
GCAGAAGCAGAGCTGACCCATGTGTAGACCCAGGAGTGTGAGCAAGGACTTGAGGCCAGTAAATATGATTTGGCTAAATACTATCTTGTTTTTCTGTGGCCTCCTGGTTACTCTTGTGAGGTGAGTTTACTGGGCCTGGGGTTTTTTGGTCAAGATATCGGAATGGGGAGGCTGGTTTGCGAACCTGTTGCTGTGGGGCCTAAATAAATGTTTTGTTGCTTTCTACTTAGAGAATCTCTCATACCTTGCAGTTTCGAACCATTCAAATATATATATGATTATATTTGAGATCATAAATTCGGCCTTCCTACTACACGTACCTAGGAGGAAATGTTCGATCCTTTCTTGTTATCCTTTTGCCGTGGTGGGGAAAGCCTAGAATCAGCAGAGATCTGGGCTGGAATTCCACTTAATAGCTAGGTGATCTTTGGCAAATCACCTTTCTTCTCTGATGCTCAGTTTCATCACCAGTAAAATAAAGATAATCATAATTTTAAACTCATAAGGTTGGCTGTGAGAAAAGTTCTTTGTAAACCTCACATAGGTGTGAGATACAATAATGTATATATGTTAATATATCACATGATGCATACAAGCATACATCTAAATATGAGAAAAAGACAGGGGGAGGGGAGAGAGTGAGAGAGAGAGAGAGAAAGGTACAGTATGGTATAGCATAAAGCACACTGGACATGGAGTCAGAAAGACCTGGGTTTGCATCTTACTTCAGACACTTTAGTAGCTGTGACCTTGAGAAAATCAATTAGCCTCTCTGAGCCTTAGTTTTCTTCATCCACAAAATGGGGATAATGACTGCACCAATTATACAGGCTTGTTTTGAAATAATGTATGCAACGCTCTTTGAGAATATTAAAATTATACATTAAGTTAATTATGATGATTGTATGTATTGTGTTTTATTGTACTAGGAATTATACAATAAATTCTGTTTATGTAATTCTATCAATTAGAACTATGCATATTGATGATTCTGAAGCCGTGGAATGTGATAGAATTATATCCTAGGTTTTAAGGCCACAGGATCTTAGATCTAGAGCTGGAAGGGACTTTAGAAATTATCTAGTACAACCTCCTTCAATTTGTAAAGCCTAGCTTTGCACCCACATTCTCTGACTTAGAATTTAGTATTCTTTTCACTGAACCTTACATGGTGCTTTATCAATGCCTCCTAAATCATCATGCCAACCTTGAATTTAGTCTTCATTTGGTTTTAGTGTTAAATACACTTTATAATATATATTCTATTTCTCTGAAATAGTTAAAGGCAGCCAGAGGCACTGACTGGGTCTGGAGTCAGGAAGACCTGAGTTCAATTCTAGCCTCAGATGCTTCCTAGCTGTGTGACCCTGGGCAAGTCACTTAACCTCTGATTGCCTGAGAAAATAGATCCACTGGAAAATGAAATGGCAAACCACTCCAGAATCTTTGCCAATGGGTCAAGAAGGGTTAGACATGACTGAAAGAACTGAACAACCACAAAATTTCTCTGAAAAATTTAAATCCCATATTGTTATATGTAGTATCTTTCTGTTTGCCAAAATGGCTTATCTCAACCATTTTATGATGTTCCTTTTCCCCCCACATTTTCCCTACTGCCCTAGGTGTCTTGTTATTGTCCAGTAAGGTAGAACTGAGCACTCACCTAAGTTCATTATAATCACTGCATGAATCAAACTTGAAGTTACTTATTCAAGCAGTATTATTTAAAGATCCTCCACTGAATGGATGTATTTTTTTAAGAGAAGAAGTTGGACAGGAATTTTTCCTAATGTCCCCTTTGCCACTGCAGAAAAGGAAATAGTCATTTAAAAATTTTGCTTGTGGATTAAACTGTGCCTATGACCATCTGCCCAATGATTAAATTATTATTTATGTGTTTCATCTGATGGACTCCCAATCTCCCCCAAAACCCATTGCCTATCTGAGTAACAGATTTCTACATCTCAGAACACTGAAACAGCAGGGACTTGATGTTAGACATGAGCTGGTGAGAGAGGAAACAGGATGAGATGTAGGCAGTGCAGAGACATCTGGCAACAAAAAAGGAAATGGAGAAGGGGAAGGGGGCAGGAATTTGTGCTTGAGTCCAAGGAGATTTCTGGGCATGGTAACATACCATCTAAAACATCCACAAAAATACAGAGAAAAGAAGCAATGCCCTCAGGTTGTGAAAGACACAGCATGGACCAATGCCCAGGAATGAAACCAAGACAAACTCCCTGCGGCCAAATGGGAATGTCAACAAGAAGTAGCTGGTTCAGGGATGGGAGGGTTGTCCTTGGAAGGCAGAAGAGAAGAGCATTAAAGTAAAAAGTCAGGGTAGACTTGCACTGAGTTTTATTAAAAGCATAATAGATGAGGGAAATAGGCAGAGTTTCTGCCTGCTGGGAAAGAACAATCTAGAACAGGCTTGTCCAGCCTTAGGTTTTTATTGAAACAATAGATGATATATTTTCATTTGCCATTTTAGTGACAGCTTCATTTACTAAGGCATTTATGTAAATTTCTATGCTTGTAGGTGGGCTGCATAAAGGCCAGGGCGGGGCTGCATTTTGGACAGCTGTGATGTAAAAGATAATATTTCTTTTTGACCATTGTTTTCACAAGGGTTGGATTTACACAAGCCCCCCCTTTCAGATAGCTCACTTTGAATACCATCAAAGATATGTTAGTAAATCACTGCCCCTGCTTAACAAGTCACACAGGCTGCCGGCTCTCTTTCTTCGAGCTCTTTTCTGCAGATTTATGCTCCTGAACAGGGGGCACATAAAATAGCTATGGTCAGTCGTCACCTCTAGCCCAAATATACCTACATGTTCCTGCACGGTAGGATCCATCAAGGGGATGGGAAAGTCACTGTTAGTTGGGTGCCTCTGAACAAAGAACCATACTCGTTATAGTACAAATACAAACACACAGTAAAATTATGTTTATTTAAAAAAAAATTTAAAAAAATTATTTTGACTATATTTTGCAAACATGAGGCAGCTAGATAGGGTACTGGATAGAGCACTGGGTCTACAATTAGTAAGATTTGAGTTCAAATCCAGCGTCAGGCATTTACTAATTGTGTGACTTTGGGCAATGGTTGTATTATTTAATTCTGTGTCTCAATTTCTTTATCTATAAATACTAGCTATTAGCTATAATTATACTTTATTATACATATATTTTTATACTGTGACATTTAAAAAGTTCAAGAGACAGTTTCTGGGTGATTAATCATTTTATAAACAATGCCAATATGTTATTAATAAAAGATGTCAGTGGCACTCTTGATTGCCAAAGACCCCAATGGCAGTGGGCTCACAGTTTATATGCCCTTGGAAGAGTGGGAGTTTGTAAGGTAGCAATCAACTCTGATTGGTTAACAGTTAAGAGGTGGGCTATAATATACAATGAGGGTCTTGGGGTATGTGACACTGAGCACCCAAATACTGGTCAAAGAATTATCAATTTCCATATCACCTGACAAAAGGGAGAACCCACACTTTCACAATGAGCAGGAATCTACCCATTTGCCTAAACTTAGAATTTCTTTTACTGTCTTTCATTAGATCTTAGCCAGGGTAAGTAATTACCCAAGATTTCCCACACATTTCCCAAGATTTCTGGATGAGGAAGTAGAAAAGGAAAAAACCCTGGTCCTAATTCAATAATTAGCTATTGTTTCTATCAATACTTATCACATAACATTATATATTATACTTACTATGCTCATGTGTGTGAGTATATATATATATATGTACATATATATATATATATACATATACACACACACATACACATACATATACATGTATACTGTTGTTTTCCATAATAAAGCAGAGAATCTTTGAGGGGAGTGGCTGGTTTTTTGGGTTTTTTTTGTCTTTGTGGATCCCCAGCACCCAGCACAGCACCTGATACACAGTAGGCATTTAATGATGTTTGTTGATTGACTGACGTATTCAAAAATAAAATGAAGAAGTGGGACCAGATGGCTTCTGAGGTTCCTTTTAGCTCTAGACCTATGATCCTACAATACCTGGTACCTTACAGGGTTGTCACAAAGATCAATTGAGACAGTATATGTGAAATACTTTATAAACCTGGGTTTGGAGTCAGAAAAACCTAAGTTCAAATCCTGCCTCAGACACTTACTAGCTATGTGACCTGAACAAGTCACTTAACCTCTGTTTGCCTCAGTTTCTTCAGATGCAAAAATGGGGACAATAATAGCACCTACCTCCCAGGGTTGTTATGAGGATAAAATGACATAATATTTATAAGTAGGGTAGATAGATGGCACAGATAGAACACTGGCCTGGAGTCAGAGAGACCTGAGTTCAAATTCAGACTCAGACACTTACTGTGTGACCTTGGGCAAGTCCCTTAACCCTATTTGCCTCAGTTTCCTCATCTATAAAATGAGCTGGAGAAGGAAATGGCAAACCACTCTAGTATCTTTGCCAAGAAAACCCCAAACGGGTCACAGTCAGTCATGACCAAAAAATGACTGCAAACCTTAAAGTGCTACATAAATGTTATTATCATTACTTATACTACAAATACTAGTTACTTTTATAAACATACCTCTCATAATTCCACAAGCCTGAAAGTAATTTTGAACCAATACAAGAAGAATACTGAACCCCCACAGGTGAATTCTACACATATGAGGAATGCATGCCTTATGAAAAAAGCAGGCACTGAGGAAAAGAACATTTCATGAGGCAACTCGAGATTGACATATGGGGAGTGTATTTATGTTCCAATAAATGTTGTGCCTATTTTCAGGGTATCGGAGAATGCTGGCTTTTCCCCCACTAGGCAACAACAATATTTCATTTTGGAGTTTATATGTCCCTAGGAGATATTTGCCTTACTAAAAATAATTCATCTCCCAACATACTCTGGCGCAACTAGTGGCTATGTCAAAAGACAACTGTTCATTCTTGTAGCTATTAATCAAGCCCAGAGTGGTTCCAATGGCCTTCATTTTTTTTCTGAGAGTAACTGAACCAAATCACTGGGTCAGGAGGAGGAGATAAAATTCTCTGGGAAACCATGGCAAGTCGGCCACATGCTTCTGGCAGAGGAATAATCGAAACAGAATGTTCTAGGTTGGCAAAAGGCTTCAGCTGCTTCCTAATGAGTAGGTACTGATACAAAACCCTGCCTCTCCTCATACCCCAGCCAAGAGCTAAGGGTAACAATCCTAATAATCTCGGATTGATAGTCTTGAGGCTTACAAAGCACTTCTCTGAATCTGTTTTGCTTGACTGCAGATTTGTTTTAAAAGGTTGGTTTTTTTCCCCCCAGTGAGGGGAAAGGTGGGAGGGAGAGAAAATAAAAGCTCGCTAACTGGAAAAAAAAAAGACAAAACAAAATAAAAAAACCAAACCACTTCCTTTATCAGCTGCTAGGGGCAACTAAGTGGTATAGTGAATAGAAACTAGGTCCATAGACAGGAAGATCTGAGTTCAAATGCAGCCTCAGACACTTACCAGCTGTGTGATCCTGGGCAAATCACTACCTGTCTGCCTCAGTTTCCTCAACTACAAAATGGGGACAATAGTAGCACCTACCTCCCAGGGTTATTCTGAGGGCCAAATGAGAAAATATTTGTAAAGTGCTTAGCACAGTGCCTGGCACATAGCAGGGTGGGGAACTTGGGGGCTTGAGGCCACAAGTGGCCTTCTAGGTCCTTGAGTGAGGCCTATTGACTGAGTCCAAGTTTTACAGAACAAATCCTTTTATTAGGGAGATTTGTTCTGTGAAATTTGGATTCAGTCAAAGGTTTACACTTGAGGACCTAGAGGGCCATGTGTGGCCTAGAGGCCAAAGGTTCCCCACCTAGAGGGCCATGTGTGGAGGTCAAAGGTTCCCCACCCCTGTAAGTAGACACTTAATAAATGTTTATTCTCTTTCTTCTGGAGTAACTCCTATAACTCACCTTTCACAGACAACAGGCCTTGACTCATTCAGGATAGGACCCAAGGAAGAGCATGGCTGCCTTGGGGGCGGAGCGATGGGAACGCTGGCATCCAGTGAGCTTGTCTTCCTGTGAAGTGCCTCTAGGACCGCTGATGTAGGGCTGTCCCCATCTGAGGGACAGGACCCAGCCCTGCCATGACTGCCTCCTGGGGGGAGCTCGGGCCCCATAGCCCCTTGCAGGGTTAGCTCCGCTGGACCCTGTTCCACTTCCAGAGTTGGGGAGGCTGGAGGAGAAGCTCGAGGTTTCCGTTTGGTGGAGGCACCAGAAAGCAACTTCAGCAAACTTCTCCTTTCCTTCTGTAACAGACATGTTAGTTTTAGTCTAGCATTATGTTTGCTATTATAATCAAAGCACCATAGGATTACAGATTGAGGGCAGCTAGGTGGTATAGTGGATAAAGTACTGGGCTTCCTGAGTTCAAATCCAGCCTCAGACACTTACTAGCTGTGTGACCCTGGGCAAGTCACTTCATCTTCTTTGCCTCTCAGTTTCTTCACCTGTAAAATGAGCTGGAGAAGGAAATGGCAAACACTGCAGTGTCTTTGCGAAGAAAACCCCAAATGGGGTCACACAGAGTTGGATGTGACCAAAAAGACTTAAGAACAATTATAAGTTGAGAGCTGGAAAAGATCTCAGAGGTTATTTGGTCTAATTCCTTCCCTTTCCAGATGAAGAAAATTAGGCCTAAGTTTAAGTGATTTGCCAAAGGTCACATGGGCAGTGTCAGAGGTGGGGATTTGAACCTAGGTCCTCTGACTATAATTCCAGCACTTTTCTACCATACCACACTGGACTGTAGGATTTGCTAGGTCCCATTCCCCGTATATGTATATCTTGTCATTTATTTGCCTCTGACCTCTTTCTCCACATTTAATTTAGTTTTAAACATGTCAATTATCAAGGGACTGATGGTCTTTTTGTGAGATTTTCCACATCCTTTGCTTCTCCTTTCTCCTGATTTTGACCATTTGGTTACTCATTAGATTCTTATTTGGAAGAAGTATTCCTTAATTTAGGCATTATTCACTAAGTCAACTGTCAAATTCCACACAGTCTTGAATGTATTTGATCATATTTGCACCATTTACTTCTCATTTGCCAAGAGTTAAAAGCCTGGGCAGGCCCTTGACAGCAAGCACCATATTCTTTCTGTGACAGGCTTCATCCTATGCTGTATACCTTACATACAAATACTAGCAATGGCCTGCTATGGGGAGAGGGTTTTAGAAACTCAGCTATTTATAATCCATTAAATGACTAAGGGGCACTTTTGGTTTTGGGGTATGAGTGTGTGAGTGTGTGTGTGTGTATGTGTTTCCTCCCTAAACCCAACAGTAGAGAATGTAAACAGGAGCTTAATTTTAAAAGAATGATCTCTGTTCAAAGCAAATTCTAAACTCTGAGATCACTATCCTTGAAAAAGAGGACAAACCATTTTTAATGAGCCCTCCTAATTTCAGCTCCTCTGTGGATTTCTCAGGAAATTATTTCTAGATGAAATAATGTTTTTTCAGGCAAGTTTTTTCTTCAGGGGATTTAATGGAGTGACTGGTGTCTGAATTGAAAAGAACTTTTAAGGACAGAAATTAGCATCAGGCAGGAAGTACCTTTCATGCATTATAGAGGAATACTGAATACCAATACAGCAAACTTTCAATTAGCGAGGAGGAAAGGGCAGCATGAAAACTGAAGTCAGTCCCTCCAAACCTCTCATTTTACCAAATCCTTGTTCCTCTTTTCCCAACCCAAACTGTTAACATCAGTGGTAATAACAATGGCATTTTACAGGCCTGTTGATTTCTCTCTTATTTCCATTCCTGCTTTCAAGCTAGGCTGAGAAGCTAGAAGACAGATAGTAATACAGAGCTATGGACTGCTGTTTCCAGATTGAATAACTGATCGCCAAACAGTCAAGAATTCTCAAATTTGAGTGAAGGTTGTAACCAATTCCATTCAATTCAATGAACATCTTACCCCCTGTAAAGTGAGATTGAACTAGATTGGGGGGGGGGTCTTTCCTTGGGGTCCATGAAATTTATTAAAAAATATTTTGACAACTATATTTCAATGTAATTTGATTCCTTTGTAATTCTCAGTATTTCATTTCATGCACTTAAAACATTATTCTGGCTTCACCAGATTGCCCTGGGAGTCTATGACACAGAAAAAAAGTTAAGAACCACTTCCCTAGGATACTACTGTGCTGTAACAAATGATGAACAAGCTGATTTTAGAAAAACATGGAAAGACCTGAATGAAATAGTGAAG
The DNA here is from genome assembly GCA_028646595.1 of Phalanger gymnotis. NCBI lineage: Eukaryota > Metazoa > Chordata > Mammalia > Diprotodontia > Phalangeridae > Phalanger > Phalanger gymnotis. The sequence continues at coordinate 252,005,228 of CM053623.1, forward strand.
AGTAAAATAAGCAGGACAAATGAGCAGAACGCTGTACACAGTAACAGCAGTATTGTTTGAAGAGTAACTGAAAGACTATATTATTCTGAGTATTATAAATATTCAAATCACCTACAAAGGAACTATGAAGAAAGATGCTATCCACCTCCAGAGAAAGAACTGATAAATAGAATTATGTGTAGTATAGTTTTACACACACACGCAAGTACACACACGCGTATGTATCAAAATATCAAAATGGTGGTGGGTACGGGGTGGGGAGGGAGGAGAGAGACAGTTCAGAGCTTAAAATATAACCAAAAACTAAATAAATAAAATTACAAAAAAAAAAAAAGGAACCACTCCCCCATCGTTTCTGCCTTGGTCTTGATATCTTTTAAGATAGATTTTTTTTAACCTATTTTAAGCCTTGCAGACCCCAAGAACAGCATCACAAGAGAACTGGAGGCAAAAGAGATGGGGGAAATGGCTTGGTTTTGCTAGCACTGCCTCTTAACATAAAAAATGTGTCCCTTTTCTCGAGGATGGTAAGCTAAGAATTTGGAATTTACTAAATTTGAACAGAGATCAGTCTTTTTAAATTCAACTCCCATTTACATTTACTAGTGTTGGATTTAGGGAAAAAAACAGACAAACAAAAAAACTATCTTTAGGTCTATCCAGGCCCTAACATTCTATTCTCTTTATCAAGTATGTGCCCTACATACTTCTCTAAAAGGCACCTTCTCTAGAAACTCTGCTGCCCTAACAAATAGGAAGAAGCATCACATTGTATATAAAATCAAGATCAAGATGCTCTGTCTGAAGGACAGCTGCTAGCCGAGAGGGGAGAGGGGGAAGTGATGACTTGGCAGCCTTCCTTAAGAGGCCAGCTTTAGATGGCAAGGGATAAAGAACTGGGAGAACTGAAAAGCATCTGGGCAAATATGTCTCATAGAGAGATTCCATGACAGTAGAAGTTGACATTATGAAAGACCCTAAGAGTTGTCAAAGGCTGGGCTTCCTTTGGCTTTCTGAAAGATTCTCCATTACAGGGGTAAGACCACCATTAGGTTCCATCGGTCAGCAACAGACCTTGAAATGCTTTTTCTAAACCTACGAATCTAAGCTACAACAATAAATCTTCCTTAAAATGTATTCACATAGTATGAAATATCAGTCCTGGGACTTAGTTTCATGCAGTTAATTACAAACACCAATACTGATCTGCTTCATTCATAAACTCTCGTTAATCTGGCAATCAAATATTAACTTTTTAGTAGGCTACGAGGTTTATTCCCCCATAAAGTACTATTTATAGGTATACCTAACAATTTAAACAGTCCTATGTACATTAGCAAGGAACCAGATGGCTGAGAGTTCAATTGTGCCCTGGGGCTGACGTGAGTTATACTGGGACAAATTTATGAAATGTTCATTAAGAGTAACTGTAATGATTCAATTTTGCTGTCAGTCACTTCCTTGGTTTGAATTTATCCACCCCCATGTCCTGCCCCCATCCAACACAACACACACACACACACACACACACACACACACACACACACACACACAAAACACTGTCTCATGCATGTATGTTTAAGTGCTATATTTCCTACCCCATCCTTCAAGTAGAATATAAGCTCCTTCAGGGCAGGGATTATTTTAAATAAACTTAAATAAATGCTTGTTGGATTGGACTAGATTGGCTCCAAGAGGTTAACTTTCCATTTAAATTTCCTTTAAGACCAAAGATCACCTAGCCCACCTCCTTCATTTGCTGATAAGGAAAAGGAGTCACATAACAAGTATGTGGCAGGATCACAATTTAATCTTGTGACCTCTGACTGACTATAAATCTGAAGTGTTTTCCATGGAGCAGTAAGATGAGAAGTGAGCAACAAGAAAAAGGAAAAGGAAGAGAAATAAGTGACTCAGATAATCAGTCCTTGAGCAAGGAACACTACAAGAGAGAGAAAGAGGATGCTGGTCCCACCTTGCTATCCTTGTCTGATTTGGTGGCAAGGCTACTTGCACCAGCAGATAATGCATTCTCAGGAGAAGTAGGGAGTCCAGTCCCTGCCTGACCACTCAGTTCTGTTTCCAGAGACGTGGCAGGGATGTCAGGGGAGTTCAAGGAAGCAGTTGCCGCACAGGCCAGTGGCACAGTTGGCCTGCTGAGGTTGACAGCAGCAGTGACATAGGCAGCAGAGTTTGGAATCGGAGGTTGAGGTTGCTGATGGGGTAGAATCACAGTTGCAGGGCCAAGGCAGGCTGAATTCTGTACCTGGATGGGCGTCACTGCAGCTGTGGGGCGTTCCTGGTTGTGAACAGCGGCTAGTAGAGAGGGGAGGAAACATAGACCAAAACTTTAATTTTCTAATAAACATTACTTGTCAGGATGAGTCATTCCATTGTAACAGAACACGTTAAAAGCTTGCTATTCTGTCTACCACAATAAGGCTCTATGGTGAGGGCTTCTCAGTTGTCTTGTCTCCGTCAAATACTAGGAAAAGCATTTCCAATTAGAGGTCAGTCTTTTAAAGGTCAAATTTTTTATTTATCCAGGGGCCTTCTGTCCAGCTAACATCCAATGCTCTGGAAGATGGGTAGGATTTTCATGAGGCCAGTGCCACTGGAGACAACTTTTTATGGCACCTGACTAACCAAAAGAGGCAGCATTGTATTCCAAGCACTGGACCCAAAAGTCAGAAAGACCTGAGTTCAAATCTACTTCAGACATGTACTAGCTGTGGGACTCAGTGTTAAGTCCCTTAACCTCTGTTTGCCTCAGTTTCTTCAGCAGTAAAATGAGAATAGTAACAGCACCTACCTCCCAGACTTGTGAATATCAAATGAGATAATATTTGCAAAGTGCTTAGCACAGTGGTGGGCACATAGTAGGCTCTTAATAAATGCTTATTCTTTTCCCCTTTGATGGAATTGAGGGGACTGGGCCAGCAAGTGGCTAATTTGAACCACACTGCCTCCATCTTGTGATTCAATTCTAGAGCCAGCTCAGTTCCCTTTCTATTCAATTATGGGTCTAATCCAGCTTCTGTCTTGTAAGAAAATTTCAATTGGGTAAACTGGAAGAAAACGTTATTGCATTGTTTGAACTCGGCCCTTCGTGTCTATGAGGCTGGACCACCTCTCCCCATTGCTTAGAGACCTTTAACTAAGGACCTAGGTTATGCTGACCAGACACCTAGACAGATCCAAAGACTGATGCAGGGAATTGTCTTACAATTGTACACATCAAGTGACTCTTATGTCTTAGCTAAAAACTGGTCCTGTACTGTAATCAGTTATTATTTCTATTTCTTTGATCGTTCAAAGACATCTGGGGTGAGTAGGATACCTCTTTTTCTGAATTTGGATAATTTCACCTATCTGTTCTCCCCCTCCCAATGTGGAAAGTCCCTAATATTTGAGCCAATTAGAAATCAGATCACCTAATGTTGTAGTTTCCTTTTAATTAATTGGCCTTATTTGATTGTTTTTAACGTACAAAAGTCTGCTTCCCTCTATATTTGGGTTCCAGGCCTAAGCTAAAGAAGTCTGCTCCCGCTTTGTTGGGCAATTGCCATGCATTGCTTGATAAATCAATATGCTTGCAAATTCGAACTTTTGTTTCCTCAGTCATTTCCTCTTCATCCTGCTATGTCTTCTTCTGTCTTTGAGCTTCAGATAATTCTCTCAAAAGCCACATCTGATAGGTGTTAAGTGTGTGTCCTTCCCCTGTCCTTCTCCTCTTTAAGTCCCATCAGCTCTTTCAAAACCCATTTCTGATACTTATTAACTGTGTGATACCAGGCCAGTCCAACACTCTCTGAGCAAGTCTCTAAAACTGTAAGGTATAGTCAGTTTGCACTCATGCAACTGCCCAACCAAATACATAGTTCTCTGGTTTCAGCCCTTCCTCTCTTCAATTTTTTTTAAACCTTTCGATATTTACTCTAACACTTAGGCTATTCAGGGGCGACTCAAAAGTTTTGTTTTGTACCACTGGTGGGCTCTTGGACTCGGAGAGTGGTAAGGAATTCTATAGATTCAGGGTAGATAAAAAGGTGGGGAGATATTTCTTTTGTAATTCATATGTTAGAATCATGAGAGACAGTTTCATCATGGTTTGAGAGCTAACTTTGAAGTCAGTAAGACTTGGGTTCAAGTCCAACTTCTGATACATACTATTTGGGTGACCCTGGGTAAATCACTTAATCTCTCTCTGCTATGTTCTGTTACAGGAGATTTTCTTCATTTGGGAATTCCTCAGACCAAGGAAGTCACAGGTTCAATCCCTGTCCCCTATGTTAGAATCATAAGATCACTGCACTTTAAGCTAATAGGTGTTTCAACCAATCACTCAATCGACAAGCATTAATTAAATGACAACTATGTGCCAGCATTGTGCTAAGTTCTGGATAATAAAAAGACAAAGTCTCAGTCCTCAAGAAGCCCACATTTTTGGCAGGGCAATTGGGGTTAAGTGACTTGCCCAAGGTCACACAGCTAGTAAGTATGTCAAATGTCTGAGGTTGGATTTGAACTCAGGTCCTCCTGACTCCAGGGCCAGTGCTCTACTCACTGTGCCACCCAGCTGCCCCGCAAGGAAGCCCACATTCTAATGAGAGACAACATGTAAATAAATGCATATAAGATATATACAGAGTAGATGGAAAGTCACCTAAAGAGATCATAGTTTTATCTTTGTTATATAATATATTATTTAAAATTTACAAATGAGATATTTGTAAAATACTTAGCAGCATAGTAACTGGCACATAGTAGGTACTAAAATGCTTACACCCTTCTTCCATCCCCCTTTCCCCCCACCCTTAGAAGGAAGACTCTAGCATTTTAAAAAAATCACCTAGTCTAACACCCTCAATTTACAGATGATGAAACTGAGACCCAGAGATATGAAGTCATCTGTCCCTGATTGAACTGCTAGAATACCAATTAAGCTTGTGACTAGGTTCCTGAAAAATACACAGCCAGAGAGTTAGCAATTGATCAGAAGCTTAGCCCGGATGCAGCAGGGAGTGGCTAGCATGATGGGACATAACACAGAATGATGCCTGAGCTCCAGGTCACAGAAGTCTGATACAAATATATATATACCTGGCATAAGCCCAGGTGAGGTGAGGCGGACGTCCATTTGATCGGCTTGTCTCTGTTTCCACCTCCTAATATTATTCATGACTTAAAGGTCACATAGACTTTTCTAAAGGTCAAGCCCCTCACAGTTTTCTCTTTACCTGTACGGACAGCATTTCGAGCTTGATTGACTGTCATCTGTCTGATGATAGGCATCAGAACCTTGGCCTGTGGACTTGTCTGGATGTGAGCTGCTGACACCTCTATGGTAGGCACCACATTGGGACTCCCCGCTATGCCATTCCCCTGGTGTTTCTGGGAAGACCCCGTTGCAGTGGAGGGACTGACTATGGTCACCACTCGACCCGTCTGACCAGCAGTAGACACAGAGACTTTACCTTGGGAAGTACTTGTCACAGATCTGTCAAAATAGAGAAATAACGTTTTTAACAGTGAAGAAAGAGAAATAAAAGTTGAGGAAGGCCTGCTCACATAAATAATTGCTGATAGAATCAAGTGTAAATCTTGATTTGCTCAAGTCAATGCAATTCAACTAAATAAATATCTATTAAGTATCTACTATGTGCCAGGCACTATGCTAGTGCTACCTTCAAAAAGCTTGTATTCTCCTGAGAACAACAACACATGCAGAGTTAAGTAACTATAACCTATATATAGTAGATACATATATAGTATATTGTATATTCATGTGATATATATAGCAAATGTAATACTATATTTATATAACATAAAGCAACAATATTATAATACCATATCATACACATATGTGTATTTGTGTGTGTTTTATATGTATATGTGTACGTGTTATGTGTATACACACACATACAAACAAATACACAAATTCCAGAGGCTGAGAGGAGAGCTGGAGGAAAAGGAAAGGCTTTGTAGAGTTGGCAGCTGCTGAGATGAGTCTTGAAGGAAGCTAGGGATGACAAGAAGCAGAAATTAGAAAGGTAAATGTAATTAGTACAGAGGATAGACTGGTCAAAGACAGAAGAAGAGAGTGTAATGCTATGTACCAGAAAGAGTTCAGATAGGGTAAAGCAGCAGGTAAAGAAGTAAGAGGAAGGGAAAAACATTTGTATAGTATCTACTATGTGCTAGGCACTATGCTAAATGCTCTTTACAAATATCTTATTTGATACACACACAACATGGAGAGATAGGTGCCAATATTTTCTTCATTTTACAGTTGAGGAAACTAAAGCAAACAAAGGTTAAATGACTTGCTCAGAGTCATACAGCTAATAAGTGTCTGAGCCCACATTTGAACTCAGGTCCTCCCGACTTTGATTCCAGTGCTCTAACCACTGTACCATAGCTGTCTCCAAGTAAATCACCATCATCTTGATCATCACAAGACAATAAAAAAGGCAGCATGTTTCAGGGGCTAGAAAGTTGGTGTCAGGATGACCCAGGTTCAAGACCTCTCAGTGTCCCAAGCAATTCTCTAAGACTTTAAGAATTCTTACAGAAAAGTTCTTCATTAGTTTAGAAAGTTTCCGAACTGGGAGTCCCCCAAACTCACAGGAACACGCAAAAAATAAATCGAATGTCAACCCAGTCAAAGTCCTAGTACACATGATTACCTTCCAGTTAATCATTAGTAATAATAACAACATGGAGGCATAGAATGAGGAAGGGGAGAAAAAGGAAGAGGAGGAGGAAGATTTAAGGAAGGCAGAGGAGAAGGAGAGAAAGAAGATGTCAAAGGAGAGTGAACTATCCCAAGATTATTTCTATCCAAATGCCACAGGAAAAAAATAAGAAGACTGGGATGAAGAATAGCTTATTTAGGGACTGCCTTAGAATTTTCAAAGCATCTAACATTCATTATCTCATTCAAACCTTTTAACAACTGTTGGAGGTAGGCATTATTTTCATCATTAAGCCCATTTTGAAGAGGAGGAAACTAAGTGCCCATAGTCACACAAAGATAGTAATATTCAGGTGTGATATTTCAAATCTGGCTCTTCCTGACTCTAAATCTAGGCCCCTCTCCAACCCACCACACACATGCCTCACATCCTGGCCACATTATGTACTAAGGCTCACCATCACTTTTATTGACTCTAATAATAACATGGTTACTTCTATCTGATACATGAAGAATTCTCTGATTTCATCGGTGGGCATAAAGTGCTTAACTTCGTTTTAGGAAGACCTGAGTGCAAATCCTGCTTCAGATACTTACTAGCCGTGTGACCCTGAATGACTCTCAGCCTTAGTTTCCTCATGTGTAAAATAAAGATAATAAAAGCACCTACTTCCCAGAGTTATTGTGGGGATCAAAGGAAATAGCATATGTAAAGAGCTTTGCATGCCTTAAAGCACTAGCTGCTATTAAGTTATATATAGTATTAAGTTAATTAAGTTAATATAGATTATGTATGAATATATCATCATGTTATGATTATTTCAACTTAGTGACATAAAATTACATAAAATCATATTATTATTTATAATCTGTATTATATGATTGTTATAGAATATGAACATATTAAACTGATATATTGTATATTAATCAATGTAAGTGTTAATTATAATTAACCATAATTAATATGCAGCATTATTATATTAACATCTTTTAAGTTACTCTAAGTACTATTATTATTGTTATTCTTTCAATTCAGGCTGACTGCAACCCTGCAATGCCTTAGTATATGGCTGCTGCTGCCAAAAACATGATCACCCTGGTGAACCTTTGAGTTATGAGGCTCTCTCAGCTTAAAAATTTGATCTGTGGATGATAGACATACAGGATAATAACCTTTCCAGTGTTATTACTCTATGTTCCCCTCCATGTACTCTATGACTATACAGACCTACTTACTTTTGTTCCTTGAACAAAACATTCTCCAAACAAAACCTCTCCCAACTCCAGGTATTTGTACTGAAGTTCCTTTCATGCCTATAATGCTCTCTCCCCATTCACCTCTGCCTTTTACCTTCTCTGGCTTCCTTTAAGACTCAGCTTAAACCACGCCTTCTGGAAGAGGCCTTTCCTGGTCTCCATCTCCTCATACTGCTAGTCCTGTCTCTCTGACATGACCTCCCATTTATACTGTACATATTTTGGAGGAACATAGGTATAAATGTTGTCTCCACCCTTAAATGTGAACTCCTTGAGGACAGGGACCATGTTTTTATCTTTTTATTTACTCTCAGCTCCATAGCTCAGTACCTGGCATATAGTAAGTTCTTAATATAAACTGGTTGACTGACTGATCAGACCTATAGACAAAGCCCTTTCAGCTTGCTAGACCTAGCCAGAGTTTATCCTCCTCTGGCATAAACCCAGATCAAAACCCCATAGTTACTTCTAAGATGAGCCACATCAGAATATGTCTTTAGTGGATGATGATAATAATAGAACAATTCACCTTTACTGAGCTGAAAAATAGTGAACTCAAAATAATGGTGACCCTGAGGCACTGCGTAATTTCGAAGTATATTCTGAACCAAAGAAAGATTAAATCACTAAATCTTTTTTCAGGTTAGGAAATTACAATGACTCAGAAAGTTACAGTGATTCCCAAATTCTCGGTATAACAAGTCAAAACTTCTCTGCCTGTCTTTCCAGGTCCTCCATAATTTTTCTCCACCCATCCAGGCTGGAATCCTTATGTGTATATGATGTTTCCCCTGTAAACACATAGACTTTAAGTTTCTTGAGGGCAGGGATGTTTTCACTTTTGTCTTCCTATCCTTAGCATGTAGTAGGTGCTTAGTAAATGTTAATTAAGAACTCTGGAGGAAAAAGAGACCAACCATGATTTCTGAGGACTAATGATAAAGAATGCTACTGCTTCTCATCCAACCCTTGATTATAACCTTTCTATATTGTTCTCTAATTGTTCTCCACTGCTTAAGACTATCTTCTTGTGACCATGGAGATCGCTTCCATTACATCTCGGATTTTATGGTCCTAACAGTATAAGTAATATATACTCAGGGTATGGACACTGTCACACAGTTCTTTTGCATCCCCCACAATGTTTAGCCCTGTGTCTGATAGGCCTAGAGTACACACTGAAATACCAGTTAAATGAAATAATTTATCTTTTAGCAGTATTATTCAGAATAGCAACAAACTATAGACCTGTATGCAGTGATTTGGGAATTGCTAAACAAATGATGATCTATTGTGTGATAGAGAGGAAACTGTGCTGGATTTGGAGTTAACCAATCAACAAGCATTTATAAAGCACCCACTATGTGCTGCAGCACATCGTACTTGTTCTTAGCACTGGGAACATAAATAAAAAGAATGAAACAAAGAGAAATGGGATTCAAATCTTCACCCTGCCCCTCATCATCTTTAATTTGACATTTATGACTCACTTATAAAATTTCTGGAGGTTGGACTTAAATGACAACTGAAAAAGAATAATTTAAATTTGCTCATGTGTAAACCAAGGCACGTAATCCAAAAAGTAGTCCAGATCTACGTATCTACAGATAATCTTCAGACATCCGTGTGAAAGGAATCTGGGCAGAAACATTAAAACAGAAAAAACTCGTGTTGTATAAATTATCGACAGAAAAATGGATCACAGATTCTGTGGCCACATATGGCTGGGAGACTCTGGGCAAATCCCTCAACCTCTCAGTACCTGAGGTAACTCTCTGTGAGTTTATGTTGCAGAGAAAATGTCCACCTGCACGATGTTTCCTCATTTGGAAGTTCTCTGTACCAAAACATGTCCTATGTAAGGAAGGCAGGGATGGTATAACTAAGAATGTGATATAGCCAGTGAATGAAAAAAAAAGTTTTAACAGCTCACCTTGTAACTGGTGCTACGTAGTTTCCAGGAAAAACTCCTATCTTGCTTGTGTGCATAGAAGTCCCTTTGAACCAGCCATCCTGGCATCGTTCAAACACTAGAAACATCTCCCCTTTTCTTAGCTCCAATTCGTCCTCTTTCCGGGGTGTATATGGATAAATAGCAACATACCTGGAGGAAAGAGAAGCTATTAGATTCTTTAAACGAAATACAAAATTAGAAATGTCTGATTCTTTTTATTCAGTAATTACAGGACAATATAGGACAATATACAGGACAATAAAGAAATTTCTATGACCCCTAATTTACCATATCATGTTTTATCTGAAATATGTGATTTGTCAAGTCTTCAAATATGTGCCAGTCTTTTTTTTTGTTTGTTTGTTTTAAGAAAAGATGATGCAAGAATCAGCAAAATGTGTCTACAATCTGGGAAGTCCTATTGGTGTATCTGGCAACATACATGTGATTCTATAGTCCTGGAGACAGGAAAAATATCATAAAATCAGTTCCCCCATGCCAGACAGAAAATCCATTTTAATGACAGAGCAAAGTCCATATTTTGAGATAGTCGTCTAGAATTACAAAAACTCAAACCAATATAGAATACAGTAGTTCTTTAATGCCTATAAAGGACCTGTCTACAATATTTAGCACATTTTTTCTCCTTTGAATTTCAATGTTTTACATTGTTTTCTGAGAGCAAGAAGCTACTGTGACATTCTAGACATTTCTAGAGAAATATTCATTCTCTAGGCTATACACGTTTTAAAAAAATGCCCTCTAAACTTCAGTCCAGTGATGGTCTCTGACCAATTTAAGCAGAATTTGTAGCTTAACTAAAATTACCAAGTGCTCCTTTACCTTTGAACAGTTACTTTACCAGAAAATGCAAAACTGCATTGTCTTTGTCATATATGATTTTAAGGTGGACCCAGTAAAAATACAAGGATAATAATGAAAATGAAACACGAAGTGCTACATTAGATTACAAACAGTGTGGATGGATTACGACTAAACCTAAAATAAAAATCTCCAGGATACTCCTGAATTTTTCCTAGAGATGCTGAATTTTTAACCAAATGTTGTAACTCCACTTGACATAAGCTTTAAATGTCAAAATGGAGCCAGGAAATCCTATCAGGTGAAAGTTTTGATGCCTTGTCTAGGAACCATGAAGACTGCTGAATAATTTCCTGATAAGAATTACTGAACTAGATTTTTCCACTGTTTGAGAGGATGGTGTACGAAAGGGTTCTCTAGTGTTGTGAAAGAATTCATTCAGCCTCTAAGAAGGCCAAGTTTGCTCTCAGGGAGCAGCTATACCCCTGGGAAAATCTAGCAGCCCAAAAGGCACTTGTTAGAAATAGACTCTAACTCTGAATGGAGATATGTGGTGTCAGTTACTATCAGGAGGAGCGGCATATGGTGGTTGCCAACTCAATGGACAAACATAGAGACTTCAGTGGCATTTATTTCCTATGTCAAGTTGGTTAAGTTATTGGATCTGAAAAGGAAAGGAGGCATGGATAGGAGTGCATATTGATAAACGAAATGTGCCATGTTATAAAGGTTACTATTTACCTATTTTACACCAAACTGGTACCCATAAATTGCAGCAGTTCTTATGGTATAAAATGTTCTTTCCCCAGTACTGTGATCCTGGGTTTTTCATCATAGGACAGGTGATGGATGAACTGAGATATTGAAGCACAGTCAGTAGAAGATAAGGCAGGTAAAAAAAGAAATGAAAGTCAACCATACCTTGGGGTATTGGCAGTACTCTCTGGAAGAGAGGATACCCCTTAGGCTCTCCTGTTAATTGAATTTGTTCTGGATGCTTGAATGGCTAGTTACTAGATATGTCCTCTAAACCTATGGTGTCAAATGCAAATAGAAATGGAAGCCACCAAATTGTACCTAAGGATCCCTGCAGGCCACAGATTGACTTATGTTTATATATTTCTTTTTTATTAAGGCTGGCAAAATATTAGCCTTTCATAACAGTCGCATTAAATTCCAATGGCTTTCTATTGTCTCCAAGATGAAATATAAAATCCACTGTTTGGCTTTTAAAGCCCTTCATCACCTGGCCCCTTCCTACTTTTCCAGTCTTATTACACCTGACTCCCCTACTCTACGATCCAAATGCACTGGCCTCCTGGTCATTCCTCATACATAACTCTCCATTCCTGACTCAACATAATGCCTGACACATAGTAAGTGTTTTATAAATGCTGTTACTCAACTTGTTGATCTGAAGACTCCACAAAATCCTGATGCGGCCCAGTATCTAGTCATCAGAATCTTCAGTCACTTTTTAAAGGTATTTTCCTTCTCACAACAATCTTGACAAGCTACTGTTGCTTAATGTTCAGTCCCTTCCCCCAGGAGCCCCTCCCCCCAACTAATTCTCCTGGTTATGGACCACCTGGATGGGCTATTTCCAAGTCCATCAGCATCCCAATCCAGTAGGGAATAAAAATGAAGGTGTGTGGGCAGTGGAAGCAGGAGTAGCTAAGCCAACAAAAGGCTGTCCTCATTGTGGCTTTTATGATCCCCTAATCTGTGGTGGTACTTGACACAAAGGGCCTCCAGAAAGGTAAATATCAGATAGACCTGATCACTGTTGTTTCCCAATTAGATGCATGATTACGTGAAACCTGTCAGAGATCTTGGACAGCCAGAATCTCAAACCACCCGGTGGACTAGCTGTCCACCTGTCCCTAAGCCATGGCCACGTCCAACCCCACCCCCATTCCCAACCAACTCCCACACACTCTGGGCCTACTTTTAAATAAATATTTCATGGTTGGCCGGCTACGATGACCACTTACACACTGGGTCGAGTCTGGGGCCGTAAATGTGCAATTTGGTCAGCCGATCCTGCAGGTCTCTGTCCCACTCCAGATGCCACAGCAGCTGAAGATGTTGGGGCGATGACAGTGGCAGCCAGAAGGGGGGGTGGGGGTAGAGGAGGATTCATATTCTATTGGAGAGGAAATACAGAGAAAGCAAATTATTGAGGATGGGCGAATGAGTGGGGGAAAAAAATGAATGGCATATGGGGGGGTGGGGGGGCGCATTTTAATGGAGCTCCCCTCACAATGCTGAACTGCGAGGCTGCTTCCTGGCAAGGATTGACTGTACAATCCCATTATTTTATTGATTTCTTTTTTTAATCTCTTTAAAGGCCCAGATGCCTTTTAGCAAACAGGTAAGTAATCTCACTTCAGCAGGGGAGGGGGGAAAAATGAAAGAGCTACAGGCATTTTGAAGGTAAATAGCATTTTCAAGAAAGCCCTGAAGCAGGGCTTCCAGCAGAATCCAACTACTTTCTAAAGGGGCAGTTCTAACATCCTGCCGATAGGACTTAATCTGTGATTGTTTCTATAACCTGAAAAATTCCCTTTGATGCCTACTCTACAATGAGCGTAAATAATAGCAGGTGGCCATTGTTGCCACTTCTGATTATTTTTAACTTTGCCAGCTTTTGAAAATCATCACTATCAAGGTTGGTAATCTTTAACAAGTATACCAGTGAAATGCTGCTCCTTCCTTTATGGGCACGGCCTAATGGAGGCCCCAGCCTGCAGGATTCCATTCCTTTTGAAAATCAATGGGGCAATTGTTACCTTCTGATCTATAAAATCCCAAATCATTCTTGAGGGTCTGTATAGTGACACTCCTAGAAAATCAGGTTCATAAAAGCAGTCAGCCCCAAACCATCTTTGAACCACTGGAAGGGTAAGAAATGATTCAAAGGAGAAGTAAAAGAAAAGAAGGGCCTAAAGAAAGCATAAATTGGCTCCTATACATCAGCATGATTGTAAAAACAAACCATTAATTTCTAGCTGCAGTTCACAAATACCATTTCATCTCCAGTTTTCCGAATCAAAATTTAAATTTCATCAAGCAGTGACTTCACGGGCCTGTCGATGCACACGCACATTTCCTAAGGCTGAGTGGAAAAGAGCTCAGGTTTCTAGACATATGCTGCAACTGTTTCACACATTATTTTTAATTTCAAGCCAAAGTGACTTGTAGTTAGTCTCCCCCCCTCCTCAACCCTCACCACAGCAGCTTTATGCCAGTAGTTACGAAGCACAAAATGAACAAAACAGATCATGAGCAGAGCAGTGTTAACACAGGCCCGGAAAGTACCAGGGCTGTTCACAGAATTTCACTCCTTTCCTGAAAAAGGCTTCTCACACTCTAACTACACCAAGCAGCAGACTGAACGTGAGTCACTGCTTTGGAATCCAGTTCTCCTGAACCTTTTTGTACTTTCCCAAACCTGTGACCTAGGGTCACTCTCTCACTCCATCTGACTCTTACCAGAGACAAAACAGAAAGTGGAGGGAGGAAGATAACCCCCAATAAAATACTGAACTAGGAAATATCTTCCTACACAGATCTCGGTGATGGGAACAATACCAATAGCCTAAGGAGCGGGAGATAAACAAGTCCAGACTGAACAGAGATTAAGATCAATAAGAAAACTATAAAGTGGCTATTTAGGAAAGAGTGCTAGATTTGGAGTCATTTGTCACCGGGGTAATCCTGGGCTAAGTCTTTTAATGTCTCTTGGCTTCAGTTTTTTTCATCTGTAAAATAAAGTGTAGCCTTTCAAGTCTCTTACACTTTAAAATCTGATTCTCCTAAGATCTTACGTTCATTAAAATTGAAAAATTTCCAAAGGGCAAATCTCAAAATAGGTTGTTAACTAAGGACAAAGACAGAACATGCCATGTAGGGCAAGATAAATTTCTAGGTCCCATTGCCTGTGTATCTTATTTTCTAGTTGCATGCGTGTACCCAAATAATGACAGGTCATCTAAAGGCTCCAAGTCAAAACACAGGCACAGTTCTATTTCAGTGTTGAAGTGAATGAAAATCATTAAGTTGTATGGGAATTTTTTTTTTCTGTTTATTATTTAATATATTTAGTTTTCAGCACTGATTTTCACAAGAGTTTGAATTACAAATTTTCTCCCCATTTCTACCCTCCCCCCCACTCCAAGATGGTGTATATTCTGGTTGCCCTGTTCCCCAGTCTGCCCTCCCTTCTGTCACCCCACTCCCCTCCCATCCCCTTTTCCCTTTCTTTCTTGTAGGGCAAGATAAATTTCTAGGCCCCATTGCTTGTATATCTTATTTTCTAGTTGCATTCAAAAAACTTTTTTTTTTGAACATCTGTTTTTAAAACTTTGAGTTCCAAATTATCTCCCCTTTTCCCTTCCCACCCTCCCTAACAAGTCCAGCAATTCAACATGGGCCACATGCGTATTATTATGTATAACCCTTCCACAACACTCATGTTGTGAAAGACTAACTATATTTTGCTTTTTCCTTACCAATCCCCCTTTATTGAA
>CM053623.1:252040513-252071469 GCA_028646595.1 Phalanger gymnotis
GTATAAATTAATTCAATGCCTAGTTATACCTGGAAGTTATATGGGACGCCATGCCTTCTTGGGGGGGGGGGGAGGGAAGAAAATCTGGAACCCAAAATTATGTAGAACTGTATGTCGCAATCTAAAAATAAAAAAAAATGGAAAAAAAAAAAGATGGGAAGCGGGGGTGGAGCCAAGATGGCGGCTGGAAAGCAGTGACTTGCCTGAGCTCCCCAGCAACTCCCTCCAAAAACCTATAACAAATGGCTCTGAGCCAATACTAGAACTTCAGAACTCACATAGTGGCAGAGGGAAGCAGGGCTCCAGCCCAGATGATCTCTGGGTAAGGTCTATCCCGCACGGAGCTGAGCAGAGCAGAGCCCAGCGTGGGTGGCGCCGACCAAGGAGACCAGGAGCCGGGCGGGGTGTGCCCTAGCACCCTGAATCAGTGAGCCGCAGCAGTTACCAGACCTCTCAACCCACAAACAGCAAAGACAACAGAGAAGGTTAGTGGGAAAAGCTGGGGGGACAGAGTTTGCGGTTAGGCCACCACCCCTGGGGCAGCGGAGGTGGGGCAGCTTTAGAACTACAGCTGCAGTTGCTTCTGGCCCCAGGCCCACCTGGTGGGAGGAATTAAGTGGCTGATCAGAGCAGGAATGAAGAGCCTGCTGAAGATCTAAGCCCAGTCCTGATTGGGGCTTCTTGGGGAAGGAGGAGTGCTGGTGAGGCTGAGCTGGCGCATACCCTAAGGCTTGGAACAAAGAACTCTTTGGTCTACAAGCAGTCATACACCGCTGAAAAACTCAAGGGTCAAGTAAGTTGGCTGGGAACATGGCCAGGCGGCAAAAATGCACCCAGATTCAGTCTCAGACTCTGGAATCCTTCTTTGGACCAAAACATACAGTCAGAAGAAGTCAACAAAGTCATAGAGCCTACAACGAAAACCTCCAAGAAAAACATGAATTGGTTTCAGGCCATGGAAGAGCTCAAAAAGGATTTGGAAAAGCAAGTTAGAGAAGTAGAGGAAAAATTGGGAAGAGAAATGAGAAGGATGAGAGAAAACCATGAAAAGATGGGAAGAGATGCAACAGACAAGAATGGGGGAAAGGAAGAAGAATCCATTTCAGATATGGAGGATGATAAAAGGAAAGATGGGAGACTGCCAGAAAAGAACAGGGGAAGGACAGTAATCAGTTTGGCTGAACCACAGAATATTTCATGGGAAGTGGTATGAGATAAAGTTGGAAAGGGAAGCGGAAGGAGAAGGGAAGAAGCATTTATTAAATACCTCTTATGTGCCAAGGACTGTGCTAAGCACTTTGCAACCATTATCTCATTTGATCCTCATGATAGCCCTGTGAGGTAGGTGCTATTATTAAACCCATTTTACTGTTGGGGAAACTGAGGCAAGCAGAGGTTAAGTGACTCTCTGAAGGTCACGTAGCTAGTAAGTATTTGAGGCCACATTTGAACTCAAGTCTAACTGACCCGAGGCCCAATGCTTTATCCATTACACCACCTAGCTATAGTTTAAAGTTACCCTACTGAAGGCCTTGAATGCAAGGGTCAAGAATTTATTTTATTTGGTAGGCCAGGAGGAAACCACTTAATGTCTTTGATGGGATGACCAGAATTTTAAAGGTGAACGAGCAAAAGCTCAGAGTATGTAGCTACAGTTAAAATGTTTTACATTGGACTCCTTTGCAGTAGAGTAAGGGCCCCAGACTTCCCCAGCTAGTAGCCCTCTAGAAACACTGGCACAAGTTGTGCCTCTGAAACTCAACTCCATCTGGACCCCTCCTGTATCAACCAAGACACTGGGCAAAAAGGCATTTGGCCTCATGGCAATGACTGTATTTCCAACAATTTCTCATTCCTAGATGCAATTTTGGTAATGTAGTTTTTATTCTTGGATGGCCAAGAAGACAAAAGAATACCCAGGCTTCATGTATAATATGAGTCTCCTTCTGGGGAGAAATAATCAGAAAGAATGAAGTGATTACACAAGAAGAAGGCTCTCCAAATGGGGGCTAAAACCTCCCCACAGGTAACAGTTCTCCCTAGAAGCTCAGTAAATATTTGTGAAATGAAGATGATGCATTTGAGCTGGGCTTCAAAGGCCAGGCAAGAGTTGAGAAGGGGGAGTTTCCCCTAGAAGGAATGGCATGAGCTAAGATGTGGCAAAGAAGAGAAAAAGGTGTGTTTGGGGAAGAGTGAGTGAGTCAACCAATTTGGCTGGCCCAGGAAAAGCTTAGGAGGAGAGCTCCACAGAATGCAGTGAGATGCTGTATGGTTTGAAATCCCAGGCTTTGTTCAGTAGGCAAAGGGGAACTGTTATGCACACATTGGCTATCTCTTGGGCTTTAGTCACAGCTTTTAGTCACCTAACATCCATACCCTTCATATTCTTTTGTAAAGGTATATAACGCTAAAGAGTCATCATGGTGAAGTGGGAGGGCCCCAGACTGAGAGAAGGGAAGATGGGACTTCAAATCCTGCTTCTGATGCTTTCTGGTTGTGTGACTTTGGGCAATTTGCATAACCTTTCCATACCTTGGTTTCTTCATATCTAAAAAATGAAAGTTACAATTGATGGCCTCTGAGGTCCCTTCCAGCTCTAAATCTAGGATCCTAAGATCATAGGGGGTTTACCAAACCAAAAAATACCAACTATATATACACAGCATGAGCCATAATCTTGCTATTAAAAATAGAGCCCTTCACTAAATCCTAAAGCTCTACTCTGTGGTCAGACTTTCATGAGACTTAATGAACAGGCTTTGCATCTTTTTCGTGTTGTGAAAATAACTTAAAGTATGGGTCCTGCATCATTTACCCAGGGGAGTACTCGATAAGCACTAACTGAATCTTGTTCACACAAATTCCTTGTAATGAAATAAAAATAATCTGATTTAAAACAAAGGGAAATTTCATTGAGGATGTAGGGGAATAAGAGTGTTTAATATTGCCTACTATGCAAGATGCTATCCTGGTGTGAGTTGATCTTGTTAACTCTTTTTCTTTGTTAAAAGGGAAAGGTTGGGGGTGGGAGGAAGGGTACATCTTGAAATAACATAGAAACGAATGTCATAAAGGAAACTTTTAAAACAAACGAATTAATAAAAATTAAACAAAAGGAAACTCTAAGTTAGCAATAGGCCAGTAAGAAGCAGGAGAGGCCAGATAGGGTAAAATAGGAATGCTTGTCATGAACCCCCCTGGCAGTCTGGTAGGTCTTTTCATATAAGAATACTTTTAATACATAAATATACAGATTACAAAGGAAATAAGTTATATTGAAATATAATAATCAAAATAGTCAAATAATTAAAATAAAGGGGAAAAATTACAGACCCCAAGTTATAAAAACCTTAGTGTAAAGACTTCGGCTCAAGAGTCAGAAAACCAGGGTTCAAATTCTCTCTTGTCTACTTAAGAAACTAACCTTAACCTCCCTGGGCTTCAATTTCCTTACATGCAGAATAAGGGTATCAGATTAAATACCCTCTGAGGACCCTTGCAGATCTAGCTACGACATGGGGATGTTTTACTTATTTTAAATGGCCTATTTTCAATTCAACTACCATCACTACCTCAAGCTACACTTTAAACCACTGTTCCTGGGGAGAAGAAATTTTCAGTGGCTTCAGCCCAAGGTTGCCTAAAAATTACAAGGATGACTAATCTGAAGATAGAATTCTGAAGACATACAAAATTTCCAACATGGACTAAAGCCTCCAGCACCAAAAATCATCCTGTCATACAAATATATATCAAGCTGGTCAAATTTATATTATAAAGTATGAAGTTAAGAGTATTAGGAATTATCAGCATTCTCTTCAGAACTCCTTATGATCCCCTTCTGTTAATATAAATGAGTTTACCAAAGCTGCCTCTGGATTCTATCAATTGAACATTATACCTAAATTCTAAAGAGAAAGAATATTCAAGGTAAAGGCAAATTAAATTTTACTTTTTATACAGTTCAATCTACACTTTTTTTTTTGATGAAAAGGCCAATCTTATTTTTTTTTTCCTTCTTCCCTTACTCATTCCATAATGCAACAAGAAAGTTTTGGATTAAGTAGAGGATATTCCAAAAGAATCACCAGTATATAACCTAAATAACTTATACACCATATGACAGAGGCTTAGTGTCTATTTAGGGGTGGGGAGGGTGGCAGGGGTGTGGGGGTGGAAAGAATAGAGCAAGGTAGCCAGATTTGCCTCTGAGCAGTACAAAAGAATGGATGATTTGTTAGATTGGGTAGTTATTTACTAACTCGGAAGTCTAATATAGGTTGGACCTTTAGGCAAAGCTGAACTACCTTCATAATCTGGATGATTTTGGTCAAAAGAAAAGGGGGGGAATGCTTTCATCGGGATCAGTTGTATGATTTAAGAAGTAACAACATTTTTCTCTTAAGTTGATCTAGGAATCATCCAGGCAGTCATGTAACAAGCATTTATGAAACACCTACCATGTGCCAGGCACTGTGCCAAGCACTAAGGATACAAAGAAAGGCAAAAGACAGCCAACCAGGCAGCCTCTGCTGTGAGGAGCTCAGTCTAATGGAGAAGATGATTATGTACTAACAAGATGTATACAAGACAAATATTAAGGAGGATGGGGCTTCTTGCAGCAGGTGTGGTTTTAGCTGAGGCCTGAAAGAAGCCAGGGAAGCCAGGAAGTGGAGATGAGGAGGGAGAGAGTTCCAGGGATGGGAGGAGAGATACTGAAAACGGTCAGCATTGAGAGATAGAGGATCTAGTTTGAGAAACGGTAAGGAGCCCAGTGGGACAGAAGGCAAGTGTTGGAAAGGGAGAGAGAAGGAAAATTCTAACTAAATGGAGAAATGGTTAAATATTTACAAAGAAACTAGAGTTGCTGGACTTTCAACACAGCCTGGGTAGCTATGGGTATGCTTTTTCTTCCCTCACTGTTTAAAAAAAAAATCCTCATTCATTAAAACCTTAGGAAAATCTGACCACTTAGAGGGATGTAGAACTTTTAGGATTTAGTGGAGAGCTCTTTTTTATAAAATGGATTTCTCTTATAAAACAGCAAGAATAAGACTCGTATTTTTTGGTTTGTAAACCCTTTAAGGGTCTGTTTATGTGCAATCACGGAAGCCTAGATTTAGAGCTGTATTTAGACCTGGGAAGGCCATCAAATACAACTAATTTTTTTACATATGAAGAAACTGAGGCACAAAGAAGTTAAAATTTATGTAATAGACAGAGTCAGGGTTTGAGTTATACCTTGGCCACATACTGTGTAATCCTTACCGAGTCACAACCTTCCAGAGATGTGATGACCTGAACTAGTACAAGGATGAACACAGGTTCACTCACTACCCTTAAATATCCAAAAACCTTTTTGTTTTTACATAATCATCATTCCCCACTCCCCCTCCAGACTGAACCCCCTCTTATCACAAAGAAAAACAACTAAACAAAAGTATTCAGTCTGTAGACAGAGTCTGATAAACCTTAGGAGCTAACATTTATATAGTACTTTTAAGTTTTGCAAAGCACCTTAGATGAATTATCTCATTTAACACTCATAACAATCTTGTGAGGTAGGTGCTATTATTATACCTATTTTACCAAGTGAGGAGACTGGGAAAGGTTAAGTGACTTATCCAGCATCACACTGCTAGTAGATAAGTAAGAGTTGAACTCAGGTCTTCCTGACTCCAAAGTCTGGCATTTTATCCCCTACTTCAATACTCCCAAGTGCCCCTGAACCATTTAAAAATGTAATTGGAAAACAGTTAATAAAATTTTTAAAAATATAAGAAAGCATACATAATATTAAAATGGGGTTTTCTTAAGTCAATATGAAGCCTGCAGGGATCCTTATATTTGGTTCAGTGGCCCCCTCTTTCTGTCTGAGTTTGACCACACTGCCCTACATGATCACCTGGCTATCTACCTTTCTTATCACTAAGGGAGGAATTGTGTTTCCAGGTCCTTAATTTTTTCATTAACCAGACTTCAACTCACTCTGGTGATCTTTGCACTTCTCCCCAACCCCCCCAAAAACATGTGTGCGAAACACACTTTTTAATTTAATCTGCAGTACCCCCACTCTCCTCCCTGTCCTGACCAAGTACTGTCCAATGGTCTGGAATCAGGAAAACTTCCCAGCTGGCTAAGCAGCAATAGTCGATCCCATGTACCTGGCCTGACTGAGCAAAAACCCCAGCTGTACAGAACTTCAGAGCAAGGTAGGAGACACATCTGTTCAGTTTATCCTCTCTCTCTTGAGAAGGGGAATATTCTTAATTAGGCAGAAATAGAGCCCTTACCACTCCCTACAAGATCCAGTTGCTACTTAAGTAGATTAATTACATTTGGTCATTAGCCACAGCCTTTATGTTATGGCCCCTCTGGAAATAGGGGCCTATGTGTTATTGCCCATAAATGAAAAGAAGTGTAACAGATTTATAGTAATTCCTGCCTGAGCAGGGACTTGTTTATTCTACCTATCACAAGTCAGAGCCAATGGCCCCAAATGAAAAGTTTGAACAGACCCAAATATATCTTTCTGGTTTGGGGCAAGATTGTTCTTACATGCTCATGTGCAAATAGGCACACATTTCTGCACTGTTCGTGAACAATAAAAACAGAGCAGCCTCCTCTGACGCATCATAAAACAAATATTAGCATGCAATTGATATCACCTGGCAAGCGAGGACAGGTCTTCATCATTAGTCTGATGCTTAGCCATGCTTTCAAATATGACCACTAAATTCTCGGAATTTTGCCTGGCACAACTATTAGAATACACAAGTGATGTAATGAAACTACAGCCTACTTGCTATAAATTTTTTGGGTGGTGATTTTCAAAGGAGAGAAGATGATTTCAGCAAAACGAAACACCTAAAGGGCATGGCCATAATTCAAGATGAGTACAGGCTTTGAATCACTTTTCAATGGGTGTGGACAAACTGATTTGCTATGAAAACCTTGGAGTCCTCAACACTGGGGGGAGGCAAACTGAATGCTGGCTATGATGATAAATTGCTTTTTAATTTTCAGAAGCTTGCAAAAATGGATATTTTGGATAAAAAGAAGGGGAATCTAGGAATTGTCTTTCAAATACTGTGTATGTTTTGCTCCTTTAAACAGAAGAGCTAAAATTTAGCTTTCTGTTATTTTTTGCCTTTCCTTGTAGCCCCAGCACTTAACACCACACTTGGCATATAATCAATGCTTCTAAATGCTTGCTGATTGACTGATTCAAAAATGAGACTGTGGTTTGTAAACTTCTGCAAAACAGCAGTGGATGTACCACTGTTTACCTTCATAGGTATACAGTGATCCTTAAAGATCTGGGTTGCGGAGATGAATTTATTTCATTCGTTGCTTTTCTACAGGCCTGTGCAACTTGGTTAGTCTCCAAGTCCCCTTTCTGAACAGGATCGGTCAACCCTACCCTAACTCTCTATTCCCTCAAATCACAAAGCATGCTAATTGGGGATAAGATAAGCTTGTATATATGCAAATTAGAGGCAATTATACCTTGAATGACTGGTATCTGCAATAAAGCCTATGCAAAATGAGGTCTTTCTCTGAAAGGAAAAAAAAAGGGGGAGAGAGGGATTCTGAGTCACTGCCCATGCTTAGTTTTGGAAGTCACACATTTAATGTGAAATGAATATTTAAATATACTCTGAATAACCAAAAATGATTTTTCAAACCAATCTTGATAGATAGCAATCCAATCAATCTTTTTAAATTATCAAAATTCCACTGTAACATAAAATCCCAGAATATTTTGTTCCATGTCACAGGATTTCACTTTACCCCTTCTCAGAATAATGGTTTTTAAATGCCTAAAAGAAGATACAAAGGCTTACAAAGGAAATCAAATATTTTGAAACACAGTTATCAAAATACTGAAAAATCAAGTTCACAGACCCAAGGTAAAAGAATCCCTGACTTAGAAGATGCTTAAAGATCTTCCTAGAAGAGCTCCTGAGATATAAAACACCATCATGGAAAACAACTCTTATTGATTATGCTAGCATACGAGTAGGGGTTCACCTAAGGTCTATAACAGGACAATGCCAAAGGAGGTCTTCAGTGTTGTTGGAGTGGTATATGGTGGGGTTAAACAAGAACATGACATCACAGAATGTCTCAGTTGGAATAATTTTGTTCAGTTCAACTCAATTCACTTTAATTTAATTCCACAAGCATTTATTAAATGACTACTCTGTGCCTGACGCTGTCTTTGAATATATGATGGGGGGTGGGGTTAGGGAAGGGAAGGACAATGAAATAGTCTCTGCCTTCAAAAAATTTACATTCTATTGGGAGGGGACAGGTTAGAATTAGGGTTGCAACTGACTGACTTACACTAGCCAAGTATATGGCGCATCCCTTCATTTGTCCAGATCTTCCCTATTTCTATCAATGAAATTTTTTATTTTGTCTGCAAAGTCTCATATGTGCTTTAGTAGGTTTAAGTGAATTACTTCAATATAACATATCCTATTTCTTATTTTGAATAGGTTATATGGTATACAAGTACCTAATATCATTCCAACCCTGAACCTGATCCATCAAACCAGCCTGAGCCAGGACTGACCCAAAAGAGCCCTTAACTTGAAGTTCTATCTGTGGTTCTAGACCACATAATAGCTTCCAAAAGTCATACCAGTCCTCCTGAAGTATCTACCACAAGATATTTAATCAATCAATAAAGTACTATATCACTTTTTACTAATTAAATTTTAAAAATTTTTTTCTTATTAGTAAAATGTTGAAAATAATTCATTCTTCCTTTGCAAATGTTTATCTAGTTTGTTCTTCCTTTATGTTTTGCAGAAGAGGAAACTGAGGAACAGATAGGTTAAATGATTGGCTTATGGTCACATCACTAGCAAACAAATGGAATGCATTATCATTGTCTTTCTTTACAAGATCCAGGATTCAAGAAGCATGAAGGCATTTGCCCTCCAATCATATGATCTATAATTAGCAGCGGAGCATGACTACTATGATGTATCCAATTGGAAAGTAATATTTGGAGCATGACTGTTAATGTTTTGTATGCAATCATAAGATGAACACTGGCTATGAAAACTTCTTAGTCCTTAGGTTTAGGAAAAACACACACACTTCCTTTGGCACCCACTCTTATTCCATGGAAGCTAATTTATAAGGTCAAGTTTGAGCAATCAATCATTTCTGAACAATTGCAAATCCCAAGGTGCCACTGTATGGCATCAAGTAACATGGAGTTATTGCAAAAGACTGGTCACGCTTACCAGGTTAAGGTTCAAAGAAACCTCCCAGGCACACTCAGGTTCACTTCACTCACAACTCACATCCCGATTTTTCCCAACAGGTCTTCTGAACTACACCCAGATCATACCCCAGCTGCTTGCTAACATGGCCTCTGAGTTTCTGCAATCCTTCTGGGGACAGCTGTTGCATCTGCAGCTCTTCTCCCAGGTATCAAAAAGCCTCTACTCGTCAATGTAAACTGCTGCTGCTTCCAGTCATCCCATCCCCTCTCTTTATGAAACACTCATCAGTCCATCTATAATACTAGTCTCGGCCTTGTGAGTCCCAGAGGAACTTTGGCTCCTGGGGCTATGACTGGCCCTTAACAATTTTCCTTTTAATTCAGCCCTTGTGGCAGGGGCAATATCTGCTACTATATAGTTGGTATCAATGGCAGAAAGGATAGAAGGTCCATGAATAAAGACTTGTTTTTTTCTAAAAAGTCAATGAAAGTATCCTCGATAGTTATCAGTCAATGATAGTATCCTCAGGACTAAGGATAAAATGGTTGACATACTTTCCTGGTTGCCTAAGGCATAAAAATACAAGGCATGAGTAGTCAGTGCTCTTCAGGCCAGGAAAATCTCAACTGATATACCCAATGCCATTGTGCCAAATGTAGAGATAAGGAGAGCTGCACCCAAATGAACTAACTACCACTGTATCTTTGCTGAATATCCTTTCTGGGCCATTACTGAGTGACCCTCCTTGTTTTAAAGGTTATCTAGTGAACAAGAACCCATTTTCATTCCAATTCTGAGTCTAAACCCTCAAACCAGCCTGAGCCAGGCCTGACCCGTAACAGATTTTAATTTTCAGTCCTCTTAGAGGCTCTAACTCACATAATGGCTTCCAAACTAGCAGTACCATCAGTCATTTAATGAATCAATAAGTATCCCAGCATGGTTCAAGCTCAAGACACTTAGGATCAGTATGCTCTTGTCATATGTTTGACCAGGCTGTAGGGAGTAAAAAGATTAGATTAGATAAAGCATTTAAATATTAAGCCCTTACTGTTTACCAGGCACTGTGCTAAGTTCTGGGAATAAAAATACAGCCAGGTTTAAACCCAGTGCTCCTACTTATTAGCTATATGACCTTGAGAAAGTAATTTCTCTTCTCCTTTTCCTCATTTTGAAAATGGAGGCATTCTACCGGATCATTTCTATGGACCTAGGTGTTCTAAGTCTTAAAATCCTCTGATGACACATATTAAGGGTCCTCTGTCTGGCCTCTCAGTTCTCTTATCCATAAAAACATAAGGGTTGAACTAGCTGATCTCTTCAGTTCCCTTAAGACTCTAAAATCTGTGGTACTACTATTCTATTATAGTCTGTCTTTTTGTGGGAAGAAACACTTTAAGGTCAGTCAGAGATGGAAGCATTGATGATAGTGGCATCTCTAAGAGGGGAAAGGGAAAGGGAACAAGCATTTATTTAGCACCTACTACATACCAGGCACTGTGCTACATGCTTTACAGATATTGTAAGAGAGACACCGAGCTGCTTCTGTAGGACTGGGGACCTCTCACATATTTTTAAAAATAGATTTTACTGATACTATTTGTCTTTACACCAACTAGACACCTCCATAACCACCCCCAAAGAGTCATAAAAATATGGCCCTCACATATTTTTTAAAAGGCTCATTCATATGTTTCACATGATTTCATATGTATAATTTATATCATATTTCTTGCCTTCTCAGTGGGGGAAGGAAAGGCTGAAGGGAGAGAGAAAATTTGAAATTCAATATTTTTAAAAAATGAATGTTGAAAATAAAAAAAATTTAAAAGGCTTAATTATAACTTCTTATGGAAAAGAGGTAGCTAGGTAGCACAGTGGACATAGCGTTTGACTTTAAATCATTAAGTCCTGATTGCAAATCTAGCTTTCAGATACTTATTAGAGGAGAATGGCTGAACAAGTTGTGGCATATGATTGTGAAGGAGTACTATTGTGCTATAAGAAATGACGAGGGGGATAGTCTCAGAAAAACATGGCAAGACCTATATGAACTGATACAAAGTGAAGTGAGAAGAACCAGGAGGTCATTGTGCACAATAACAGCAATGTTGTAATGATGATCAAATCTGAAAGATTTGGCAACTATCCAGAGAGAGAACTGATGAACTCTGAATGCAAACTGAAATACAGAGATATATATATATATATTTATTTTACTTTTTTGGGCAATATGGATAATATATAGAAATGTTTTGCGTGATTCTACATGTATAGATATTATACTGCGTGCCTTCTGAGTGGGTGGGGGAAGGTGTGGGAGGGAGGGAGAGAATTTGGAACTTGAAATTTAAAAAGAAAAGAATGCTAATAAATAATGAATGGGTGCGGGGCAAGAAGCAGCATATGAAATTTCAGCATTCATCAATCGCAGGGCAGGCAATAGTCAGGAATTACTCCAGATTTGTCCTGAGACCTCACATAACTCTCATCATTTCCTTGTGTCTCAGAAGATTATGGTGTAGTTCACTCTTTGGAGAGTGGGGAGGGAGAGGAGTCATGACTAATAATGAAATTTCACAATTAAAGTCTATTTCTTGGGTCCATCAATGGTCTACTTAAAGTTGCTGCAGCTTAACTTACCTCAACATATGAAATAGGGAATATCCCAATTTTGTCAGACAGCATCCCTTCAGCCCAATTTTCATCCACTCTCCGAATCACCGTCAGGACATCATCCTGCAGGAATACCAAAATGATGATGTCTCCATGTTCTAATGAAGACTTGTCGCTTAATTTGTGCCCTCTGACAATTTCAGATATTTGAATAAAAACTTAATGATAGGTATGTCTGTGTATACATCCACAATTTTCCTGAATCAGATGCTGTCTAGCTCAATGATTTTTCAGACAGATTGAGGACTCTGTTGCTCCCCTGTGATTTCCTTGTGAAGAAGATGGGCTGCAATATTACATACCTGGGCTGTTGCAATCCATCCCCACCTTCCTTTAGCTTACAAAATCTTAGTCAATCAGTTACTCAATTAACAAGCATTTATTAAGTGCCTATGATGTACCAAGCACTATGCTAAGTGCTGGGGATATAAACAGAGTCCAAAGACAATCTCTACTCTCAAATTGCTTAGAACCTAATGGGGAGATTACTGTGTATCAACAAGATTTACAGGATAAACTGGAGATAATACACAGAGGGAAGGCATCAGCATTAAGGAGGATAGGAAAAGGCTTCTGGCAAAAGGTATGATTTTGGCTGGTGCTTGAAAGAAGTTGGAGAAGCAGAGCTGAGGAGGGTGCAGGTTCCAGGCATTTGGAAAAGCCATTGAAAATGCCCAAAATCCATTGATGGATTGTCTAGTGAGAGAAACATCTAGAAGGCCAGTGTTTCTGGATCACTGAGTATGTGAAGAAGAGTAAGGTGTGAAAAGACTGGAAAGATAGGAAGGGACCAGATTAGTGTCAGACTGACTCTCAAACTTTTCATACAGCAAATATTTCTTAGACGAAACTAAAAGCCCTTCTATTGCTCTCCAAACTTCACTTACATTCACCTTAAAATGCCTACCCATTATCAGCTCAGCAGACAACTTTTCTGGTACTACTCTGTACCCTTTTAATCACAGAAGCAGACTTTAACTTAGGAATCCCACTAGTTAATCAACTTTTCAAACCCTGGCATGACAAATATACACTTTAAGGGAAGGGGCTGGGAAAGATAAAATTTTGATGATAAATGTAACAACAGAAAAAGAAAACACTAAGGATTTTTAAAATTGGAACTGCATATAATAATATTTGTGAACAAAAGTTAATGTTTTTGTGACCCCAACTGGGCTTTTCTTGGCAAAGATACTGGAGTAGTTTGCTATTTCCTACTCCCTCTCATTTTACAGATGTGGAAACTGAGGCAAAGAGGGTTAAGTGACTTGCCCATGGTCACATAGTTAATAAGTGTCTGATGCTGGATTCAAATTCATGAAAATGAGTCTTTCTGATTCCAAGCCCAATGCTCTATCCACTGTACCACTTACCTGCCCCATGAACAAAACTACTTTTGGTAAATTATGATTACTCTTTTTCCAATCACATGCAATTTCGCTGGAACTCCCCATGAGGAAACTGGTTAATGCAGGTTGTCAACTATTCTAAAACTTAGAGAGTCACCTGGGGGCACTGACTTAGAGTCTTAGGATCACGCAGACCAGGATGTGTTTTCCAAACTCTGAGGCCGGTTCTATTCATTATGTCATGCTGTTTCTCTATTGACTATTATTTTTAAAAAATGAAGATCCTACTTAAAGTTAGGAACTGCTTCATATAAAATGGCAGTACAAGGAAGTAGGAAGGAAGTACAAATGGCCATAAATCTATCCCATTCAGTCATACCTTGTTAACCAAATAGAGAGGAAATGGAACAACAGTGAAAGGCAGTTGAACTCTGATTAACTCTAATTAACTGATGATAAAACCCACCTTCAACATCCCAATTAAGAGGTGTTAGACTATGGATGTGGAATGATGTATACTCTGACAAATATAATAGCTATATCTATTAGTTTTGCTTAAATGGCCTTTTGGGGGGTGGGGTTTACAAGGTTCAGTGATTTAAGGGTAAATGACTGTGGTTTAAAAACACAAAGCAACAATAACTTTAAAAAAAAAACGACCAGGGGCAGCAAGGTGGTATAGTAGATAGACTGGGTGCTCTAAGTTCAAATCTGCCCTCAGACAATTATTAGCTGTGTGACCTTGGGTAAGTAACTTAATCTTTCATCCTGTTTGCCTCAAAACAAACAAACAAACGAAATGTCCAACTTAAGAAAGTTTACCTTTGCAAATGGCAGACAGTCTTTGTCAGCTTCCTTGTCTCTGACTTCAAAGTCATAAAGTGCTTTGCACTGAGGCGGGGGCTGAGGTAAAGGTTTGATAATCTGCACAAAATTAGTGGGAAAAAATCCATGAATCCCGTTGACTTCTCCATGATACCAATTTTCATCCACCTGTCGACGCAAAATGATGATGTCGCCCTTAGCGAAGTTAAGATCTCCAGGCTCTTTTCCCTCATAATTGTATAATGCTTTGGCACATGGTAACTGAGGTACACCCTTAAAAGGAAAGAAAAACATGATTGTGAGTTTTTAATGCTAGAACATAGAGAGAAAAAAGGTCTGAAAATAAGAATACTTACTAACAGCATTTTAAAAAGACCCTGCGTCGTTTCTAACATATATAGAGAACTGAGTCAAATCTATAAGAATACAAATATTCCTCAATTGATAGTCAAAGGATATGAACAAGCAGTTTTCAGATGAAGAAATTAAAGTTAACTATAGTTATGTGAAAAAATGCTCTAAATCACTATTGATTAGAGAAATAAAAATTAAAACAACTCAGGACTTCCTGATTCAAGGTCCAATGTTTTATCCACTATGCCATCTGGCTGTCTCATGATCATGGACTCAGAAAGATAGGAGTTCAAATTTAGCTTCAGATATACTAGCCTGGGTGACCCTGGTCAAGTCAGCCTGCCTTAGTTTCCTTACCTATAAAATGGGGCTAATAATGGGACCCATTTCCCAAGGTTATTGTAAGGATAAAATGAGATGTTTGTAACTTGCTTTGTAAATCTCAAAGGACTATATAAATGTTAGCTTTTCCTATTATATAAAAGCACAATTCATTCATTTTATAGCTGTTAAGTGGGTCAAGCAGACAATGAACACTTATTAAGCACTTATGTGCCAAGCTCTGTGTTAACCACTGCCAATGCCAAGAAAGATTAAAAATATATTCTCTGCTGTCAGGGAGCTCACATTCAAATGGAGAAGACAACATGAAAAAATGGATTGATATTCCTTTGGTCTTTAGCAACACTGAGGACCACAAAGCGTAAGATGGAAAGAGACCTTTGAGGTCATCTAGCTGAACTCACATGTGAACCATAAATCTCTTCTACAATTTTCCAACAAGCTGTTGGTTATCTTCCGATGACAGAGAATCTGCAGTCTTTTAAGGCAGTTCTTCCAATCTGGACAGCTCTAATTATTAAAGTTTTTCTTCATAATAAATTAAAACTCCCTATTCATCTTAGTCCTGCCTCCTAAGGTTAAGAAAAGCAAGTTTGATCTGTCTTCCACAACTCCTAAGGCTAAGGAAAATAACTCTGATCTCTTCTATAAGTCATTGATGATACATATCTTTAAAGTCAGACTTCCCTAATAAGTGAGCATATTGACACTGATGTGCCACTATCAGTGACATGAAAATGGCTGCTTTGTTTCATGGATTTTAATAGCCTCCTTCACACTTCTATAGTGTCCTGTAGACAATTTCATCTTAAATGACTCCATTTTGTAAATAATCAAAATGAATGAGCGAGTGAATATGAGAATCTCAAAACAATACAGGAGGAAGTGGTCTAATCAAGAAGTTTAGCTTGGAAATCTAGAGCGTGATTCCTGTAACGCTGCTACTTAGTCTTCAGTTTCCTAGAGGACAAATGGCAAATCACCCTAATCTGTAAAGACCTTTGAAAGAAAAAAAAAACTTTTAGAGGAGATTTTTCATTTTATTACTTCTCGAAAATAGTAGATCAAATGCTCACACCAAAGAATTTCTAACAGACATTCTCTATATAGCACTAGACAGAAAGCTGATAGTTTTGGGTATCTGGTATCACAGTCTGCTGGGTCTCTTCCCAGATCCCTGGACTGAGGCCCCTTGTCTAGTCCATGGGCAATGGTAGCACAAATCCTGGCCTGACGGTGGATACTTTTTTTTAGTCTACAGTTGCCTCCTGCTAGGGCCTACCAGAAAGCCAAAGATACCAATGCCATTACTCAGCATCATAGCTTTAGAGCTGAAAAGCAAACTAGGGGCCATTGAGTCCAGTTCCCTCTCATTTAACAGGTAAGGCAAGTAAGGCCCTCACCTAAGGCTGAGTGGCTTGCAGTAAGAAGCACAGTGGAAATTTGAATCCAAGTCTTCTGACTTCAAATACGGCATGTTTTTCAATGCAATATACTGATTCCATTGAGGCGGGTCCTATCTAAGGGAGATTCCAAAAGCTGCGCTTTGGTTCCTAAGTCACATGAAAAGGACTTAGAGCAAAAAGACCCTTATGGATCAACCAATCCAACCTGCTTGTTTTACAGATAAGGAAATTAGGTCCACAGAGAGTGATGTGATTTCCCCAAGGTTACACAGGTAATTTCCTGCAAAGCTATATTTTGAACCTAGGTATTCAAAATCCAAATCTAGGGCAATCTTCTTGCTTTATAAATCCTCTGAGAGGCAGCATGGTGTAGTGGATAGAGCTGACCTCGGAGCCAGGAAAACCTGGGCTCAAGTGACAGCTCCCACACATACTGTGAGACCCCAAACAGGAATTCACAATCTCTCAGCCCTCTAAGCAACTCTCTAAGACCGTGAGTTTCAGAGAAGGTGCCATATTGCTTTGGTATGAGGAGTCTTCTCTTTTGAGAATGGAGGTATCAAGGTGGCACATGGATAAAGTCCTGGGCCTGGAGTCAGGAAGTCCTGAGTTCAAATCCAGCCTCAAAAACTTACTATCTGTGATCCTAGGCAAATCAGTTAACCTCTGTTTGCCTCAGTTTCCTCCATTGTAAAATGTGGATGATAATAATAGCTTCTATTTTGCAGATCAAATGAAATATCTGTAAAGCACTTAGCAGAGTGCCTGGAACATAGTAGGTGCTATATAAATGCTTATTCCCCTTCCCTTCCCACCCGTCATACCAAAGACATCACAGGTCCAGGCCTATTCTTACCTGGGCTTCTGCAGTTATAATAGATCACAGGATTACAGCTTTAGATAACAATAGCTAGTATTTATATAGTGCTTTAAGGTTTGCAAAGTGCCTTACATATTCTCTCATTTGATCCACAACAATCCTGTAAGTTAGGTGCTATGATTATTTCCATTTTGCAGATGAAGAAACTGATACTGAGAAAGGTTAGATGTCTTACCCAGGGTCACACAGCTAGTATCTGAGGTAGCATTAAAACTCAGATTTTTCCTGACTCCAAGCCCAATACTAGAAAATCACAATTGAGTTCTTATTCCTATAAAACCATAAATTCTACCATTCTTATTTGATATTCTTATCTGATTTGATTATCCTACCATTATCTAATAATGGCCTAATGTGGTGGGGTTGTAGGGATGCTCAGGAGGACTAGCAACTCTGGTGGGAGTGCTTCCCAAGCCCTTTTCAGGGCTGCTCAACTACCTTTGGTCTCCACCCGACACTCAAACCCATTGTTCTAAGAAGCTACAGCATGTGCAGTGGCCGCATCCCAGTAAAGCCATTTCAGCAGATGGGCTAAACCAGGTTGGGAGTAAAAGACAGGCCCCAAGCATGTGAAGATCTCTCCCAGTGGAATGGGCAGATGAAAACAATTTGTTCCAACAGCCATGAAGGCGGCTGAAGCAGGTGCTCTGGGGTGCTTAGAGCTTGGTTAGACATCAAAGACACCAAGGTCATCCACTGCATCCTGGGCCATGGCCAGTCATTCTGACTTTTGTTTTGTCACTGGACTTTGATGAGTCTGGAAGAGAAAGTGAGGTTAATGACCTTGTGCAACTCTGCCTCACTTAAACCCAATGCATGGACAAGTCAAGACATCGCCTGTGATGTCATTGCTCCACTTGGAAAACAAAAGATGAACAAGAAGAAGAATCTGGTGACTCGTTTTTTTGTGTTCTTAGCTTTTTCTAGAATAGGATTTAAGAGACGGTCAGAGCAGCCTAAAGACAGACACAGACAATGCCATGACACAAAGGCTACAACTTGAGAAAGTATAGACACAGAGATACATAGATATAATCCTACGTTATACATTCATGGGATCATAGACTTACGGTTTAAATGGACCTTAGAGGCCATCAAATCCCACCATTTCATTTTACAGACAAGGAAACTGAGGCACAGAGTGATCAAGTGATTTGCCCAAGGTCACACAGAGGGGCAACTTGAACACGGGTCTTCTAACTCCAAATCGAGTTTTTCCAATGTACTATGCTGCTCCAAGGATGGATGTAGATTTCTTACACTATACAAAGTACAATACTGGGTCATGGTCACTTAGCTCAGTAAAGGATCCTATCTCTGACACTGGCACTGGGCAGAGGGGATCCTTGCCCTTAGTAATACTGATCTCAAAGATTAAACATGTACTTTGAACTTTCCTAGATTCTCTCAAACACAAATATGGGTCATTCATCCATAAGTCTGGAAACCATTTATATTTTCAGCTTGTACTATTTCTTAGGGAAATGACCTTCCTAAGTTACAAGCTGCTGTGTAAAAGCAACACTTCCTTCTATTTTTCTCTTTCAAATCTCTTAGTTCTATTCTGGAAATTGAAAAACAAGTCAAATAAGTCAGGTTTTGTAAATGTTTGTCACATTCCCCATTTAGTCTTTATATTTCTGGTCTGAAGCATCCTGCATTGTTAGAATGTAGAAGGCTATCATTTTTTTTTCTGGAGAGCATGGGATCACAGATTTAGAATGGGAAGCCATTAAGTCAAAACCCCTCATCTTACAGATGAGGAAACAGGCCCAGAGAAGTCACTGAGCCTTTATTTGCACTCGGATCCTGTGATGCCAAATCCATCATCCTTTCCTGTATATAACTCCACCTCTGACTGTGTCCACAAATAATAGGTAGGAAAATAGTCCATGAAGGCAAATTAAAACTCACTTGTCTTTGTTTTCATCAAAAGAGAGTACATCAAAACCCGTGGCAGAAAATACGTTTTCAAATACTATGGAATAGATTCTTGTAACTTTCATAAATGTTTTTGATCATAACATAGTATAATTTTTGTATCCCTAGCATTTAGCACAGTCCCTGGTAAGATAGTAGGTGCTTAAGAAATGCTTATTGACTAACTGCTGACTATATTGGATATATCCACCACCATGCCATGAAGTTCTATCCTGAAGGAATTTATGCCACAATGACGTGCTCAGACAATATTTCTAGAAGTATTTAGTATTTTAAAACGTACTGTAAGTTCTTGGTTTTTTTCCTTACAGTTTTTAGGTATGAATGATTTCAGATAAAAAAAATTAAAGAAATTAGAAATTCATTGTCAAACATCACTTAGTAGCAGGTGATATTTCAGATGTGGTCATAACCCATTTCAATATGGCTAATACACAAGCCTACAGAAAATTAAATTCAAATCTTTCACAAACCTAGTCACAAATAATTTTGTCCAACCCGATGGCCAGTTCCCCTAATCCTTCTCCATCTTAATTAGTTCTGGCTAACCTACTTTATGCAAAAACACGCCTCCCAAATAAACAAAGATGTATGTTAAACTTCTCACAGATGATTCAAAAGGAGTAAAGACTAGGAACTGCAGAATAGTTGCCAATGGTCATTAACAGAGTGTTTTCTAAATGGACATTCTCTATAGCAAAGAAAACTCTGTAACTCATTGACATTGGCCTCCTTGTTGTTTTTGACACACCACACTCCCTGTATTCCCTGACTATTCTCTATGACTAGTACTCTCCCTACTCATCTTCACCTCCTAACTTCTCTGGCTTCTACCATATCTCAGCTAAAGTCCCAACTTCTACAAGATCTGCAAGAAACATTAATCTCAATGTCTTCTCTTGCAGACTACACTCTCTCTATATCTTGTTTGCAAGTTGTCTCCCAATTAGACTGTGGGCTCCTTTCAAGCAGAGATTGTTTTTGTCCTTTTTTTGTACCCCCTGTCCTTGGCACCATGCCTGACATGTAGTAGCTGACTGATATTATCCAGGAAAAAAAGGGAGAGATCATTCCTGAATTATTTATTAAGCATTTTCTCTTTTCCAGTTTGAGTCTCACAACAAATTTGTGAGATAGCTAGTATATTTATTACCCTCATTATACAGATGAGGAAACTACAGGTGAGGTTCCGCCCTGAAGGAATTTATGCCACAATGACACCCTGAAAATGTTTACTTCATCACAACTCAGACAATATTCCTAGAAGTATTTAGTATTTTAAAACACACTGTAAGTTCTTGGTTTTTTCCTTGGTATTTTAAAACATAGTCACACAACTGGAAGTGTCTATAGTGAGAGTTGAACTTAGGTCTTCCAGACTCCAAGTCCTAACCACTATCCCACATGGACTTTCCCCTTATGAGCTGATCTTTGAAGGTCATCTGCAAGGCTACGAAGAACTATAACCTGGTTTTCCTTTGATAAACTGTTGTGACATTTGAAGGTTGGTGCTTATGCCCTGAACACAATCAGATCCAGAACCCAGTGGCTTGTTTTTCCAAGACAAATTATGAACTATTCCAAAAAACGTATTAAGTATTCTTGATAGCACAAATGGTGGAGGATAATATTGTTTACTACAACAACACTAGGATTCTCCTTGGCCTGGGCTCATGTCCTTCTAGTGACTATTACCCACAAGGTAATTTACTGCTGGCTGGCCTATTGAGGGTATGGCAAAAATCAATTCTGAAACATACAGTGGATCACAGAGGCCACAGAAAGTGAACCCATGCTCGAACATCTGGCTCCATTTTCCCACAATGTTCCTTTTTCAATTAAACCCTAAGAGTCAGAATCCAAGAAGCTAGATTCTGTCAAGGATCTCAAAGGAACATTTCCCACATTAAATAAAACGGATTCTGCTCTATAATTTAAAAAAAAAACAACAAAGAAGTTCGGGGGGGGAGGAAAACTGAGACAGCCAATGATTAAGGACGAATTGTGAACCCACTCTGAAGAGCAATAAAAAAATGCCCTTGGTTTGGATAGTGCCCCCCCCATTCTTGGGGGCACTATATATCACAACCCACCAGGGCACTATCTTCACATTCATCTCCTCATCAAAAAGATTTGAGAGCCAAAGCCCGCCTTGGGGCCCTACTGCTCTGTGCCTGCAGGCTGTCTTCCCAGGCTGCTTCCTGGCCTCTAAACTCTCATCAGCCTCCTGGCCCCCAAGATCTGCTGAGCCAGAGTTTATATTTCGCTCTGAGTCTTTCACTTGGCTACACATGAAAGGGAGGCTTAAAAGGAGAGGGAGAAAAAAAAAACTCAGAGAAAGAGAGAAAGGGGTGGGAGGGAGAAGAGCTTTACCACTCCGAAGCCTACCCACTGCTCTGCAGCTGTCATTTACCCAGACAGCTCTAGTGAAAATTCTAAATCTCAAGACTGAAAGAGAATTTCATATTCATTCGGGTTTTAAAAGGTTGCTTAAGTTCTTAGTAATGATAATTTTAAAGTTTGGTGTATTAAAAAATTCTTGATTTGTAACATTTTCTAATAGAAAAGGATTTAAATAAATATTAATCACATTACTAATTTTAAAAAAGTTATAACAATAAACCTGTCTCATTTCCACAGGATCACAGAATCTCCAAAGTGGAAGTCACTTAGTATATCCATGTATCCCTTCTCTAATACATCCAAGAGAGTATCAGACATTTGGAAACATTGTGGTTTGTTAACATAATGGAAATATTTTGTGTCATAGGAAATTATCCATAGGAATAATAAAGAGACTCATAGGAAGATATGCGTGAACTGAGTATGGAATGTCTCAATAATATATGCTTAGGGGTTTGTTTGTTTATTTTTTTGGCTCCTAACCTGGAATTCATTCATGTGATAAATTCTTCCTGTGGAAACTCACTCTAGTTACACCTTAAAAATATTTTTTATCTAGTTAAGAGAATTGCCTGGGGCACTGAAGGATTAAGTGACTTGTCTCTACCAGCCCAAGGGATCTCACTCCATGGCTTCTTCTCCAGCAAACTGCTCCCACTATCATCACCACTCTCTTATCTGCAATGTCTCCTAGTCTATTGGCTCCTTCCCTACTGCCTACAAACATGCCCACATCTCCCCCATCCTCAAAAAATCCTAACTTGATCCCATGTCAGCAATCATCTTATTTCTCTTCTCCCTTGCTTGGCTAATCTCTTTGAGAAGGCCTTCTACAACTGATACCTCCATATCCTTTCATCTCACTTCCTTCTCAACTCTCTAGGGAGTCTGGCTTCCCAACATGCAACTGAAAGTGTTCCCTCCAGAAGCAGAAAACTGGCAAAGAATTTTTACAACTAGTGTCTCTGATAAAGGCCTCATTTCTAGAATATATAGAGAACCGAGGCAAATTTACAAGAATACATGTCATTCCCAATTGATAAATGGTCAAAGGATATGAACAGGCAGTTTTCAGAGGAAGAAATTAAAGCTATCTATAGTCACATGAAAAAGTGATCTAAATCACTTGATTAGAGAGATGCAAATCAAAACAACTCTGAGGTATCACATCACATCTATTAGATTGGCTAACATGATAAAACAGGAAAATGATAAATGTTGGAGAAGATATGGGAAAACTGAACACTAATTCATTGTTCGTAGAGCTGTGAACTGATCCAACCACTCTGGGAAGCAATTTGGAACTATACAAGGGCTACAAAAATGTGCATACCCTTTGATGTAGCAATACCACTTCTAGGTCTGTATCCCAAAGAGATCATAAAAATGGGAAAAGGACCCATATGTACAAAAATATTTATAGCAGCTCTCTTTGTGGTGTCCAAGAACTGGAAATTGAGGGGATACCCATCAATTGGGGAATGGCTGAACAAGTTGTGGTATATGAATGTAATGGAATACGATTGTGCCATAAGAAATGATGAACAGGTGGACTTCAGAAAAACCTGGAAAGACTTATATGAACCAATGCTGAGTGAAATGAGCTGAACCAAGAGAACACTGTACACAGTAACAGCCACAACGTGGCATGACTGATTTTGACAGACTCGGCCCTTCTCAGTAATGGAAGGACCTAAAACAATTCCAAATGATTCATGATGGAAAATGCCATCCACATCCAGAGAAAGAACTATGGAGTCTGAATGCAGTGTGGAGCAGACTATTTTCTTTTTTTGTGTGTTTTGGTTTTTTTTTCTTTCTCATGGTTTCTCTCATTCGTCATAATTCTTCTCTACAACATGACTAATGTGAAAATATGTTTAATAAGAATGTATATAGAGAGCCTATATCAGACTGCATGCCATCTTGGGGAGGAAGGGGGGATGAAGGGGGAGAAAATTTAAAACTTAAGGAAGTAAATGTTGAAAACTAAAAATAAATAAACTAAAAAAAAAAAGAAAGTGTTCCCTTCAGAGTTATCAATAATGTCTTAATTGTGAAATCTAATGTACTTTTCTCAATCCTCATCCTTTCAGACTTCTCTGCTGCCTCTGACACTATGGATCCATCTCTTCTCCTTGATACTATGGGACACTCTTCTCTCCAGATTTTTGTGACATAACTCTTTCCTGGTTCTCCTATCTGTCTGACTGCTTCTTCTCAGTCTCCTTTGCTAGATCTTCATCCAGGACATGCCCATTAACCATAGGTGTTCCTCAAGGCTTTATCTTGGGATTTCTTGGTCTATACTATTCAACTTGGTGATCTCATCAGTTCCCTTGTTTGGTTTTAAACTATCATATCCACTAGATTTATTTGTCCAGCCCTGACCTCTCTTCTGACCTCCAGTCTTGTACTTCCAAATGACCATTGGATATTTTGAACTGAATGTCTCATAAACATTTCAAACTCAACATGTTCAAAACAGAATTCATTAGCTTCCAGCCTCGCCCTCCCTGCCTTCTTTCTCATTTCCCCAATTACCGTCAAGAGAATTAACATCTGCTCAGTCACTTAAGCTTGCATCTTCAAGTCCATGTTGTCTCTCACTCCCTGTATCTAATGTTGCCAAGTACTGTTGTTTCTATCTTTACAGCATCTCTCATATATATCCCCTTCCCTTCTCTAAAACAGCTCCAATTGGGGTACAAGCCCTCATCACCTCACACCTGGATTATTGCAATGGTCTGTTGATTGAGGCCCCTGCCTCAAGCCTCTCCCCACTCCAGTCCATCCTCCACTCACCTATTAAACTAATCTTCCTAAAGTTCAAGTTTGACCATGTCAACCTGACACCCATCCCCACTAAATCAACTTTAGTGGCTTCCTACAGCCTCTAGGATCAACAATTAAATCCTCAGTTTGGTTTTTAAAGCTCTCTGTAACCTGGCCTTTTCCCACCTTTACTGTCTCTTTACACTTTACAGTCCCACCCCCAATACTCTCCAAGCTTTCTTGTTGTTCCCCGCAGTCTCTTGACTCTAGTCATTTTTTCTTTCTGTCCCTTGTACCTGGAATTTTCTCCCTCCCCATTTCTACCCCCTGGCTTCCTTTGCTTCCCTTTGACTCTCAGCTAAAATCCCACCTCTTGTAAGAAACCTTTCTGTACTCCCCCTTAATGCCAGTGTTTTCCCTCTGTTGATTATCTCCAATTTATCTTGCATATATCTTCTTTAGTCATAATTGTTTACATATTATCTTCCCCTACTAGACTGTGACCTCCTGGAGAATAGGGACTGTCTTTTGCCTTTCTTTGTATTCCGAGCACTTCACACAGTTGTGTAGTTGTTGTTGAGTTGTTTCACCCATTAAACTCTTCATGACCCCATTTGGGGTATTCTTGGCAAAGCTACTGGAGTGGTTTGCCATTTCCTTCATTTGACAGACAAGGAAACTGAGGCAAATAGGGTTAAATGACTTGCCCAGGGTCACACACCTAAGAAGTGTCCAAGACTGGATTTGAATTCATCTTCCTGACTCCAGGCCCAGCACTATTTATCCACTGCACCACCTAGTGGCACATGGCACAAATTAAGCACTTGCTAATGCTTGCTAACTGACTGACTTGCCCATTGTCACAGAGCTGGTAAAGAAACAGGAAAAAAGACTTGAACACAGGTTCTTCTAACTCCATGGACTTTACCCACTATGTTACCTTGCTTCTCTCAAACAATTCATATTGCTAGAAAACTTTCATGCTGTAACATAACAATCCATTTCTTGGTTTCCTGTCCTGTTCTTGGCAAAAACAAACAGCTGCTAGTGCCAACTTTCAAATGACCCACAGAAATTCAGTGACTTGCCTAAGGTCATGCAGCTAGTAGGTGTTAGAGTCAAGACTGAAACACCAATCGCTGTGATTCCAAGGCCCCTTGTCCTCTCTATCTGTTATGTCACCAACACTGCTATTTCATAAAATATGTATGAATGTATTTTTCTGTGATAGGCACTAAAATTTCTAAATAATATTTTTAAAAGAATGCATACGAAACCTATGCCCACACAAATATTTTAAAACAAATGTTCTGAATTACAAATGAGTCCTAACAGCCTCAATCAGTCCCATTAGTGGGAGGCATTGCAAGATTTGCCTGTGAGTATGATGATCCATCTAGGACTCTTACCGGTAAATAAAATATGCTTCATTGTCAATCTGCTTTATAGCCTCCAAATCCCAATGCTCAGATTCACATGCAAGGCAGCCTTTTTCAATCCAAGCTCTTTTGAGCATTGCTTACCACTGTGTGATAGAAGGGAAGAGTTCAAGAATCAACCTCTCAAAGAAAATTGAGATTTTTCTCCCTCCAAATATACCTGGCTTACTTTGGCAATGACTATGGGGGAAAATACCATGATGGCCTGAACACAAACTTCATTTCCTCCAATGTGGCACATAGAAACATGGAGTGTGGCCTGTAATCAGTGTTGCTTTGGGGTGGATCCCTGTACTATAGTTTCTTCTTTCACAGGGATCTTGGATCTCACTTTCAGGAGGTGGCCTTTATTCAGAAGGACGCAATAGGTAGAATTGGGATGGTAGAAGATGGCTGAATTTGGAGTCATAGGACCTGGGGTCAAAATCAAGTTTTTTCCATTTACTTCAAGACCTTAAGCAAGTAATTTCACTTCTCTAGGGCTCAGCGCTCTTATGTATAAGATGGAGGGGCTGGACTTCCAGCTCTAAATCTATAGTCCTTTGATATAATTTAATAGTGCTGATTTTTAACTGAGGTGATATGTCCGACTACATAAGCACTAAATACTGTCTGGATTCACCTTGGTTTTCCAAGGCTACTGAAGGAGAACTTGGCTGTGATCCAATGCAATCAACATTTATTAAGCACCTATTCTGTGCCAGGCACCTATGGCAAGTGCTGGGGATACAATTAATAAAAAGAAAGGAAATCCTTGTCCTCAAGGAGTTGATAATCTAAAGAGGGAGACAACACACAAAAGGAGGTAGGAAAAAGGGAAATTTGTAGAGCTAATAATAATAGCTAGCATTTATATAGTGATTTACAAATATCTAATTTTATCTTCATGAAAACCATGGGAGGTAGAAGTAGCATTATTATTATCCCCATTTTACAGAAGGGGAAACAAAGGCAGACAGAGGTAAAATGACTTGCCCAGAGTCGCTCAGCTACTAAGTGTCCGAGGCTGGATTTGAATTCAAGTCTTCCTGACTCCAGGTCCAAGGCTCTATCCACCATGCCACCTAACTACCTCTGCAAAGGTAAAAGATTTTAAAATACGTTCTTTTATACAAAGGGGAATCTATTGGCTATTCATTACTAGTATACTATGAGGAAAGAAGATAAAATGAGATAATCACACGAAAGTATTGATTCTTTAATATTCAGCAAAACAGGTTTGAAATGAGAATTACTCTCCTCAGAGTACGTACTTAATTGTTTTAGAGAAAGTTATAAAGCAGAAAGGGGACAAGTCTCTAACTTTACACAAAATATAATCATAGCTATAATCCAGTGGCTTCTAGGATCTAACTGTTCTTTCAGATCATAAGATCACAGATTTAGAACTGAAAAGGACCTTGAAGGTCCTTCCACTTCATTTTATATTTGAAAAACTGAAGTCCAGAGAAGTCACTCTACTTGCATAGTATCACAGAGAGCAGAGCTGGGATTCTAACCTAGACCCTTTAATTCCAAATCCAGTCCTGGGAACCAGAAAAAGCCTTTGGGAGCATCAGGCATCCAAGTATGATTTCGTCTCCTCCTCCACATGTACCAATCCCAACAGAACAAACTTAAAAAAGACATTCTATCTCATACTTCTTTTTTCACAAAGATTACTTTACTATGTGACTTTCACTTAATAAATATTTTTCAAGTATCTAAGGTGATGATAAAAAGCTTAGAGAAGTCCCTGCCCTCGTTGAATTTATAATCTAAAAAAGACATAGGTAATAAGGTCATAAATTTAGAACAAGAGGGGACCACAGAAGTCAGCTAGTCAGTCCAATGTTTTCATTTTAAAGAGGTTGATATGGCAGCCCAGAGGTTAAATAACTTTCTAAAATGGCAGAATTGCTGTTAGAACCATAGACCTAGGACACCAAACCTTAGCTCCTTTTCCTGCATCAGGATGAAGACATACACTATAATAGTGACACATGTTCCACAAAAAACATATGGATCTCTCTGTGAGATCCAAGAAGGAAAATTTTACCAACCAAGAGGACCAAGAAAGTTGGATTTCAAAGGATGGGTAGAAATTCAACAGGTAAGAGTATGGATTAAGACATTCAAAGTATCAGGAATAGATCAGATTAGCTACAGCACAAAGTCAGCCAAAGGTATTGAAAACATTAAAGGACT
Organism: Phalanger gymnotis; assembly: GCA_028646595.1. Classification (NCBI taxonomy): domain Eukaryota; kingdom Metazoa; phylum Chordata; class Mammalia; order Diprotodontia; family Phalangeridae; genus Phalanger; species Phalanger gymnotis. The sequence goes on from CM053623.1 coordinate 252,068,336, forward strand.
GCTGATTTCATAATTCTACCATCTATTCAAATTTGTTGAACAGAGTACTGGGGGTTCCATCTGATGACCATCAACTCACCCTCTCTTTATATTACTGGCCTTTCTTTTTCCTTTTTAACATTTCTTCTATTATTTGGAAGTAGAATAAAGCAAGGTGGGCTGTCCTTTCCCCTAACTGTAACCACTGAATACATACAAATCCCTTAGCATTTATGAATGGTCCATATAACTTGGATACATAACACAGCTTGACAATTATCTGGGCCTAGAACTGAACAGAAAGAAGAAGGAAGGCTGGATTGCATTTGAGATATTGTGTGTTATTTTAACTTCTCCCTGAAACTAAAACCCCAATTTTTTTTAACACCATTAGTGTTCTGGTGGTACTATATGTCTATGAATCATGACACAATATGGTCTCTTTAGAATTAGAGTTGTGGATCAGTAAAAGGATAATGGAGAGTGGTAGGTCTAAGTAGGCTACAGCCCATTACCAACAAAGAACTGAGTACCATAAGAGGTAGAAAAGATACCAGAGAGATATATGACTGAAGACACAGGAAGGCCATTCATGCCTTAAGAAGGATCACATATGCTCCACTGTTACTCAGGAAATGTAAAAGGGCCTAGAGCCAGGCCACCCAGTTTGGGTGAACTCTGTTGACAATCCATGTGAAGACACAGACATGAGTTGCAAAGGATAAACTACATTCCTCTATGGGAGGAAGTACCCATTTCAAGGATTTCACAGACCAATTAAAGAATTAAATTACATGGAGGCTCAAAAAAGAATCTCTCTTTTCTTTATCCATCCTTATACTTCTTGATCTCCATTTCAGTTATTCCAGGCTTCCATGTTCATTCATACGTGTTTTACTGCCCCATTCTCCTTCAATGAATACCCTACTGAAAGCCAATCCCTGCTTTCTACCTCACTGTTCATCAGATTCTCCTACAGGCTTGAGGAGGATGCAAGGACAATGCCCACTGTAGGCATTCCATCAAGATCACCACTACTTCTCTACCAACTAAAACAAACAAATATTTGTCTAACTTCTCTTGCTATTGTGAAGAAACAGTCACAAGGTTTGTAATGTCATTTTCTCCTTGGAAAGCCTTAAGAATGGAGCATCTAGGCAAAACCATGAAGGGAGCCATTGTAAATTTTTATAAAGAAAAAAATATGCATTGAGAACACAGTCCACAGTGAAATACTGACGACAAGTCAAGCCTCAAATTGTACAAAAGCCCAGTTTTCTGCCTTGTCATAAATCAAAATTAATTTAGACAACAACTTAGTGACAGCAGGAAAGCCTGCTGGACAAAGTTCTATATGAATAGGAGTTACTACTTCTGGTCAGCACTGTGGCTAGGTTTAAGAAAAAGCAAAATTTATGATTTTGAAAAAAATTCAAACTACCTTTATTTTTTCAAGCAGTCAATTGAATTTCTACATTTGCCAAAAAAAAAAAAAAGGAAAAACTCACAACATAGATGTCTGAACTTCTCAAATACAAATAAGTAATAAGTAAAACCCAGTGTGAGGCAGCTAGATGGTTCACTGGATAGAACACCAGGCCTAGAGTCAGACATGAGTTCAAATCTAGCCTCAGACATTCATTCACTAGCCATGAGTGGGCAAGCCATTTAACCTCTGTTTGTCTTAATCCACTGGAAAAGGAAACAGCAAACTACTCCATTATCTTTGTCAAGAAAACCCCATATGGGATCACTAAGAGTTGGACACGACTGAACAACAATACCTAAGCATGGCATCAACTTCAATTCAATAAGTCATTTACTGAGTGTCCTACTGTGTGCAAAGCACTAGACTTGGGGAGATTCTGAGTTTATAAGGATGGCATCTGGCTTCAGAAAGTACAGTTAATTAAAATACAAAATGAACTCTGGTGACTCCCTGTTGCCTCCAGGATCAAATACAAAATGCTCTGTGTGTGGCATTCAAAGCCATTTCTATCTTTTTTTTTTTAATATGTTTAGTTTTCAGCATTGATTTTCACAGGAGTTTGAATTACAAATTTTCTCCCCATTTCCACCCCCCCACTCCAAGATGGCATACACTCTGCTTTCCCTGTTCCCCAGTCAGCCCTCCCCTCGGTCACCCCACTGCCCTCCCATCCCCCTTACCCTTCCTTTCTTGTAGGGCAAGATAAATCTCTACACCCCATTGCCTGTGCAACTTATTTTCTAGTTGCATGAAAAAAAAAACTTTTTTACTTTTGAACATCTATTTTTTAAAACTTTGAGCTCCAAATTCTCTCCCCTCTTCCCTTCCCATCCACCCTCCCTAAGAAGTCAAGCAATTCAACATGGGACACATGCGTATCATTATGTATAACCCTTCCACAATACTGATGTTGTGAAAGACTAACTATATTTTGCAAAGCCATTTCTATCTTAACAGTCTTTGCATACCTTATTCTATGTATTCTATGTATTCCATGTATTCCCCAATCTATTGATTTTGGCCTCCTGGCTATCTTCTAACTGAAATCATTCTCTCTGGCAATCTTCCCTTCCCCAAATGCTCTCCCCCCGCTCCACCTACAGATTTTCCTGGTTTCCTTTAAGTCTCAACTAAAAAACTCCAGCTTTTACTGGAAGCCTTCCCCAAATCTTTTTAATTCTAGTGCCTTCCCTCAGTTAACCGTTTCCTAATTATCATGTATATAGCTTGATTGTATATATTTGTTTTCATGTTGTTTCTTCCATAAGATTGTAAACTCCTAGAGGGCACAGACTATCTTTTGCCTATATTTGTATCTCTAGGGCTTAGCACAGAGCCTGGCACACAGTACACAATTAGTAAGTATTTATTGATTATTGACTGATTGATAAGGGCATTATAAATGTACAAAAACAGGATTATGAGGGGCGGAGCCAAGATGGCAGCTGAGAAGCAGTGACTGGTGTGAGCTCCCCACCAAGTCCCTCCAAAAACCTATAAAAAAAATGGCTCTGAACCAATTCTAGAGCTGCAGAACCCACAAAGTGGCAGAGGGAAGCAGGGCTCCAGCCCAGGACAGCCTGGATGGTCTCTGGGTAAGGTCTGTCGCGTACGGAGCTCCCAGCTCTCAGCTGAGGGGAGCGGAGCTGAGCCCAGCAGAGCCCAG
>CM053623.1:252071969-252112115 GCA_028646595.1 Phalanger gymnotis
GTGTGTGTGTGTATGTGTTTTGTCAATTCACCCTATCCCTTCCTCCATGCCAGGGAATAAAATGCACCCACATACCTCACTCCAGAGGCCTAAGGGCCCCAATCTCCTGGTTAAGCATGATAGGTGCCAACAAAGCCCTCAATAGGGTTTCATTTTCTTTTCCTTCCTGACTAATTGGTGTGTTGTACTTTACTTGTACTGACTGGGTCATTTAATGTGAAAGTTCTGGGGAGAAAATAATCTGCAGTTTCCTTTTTGAGAAAATATTTTTCATTTCTTTAAAGAATTTTTGCAATAAAATTGATATTCTTCCTGAAATGTGTGTGTTTTTTCATTTCATGCTGCCTTTCATTATTTTTGCTTGTTGCATGAAGTCATATATAATACATACATGCTACTGTTCAAAGGAATTGGCCATTGGTCGATTTAACATCACATTCATGCAGTGAAGACTGAGTCATTACTTCAACACAACATCCTTTCCCTTTGAAATACAATCTTTTACAAGAATATAAAAGCAACCCTATAGAGCCTATAGGGTGAAGTTAAAGGCATTGAATACAAAGGAATGTATTCACCAATATAAAATTATATTTGCTTTGAAACTCAGCTACCCAAAAAGTAAGAACAAGAGACTGAAAGCACAGTCTACTTCAAATTTCTGTCCTAAGAATTTCAATCTTTGATTTGAAAGAGATACTTAAAGAAGCTCACGGAAATAAGTCCTATTTCCTAAACACAAAATGGCTGTCATTGAGAGTCCCTGGTGGCAGTCACTCTGAAGCTTTTTTTGTTAAACTATAACCAAGACAGTTATAGTTGAATGGCAAAATAATTCCCTGCTTAAGATAAAAATTTTACTATTGAATTGACTTTTTATGAAACGAGACAGCTAAAGGCTTCCCAGATCTGTTCAGCTCAAAGTGAATTCTCTCTTTGCCCTTAAGACAGGCTAATTTGTATCTTATTTACTTGTATCATATTTACTATTTACTACCTTGCCAAACAAAGGCACAAGCTTCAACAGGAAGAGCATCCTTGATAGCAGAACTTGGGAACCCTGGGTTTGTCACTATCCTCAAAACAATGACATGATAAACTGGTAATGAGTTCTGTTTTCTCTAAGTTCATCAATCAATCAACAAACATATATTAAGCCCCTACTGGGTGTCAAGTATTGAGCTAGGGAGTAGGGATAATAAGACAAATGAAATACTCCCTGGCCTCAAGGAATTTAACTCTTTATCTGGATTATAAGACATCTACAAAGTGCACATGTACACATGCACGTGTGTGCACAAACACAGACACAGACACAGACTCACACATACACACAGTGCTGGTTTTTATTTTTCCCCTCCTATCAAAACTGTACTTATATAAAACAGAACAAAAACTAGCTAGGAACCCATTTGGAGATGTAAAAGGCAGGTTTTTGTTAAGAACTTACTGTATGTTGCATAATAACAAACAGATTGTTTTCACTCTCTATACACTGAGAACTAAAATGAACAAATTACAGGTAACTTTGATTCTCTGACAGTTGGAAATGTCTGCCACCTACATTAAGGCAAAAAACCCCAAGCATTTTGGATAAGAATTTCTTGTGCACAGGAAAATACACACATCTGAAAGAACAAATACCTTCCTTCCTTTATTTTTTTAAATAAAATCACAAAATACCAGAGCTAGAAGGTACCTTGGAAGCCATCTTGTCTAAACTTCACCTGAAAAAAACCTCCACTAGAACTCAGTGGCTTAGTGGATTAAGTGCTGGACTTAGTGTTAGAAGGTCCTGCTTAGACACTTGCTGACTCAGTGTGACTTCAGAGTGACTTTGCTCAGACAAGTCGTGCATCATTGTCCTTATGTGTAAAATGAGGGGTGAATTCGATGACCTTGAAGGTCCTTCTCAGCTCTAAATATATGACTCTATGTACCTGACAAATGGTTATCCAGCCTTCATTTGTAGACTCTAATGGTAAACCCCAATGAATCTATGTATTTCTCAGCTCAATCAATTCAATTTTGGCGGGAGCTCCAAGAGTTTACAAGTTTTTTCTTCTATCAAGTATAAATATATCTCTTCAACTCCCTCTCAGTGCTCCTAGTTCTGTCCTCTAAGACCATATAGAACAAATCCAATCCTTCCTCTTGGTGCCATGATGGTCCCTTTGAACTTCAGGCCAAACACACTTTTCAGTACGCCACACTGCCTCCCTCTCAAAGGAACAGGAATACATACTAGTGAATGTGCATTTTCACAGGCCCAAAGCTTTTGGGAGAGGCAACAAACCAGTGGCAGGGTTGGCTATAATGGCCCCCAGAGGGAATGAATGGGCAAGAGACTTAGTGAGACAAACACAGAGAAAGACAAGAAGAAAACATGTCAACGAGACAAACAACATTAAGAAGTGAGAAGAATTTTTAAAATTACGCTAAAAAGAATAATAGTTCATGTCAACTCAGGGACAGCAGCAAAAACCAGTGGACACCTTGATAACTTGAACATGAAGCAACAGGGAGAGCCCATAGGACAAAAGGCTAAATAATTCCAGCCTTCTCCTACCATCTCCCATATCTCCACTAGAGCGAATGAGAAAATAGATGGGTTTTTTTGTTTGTTTTTTGCAGGGGGGAAGGCAGGGTAATTGGGGTTAAGTGACTTGCCCAAGGTCACACAGCTAGTAAGTATGTCAAGTGTCTGAGGCCAAATTTGAACTCAGGTCTTCCTTACTCCAGGGCCGGTGCTCTACTCACTGCACCACCTAGCTGCCCCCAGAAAATAGATGTTTTATTGATGATTTTTAAATACTGCTGACACTTCCAGATAATTACTCCCCCCAACAAACATTTATTAAGCATCTACTCTCTGCTAGGCACAATATGAGGCCTGAGGGAATACAATTACAATGAAGGGAAATGATCCATACTCACATATAAGTTTGCATAGAATAAATGGAAAGAGAATAAATACAAAAGTAATTAGCTACAAGGTAGTTTGGGAATGAGGGTGCTAGCAATGCAAAGACCTTATGCAAAAGCAGCACCCTGAAGAGAGGGATTCTATAAGGAAGGGGTTAAATAAGGAGTACTTACCAGGCCTGGGGGGGGTCAGCCAGTATAAAGACAAGGAAATAGGACACAGAGTGGTGGGCAAAAGGAACACAGAGAAGGCCAATTTGGCTGGAGTGTAGTGTGTGGCAGAGTAACATGCAACGAGGCAGGAAAGATAGGCTGGGGCCAGGCTGTTTAGGGTTTTAAAAGCTAAACAGAAGAATTTATATTTTATCCCAGTGTCAATAGGAAGCCACTAGAATTTACTGAAAAGGAATTGAGAAGGTCAGATCATCTTGGCAGCAATGTGGAGGAAGGGAGATCAGTAAGTTGTTGCAATGAATTAGGTGAGATGTGATAGCGGATGAAATTAGCAGCTGACTGAGAGATCCACCACTTCTCTGATAACAGGAGGGAGACATGCTCCAACATTAGGTCACTGAGGTCACTATTGATAATGGTTTTTTTTCCTTTACATTACTATGGCCACAGTGTACCCTGTTCTACTTCCCTCAATCTGTATCAGTTCACACAAGTCTCCCCAGGTCTTCTGAACCCATCCCTTCCATCATTTCCTGCAGCTCAATAATATCCCATTACATTCATGTATCACAGTTGGTCCAGCCATTCCCCAATTACTGGGCACTTACTTTGTTTTCAGTTTTTTGCTTAGCACATATTTTTGCACATATGGGGCCTTTTTCTTTGGGAAAGAACAAACTTTGTAGAAATGTTTCACTGGGGAGAAGTTATTTTGTTCATCAAAACATGGCAATCTAGACCCATGTGATCTGTTTTGTTGTTGTGAAAACAGGTTTATCATCTGGGCGACCCGATAAACTGGGTTCAAAGTCACACAGCCTTTGTACCTTACATATACCTTTGTATGTAGAAAATAACTACAATGATAATACTATTTACCCCACCAAAGTACCCTGAACACTGGTTAATGCACACGAAATAATTGGTTTCTTTAATGAATGATAGCTGAAGGTAACATTCCGAAGAACTTTCGAGACTCAAAAAAAAAAAAACCTTGACCCCCACACAGATTTCTTCTTTATCACATTTACTAGTATTATCTCCTTTCTTCTCTCTTCCCCAGACTCCCACCACTCTGATATCCCCAGTTATTCTAGGCTAAATGAACTTAAACATCCCTGTGCAGCAAGCTTAGAGGCTCTGCTCCATTTCATTCTTCTGGCTATCCAGCTACAAAACTTTACACTTAGGATCACAGAATTAGAGCTAGAGGAGGCCTTAAAAGTTATCTAGTCCAATCTCCTCATTTTATAAATGAGGAACGGAGGTCCAAGAACTTACCCACAGTCAAATAGGTAGCAAAGAGCTGGGGGATTTGAAGCCAGACTCTCTGACTACAGAGGCAATACTTTCCATCACACCATGCTGCCTCCCTCTTAATGCACTGCTTGTGGTCATCTACTCAAGAATCTTCAGTGCCTCCTGAACCCAGTGTTCAAAATCTTCCACAATAAATAAAGGTCCAAACTACTTTCTTAGCCTCATGTCAAGTCAATGTGGGCAACCAGGTGGCGCAAGTGAACAACGTGCCAGCCCAGAAGTCAGAAGACTCATCTTCCTGAATTCAAATCTGGCCTCAGACACTTAGTCGCTGTGTCATCCTGGGCAAGTGACTTAACTGTTTGCCTCAGTTTCCTCATCTGTAAAATGAGCTGGAGAAGGAAATGGCAAACCACTCCAGTGTCTTTGCCAAGAAAACCCCAAATGGGGTCAGGAAGAGTTAGACATGACTGAAACGACTAAACAAGTCAATGTGGCATTGTGCATTGGCACTAGATTTGGAATAAGGAAGACATTGGTTTAGCATTTTAAACACTTACAAGCCATGGGAAGTTGACAATTCATTAAGTGGAGCCTTAGTTTCCTCATCTTTAATACAGGAAAATAAGAGCAGTTATCTCAGAGATGTTGCGAAGAACAAATGAGATAACGTATGCAAAGTGCTTGGCAAACCTGGAGGAACTGCATAAATGTAAACTATTATTTTTATTATTCATACATTCTAGTATCCTCTCCCATTTCTTTGGTTTTACTTATGCTATCCCACCATCCTGCAATGCTTTGTCCTTTACCTCTTTTAGTGACATCCTTCCCTTCCTTCAAGGTCCTGCTTCCTTTGTGAAGTCAGTACCTATATTCTACATACTAGCCAAACTAGACTATTTCCCTACTCCCCTGCCTGTCTCTTGACTGGGTTTTACTTCATGTCTATTCCCCACACCCTTAGCTCAAAATAACTTCTCCTTCCTCACGTTTTTTTTTACAGCAGTTTTTCTGGACCTCTCCTTTGCATATACCACATTTTCCCTTATATCATACTCAAGTCCATGGGTGTCTTTTCCTTCCTTCTCCCCAACAAATGATAAGCTCTTCAAGATCAGGATCTGTGCCATGCTGTGGATTGACCATAGATCACAGTGGAAACATGGCTGGGTTTCAAATCAACGGGCTTTAGTTCAAACATCAGTGATATAGCTATGGTACCTGTGTGCCCTGAGCAAATCATATGATTTGGGTCTCAGTTTCCTCACCTATAAAACAAAAGAGCTGAGGCCTTACTTCCCTTCCATTTTTTTTAACATGACATAGCATGACATGTATCCACTTGGAGTTTACTATGGTATATGGTATAAGATACTGGTCAAATCCAGTATCTACCAAACACGTTTCTAATTCCAACATGGTGATTTGTTTTTCTTGGCTATGCATATGTTACTAAGGTGGCTTTCTTTTCAGGTTGGAGGGTCGGTCGTTTACTTAGTAGTAATGTTGTTTGTCCTTAGTTCTCAAAAAGGACCATGACATGAGGGAGGTGACTTGCAAGTGAATTAGATTTAGGTGAGGGAGGGCTATACAAAGTCACCAGCCTCACTTTCTCCTCAGAAGCCATCTGGGTCCAGTGGCAAGATACAGATCAGGACAACTGGAGATGGTCCTGATGCAGTGGAAGACCTCAGCCTTTTTAAGTTAAAGTCTTTCCCAGGTCTCAGTTTGAAAGTTAAGGTTTTTCATAGGTCTCAGTTTGACTGAGGCAACGCCCATTCAGTGATTAAGGCTGGTTAAGAAATGAGGGAATGGTCTCTTTTACCTGGTCAAAAAAAATCAATCTGGGAGGGGAAGACCCTCAGTTTCTGGCCAAAACAGAAACAATTGCTATTTACACTCACTCTGAGCATCAGGGCCCAAATAATTACCAAATGAGGCTTGGGCTGGGACCTATTGTTGGCCAATCAATCAAGGAGAGCCAGAGGGATTTGGGTCATGGTCCTTAAGAAAGAAATCTAGCCTGTAAACCCCAAGATATCTTGCTAGGTTTCAGAGATCAGAATTATATTCTTTTGGGCAGAGCACCTGTAGGCTCTACCCTATGTAGACAGAGGGAGAGGAAGGAGGGAGAGGAGGAAGGGAGGGAGGGAGGAAGGGAGGGAGGGAGGGAAGGAAGGAAGGAAGGAAGGAAGGAAGGAAGGAAGGAAGGAAGGAAGGAAGGAAGGAAGGAAGGAAGGAAGGAAGGAAAGGAGTTGCATTGCTCAACTAGAACTGGCTAGTTGGGTCCCCAGTGGGGAAGCTACTACTAATCACAGGTAGTAACAGTATTTTAAAAAAGAGCACCAAGGGTTATATCATTTCTTCAACCAGGGAGATACAGGCCTCCAACTAATATCACCCTTTCCAAAGCTTCAATTATGCATAAATTCTAGGTCACCTAAGTACAGACCTATTTTTAAATAACATGGAGAAATACATAGGTTTGCATTTTCTGTATTCCATCTTTTCCATGGCCTATATATAATTTCATTTATCCACTTATCCTTTATCCATTAAGAAGGCTCTAACTACCTCTAACTTCATCTATTCCCTCAAGGCAGAAATAGTGCAATAATTACATATTTCATCATACCTCTCTGAGATAAAAACCCTTAACACCTTCTTATGATATGACAGAGAGGGGGTTATGGTGAAGAGAGCCACTGAAACTGGAGTCAGCAAGAGGTCTGTTTGAATCCTGACTCTGCTACATGAATTCCTCAAAGAAGTTAGTTATCTCATCTGTCAAATGAGGGGCTTGGATTAGCTGATCTCTAACATTCCCTGTGAACCTGTAAGAATTGCAGCTACCAGATTAAGAGAAACAGAGAATTTAACAATCTGCTTTCTTTCAAAATTTCAAAGATCTTAATGAAGAACAAAACAATCATTTATTATGGGAGCTTTCACATTATTACTACAGCACCAATATAATAATGATAAATTGTTACTGTTTTGACATTCTAGCATATGCTATATATTAATTATATTACTATTTATTAAAATACTGATCTGGTCGGCCACAGTCAGACATTCTGAACCTTGGCTCCAACACAGTGATGTCATTTTGGTCTTCTTCCAGAATGAAGGACAACTAACCATATATTAATTAATGGTAGGAAGGACTTTTAAGATTCTGTGGTTCTATGGTATCAATTCAGCCTAAAATTCTATTGACTAATATTGGTTTTGTGGTCAGTTGAAATCCCCATATATTTTTCCCATGACTTGTATGATTCAGTTTTCCTTTATCCCATAATGGCCTATTTGCTGTTTTCAACTTAAATATTAAACTTTGCTTTTATCTCTGCTAAATTTCATCTTGTTAGACTGGGCCCATCCTCCTCTTTGCCACCCTACCCTTACCTCCTCCATTCTCTCTCCAAGCTGGCTGTCTGTGTGTGGTCAAGCTCCAACATTGTTCTGATGAGCAAACTAAAGATTCATCCTGGACTCCCAGGGGAAGTCTAAGTGGAGTTGTCTCCTGCAGGGAGCCTCTCCATCCCCCAGGGAGCTAGCATTCTCCAAGAGTTTACACAATCCAAACCAAAGTTCAGAGAACAGAGCTCTGTCTTCCCCAGCATTTGCAACTACTGCATCTGGTATATGCAAAGAGATGAAGGGGAAGAATGCTGGTCAAGCACCAGGCAGAAAGACCCCGACAACTGCCTCTAACCTTTCCCCACCCTGCCATCCCCATTCTCAGTCCCTGGCCTGCTACCACTGCCTGGGGCATTCAGCGGCACTCAGTTGTTGGCTCCTGCCTCAATTCAAGGCTAAATCATGTGTCACATGGATGAAATCACTTTAACATTGGAACTTTGCTGAACAATATGCCAGGCCTATTGGGATGAATTGGGCGTTTTATTCCCTGTTCTCTCTTTCTCTGTTTGTCTCTCTCTCATATATACAAACACACAGATCATATCCAGAACTTTTTATTTAAAAAAAAAAGTTTAGATCTAAAGTGTTGAGCTCTCTTTAAGGATAGCAAAGGTTCATTCACAAACTGACCCTTACCTCTTGAAAAAGGAGGGCAAGTGAATTATCTCTCCTTCCAGGCTTCCCAACTCCTCAGGTTATCACAGTAACCTCATCAGTGCAGTTGCATGACTATAATCTCCTGACCCTGTGGAGTAGGATATCACAGGACCTTACAGCAATATATACTAGGAGGGAATCTGCAAGGTTGAGGATACAAATTCCTGGATTTGTGAAATATAAAAAATTCTCCTGAGAAATCTTCAACTGAACCCACTGATGATTTTAACTAAAGAATTCACACTACAATTCTGAATTATAAGTTATATAATCACTCAGAATGTAGGGGTTTTATGTTTAAAGTCTTATGAGCTCTTATAGTTTCATCAACAAAAATCCACTGATCAAAGGCAAGAATTTGGACCTAACTCATAGGCTATCCGGAAATCTAAGTCGGGGTAAAAAGTTGTGGTTTTATAAGCAGCCCTTGGTCACAGTGTCTGAAGAAAATACGAGTCCTCTCCAAATGAGGGTGGCTCAGATTTTAAAGTTAAAAAAAACATTTAGCTAGAAACTTGAGATTTGAACGTAATTACTCAGAGTCATCATGAAACTCAAGAAATTCTTGTAAATAAAGAGGGAGAAATATGGTTGGAGAACAGTACATTTGGATAGATTTCTAACTACAACTGAACCTTCAAAGAGTGCTAAATAGACCACCTAATAATAACCTGAAGAAAAGTCTCTAGAAGGATGAAACAGAGTTCTATATGGGCCCTACTTGTTGGAGACTTTTATCAATGATAAAAAGAGATAAGCTAGATAGAAGATGCATATAATGCATTGGATAACAGAATAAAGATTCAAAAGAGCCTCTATAGGCGAGAATGTGAAATTTAACAGAGATAAAAGACAAAAGTTTCACATGGAGAAGTACAAGATAGGGGAGAGACCTGGATCAAACAGAAGTCACAGGGAAAATTCATGTGGAATTTAGCTGACTATAATCTCAATGTAGACCACTAAAACCTTAGGCTATGTTACTCTCACAGAATTACAGGATCTTAATTTAAGTGCTCAGGTGAAGGGAGGTCATAGTCAGACTGTAGTCTACACTGGTGGGAACACAGAGAACATTTAATCCAGGTTCTGGAGGTTGTATTTTTAAAAAATATTATTGACAATGAAGCATGTGGAAGGAAAACAAGAAGATGAAGGGTCTGGATACCAGATGAGTTAGGCATTCAGACTAGTCACATGGCAACTCATTTCGAATATCCCTAGCTACGAGAGAAAGAACTTATTTTATTCTGTATCATTCCTGAGGGAACAGTCAGAATTAATGGGTGGAAATTACAAAGAGCAGATTTTGGTTCAACTTGATAAGAACCTTCTAAAATGCATGAAGGTTAGGATTAGATGACCTCTACGGTTCCTTCCAGCTCTCTTCATAATAAAGTATTGTTGTTCAGTTGTTTCAATTGTGTCTGACTTTTTGTGACCCCTTTTTGGGGTTTTCTTGGCAGAGATACTGGAGTGGTTTACCATTTCCTTTTCCAGCTCTTTTACAAAGATAGATAAGACAGACAGATATAGATATATGAGATATACACATATCTATACATGTATCACATATATAATATGCAACATAAATGTAATAAGTAATATGTGCAATATATATATATACACTTACATAATATATTACATGAGAGCAGAGAGGTCAAATGCCAACATTAAATTATCGACAAAATAAAGCTAGCTGGTCCAAGTTTAAAGGACAGTAAGATACTACTCTGAACCTTAGGTATAGATTAATTGCACGTGGTATCCTTAGAGCAGTGGAGTTTTTTTCCTCTTACGTGTAGCCAATGATGGCTGGGCACACGGGTCCTATTAATTAGGGGTGTGCTCCTCTCCTAGTTCTCTTCCTTTCAATTTCTTTTGAAGATACAGGTCTTTCCCTGAGGCTTTTCTCAGTCTGCTATAGCCTAAGGGATTGTCATTTTATAACCACCCATTTGTTATACAAAAAGAGCTTTTCTTCTCCATCCAATTAAATGAGAAGTCATTAACTAAGCTAAGAACTCCCTGAAGAATAGAAAAACAGTAAAACGTTTAAAATGCAACACTGAAAATCCTAAGTATTATTTCAATGAATGTCAAATAAATGTACAACATACAGGTCAACACGTAATTTAAGAAAATGAAAAAGCAGAAGGCATCATGTTTTATTTCTATAAGTCTAAAAAATAATAAACGGAAATGATTTAGATACTCCTGCTACAGTTCAAGTACAAGGGCTATTTGCTAACTGAACAATTCAACCTTCAAAGAATGTTAACAGATCATTATTTAATGATAAATTGAAGGAGGGCCTCTAGTGAATGGCATAGAGCTCTGTACTATGCACAGTGGCTTAGTCAGAAAGATCTGAGTTCAAATGTTACCTCAGACACTGACAGCCTCAGTTTCCTTATCTGTAAATTGGGGATTATAACAGGACCTATCATACAGGGTTGTTTGTAGGGATCAAATAAGATAATACTTGTAAAGTGCTTGGCACAGTGCCTGGTGCACAGTAGGTGCTTTATAAATGCTTGTTCCCTTCCCAAATTATATTTTGGCCATGAATTTGTGTTTATCGATGCCTTAAAAATAAATTAAATATGCCTGTTTGAATGCATAGCCACAAAAGTGTGTATATATACAAACATTCAACATGAAAACCAAAATAAAGTCACATATCCCGAAAATTCGTTGGGGGTCAGAAAGAGGCTTGTAACAGAGTGCAGAGAACAATGGACCTGGAACAGGAAGACCCCTGGATTCAAATGCTACTTGTTACACTTACTAGCTATGCGACCCTGGGTGAATCACTTATCTCTCTGAGCCCAAGTTTCCTCTCTGTAAAATATGAGTGACAGTACCCATGTCAGAACCATTTCAGAGTTGTTGTGAAGCTCAAATAAAATTCACATTTGTAATGTGAATGTCTTCTATAAATGTTAGCTATTGTTTAAGCAAAAGGAAGGTCATACTATTAGTTCATTGATAATTCAATTAGGAGGTCATAATTGAATACTCTTGCAATTTAGAACAAACTTTCACATAATAATTCCTTTTTATTTGTATGTTTCCCGTATATATCCAAAGCAATTTTTCAAAATTTAACTAAAAAAAGTCATTAATGGATTCCAGAATTCAGGCCCCAGGCTACCCTCTAGACAAAAGTGATCTTCACCAGTATTTTCGTTCTTAAATTCACCCTATCATGGACGGTTGGTCATTGAGCATTTATTAAATACTTATGAAGAGGTTTAATCAAAATGAATATGGTAGGGAACCATAGGTTTCTAGGGGCACTCGAGACCCCAAAATGCCTGCAGAAAGAATTCGACTCAAGCCTTCTCAGCCAAAGGAAAAGACAGTTTATTAGGGATTCACCATAATGAGTTGTCTTAAGAAATCCCACCCTTTGTGACGCCTGTTTCCACAAGCGGGCCAGATTCAACCTACTGAATTAGATTGAATCTGAGCGCCTTCATGGAGGCAAGATGGAGATTATATACTCAAAGATTGTGGGAGGGATTGAGGGGTGGTCTGGGGTGACTAGAGGAGGGGTTAGGGAGGGACTTGAGGAGGAGTCTAAGGAGGAGCTTGATGGGACTGAGATGAGGTCAGACTCCAGAGAGGGAAATAGCAGAAGGCTACATGGAGACATATAGACAATAGAGGGCTGGGGTAACAGAGCTAGGGTATGGATATTTTGATCAGGATTAAGTGATCAGGAAACAGCTGGACAATAGAGGGCTAGGCTAGGCAGAGACTTGGGCCCAAGGATAATGCAAGGCCCATGGCCTTAGGGGAAGGCCTGATCCAGTTGGAACACTCAAGGAGAGTTCAAGGGAGCTCCCAGAGACTGTATTCCAGGTTCAAGGGGGTTCCCAGAGATTGTGCCCTCATCACTTACTCTGTGTGCCAGGCACTGACAAACCCATGAGCAAGTACAGCACCGCACAGACTTGGAAAAAATTAAATTCCACTGTTCGCTTTAACTTGTTCTTTGACATAGACTTCCCAAGCACTACAAAGTTGATTCTGAATTTGTTTTCTGGAATTCCACTTCAAACAGCTAACTAGTGTTCTTTTGAAAAAGTCTATCATCAGAAATGTGCATTCTTTCCCAAGATCCATTCTACCTACCACAAGAACTACCAGAAATCTGGGTGATCACAGTGGATTACCATCTTAACACACACCCCTTATATTTTCATTCTGCAATAAGCCTCTTAGAAGAAGGTGTGGTTGCATCAAAGGATTTGGATCAAATGCTATACAAACTGTATAAATCTTAACCACATGCACTCCACAGGGAGAGAATAGAAATAAGAGGAAATTCTTAAAAGCTGAAAAACTCAGCCAAGGTCTGAACACCAGCATAAGGGAAATATGGTGGGGAGAGGAAAATAAAAGCAAAGTACAGGTCTGAACTCATTCTTTTAAAAAATGCTTTATTGATACCTTTTGTGTCTTTTAATATAACAATCACTGATATACCATTCAATTTAATCTTTTTAAAATAAACATCTGACATTAAAAATCTGTAGTTTTCCATCTCACTACCATGATTGGGTGGGGGAGGGGGAATGGGGAAGCAATATGTTTCATCCTTTACAGAATTCATTGTTTAAATGGCCCTTTCTATTCTACTCTCTGGGTTCACAGTTTCAAAAGTGGAGAGCCAGAAGGGATCCTGGAGGTCATCAAGACCAATACCCTCATTTTACAGATGGGGAAACAAGGGCCAGAGAAGTTGTAACTTGCCCAAGGTCACAAGTAGTAGGCAGAATGTTCTGTTGAGAAAGGGATGAATACCTTTGATGAAAAGCTGAGATTCATAAGTGAAGGGGTTTTCTGTATCAAGGACCCCTCTGGCAGGCTTGGAAAGCCAATGGATACCTTCTGAGAATCATGTATTTCAATGCATAAAAACCAAAATTTAGTTATCAAAATCTGATTTTTAAGTTCGTGGGCCCCAGGGCCCCAGTTTAAGAAGTATTGTAAAATAGAGAATTTTATTTGATCCTCACAAACTATTCCCCAAAGGAGGCAGTACAAGCATTTCTATCACCATTTTACAGATGATGAAACTGAGACTCTGAAAAGTTAATAAATTACATGCTCCCACAAACAGTGAATGGCAGAGCTGGGAGGTGACATTGGAACCTGGGGTTTTTTTGACAGCAAAATACCCACTTTTTCCCCTCCTCCACATATTCCTTCCCAAGTGGAAAGGGTTAAATGGAAAATCTTTGCAGAGGAAAAATGTGCTCATACTGGAGTGTCTAGGACTCCAGCTCCAAGCCATACCTGCATAAATAATGATCCTCCAGTTCGCTTGAATTAACATTATATAATCATCCCGTTGCAACAAGAAGCATGGATGGCTTAATGGATTGCCACCATAACTGGAGAAATTCTATCTACTCTGATGAACTAGCTTTCACCAGCTCCATTCATACATGTCTTGAGAGGAGAGAGAAGAGGGGAGGTGAAAGGAGAGGGAAAGGGAGAGAGAAGAGATGAAAGAGGATAGAAGGAAAAAGAGAAGCAGGGGAAGGGAGAGAGACAGAGACAGAATCAGACAGACAGAGACAGACATGTAATGGAGAACAAGAAACTCACTGTGCAGTCAGGATTCTGATATTTCTGGACAAGCCTCTGGCTAGTTCCAATTCTTTTTAAGTTGCAAAAGATTT
The DNA here is from genome assembly GCA_028646595.1 of Phalanger gymnotis. Taxonomy (NCBI): domain Eukaryota; kingdom Metazoa; phylum Chordata; class Mammalia; order Diprotodontia; family Phalangeridae; genus Phalanger; species Phalanger gymnotis. The sequence continues at coordinate 252,086,114 of CM053623.1, forward strand.
TAAATATGCATGTTGTCATATATCACCAGATAAAGACATTCATTTACATCAGATTTATCTGTGCGTAGAACTACCCTCTTCGGATATTTCCCCCCTCACTTCTTAAACTTCAACATAAAAATTCTTCAAAAGTCACAACTCACTATTATCATTCCTAGCCTTAGCCAGAGGATGAGTTTCTTCCACCAGCTACTCCTTCCTTTCCTCCCTTCTACCCCCTCTCCAGAGACAGGGAGGTGTTATGTTCTTCTCTTTGTAAAATAAATTAAGTCTGAAATATAGGCCAACCCTGGCAATCAGGGATATTTCTCTTAGGAGCCTGAGTATTCTTAGACACTTCTAACAAGAGTGTTTAATTCTCAAAATGAAAGGCAAAGCACATTCCTGTATATGTTTGGGGGCATGGGTCAGTGTCACAGAATTCCAGAGCTAGAAGGGAGGTTTTCTAGTGCAGTATAAATGCAACACCTTGATTCCCAGGGGTGTGCTGGCAGCTGGTGAATGTTTAACAACCAGCTCTCCAAAAATAAATGGATGGATGGATGGATGGATGAATGAATGAATGTAGGACACACTTTTAATAGTATTATTAACACTTCACTGCTTTCTTAAGTCTAAACAATGCCAAACCCTGATTTGTAGCACCTGCTGATTTTTAAGGTATGCTGAAAATTTAATAATTGGCTCTTGTAAAGAAGAGTGGGTCTATGGTACTTCCTAGTGCTGTGACTCTAGCCAAAGGACTTCTCTGAGCTTGAGTTTATAAAATAACAACAGCGCCTATACCAAAAGATTGTGGTGAGGGTCACAGGTGAGAAACTTCCATCCCTATGAAAACTTTAATGTCAGCTATTATAATGGTCATTTCCTAACCCAAGATGGCTAAATTCATCACTTGGGATTGTTTCACCCTTCTATCCTCCTTCATTCATTCAACTTGTAGTTCTCCCTGGCTCCATGAGGGTAGGAGGAGGAGGCAGGAGCAGGAGGAGTCTATTTTTAAACTTTATGGATTTTGAGAAGTAAAGACTTGTAATAAAAGTTTTGTAGATCAGTAAAAATCTGCCATGCTCTATCTAGTCCAACCTCCTAACTTTACATGTGACATTGGACTATAAACAAACGAAACGTTCCTGTCCCTGCTCCATTACCCCCAACCCTCACCACCCCCACCTCCCAAACACTGCAATAAAACTCGATTATCCAGGCTGAAAAGAATATTAGAAGGTACTAGTACCCTGGCTGTTGAGTGTGCATCACAAAACTGGCCAACCTTCTATCTCATCACAACTCTACATAATACTGTGGCTCAGGGAAATCGGATGTGGATCTAATTATGTGACTACGGGCAAAAAGCTAGTCAGACTCTCTGAGCCGCAATTTTTTGCATTGTAACCTGGGCCCATCTACACCACAAAGTTATGGTAAAATTCATATAAGATACACATATAAAATTATTTTATGTACAGTAACATAACACAAAGGTAAGGCATGAAGTGCCTGAAATTTGCCTTCGGTAATCTCCGCTAGGCCTCCTTTTCCCCCTCACATCGGAAGCAAAATGCAGAGGTGGCATTTGAGGCCAGGTCTTCTGTCTCTTAATGCCAGTGTTCTTTCCACTACACTAAACTGCTTCTTTAAGAGAGGCAAATGTGTTATGACAGGGTTGCTCATTTTTACTAAGGAGATTAGAATGATGAGTTGGAGGGATCAAATATTTCACTTCCCAGAGGATTTCTGTGATATGATGAAGCTCATCTGCCTAAAAAGATGAAATCAGCCGACCGCCTGCTGATTTGGGGTGTGTTTCTCTTGTTAAAGCAATAATAGCTTCTGTCATCCTTTCACTTGAGTCTCTGTCATCATGGGGACTCACATGAGAGGATGGCTGGAATTGATTAGTGAGCAACTTGGACTGAAGATGGAAATGGATTCACTTAAATGGAGCCTAGGCTGCTAAGGGATGTTGTAAAATCTCCATGGAGCTTATAGATTCATTCATTTTGACCAACTTTTATTTATGTATACCCTTTGCAGTGAACTTTGCAAAGGAGGAATGGAAATGCAATGTTAAATAAAGCACAGACTCTGCCCTCAAAGAGCATACATTTTAGGAAGATTTATAAGGCAGCTACTCAGATGAAGAGGATACATATGGAATCCTATGATTGAGAGATTACTTTCCAAGAAGGTGGGAAAATTCAGGATATGTTTGAAGGATAAACAGTACTCTAATTCGGCTATACTGTGGAATGAGTTCCCTAGAAAGGCAATTTGGTGTTCTATCAGAGGGGGTTTTCAATGTCAAGTCAAGAATTTTTTTTTTTTTGCTTTAGACATTAAGTAATGGAGAATCATTAAACATTCTTGAGTTTTTCAGTGGTATGATATGAAATATTACATGCACATAAAAGATTAATTTGGCAGCAGTGTCAAGGACAGATTGGAAGAGAGTGAGAAGCTACTGTAAAAGTCCAGGAAGAAGGTTTTGATGTGGCCATACTACATGTCTTGGAACCCATTCTGTGCCCAGATCCCTAGGATCTCGTAAATTCACTAATTTATCCTTCAAAAAACACCATACTTTGCCCAAAGTAGACACTTAATAAACGCTTCTTGAATTGAATACTAGGCATATCAGACATGCATAAAACCAAACCAGTCCGAGTTAAAGGCCTAAACATTAACAGCTGAAGTTAAATTTTAAGGTTTTACAAAAACTACATGATGAGTTCTGACCCTTTCGGATTTAACGATACAATACTTTTCAAAAGCATATCAAGTTAAAGCTGAGGACCACAGCAACCACTTATTAACAGTGGAAAAGAAAAGAAGAAAGAAAAAGAAAAAAGGAGATAACCATCTGGGGATACTGAAGGCTAACAGAGAAAGGATTCCAAACTTCCTAAATGCTTGAGATATAACAGGGCTGTTATTTATTGAACATGGACACAGGGCTTGGCATTGGCCTGAGCATACAAGGACAAAATCCATGCCCCAGGGGTACACAGCCTAAATGATGTCTTTATGGCTTTAGACAGGACAAAACAGAAAGAGCGGGGCAGGCTGGCTTCTCTTGTACAGGAGAGTCTGTGTGTTTGCTGCCTCTCAAGGTCTATGTGATGTTAAATTTTCCCTTTTTGTTCCGGGCCCTGGAGCGTAGTTTTTAAAAATTTATTTTATTTTTAATGTATAGAATAAAACAAGCATTTCTATAGCATATAATAAAAAGATGACTGCATATGAAACTGAAAATCTATTATGTGCAACTTGCTCTTCCTTTTAAATATATGTATATATGTATTCCTTTTAAATATATAGTATATAATATATATTCGTTTTAAATATGTTTGTGTATATTCCTTTTAAATAAAAATTTTTTGACAGAAGGACCAATACATCTATATCTGAACCTCTTCCAAGTGATCAAAGGTGGTCTGCCTTCAAGGAAGAAGTTTTCAATGGAAAGAAATTCCCAGAGCTCTGATAGAGACTGGAGATAGGCTTCTCTCATTGTATCGATACTGCAGCCTGCAGAAGGTCCATCACTGCCAGCCTGGGATTCAAAGGGATTATGAATGACTAAGAGGCAAACATCAGTGCTGTGGGGGAAGTGTGTACCATAAATTTTCACTCAAAACCCTCCAAATCAATAGAAACAATTTAGGAAATGCAGCGCAAACAGAAAAGTTGTTTTTTCCCACTCAATGAAAAGCTTAGCCTGGTTTTTTTGAAAAGAATATTGCTCCTGGAGCCAACAGGCCTGGGTTCAAGCCTAGGTCTGCCACTTAACACCTATGTGACCTTGGGCAAGTCATTTATATTCTGAAGGCTTAGTTTTCCCATCTGAAAAATAGCTTAAGACAGGTGATCTCTGGGGTACCTTTGAGATTCTGTGCTTGTACCTATCTTACTATTTTAAAGGGACCACTTGTCAGAGAACCATGACATCTGTAGTATAGTGGGTAAGATGGTGACACCAGTTCTCATAAAAGTAACTTTAAGAGCAAAATCACCTAGAATAAGGGAAGCAACTAAAATTAGTAGGCTAACTGTCCTATATTTTAAAATTGCTCTACTCAAAATTACTTTTTTTAATAGTACAAACATTGAGGAATTTATTCCATCCCATCCGCACTCCTACCCCACTACCCCAGTACCTATCTCCCCTTCTGAATACTGGGTACAGAAATACAGGTAAACAAAAAGGACACTTACATAGGGACTAACTGAATAACTCTAATGGTCAACACTGAGCTCAGAAACCATAATCAAACACATCCCCCCCCCCCAGTAGAGGTACTTAATGCCACATCAACTGTTAGAGGTGGCCACTCTGCTGGTTGGTTCTGCTTATGCGTTGTACTTTGTTAAAGGGAAGGTTAGATGAGTGTGTATGGAGGGGAAGAAATGATTTTAATATAAAAATAAAAGGTGATATACAAACAAAACTGTTAAAAATAATTTTTAAAAGACAATAGGCCCAGTTTCGATATTTCATTAAGAGAATTCTCAGATAAAGAGTCCCCTTCTACCAAAGCTGGACTGTACTCTTCCCCGTACCTTCTCTGAAGTCTTAAAGAGAACTAACTTCCTGGATCAAGGAGGGGGTAAATGAAGGGTCCAGGGTCACATGAACAGCATGTATCAGAGACAGGACTTGTAGCTTTGGTCTTCCTTCCACCACGAGCAGCATGCTTTCCCTTATCCCACAATCTCACTCAAAAGAGTTAAGAGAGGTTATTTATTACTTATGTAACTTCACACTAAGAAGTTCTTCAAAAAATGAATACGAGATAATTCTGGGTAACATATGTTTCCACAAAGCAATATTTTATAGTGCCAAAGAGTTAGAAAAGCCATATTTGATATTTTGAAACTTCAAAATTAAACATTTTAAATTCATCTATTTTCTCATCTTTTAAGGGGAAAACGCTAATTTTCTGATAAAATTTTTAAAAAAACATTCTAAGGAAATGTAATGTACAGAAATTCAAAGTGCTGTTCTAAGACCTAAATTATCTTGGCGTTAAATCCATATGAGGGGAGCTGTGCCTTGACCTTTAATCTGGACCTTTACACCTATGTATGGTTCTATCTCTAACCCAAAATGAATACATTCCTTTAAAAGCTCAAACTTTTACATGTATCTTGCAAAAATAAATAAATAAGGGTCTTATTTTTCTTATGTAACACATCTTAATTAGTCAGGACTACTAGAAACTATCTACCTTCTAATTTGTAAGTTTTAATGAGTTTATTTAGTATCCACAGTCACTCTGTGAGTTCATCTATGAGGTCTGCCCATCAGACAGGGGATGACCCAATATTCTGGGAGCTTCTCTGAATTCCCCTGACACTGGTGGACACTAATGGTGTGCGTGAATTATCCATCACTGTCCATCATTCTCGCTCCCTGACTAGCCCATCTTCTTTTGAGATCATTCTTTTCTCAGATGGCATCCGTTAAACAACGCCTCTGCTGCTAATGCCTTTCCTCAGGGATGACTTCTCATTTTCACTACATACATTGTATATGTGCACAGATTTTTGTATGTTGTCTCCTCCATTAGAATATAGTCTCCCCTTAAGGGCAGGGGAAAATGTTTTTGCCTTTCTTTATATCCCTAGCACATAGTCAAGTACATAGTAAGTGCTTAATAAATGCTTGCTGACAGACAGCATAAGGTGTTGCAGTTTGCTCACATGTGCCATGCTCCTCTACTGCCCTACTGTGTGTGCTACGTTCCCACTGCCCTTGAGATGATGACTAATTTCAGGTTGTTGGGGAAGGTAGCATTCCAAGACTTGTAACTACGACACATGGGGAATCTGGGTCCTACAATAGAGCACTGACCAATAGGTACTCCCTCTACCTTGTTATCACTTTCAGTAGCACTGTCTCCACGACTGAAATCACCAGTTCACATAAAGTGAAAAATAGACTTCAGAACAAAGGTCAATCAAACAAATCTTATTTTGCAAACAAAAATTTCAAATCTTTGATTATCTCTTAAGGTGTCTAAGATCCATAAAACTGTATTAAAGCTAATTGATACCAGATATAAATAAGAGCTAGGTACAATGAAGAAAGATATTGTCCCCAGGCTTCTTTTTTTCTTCAAGTGACATAGAAATTTTACTCTAAATAAAATTCCAACTGTTTCTTTAAAAAGAACACAGAGCTGGAAATAAGAACACAAGCAAATATCTGCTCCCATTTCAAGGCATACCATGCCTCACCCTTCCTCTCTGAGTTAACAAAGATCATACATCATCTTCACATTTCAGTCATCATTCTGATGGAGTTACCCATTGTCATGCTCACAAAGTCAGACTTCAGAACACTAGAGATTTCAAGCTGGAAGGGACCTTAGAGGTCATCTAGTCCAAACCCCTCATTTTAGGGTTGAAGAAACTTATTTCCTGATGTTCAAAGCAAAATCCAACAATAAAAACAGAGGGATCTGTGCAAAGTCAGTAAAGCTATCCACACCCAACTGTTTTCTCTTCATTCAAAAGACAAGTCCCTTATTTATCACAGGAAATCAGAGTAATAGCCCACGTCAAAAAGTCTCCGTTTGAAATGTTTAAATTTTATTTTCTACAGCTTTTCAGACTGATTTAAGCATTTAAACCTGCCTGCCATGGTTGAAGAAACACTAAATGAATGGCTTTGTGTATAAAAGTGGCCAAAATTGGCAAAATAATTTTCTTCCATGCTCCTCGCATCAACATTTTTATGTGCCTCAAGTTTTCAGCAGACAGTTAAACACATGCTCTTTTCTTCTCTAACTTTTTGGTGGCTATAGTGCTAAAGAAATAGTTTATCAATGTATCACTTGTAACTGACTTTTTCAATGGAATCATGTAGACACCTTGACATTTTTTCACTGTTCAGATATAGTAGCAAAGCCAAGAAAATACATAGAAAGAAATTTTCTGGGGATGCAATTAAACTGTCTTATTCTAGTAAAAATAGCTTAGGTTTAAATAGCTGTTGTGAAGAGAGTACTCTTACCAGTTAAGTAAAAGCTTTTCCAGATGTCTACAATGAAGCACGTTTTGGTTTTCTCCATTCTATTTCCAGTAGATGCAACATTCAAATCTTTTCCATAAGAAATAAATCCCAAGCCTTCCCAAATCAATTGAGAGAGTACTGCTTGCAATTAGTCGGATACATCATAAGACAGTAAAAATGTCAGCACCTAACAGCTGATATTCTGCCATGTTTTTCAGTCACATTCAAACATTCATCTTTCAAGTCCTGGGGCATGTGTCAGCTCATGCCCCTATCCAGAAGGAAGAGGCCACAAGCAGCAGAAATCAAAGCTGAGTCAGCTGAAGTTTTCCCCTCCTCACCACAGTCCTACAAACAGGCGGCTCAGAAATGAGGCAGCTAAAGAATTCAGGGATGAGATGTAAAGTAGACACAGCTTGCTGTTGACTCTATCACTACTAGTAATTCAGAGAATTTCTATTTCCTAGATTACCTGTGTAACATCTTCCATACAAATAAAATCCCTGCCCAGATAAATCAGAAAAAGGAAGAGAAGAAGGGTATTTTTTCACAAGAATTACAACGGCAGCTTCAGGTCTGATCAGGTAAGACACAAATTCTTCCCCAGTAGAAAAGTAGCTAGGGATAGATCTTTCAAAGACAGATAGGTTAGTTTGACTTCTTTAGGTTTAAAGGATGGTAACATTTATTAAGCTCCTACAATGTGCCAGGCATTGTGCTAAGCTCTAGGGATACAAAAAAAAAAAAAGAGGGCAAAAACACATGCCTGCCCTTAAAGGAGCAGAGATCCAGATCTGGAAGAGATTTAGAGGCCACATACTCCAAACCAGGAGTGGGAAACTCGCAGCCTCGAAGCCACAGGTGGCCCTCTAGATCCTCAGGTTCGATCTTTTGACTGAATTCAAACTTCACAGAACAAATCTTTTTATTAAGGGGATTTGTTCTGTGAAATTTGGATTCAGTCAAAGGGCCACACTTAAGGGTTCTCCACCCTTACGTCCAAACCCTTCATTTTACAAATGAAGAAATTACTCACAGTCACATAGATAGGGAGTATCAAAGTCAGATTTTGAACTCAGGTCCTCTGTATCCTGAGATTCTTCACTGCTCATCCCCCTATGCTATGTAAAATATTGTTTCATTTAAATGTAATATTATGTATATGCTGTCTAGTTTTCCAAAACTGATACTTTTCACTGACTTCTATCTATATACTATAAATCTATCTATCTATATCTATCTATACACCTTGTTACCAGTGGAGGGGAGGAACAAAATGAATAAGAAATACAATACTATTCATACATTGATATTACAGTCTAATCCAGTAAAACAAAATTGTGGCCAGAATGAAATGCTAGGCTATTACCTAAAATTAGCCTTAAAAAAAACCACAGAGGGCAAAAGTTAGAGCTATTATAATAAAGGTAAAAATAAAATAAAATAAAATAAAATAAAATAACAAGTTCAAGGACCCCAGGTTAAGAATTCCTGGATCAAAAGATACATATGTATTTAAAATAGTGAGTACTAAAAATATTGAGGTTTTAACTAAGGTGATCTCTCAACACCATATTCATCTTAATCAAAGCTTCAACTTTTATTATACTTAGTATGTTAAACATATACATATTCATGGATATGACATTTAAATATTTCTATTTCCCTTGCCAATATAATACCACTACTGAGATTACAAACTCTGATTAAGATTTACAAAATGAAAATTCAACAGATTCTTTAAAAAAACCTACTGATCTAAATGATCTCAAATAATAAGACATTTTCTGTCAGTATTGCCAACCTGCTGGGCTAGCAGAAAAAGGTAAATTTCCTTACGAAAAGTTCTAAAACAAAGTCCCCTGGTCTGGCCCTTAATTTGCTTTCCTACTTCCCAGAAGCTGATTTTCAGATAATGGCAGTTTTCAAGCTACAACAGAAAGAATGAATTCTTAGGCTACTGACATAAGGAAGACTATTAACCTAGCCAGTCATTTTAATACTGGTTCTCTCTTTCAATGCCACAAACACTTGGAAAATAATTATTCACTTCTCTGGTGATGCAGTTAACATTTTGGTGATTATATTTTTTAAACCTAATAATGCTATAATTTTCTATAGTGTCATGAGAGATCAATATATATTTGAAAATTTAAACCATACTATGGGCATTATTAGACAAATGGGGTAAAGCATATAAAGACCTTATAAGCCATAAATGACTATAGAAATGCCAGCTACTACTATTACATGTATTCATATTTTTCCCTGTAAAGATACTAACCTTTATCCTGAGCTCCAGGCCTACATCAGCAATTGCCCAATGACCCACTGATCATTTTCGTGTCCTTTAGGACTCTCAGTCTCAATATGCCCAAAAAAGAACTTATCTTTCCCCCTAAACCAGGCCCTCTTTTAAACTTTCCTGTCATTTTCCTCTTTTCCTTATTTATAATCTTAAAATGACATTGACTTCTCACTCTAACTCATCCCACATATATGTCTAGGTACATCTCTTCCTGTCTACTCACAGCTATCCTCCTTTGTTGAGGTCCCCATCACTTAAACCTCGTAAAAGCCTTTTATCTGACTTCTCTACCTCAACCCTCCCCATTCTCCAATCGATCAAACAATTGACAAGTGTTTATTAAGCATCTACTCACATAAAAATAATGAATCAAACAACTCCTTCTCTCAAGAAGCTTGCATTTTAATAGGGGACACCACAAATGCATACAAGCACACATACATAGAGAAGATAAATAGAAACTAAAAAATACAAAAATGTACAAAATAGTTAAATACAAGGTGGTTAAAGAGGAAACCAGCAGGGGGATCATGAAAGGCTTCATGCAAAAGATTTAGCTTCATCTCTGAGAGAAGGGGACTCTGAGACAGAAGTAAGGATCTGGAAATGTATTCCAGACACAGGGCAAGTCCTATACAAAGGCATGAGGATGGGAGATGTGAGGAATAGAAAAAAAAAAAAAGACCAGTTTGGCTAGATCACAGAGTGTGGGAGGGGAAATAATGTCTAATGAGGGTAGAAAAGATAGGTTGGACCAGGTTATAAGAGACGTTTCAGAAGATAAACAAAACAGTCTATGTGTAATCCTTGAGGCAATTGGAAGCCACTGGAGTTGATTGAATAGGGCAGTCACGTGGTTAGATCAGCACTTAAGGAAAATTACTTTGGCATCAGTGTATAGAATTGACTGTAATAATGAGAGACTTAAAGCAGAGAGACCAATTAGAAGGCTGTTGCAAAAATCTAGCTGAGAAATGATGATTGCCTAGACCAAGAGGTAGCTGTTTGAGTGAAAAAAAGGGGTCAGATCTCAGAGATGTTATGAACTTAGAAATGGCAAGATTTGGCAACTATTTAATGTCTTCTTTCTCTAACTACCTTCTTTTTAACTACTATGTATTTAGTTGCATCTAGATGCTTGTATGTAACTATTTTCTCTTCCCCCGCCGCGCCCCCGCCCCCAGTCAAATGTAAGCCTGGGAACATTGATTGTTTGATTCATTGTAATTATATCCATAGAGCCTCTCATAATTGGATCTATGAAGAGAGAGAGAGAGAGAGAGAGAGAGAGAGAGAAGAGTAGCGTCCAGGATAATTGCCACAGTTTTAAACCTGGGAAACTAGAAAAAGAGTGAAAACTTTGACAGAAATGGATAAGTTTGGAAGAGGAGAGAGTTTGAAAGAAATAGAATGACTTCTGTTTTGGACATGTTTGCTGAGTGTGAGATATATCTAGGGTAGGATAGAAGGAGATTGAAGCTGGATGGATACATAAATATGTGTGTATACACATACACATATATAAATCTTTAAGTAATTTGCATAGAGATAGATAGATAGATAGATGGAGAGTTAAATGGATGAACTGATATGATACAAATATGGAGAGATTGATGGATGGATAGACATACAGACAGATCGACAGATAGACAGATGGATAATCCCATGCCCAGAATTATCCCTCCTCACCTTCCCCTCCTGGAATTCCTGGTTTCCCTTGAGACTCAACTCAAGTATCAAGGTTTCTACAGGAAGCCTTTTCTGCTCTCCCAGATGCTAGATTCTCTCCCATAACTACCTTCTAAAAAATTTGTATCTAGGATGTATATACTTAGATGTATTCATGTTATCTCCCCCACTTGAATGTAAGCTCCATGATGGAAGGGAAGGAATTGTTTTGCTTTCTATCCCCTGTTCTTAGCATAGTGCCTAGCATACCTAGGTGTTTAATAAATGCTTCTTAATATATTAAGCTAAGTTTTTAAAATATATCAATTATGAATTACACAATAGGATAAGGGGCCTGTCTGGATGATGTTTTCCCAGTGAACTCCAGTGACAGACTTGGAGGCAGAGGAAGCTCTCAGACTGAAGCCTGGCTCATCTACTTACTCACTGTGTGACCTCGATTTCCTCCTCTGAGAAATGAGGGAGTTGGACCTGATGACCTGTGAAGCACATTTCAGCTTTATACATATGATTCCATTATTACTGGAACATTCCCAGTGTGGCTTTGTGCTAGCATGATCTGGATAGGTTGGCTGAGAAGAAATGCCCAAAGAGGCAGGTACTCACCAATATTAAATTGAAAGGGCAGAGGAAAAGGGGGGGGGGGGGGACCTGGAAGGTTAATTGTCATACTAAAGACTCTTCCAGCTTGGGATGATAAATATTCAGGCTCTTCTATTTCCCTCTCATTCCACAGATTCTAGCAGCCTTCTTACATAGTCTCCCTTTTGGACAGAAAGGCTCTCTCCAACTATGAGGTTTTATACTCCCATGTCTAAGAAGGCTCAGGTTGAGAGCAAGAGGGGAAAGCTAGAGTTTTCTGGAGCACAGAGGTGTCAAGGTATCACTCAGCCAGCAGCTAAATCTAGAAGAATCACTGAAACTTCTGCAAGGCACCCATGTCCATAATGCCCCCATTCTAAGACTGATTGAGATCATTCTCACTCTTCCTAAAGAGAGAGCCAGGAAGTTTTAAGATAAGCTTCTGAACTTCTGGGTTTACTTTCCCACAGTTCAGGAGCAGCTGGATAATAAAGAGAAAGAACTTGAAATCCACCCTGGGGATCGTAGGGGGTGGAGGAAGTGGAGAGAGTAGTGAAAATGATAAGTTACAGTTATTGTGAAAATGTTGATGGGAGTTTTTATATTAACTTTTGCAATATTTGGTGAAATTACCACACTTTCCTGAGAATCTAATTAAACTGCTTTGCTTGGGATATAATCAGAAGCCTAAGAGAATAAATAAGAGCAGCTGGATCCAAACTAGAGGCATTTCCGGTGGGTGGGAGCAGAGCCTCAAGTGACAGACGGCACCAGAGTTAAGAGAACAGGAACAAGGGAAGAAGGCAATTCTCCAGCCACTATAGAAGCCTGCCCTACCCAGGCAATAAAAAGTGTCACAAGCAGGAGCCTGCCCCCCCTGGCTGAGGCAAACCCTGATATATTAGTCATGTATACAATGCCAATTTAAGTATATGTGAGAACAAACCAACCTGATTAATATTAGCGCAAGCTGGGGAAAGTAAGCTCCTTAAGGGCAGATGGACTTTAATTTTTGTTGTCACTGCATCACTAGTAATATTGAACTTTTAAATAGCTGTGACTTTTCTAAAATAACAAGCTCTTTTTGGAAAAAATCAAATGCACATTTTTTTCCTGATCTTTTCATCTGGGTTAAGCAATCGATGATGTATGGTGGGAAGAACCAAAGAGAGGGCTACCAAGGAAAGAATGTGCATGTGTACATGTACCAAGAGAGGAATGCTAGGTCTCTGAGGAGGTAATGGATTACACAGGGGGACAGGAGATCAAAGAAGGAGGGCTTTAAAAATATCTAGTAAAATTGCTTGTCCAAGTATAAGAATTAGCTACTTCTGGCCTTCTAAACTCTTTGCAAGGAGGGATTGTTTCATTCATTTCATCTTTGTCTTTCCAGTGCCTAGCACAATGACTGGTACACAGTAGATGCTTAATAAAGGTTTGCTGATTGACTGATCCTTAGATTCCCCTTAGGGTAAGGAAAAGGAATAAACATTGATAAAGCACCTACTATGAGCAAAACACTGTGCTAAGTGCTTTTACAAATATTACTTCATTTGATCCTCACAACAACCCTGGAAGTTAGGTGCTGTTATTATCCAAATTTTACAGATGAGAAAACTGAGACAAACAGAGGCTGAATAATAATTGCTAATTTTTATATACACTTACTATATGCCAGGCACTGTGTTAAGTGTTACAATTTTTATCCCATTTGATCCTGGGATCTCAATGACCCCGGGAGGTAGGGTACATTATTATTTTACAGATGAGGAAGCTGAGACAAACCAAAGTGAAGTGATTTGCCCAGGGTCATACAGCTAATGTCTGAGGCCACACTTGAATTCAGGGCTTCTTGATTCCAGGCTCGTATCTAGTCACTGAGCCACCTAGCTGCTTCATGATGCACAAAAGCACCTTGGCCTTTACCTGCTACCATTTCTCTCTCAGTTGTGTCTATTTACATCTTTAAATTACTTTTTAATCTAAGAGAGCTTCACCGCTATCAAGAAGCATTACACCAAGTAATTCTCCCGAGTCACAGGCCCCAAAGCTGGCCACAAAACCAACTCTAGATCTCACAGTAATTTGCTGTAATTGAAATGTGTTAGTATGAGACATCGTCCAGCTTGGGGTGCCAGACCAAGAGCCAGATTATCCTTTAAAGTAGATCATTCTTTGTAAGAGGAATAACAACAGTGAGCTGAGACAAGTCTTCAGGAGCCACTCAAACATAACATCAGCTAAATGTGTGAATCCTAGAAGACCGCTGTAGAGAAAGGGAAAGGGGAGAGAGACACCTCATCTCTAGATCATGAGATACATATGTGCTCAGAACATCTGTAAGGCCAAAAGCAAAGTATAAATGAGTCATTATTATCATTTCTTCTGTAAAATAATGCTACACTATACGGCCTCTAAAATCCTTTCTAACAGGCAATCTATGATGCTATCATTATTCTTTAAATAGACAATTAAATTTTTTTCAAGATTTTGTCCATAAACTAAGGAGTAAGAGGAATGCTAGCACTCGAAAATCAAATGACAGCTGCTACAGAGAAAAGAATGGTGTTTTCTTCTTTGAAGGCATCATATATCTTTGCCCATCCTCCTCAGCTGTAGCTACAACAATTAACAGGAGCCAGTCCTTAAGATGCTACCTGGAGGAAGCTACTGATGCAAAAACCAAGAACCTTGACTCAACTGGGAATAAAGGAAAGGGGGAGGCAGAAGAGGTGTGGAGGGAATCTGTGAAAAACAACATTTGCTAAACTAAAACCACACATGCACACATGGGAATTATTTTGCTTTCAACAAGTTCTTAAAGTGGTAATAAGACCAGGGAGAGCAATGTTGCTGTTTCAGGAATGCTACTTAGAGACCAGGTATTTACACCTCATGCTGCTAACCCAGCCTTCTGAAATCAGAACACTGCATTATATTCCTCCACATTTTATCTCCTTTTGCAGCCTTTTTTTTTCACAGAAATCATAATTCTGTATTTTAAAGAATGTCATAATTATTTCCATGGCAACAGACCATCATAATAATCACATCATCATAATGTCACAAATAGAATGTTCTAACATTGCCTTCTGATGCTGCTGCTTCCTCTTTTCCATTTGAAATCTTAAGACCAAGGCTGCTCTTTTTTCCCCAAGGCAAGTCGAGGGAACGGTAGCCAGAATATTAAGTGGGAGGATTCTAAGCTCTTAAAAAAGTAAGGCCCCGTGTCTTTACTACAAAGGTAACTGAGGAAGCCAGCAGAATGTTTCAGAAGAGGAAGGGTTTGTCTGCTCCAAAAGCCTCATTCCCATCATGGTCCTTATTGGGACCAGGGCTAAGACTGATGCTAAAAGAACTGTGCCTTTTTGGAACTGAATTTGGACCTTAACAAAGCAGCCCCTTTCTTCAGCTTAGTAGTTTCATGTGTAACGAGGAGGCTGCTAGCAATAGCAGAGTTCACATTACCTACATCATAGAGTTATTTGTGAGGGAAGTATTTCTGTAGAACTTTAAAGCACAATAAAATTTAAGTTACTGTTAGAATTACCTGCGTGAAGGACACCTAGGTGACACAGTGGATAGAGCACTGGCCCTGGAGACAGAAGGGCTCTAATTCGAATCTGGCCTCAGACACTTGACACTTACTAGCTGTGAGACCCTGGGCAAGTTACTTAACCCCAATTGCCTCACAAAAAAAAAAAAAAAGGGAATTACCTGTGTGAACTTAGGGCAAGTCAGGTATGTAATAATGGGGATTTCTTCTTTGTATGAGCTGGATTAGATCAGCAGTTCTCAAAGTGTGGTTCCAGGAAGCCTTTCAGAGGGTCTGTGAAGTCAAATACTATTTTCATAATAATTATGTTGTTGTTCAGTTGTATCAGACTCTTTGTGACCCCATTTGTGGTTTTCTTGGCAGAGGTACTGGAGTGGTTTGCCATTTTATTCTCCAGTTCATTTTACAGATGAGGAAACTGAGGCAAACTGAGTTAAATGACTTGCCCGGGGTCAAACAGTTACTAAGTGTCTTGAGGCCAGATATGAACTTGGGAGTCTTCCTAACTCCTGCCCAGCACTCAGGCAATCTAGTAGCCCAGTTCTAAGATGTTATTTTACTATCTGTGTGAGGATGGATTTTCTCTATATACTTCAACCCAAACAACATATCACAAAAGACTGAATACAGATGCAGATATGAGAATCCAGCTATCTTCTATTAAGCCAGACATTAAAGAAATTTGCAAAAATATGTAAAACAATGCTACTTTTTTTTCACTGATTTGTTTTTATGGAAATTGTGATTATTTTTCATAAAAATGGTTTTATGTTAATGTAATAGGTTTATTACTGTTCTTTTGAAGTGAGTGCATAAATATTTTAAAATTTTATCAGTAGTAATTTCTAATATGTTAAGTATTAACAGACATAACGCATATAAACAAATGCTCTTTGGAGTCCTCAATAATTTTTAAGAATGAAAAGGAGTCCTGAGACCAAAAAAGTTTGAGAAACACTGGATTAGATTGATGTTACTTTCCAAGTCTCAAATTCTGTGATTCTTCCTCTGGACTTCAGTTTATTCCTATGTTAAATGAGGAAACTGGACTAGATAGTTCCTCGCCATGGATTAGTGGACTTCTTTTTTAATATGTTGATTGAAATTTTATATTTTGATGTCAATTTTCCTATTTTAAGTTTAATGTTTTAATTTAGATATTTAAAATTTTTCCCATTTTGATTTCACTATATAGGTATAACTTCCACGTAGCAGGGGTTAGGGATGCAGAGCCCCATCAATAGGGAAAATCTGCACAAATGTTTTGACCCTCCCTTCATACTAGAGAAGAAGTCTGAATTATTATGGTATTAAAAGATAAAACGTGCTGATATTATACAATACTATAAATATATTTTATGTATTTCTGAGTTTCTAAACTAGAAATGTTGTCTGCTGGCCTTACCATGTTGTCTGCAGCTTCTGCAAAACTCCTCAAAAATTCCCAGTTAATTTCTTATGCTGACCTGTGATACATCGATGGGGAAAGTCACAATGTGGAAGGGTGTATCAACAATCTTGCTAGCAGCTGTTGTGGGGTTGGAAGACCAACACAAGACCAGCAACAAGAGCTGCTGGCACAGGGTCTTTGATCTATTTTTCTAAGGAAAGCAACTTTAAGGGGTTAACAATCTCAGTTTAATCAAACATATATATATCATTCATTTAGTTCTGGGGGAAAAGATCAGCCCCTTGAACTTCAAGGCAAATACAAACAGAAATTACAAACATCAATAGACAGACCTTGTCAGATCAATCACAATTCACAGTTACCAGAAAAGCACCAACATCTATCTGTTTGGGTTACCAAGTGGGGCGGGGGCTCATCAGCTTGCCCAGAGTCTTGTCACTCACATTCTTCCACTGAGTGTACCCCCAAAAGTCAAACACCAATCTCAGATTTTATATACCCATCTCAGGGCCCTGGGGCACTTGAGGCTTACCATTTAGAATGTAAGAAATAAGTGTAGAACCACCAGCACCACATCATATACAATTCAATGACCCTCCATTATCTTAGAGCTGAGAAACATTCCAAGGCAAATGATCCCACCTTACCTGCCCCACTCAAACAAAGAACAATGAAAAGTCCCATTTTGTTTGCCATTACAGAGGGATAACTGTAGTTAGCTTCTTTTGTAATCCTGTTTTATTTTATATGTTTAAAAACATTCTTCTGAGAAGGGATAGGTTTCACCAAAGGGGTCCACAAAACGAAAAAAGGTTAAAAACCGACTCCCTGGACCAGACAATCTCCCTTGCAAAAGGACCCACATGTACAATAATAATTATAGCAGCTCTTTTTGTGGTGGCAAAGAATTGGAAATTGTGGGGATGCCCAAACTGTAGTATATGAATATAATGGTACTACTATGCTATAAGAAATGACGAACAGGATGTTTTCAGAAAAATCTGGAAAGACATGAACTGATGCTGAGTGAAGTGAGCAGAAACAAGAGAACACTGTATACAGTAATAGCAACATTGTAAGATGATCAACTTTGATAAGTCTTAGCTTGTCTCAGTAATACAATGATACAAAGACAATTCCAAAAGACATATAATGTAAAATCCTGTCTACATCCAAAGAAAGAACTATGGAGTCTGAATGCAAATCAAAGCTCACTATTTTCTCTCTCTTTTTTTTCTTTCTCATGGTTTTTCCCTTTTCTTCTGTTTCTTTCACAACATGACTAATGTGGAAATATGTTTAATATAATTGTGCATATAAAGCCTATATCAGATTGCTTGCCATCTTGGGGAAAGGGGAGGGAGGGAAAGGAGGAAGAAAAAAATTTGGAACTCATTCTTACAAAAGTGAATGCTGAAAACTAAAAAAAAGTTTGTTTTTTTTTTAAATAGTCTCCCATTTTTAAATTCTTTAAACCTGTGGTCTAAGATCAATCTTACTAATCATGGTTCTACACACACACACACACACACACACACACACACACACACACACACACTTCACTAAAAGATAAAAAACTTACAACTGACACATAATATTATTAGCGATGTGGGTCACAAGTATAGAGAGAGGCTTGCTTGTCTGACACTTGCTGGTCAGACAATGTCCACATCAGTCTCCCCTCCTCTATCACTTCAAAAGATCCTCACTGTTCTAACTTAGCATCTCATCGGGAAAAAGTTGGTTCTTTAAGAGCAACAACAAAAACCTTCCAAAAATTAAAATGAAGAAAAGTCACAAGCCTATAGTCAAAGGTTATGTGGGTTTACAAAACTATTGTCTGAAACTATTGATATATATATATATATATATATATATATATATATATATAATTGCAGCATTAATCAATTTCTACACTCATAATTATAAAAAGCCAAGTTATGACCAGCCCAATTAATCCCATTAACAGAAGCAAGATTAAGCAACCTCAGTTTCATATCATACCCTAAAGTCAACAATCTGAAGGAAGGAGGAAACAATATTAAAGGACATTTATTAAGGACATTTGTGGGTTTAGAACTGGAAGGAGATTCAAAGGTCACCTCGCTCAATTTATAGATGAGGAAACTGAAGTTCAGGGAAGTGACTTACCCAAGGTAATGACCCAATAATTAAGTGGCAGCGAAAATTTTTCTATTTATTTCTTATGATCTTTCTCAGTGAAAAGACCAGAAGTGAATAGAAAATTTGACTTTCAAACACAAGAATCAAGAGAAGCATGAAAAGGTAAACAAGAAAGAGAAATCATAAGGGACTTACTAAAGTTGAACTGTTTTGTTTACATTCCTACATGGAAAGATGAGGTGTGTAATTTCATAAGACCTTTCTCAGTATTAGGGTAGTTGAAGGGAACATACATATATATAGACAGAGGGCACAGGGTGAGTTGAATATGATGGGATGATATCTAAAAATAAAATAAAATTAAGGGATGAGAGAAGAATATATTGAGAGAGGGAGAAAGGAAGAGATAGAATAGGGTAAATTATCTCACATAAAAAGTGGCAAGAAAAAGCAGTTCCGTTGGAATGGAAGACAGGGCAGGTGAGGGGGAATGAGTGAATATTTCTTATGATTTATTCTAGTCCCCACAGTGGCTGCTTCTTATCTTCTTCGTTCAAGGAAGCTCAGAGGCTTCTTTTTTCTTCTAGTTTCCCTCTTGCTGGTGTTTTTTCTCTTTCCTCAAATGACCTAGTATTTACTTATCTGTTTAAATGCTACACCTTTACTGTAACACTTACTAGTGTGTGAGGTAAATAAAATGTGAAGACTTCACGGAGAAGATATGTGTATACACACACACACATATATATATAATACATATACACTAACAAATGTTTAAAAATCAAGAAATAAGGAAATAGGGAAGTAAAAAAAAAATTCTGAGGCCATGAGAGTCTGACGCGGCTCAGCCTCTGGAAAAGTTTACCCTGAAACTGTTTGTTCTTTCTTCTGGTTCTGCTTTAAAGATTTGCTCAGTAAGAATAGGGTCACTATGACCTGCTTTCCTTTACTGTAAAAGTACTGTAAGAGAATGGAGAGAGTCTCCCCCTCCCCTTATCCTATTCTCCTTCTTTAGATTTATAAATGTCACCAAAGTTGTAATCATTAACTAAGGGAATGGGAATTGGAGTTTCTGTGCCTCAATTTCCCAGTTCTTTGTCTAGCTTTTGAAGTCTGATTGTAAGCCCACCTCCCAGCCAATGGTGAGAAGGGTCAGAGGTGGGAGGGAATTCTCTTGTGTTAGGTATAATTATTGGTGCTTTGCCCCTTGTAAAGCGCTTCCCTTGCTAGATCTGTTCTAGCAGAGGATGCCCTATCGAGAACTGAATAAAATTTATTTCTGTTCCCACCCTGAGATGGCTCCTTATTATATATTTAATTGGTGAGGGTCTTTCATCCCACACACTAGGGATGTAACCTTTCTCAATCTATTTCCTCATCTTTAAAATGGGATAATAATATAAAAGAATAAAAATAATACTACCTATGGGAGGCATGCCTCAGAGGCTACCTCAAAATCTCATTTGATCAAAAATTAAATGACAATGTATATAAAGGGCTTTGCAAACCTAAAAACATTATATCATTCTCAGCTGTTTTTTTTTTTAAATTACTGCTAAGTTCATATAGAGGCAGCTAGGTGGCACAGTGGATAGAGCATCTGACCTGAAGTCAAGAAGACCTGAGCTCAAATTCAACCTCAGACATTTGCTACCTGAGAGACTCTGGGCAAATCATTTAACCTTTGTCTCAATTACCTCATCTGTAAAATGGGGATAATAACAGTACCTACCTCCCAGGGTTGATGTGAGGATCAAAGACAATATTCTTTAAAGCAATATTTTTGCAAACCTGAAAGGGCTATATAAATGTTAGTTATTATTTTTATTGGTGTTGTAGAAAGGGGGTGTTAGGTTGGGAGTTAAGAAACTCCCTGCTTTGCTACTTCTTACTTATATGACCCTACAGAGGTCACTTAATCTCTCTGGGCCTCAGTTTCCCTCAGCTGTAAAAAGAGGAAGTTGGCTTCAATGACTTCTAAAGTCTCTTCCAGATCTGGCTTTGAATCTTACAATCTCCAAGTCCCTTCTAGTTTTAAATTCCATGATCCTAATCTATATTATTGCTTCACTTGCTTTTCACCAATTCATTCTTTGTTGCTTTGTTGCTGGGTTGCCCTATTACTTCACTGAAACTGTTTTCCCAAAGGTTATTGACAATAACAATTCCCAAATCCAACAGCCTTTCTTATGATTAATAATATTCCTTAACTTCTTTGCAGTATTTAACAATGCAGACTCAATCAATCCTCTTTCTTCAGGCCTTTTTTATTTTTCTGCTGGGACACTTTAATAACTCCCTAAATGAGGCCATCTCCCTTCCTGGCTCAGGGTCTCCCCTCTAATCTATTCTAAATCAAAATTAGTCTTCCTAATGCACAATTTTGATTATATCTGGTCACTTCAAAACTTTTGAATGGCTCTCTTGCAAAAAAAAAAAAAATTGCTCCTTATCCTGGGCATGAATGCAGATACAAAGCCCTCCACAACAGACTGCAATTCTAACTATATTGTAAACTCCTGGAGGAAAGAGTCTGTGTCTCATTTCAATTTTCCATCCTGGTGCCTTGCACACATGGAGTCACTTAAATTCTTGTCAGATTTGAATTTGAACCACCCAAATTCATAAGGCATGAGTGTTCACACACACACACACACACCCACACACCCACCCACACAGAGTTTTCTCTCTATCCCCTAATGCTTTAGGAAAAATCCAATAATTCACAAGTAGAGAGGTAGTTTTGATATAACTAATCTCAACCTACTTAGGACTCTAATGAAATAAATTATACATTTATGCTTTACATTTAAATCATGCAATAAATATACTTTAAATAAATCAAGATTTATGCTTTGATGGCAGATAGGTAACTTAGATACATAACATGCATGCAGTTGAGAAGACTCATCTTCAAATCTGGCTTCAGATACTTACTGGCTGTGTGACCCTGGTTAAATCATTTAACCTTGTTTGCCTCAATTACCTCATCTGTAAAATGAGCTGGAGAAGGAAATGGAAAACCATTTCAGTATCATTGCCAAGAAAACCACAAATGAGGTCACAACGAGTCAAATATGACTGAAAATGACTGAACAACAATAATAATTTACACTTTAAATCAGATGTAGTAGATACTCGAAACTTCAAATGTTTGGAAAGTGAATGTATATATGTTTCGCTCCCTAAAATGTAGAAGCCATTCATTTTAGTAAGAAAGTGCAATATTTGTATTGGTGGGTGTCAGTTTTGAAAAATGTCTTCTCAGCTAAGAAGAAAAGGCAAGATGCTTCTTTTACAATTGCATACATTCATTCCTAGCTTTTCCATATATTGCTATTCTCTGGAAACTTCATGTTTGAGTGAATAAGGAAATCTGCAGTCAGGTTTTTGACGATGCTACTTCAGTTCAAAACATTTTGTAGTTTGTATTTTCTCCAAAAGAACAATGGGTCTAATTGATTTTGTATCTTCACAGCATTCTCATTTGGAGACAGAAGAAATTTAAGGTACATGAGTTCCTTCCCTGCCTTGTGTTTCCATATTCACCCAAATCGACTGGATCTGAGATTTTACAAAATCTTGTACCTCCGTTTCCCATCCCCATATACTCCCTTCATTTAAGCCCTAAAGAAAAAGAATAAAATTTCAGGCCAAGCTATTAAATGGTATTAGATAAATCAAAAGCACCATTTAAAAAAAAAAACCCACACAGTTCAAAAACAGCAATGAAGAAATATTTTCCAGCTTTTGTAAAATGACTTCCTCCCCACTTTGATAACTATTCTTTCAATACAGTAAGTGTATTTGATTTCAAATTTGCAAGATACACCTCCACTTTAATCAAAGACACCCCTTTCCACAAGTGTGACCTTCCCCTAACCACATACCCCGATAGCAATTAGAGGAAGAAGTTGTTTACTGAATACACAATTGCTTTGCACAAATAAAGCCCAACCTTGTTTAGTTACCCTGAGTTTCAATTTCCTCCAATGCAGAGTCTGGACCTATACTTATCTTAATTTTATTATCTGGCATTTTGCTGTCATCACTAATGTCAATGAGTGTCAGTCAAGAGACTGACTTGTCTCCTTAATGGGTCCTTCTGGTAAACGAGAGGCCTGAAGTTCCTTTTCGTGTGTTAACTGGTCATTAGAAAAATTGAAGAAAAAGTGGGAATAAATATATTAAAAAGGCAATCCACTAGCAAGCCAGAATTATTCAGTATGTTGATAGAACAATATCGACACAAGTCTCATTTAAAATATCATCACAAATACCCCACTGAATGGCCTATTTACTTCCCATTAAATCCAAAATCTTGACGTTTTGACAATGTTTTGAAACTAGATTCAAATTCAGGATTATCATATTCTTTCTGTAGGCAACAGCAGTGGGAAAGTTAATGCCGGCAAGTCTAGTGATTTTTGTACATACTGCTGGTGTGTTAGGGCTTCAGAAAACTGATGAATCAGACCGAAATTAACACCAGATGTATGGGTTTTGACAAATACAGGAATGATCTGAGACCCTATTTGAAAAATTGTTCCGATTTGTATCATAAAATCTGTTTTCTGTTTCTATAAGACCTACCTCCCCCCATAAGGCAGAAATAAGCATAATTTAAACCCACTTGTGAATTACTTTCTTTATACCACCAACTATTATAATTTTTTTTAAAAAACATGCAGTTTTAAAATAAGGGTCCCTTTCCAAGTACTGTCAAACACTACCTTAAAGAAGGTGGTAGAAAGAAAGTCTGACACAAGAGCCACAAGCTGGTTTAAACTGATTGGTTCTATGTCTTTACAAATGCCCACATTTCTGAAAAGACTTAGAGTGTGATTTTTCACTTGGTAATATAAGCAGTCACTGTGATCAGATTTTCAATGACAGATATTCAGGACCTAACCAATATATTATACTTTTCTCTTTCTTGGCATTTACCAACATCAAAAACTGACCAAAAAAAAGAAACCACTGACCCAGAAAAAAGGAAAAACGAAAAACAGAGAGGGGGAATAGCAAAGGCACTTCTTTCTTGCCATCCTTTCCAGGATTCATGAAAATCGCTTTAAAAAGCATGCTTTGAACTTCTTAAACACACACGCTCTCGCACCAAACCTTATTCAAAGGAGTTATCAAATAACAGTAACTTTCCAAAAAGCAATCACAGTCCACGGGGAACATTTGTACTTTTGTACATTTATATGGCTACAAATGTAGCCATATTTAAATACTTAAGTCTTTTACAACAGCTTTTGATTTTCTACCTCATATGTCATGTAAACAGCATGAGTATACATAAAATAAAGGTAAATTATGATGGGAATGCAGCAAACTATATTCGAAGTATATACTTAGACAGTCAAGATATATGTAGTAATCCCAACTCTTACATTTAGGATTTGCATAACTTTTGGTGAGTCTCTTCCTCTTGAAGGCCTAAATTTTTCATTTGTAAAGGACTGGAGGGTGGAGAGGAGAGGAAGAAGGAAAGGGGATGAGCATTTATACAGAATACCCCAGGCACTGCATTCAGTGCTTCTTACAAATAACAACTCATTTAATCTTCACAATAACCCTTGGAGGTAGGTGCCATTATTACACTCATTTTACAATTGAGGAAAATGAGGCAAACAGAAATGAAGTGACTTGCCCAGGGTCACACAGCTAGTAACTGTCTGGGGCTAGATTTGAACTAAGACAACATAGTCTACTCCACTTTCAGCTGTCTAAGAGAATTTAGAAGAATTTGTAAAACTGCAGAGAGACAATAACAATATTATTTTTATTATTATTAATACTGGACTTGATCATCACATTGAATAAATCACCAAAGCTTTCCCACTCTTGTATTTTTATTAGGTTTTTCCATCTGGTAGATTTGCTGTCATACTTGCTTACTAAACAGACAGGAAATATATGCATTGCAAATTACAGGCTATGAACTACATATCTACTGTAGTAAACCTTCAAAACTTGCCTTTTCAGCTATATAGGCCACTGGAGTGTAGCTAGAAGAGCTCATTTACTAAGTACTGTGGGGAAACAGCATCAAATAAAAGACCTGCTCTCAAAGACCTTAAAATCCTACTGGGGGGAGCAACTGGAACGCATAAAATAATTTCTTAGAAATTAAGTATTCAATTTTGTGATACAGACTATAAATTCAATAGCCATTCAGAGAAAAGCAAGACTAAAGCAGAGGAGCATAGTATAGGCCAGCTTCATGGAACCCTTGGTTAGTTTGTATAATCCCTGATAAAGCTCTAGTTTTCTCCCAGGGCACCTGAGTAAAGATCAAGTGAGGATGATTAATCTGACACAGGTATGTGGGTTGGCTTGGAGGGGAATATGATCCTGAAGTCCAGAGAGAACATTTAGGAGATGAGAAGTGATGAGGAAATAAAACTCGAATGGTAACAGTGGAAAATCCAAGAATAAGAAACAACAGTATCTGGTGACAAATCAGATCAAATCAGGGATGTAGAAGGGAGGGTCGCAGATGGCTCCCAAGATTTTTAGATAGAATTGGAAGAATGGAGAAACTACTGAGAACAGATCAAAAGGATGAGCTATTTAGGCAAAGCAATTGTGTGTTAGAGGGACAGAGAGTGTTTTCCATTTTGGACATGTTCAGTCTGAAATGGCCAAGGAGATCTATGCAAAGGTCTAACAACATAAATCACAGCTTTCTTGAAAGGACTTCTAGTCCTACCCAGTAATTTTTATAGATAAGGAGGCTATGGGGCCAGGAAAGTTAAGTGATCTGCCCAAAATCACATAGATATTGAGTATTAAAAGTTTGGATCTGAGCTGAGGTATTGAGGCCAGTGACATTTCTACTGGACCAGACTGCTTCCCCAGAGGCTTAGGGCTCTCTATTCCATTTCCCAAAACTAGCAAAGAGATATATGTGAGCCTAAGAGGGATTTTGTAAAGCATAACTTTTTTTTTTAATTTTTTTTAATATGTTTAGTTTTCAGCATTGATTTTCACAGGTGTTTGAATTACAAATTTTTTCCCCATTTCCACGCCTCCACTCCAAGATGGCATACAATCTGATTGCCCTGTTCCCCAGTCTGCCCTCCCCTCCGTCACCCCATTCCCCTCCCATCCCCCTTTCCCTTCCTTTCTTGTAGGGCAAGATAAATCTCTATACCCCATTGCCTGTGCATCTTATTTTCTAGTTGCAGGAAAAAAAAAAAACTTTGAACATCTATTTTTTTAAAACCTTGAGTTCCAAATTCTCTCCCCTCTTCCCTTCCCATCCACCCTCCCTAAGAAGTCAAGCAATTCAACATGGGC